>OY282491.1:2319629-3553862 GCA_958295575.1 Leucania comma
CAACATAAGAATAGCGCAGAGTTCGAGACGAGCAAGAGAGACAACCTTACTAGGAGATACCTTTGATTTTGCGCTAATGAGGAAAACTGAAATGTTATCGCCATTTTGGACCTGAAAGTAAACCACTCCCCCGTAAGCCCTCTCACTGGCGTCTGCGAAACCTACCACATTAACAACAGTGTCTGGTACTATACCAACATGGCGAGGAATCTGTATCTGATCGAGCATTGGAAGCTCTTTCCTATAGCGAGCCCACAACTTGGCAACACTTTCAGGAGCGGTGTCGTCCCAATCACAGTTGGAAAGCCAAAGCTCTTTTATAAGCAGCTTTGCATATAAAACGACAGGAGCTACAAAACCCATTATATCCCATATCCGAGCTACACATGCTAGGATAACGCGTTTGGTACAAGTTGGCGGAGTCGAGCTAATTTTAAGACTGAACATATCAGTTGCGGGTGACCAACTTAAACCAAGGATCTTATGCGAATCACTATCATCGAACTCCTTTACCGAAGTCAACCGGTGTGACGGTGGAATCGACTCTAATGTAGCTTGCGAGTTGCTTGTCCATTTCACCAGATCAAATTGACCGGACTTCATGAGGCTGATTACTTGAGCAGCGGTCTCTATAGCCTCTGCTGCACTAGGTACACTGTACACAAAATCGTCCATGTACAATCCGGTTTCAATAGTGGCCCTTGCTTTCGGGTATGTATCACCCTCGTCAGCGGCCAACTGCTTGATAGTGCGAAGAGCGTGAAAGGGACTAGACTTAAGCCCAAAACAAACACGATTGAATTCGTAAACCTTCAAAGGTTCCTGCGGAGAAAATCTATACAAGAAGCGTTGGAATCTACGGTCACATTCTCTGATTCCAATACTAAGAAACATTTGCCGAATATCGGCAGAGAGCGCAATAGCAAACAAGCGAAAATTTACTATTATTTCAAATAAGTTACCCTGGAGGTTCTGACCACAATACAAGATATCGCTAAGCGATATGCCAGTACTAGTCTTAGCGCTACCATCCATAACCACACGCAGTTTAGTTGTAAGTTTGTCTTCTCTAACAACTCCATGGTGCGGGATGATGTAAAACGGGTAATCACGTGTCTCCTCAGTCTCGGCAGGCGCTGATGAGATATAACCTTTATCTAAATATTCGATCAGCACATCATCATAGGCTTGCTTCAACTTAGGAGACGCCTGCATCTTACGTTCCAAGCATAGAAAGCGTTTTTCTGCGGAGGCACGGGAGCCACCGAGCGAAAAAATATCACCCTTGAAAGGGAGCGCGACAACATAACGACCATCTTTATCACGAGTAGTCGTGCGGGTATAAATCTCCTCAGTGACCTGATCCTCAGGGCTGAGAATAGGCGGGACATTGACCTCTTCAATCTCCCAGAACTTGCGGATGGTAGACTCAAGCGGCGGCTCGACGGTGCAACAGTGCGACACAGTCGAGTAACTATTTAAATAAGCGGGTGCGGAACCAACTATAACAAACCCGAGAACTGTTTCCAGTGCGTGCGGAGCGGGGTACATCGGAAGACCTTGAATTTTACGTGATAACTGGAGATGCGGGAGAATCGAAGCACCGATCAATAGATCGATATCTCCAGGGAAAGCGTAATTTCCGTCGGCTAACTGCAAGTTCTTAAACTCCGTCAGCATGGACGTGTCAACCGGTACCGTGGGCAACCGTTCCGTAATCTTATCTGCGACTAGCGAATCCATTTCAAACGAAATATTACGATTAAAACGTGAACTAAATATTATTTTAATGGAACCGTGAATGGTTGCCTTTAAACCTCCAAAACCTTTCACTTCTGAGCGGGATGACCAATTATTAAAACTAAAACCAAGGCGTTGACAACAATCCCGAGTAATAAAATTACTCTGGGAAGCGCCATCTAGTAGCGCTCGAACGGTGTGCGGTTTGCCAAAGGCATCTACAATGACAACTTGCGCGGTCGCAAGTAAAACGGTAGTGACTTGAGTACCAGCGGCGGAAAGCGAACACAATGTTACGTCGTTTGCACTTGCAGCAGGCCGCGCGTCACAAGCGTCGCGCGTCTGCGCAGGCTGCTGCTGCGATGGCAGCTTACTACTCTCAAAATGTAAGAAGGTATGATGTCTAGCTAGACATTTACGACAGCTACCACCACTGTTACAAGACGTAACCAGATGTTTGTCACTTAGACAATTAAAACACAAATTATTAGTGCGGACAAACTTGTAACGATCCCTAGGCGATAATCTCTGAAATTCCGAACACTTGTACAGCTGTGCATGGCTACCCTTACACAGAGAACAGTCAGGTGTTGAGGCGGTATTAACTAGCGTATGTGCAGTCTTGACTGACTTCGATGACGCGTCCATACGGCGATCGGAACCTGTCCTATTCGTGACTTCATGACGAGCCGACGTGCGCTGCAATACCTTAATATGGTCGCGAATAAAAGATTCTAAATCTTCGAACTTAGGTATTTCTTTGCCGCGCTGAGTCGTTTCAAACAGACGAACAGTTTCAGGATCTAATTTATTTAAACCGATATACAAAAACAAAAAGTCACAGAGGTCATTGACCTTTAGGTTCTTTACTGCACGAACAGATGATGCGAAAATATTTAAAAACTTCTCTAAATTATGATCGTTACAAACGGAAAAACTTTTCAAATCGAATAATTGATCTAAATATGCGGTGGCTACTAATCGCTTATCTTCGTATTTTGTTTTTAAAGTGTTCAAAACTAAATTGTAATTTTCAGCGCTAAACGTAATTCCAGCACAGACAGCCTTTGCCTTACCGGTCAATTTTTCTACGAGATAATGCAATCTCTCGTGATCTGTCAGCGATGTGTTCCTATGTATTATATTTTCGAAACTATCTATAAATAAATTCCAATTTCGAATGTCACCATTAAATTCAGGTATTTGAATTGGCGGCAATCGTGGGCGTTCGCGAGGAGGGTTGGATAAACCACTCGCGGGGGGGGGGAGTCTCTAAACTCCTAGCAATACGTTTGATACGACAATACAAGTCATCAAAGGACGACAATGCCTGATAACTCACACAGTAATCAGGATTTAACTCCAACTCTAAAATGTTTATATTCTTAATTGTAGATTTAAAATCCTCGCGCAAACTATCTAAAGTTTCCAACGAACACAAGAAAGCATCTCTAATCATCAGATCCGAGATTTGCAAAGATTTATCACAAATTGATTGAACACGTGAAAACTGTGAGTCCCTTTCGGCGTATAAAAGCTTTAACTGAACCTTTAAATCAGTACTAACCTTGGTTCCCTTAAGAGACATCTTGTTTTGATATATTCACACTATACACTCAAACAAACACTTAACGAATTATTAAGTAAGCGATAATTATCAGATAACAATATGGTAATATTGTAAACAACAAAGTGAACGGCGAACGAACGGAACAACATATGCGTATATAATCTATGGTTTATCCGTTTCCTACAAATATTCACTCAACAATGAACGGGTATTTTTGAAATGCGTCTACCTACATGCAATTTGTAGGATGGTCGAATGAATTTTGTCAAGAAAAAGAATGCGATCGATTTATATCTACGCTGATATTTACGTAGCTAACTATAATTATGCGGTGCGGTTGACGGCGTAGGTACCGTAATTATCAATGACACTTTAACTATACGAGCGAAATAACGTATAGTTGCCTAAATGCCTAGATGCGGGTTTTCTACTATTATATCTAGGTAAACAGGCGCGTTGCGTTTATTCCCTATGGAACAAATACTATATTGCGAAATTACAAGAAAATGATTCACGATCCTGCTCGTATGGACCAAAAAGTAATGGTTGCGCGAATTTGCTTGATGTTTAATGGACTGTAGGTTTGAAAAGCGATCTTAGGTTTGTTAACAATATGCAGATACTGCGCCTGGCATGGAATAAATGTATTGGGAAGGAGCACTGACCTTTAGACTTCGTTGGTTGCACGTGGCACTTCGAAGATTGCACGTGGCACCGGCCGATCCTCGTCTTCGCACATTTAAATCACTGCCAGGTCCTGTATTGCACTAACACAGCACTATTGTGGAGTCTCTGAATGATTGGATCACGAAAATAGTCAATTTTCTTGTAATTTCGAGCGGGCGTGTTAGCGGTGCGGTCACATTCACAATCGATGCACAAACGTCAATGTCAAATCCTTTCTTGAGGTCGTGCGGGGAAATAAACGGAAGGGATAGGATTGCTAGGCCAAAAAAATAAATTACAAAAAACAAAATCGCGGAACATAGCAAATTGGCGCAACCAGTATTTATGTATCTATTTTAGTCTAAATATAAACTAAACTATAAATACTTTTATACGAAACCTAACTATGTACATATAATACAAAAATAAACAAAATTACACTTAGGCGTCTAAGTTCTCCGAGTACTTTTAGTCTTAGTATTTGTATATTTTGTTTTTTTTTTTTTTAATTGTCTAGTTTTGAAATGCACAAAGTGCAACCCCATTTTATGTCCAGACAACCTCTCTCCATTCCATGTTGCCTGGAAAAGGTCGCAGAAAGCGATAAGGCCGCCCATTGTATATTTTAAGTTTTAAGCTCAAACTGTACTGTGTATCAAATTGGTGTACAATAAAGTATATAATTATATAAATAAATAAATATTTCTAGTCAAGAATCAGAACCGCAGATTTGAAGAAAAACTCACGTATATTACACCATCCTATTATGTCGCAATTGCTGATGAAATTTTGAGAAGTAATGTGGCATAATGGCACATATTCGTTACTGATTAATAGCATTCACTTTAAGCGCATAATTTTATCATTACTTTGGCGGCTTTGTATTATGTTTATTTAAAATAATAGTTGTGTATTTGAAGTCAAGGTCTGGTCTCTAGCCATTTCTCAACTGTGGTAAAGTCGACTTCTACTTTTACCGGGCTCAAAAACCCAGTATCTGGATAACACGATCCACCATACCAAGGGCGTCGCCAAGGGGGGCAGGGGGGGCTATGCCACCCCCTTAAAGGCTTGCTTTACAACTTCAGAGCCTACTTTAGGCACCAGTCTCCCACAATATAATGCCCATCCTATATGTTACCGTAGATATAAGGCTAGTAATTAGGAGTTATATTGTGGAGAAAAAAAACTTTTGTTATTAAGTATTAAAAAATAACTTTTTTATTATTCTCCATACCTCCAATAGCCCTCACCTTGATCATCGGCTGGCAACGCCCTCGCATCATACCTTACCGTGCGTGTGAGTAAGAGGGATGAAACTATATAATCAATTTGGGTTATCAAATAGATGACTAGGGCAGTGCCAGTGGTGCTCAGGCATAGAGCGAAGGCGTTGGAGGAAATTATTAAACTGAGATCAAGTTTTGGATGTTGTATGGTTGGTTGGTAGCCGAACAAACCAGTAGGTAGACGCAACGCTGGACCAGCGACGAAATCCAAGTACGTTCATTAAAGCCAGCGTTTCGGTATTTTACAGGATGTATTTTGGAGAGTGTGCGCGCGAATTGCATGACTTGATACCGCCATCTCATTTCTACCATCGAACAATCCGGCGAACGGCGAATATCCACCCGATTACGTTGTTGAAACTTCCACGGTCCGGACAAAGCGTTTTGCCTCGTTGCTTTTACCGCTTACATCGAGGGACTGGAACAATTTGCCTGCTGCGGTTTTCCCGTCCGATTATAATTTAGGTGCCTTCAAGGCAAGTACTAGTTTATAAAATTTAAAAAAAAATGTACTTATTTGGATTTTATCGTTGGTCCAGCGCTGCGCTCAAGGCTGTTTTCTTAGAGAACAGCATCCCTGTTATTTATTGTGAACATAGGTTGCAAGATGGTGTTGCGGAGGTTTATCCTCATTAGCCGAGTTAGGAACAGACTTGTTAAGTCGTAAAGTCGGTTGAATCAAACTTCTGCCGTCCCTCACTTTAGCCACTATTGAAACCCGATGGGTCGCTGGCACACACCGCTGAAGAGAAAGCAAATTTACTTGGCTCTGTTTTTGAGTTCTGGTAACGCGTGGACCCCTGTTTCACCTGATGGATGCGTATCCATCAGAGAAAGGATATTCGTATCCATCAGAAGGACGGTCGTAGGGTCCTGCGTAACCTCGACGTGAACAAAGATAGTTGCCTTGACGGGATACCAGCAATCGTTCATAGAACTTGTGCGCTGGAATTGTCTCCAATTGACACGCCAACGTCGCCTCTTAGATGACACAGGAAAAGTGGCGTTTACTTGGAAGCAAACTAACGAGCAGCCTGTGCCCAAGAAGGGCAGTCGAGCTGATCCGGCAAACTACCGACCCATCTTTGTTACGTCCATCTTCTGTAAGAGTATGGAATGGTTGCTTAATAGGAGGCTTCTGATATATCTAGAAACTAACGACATTCTCAGTGACCAGTAACATTGTGTTCGCCAAAATCGGTCTACTAGGAATATTCTAGAGTATGCCATTCACATCTGGAGTGACGCCATCGAGCGCTTGCCGTCTCCCTTGAAATTCCCTTGAAATCTTTCCTTCAGTGTACCTTCTGGTCGGTATGATTCGATCGCAGACTTCTTGAGAGCACCGAAGCATCCGAGTGGTTAACAAAGGTGACACTGTTCTACATTAACGGCTGCTCAACATTTATCAAGCGCGCAATTGAGCTTCTCTGAAGGTCTCGCCACAATTTGATTTGATTGTGCGTCATCGAGAGTGGGAGAAAACATAATTTCCACGTAAAAAAAAGTATGCGGAAGAGTGGTGCTTACGCAAAATTTGTACACATAAGTACATAAAAATGGGTGTACGTACAACCTTCAAAATATTATAAATAAACGTCCATGAATAAAGTAGACGTGATTTAACAAAATACTATTTGTGTCCGACTCCGGAAGAGGGCATGAAAAATTACCGACCGGTCCGACGACCTTAAAAAAGTTGGTTGAGGAAGTATGTCTGTGAAAATCTGGACGTTATAGTAGTTGCGTAATTTTCCATCGGCCCATCAATTCTGAGGCCCTACCTCTTATTTGACGACCTAAATTGAACTGTTCAGGGGATTTTTTTTTATGGCAGGTAAAATCATCCAATGACAAATCCCGCCCTTGGGTGGGGCGGGAAATAGTGTCAGACTCTTACTGACTAAAAACCTTCCCTGTTCCATTCATTGCCTTTGTCCCAGGGCCCCGGGTAACATTTTCACATAACCTTTGGCCCCAGTAGGCTTCGGCCCTGCTGGGCCCCTACAGAACTGTTAAGTGATGGAGCTATATACGGCTCCATCCACTTTTCGCTCGCACGCTCGACATTTCAATACGTCTTAGTAAGACCTTTGGACTCGAGATAGTGGCGCGGAGTTTTCCACGCGCGCCTCTTAGGGTAGTAGTTTAAGGTGTTACATGAACGTGAAGGATATGAAATTTTTGATCTGGGAACGGATATAGGAATAATATTTTACCTTTTTCGGATACGGTCATGGATATTTGAATTTTAAAATAAGTTTGTACTTAGTAAGGTTTGACTTGTTTTAAGGTAACTATCATCATTTTTAACCGACTTCGAAAAGAAGGAGGTTCTATGTGCGGTAGTATGGTTATTTATTTTTTTATTTTTTTTTAGTTTTATTTTATTACGATTTCACTTTCAAAGTAATTACGAATCTAAAGACACCTCTCAAACTAAAATCCATCGAGCCGTTCAGGTCGCAGAGCGTGCCAAACATTTGAATTTGGCGCTAAAAATCCGCCATTTTGTTTTTTATTTTTATTTTTGATATACGCAGTGTCACTCTCACAGTAAATACGAATCTAACGACACCTCTCAAGCTAAAATCCATCGAGCCGTTCAGGCTGCAGAGCGTGCCAAACAATTATACATACATACAGACATACATACATACTCTCGAAAAACATAACCCTCCTTCTGGCGCAGTCGGGTAAAAAGAGTAGGTATATTTAATATCAAAGGAGGGAAATAAGGAGTACGGACGTATAAAAAAGAGTATCTTTCATTTAAAATTCCATAGTTAGGTACTCAAGCCAAGCAGACACCGGTATCCGCACACCTATTTATTGTCTTTCTATTTTGTCTCTAATTAAGGTATTTTTAACTAAAGGGTTAAAGGTATTATTTTTTAACTTTTTGCAGCACATAACAATTTTTCATTGTTTTGGAAAGAATTGTATGGCTCCAAACATTCTAACTCTAAATTTTCGCTATGTAAATCAGACACTCATTTTTAATTAATTTCAATGAAGCCTTGTTCCTCTCTTCCCGTCAATTCATATTCATGAAAATAGTTGATATTTTTTTGGCTACGATAATAGCTGCGTCATATATGTGTGACTGACAATAGTAGGTATAGTAAACACTATGTAAAAAAGAGTATTTTAGTGTCCTCTATTAGTGTTATAGATTAAACCTACATAATATGATATTAGTGGACAACACTCTATTTTAGACTACGGTTGGCAACCCTACGCTGAGCGGGAAAAGTTAGTTATAATAATTTCACACTATAAGAAAGGGTACTTACCTATTAATTAATTGTGGAGCTATGTAAATATCTTGATTTCTTCCACACAAATCTGGAAGGTTCCTTCTGAGCACTGCCTTCCTTGTAGGTACTTTGTTCAATTGTCTTTCACTTTCTAATTAATTCTTTAGTAATCACTTTCTGATACTTTTACACAAAAGTAATTTATCAGATCATTCACACAGAGGTCCTATAGCGGTTACGATTTTAATTCACATAAAATCGTTGCCAGTACGCACGAAAAAAAAAAACAAATTTTGCATAGGAAAAGAATCAGATAGCTGTAAATACTATTTCAGCCAATCCTTGTGGGATAAAGGCATGAGTTTTGTTCTATTTATAATTGTAGGTGTTTTTTTATTTTTTTAGGTTGTAGGTGTTTTAAACTTCAACGTTACTAATAAGTTTCTTTACGCTAGTTCTTTCGGACCGCGTCGTGTTCGCGAGTCGAAAGTCGAGCGCGAAGTACACGGTCCATAGTCTATCACAGCATTTATCAGTGCGGTATCTATTATGTAAATTCTTATGTGGAAGTGTAATGCCGGGGAGAAACTTCAGTCGTGAAAACTCCGCTAGTCGTGACAAACGCTCTATCACGATTCATTTGATGGCCTAAACTGAACTGTTAACATGATGCTATATAGAGTGCGTAGCTCATAGGTGTAGCTCGATCCCTCTTTATGATTGCTGATCGCTCGCACGCTTGAAATTTTCACGTCATGATGAGGCTGCAGCGTTGGAAGGCCACCTACAAGGAGGACCGATGACCTGGGGGCTAAAAAGGCCACCTTAGCAGAATCCATAATAGGTACCTATGAATCATATTTTTTTTATACGGCAATATTTACAAGGAATATTGATTCTGATATGCAGTGAATTGAGTATGATTCGACTAATTTGTGCAACCATTTTAAGAACATTAGAAGAATTGCTTATGATCTGCTAGGAATTCGGAATATGAATTGCCTTAGATGAATTGCTCATGTGACGTTTTTAGGCCCGCTCTGGTGAGAGTTGCGGGTATCCGATGGATGCGAGACGCACAGGACCGGGCTTTGTGGCCACACTTGGGGAGGCCTCTGCCCAACAGTGGACGTCTTTTTGCTGTAATGATGATGTTGATGACGTACCACTGCTGGGAAAAGTTTCTAACGTCAGGGAACTTTCTCTACTAAATCGTACGGGTCCAGCAGGGTCGAAGCCTACTGGGGCCAGGGTCGGGTTTTGAAAGGAAGATTCGGCACAGTATGAAAGGCAACGAAGGAACGGGAATCGGTTTTGAGTCAGTAAAAGTCTGACACTATCTCCTGCTCCACCCAAGGGCGCGGAGATGTCATTGGATGATTTTCTCACCTAAAAAAAATGGCGATATTGCTTTCGCGAAGTTAGAAACAAAAAATGGCGATATTTCAGTATTTAGGATTCGTAGAAAATAAAATTAACAAGAACAATAAAATGTTGTAGTTATTATAATAATTGCACGATTTATATTTTTTGTCTGAACTATTTTTATGATAATAAGTAGTTACTTATCATTTACGAGAAAAGTGAAAAAAAAAAACAACCTTGAATTTTTTTTATCCACTCGTGGCGTGGAAAATTGGTAGGGACTTTTGACATTCTACTCGTATTTGTAAAACATACACTACAAAAACCTAACTCTCCTGGCAAAGTCGGGTAAAAAAGGGGTGGAAAAAAGGGGAGGTAAATAAAACTCGCATAGTAACAGTCGTACCAAACTAAACACTTTTATTTCGCAGTGCTTGCGCAGGGAAAGATATCATTCAGTTATTTTGTGCACATGTCATTTTGACGATACTTTGATAAGTGTTAACTTTTCGGAGTTTTACAACCTGATTTTTTTTCACCATTAATTGCCTTAATATTCCCTACTTATAAAGTTCTAGGTATAAATGAAGATGGATGAAGAAGAAGGCCAAAGAAAAGATGCATGGGTTGTGTGAGGAGTAATATCAAAGAAAAGGGAAAAGCGTATCTATAAGGTGTCGTAAGGCTGACAAAATACCACGGGAAATTGATCCGATGTGAATGCGTTTAATAAATCTTAATAATTTACTTGAACTTGTATATTTACTTCTGAGCTCAAGGCCTCTCGGACCGGGGGCCAGGGGCCCTTGGCATTTTGCCAGCCTTGCCGCCATATACTTACGCCGTTCAACATGGGATAAGAGCAAGAAGAAGAAGAATTGTCTTATTTTTCACCTCTGTGTTGGGTTCAGCTTCAATCTATGTAATCAGGTAAAGTTGGTCACCCAGTATCTTATATGGATCAACTGCCTATCTGACCTCCTCAGCCCAGCAATTGGCTAGCAAGATATAGCTTGGCAAGATTGCTATGACTGTGAGCAGTGGTGGCCGAGTGGTAACGGCCTTAACTTTGGCCGAGTCGTTTGTCGGGGTACAAACCGAGTTTGGCGCATTACTTTGTGTAATTAATTTCATCATCACTGCTCTCAAAACGTTGAAGGAAAACATTGTGAGGAAATCGGCATGTCCTAGAACCAAAAATTCGAAAACATAATCTACCAACTCACGCTAGGGTCTGCGTGGTGGATTACGGTCCATTCCCTCTCCTACAGACGAGGCCTGAGTCCCAGCAGTGGGAACATTGTAAGGATTATTATAAGACTGCTGATATATTACCTGGCTGCTGACTATCCCTCGCTACACTCAGGATTATTAGCTTAAATCTCTCACTTCGCTCAGGAGTTAACACCTAATACCCTCGCTGCGCTCGTGGTTATCTCATAGAATCCTTCGTGACACTCGGGTTTCAATATACCCGTGACATATGCACAGCTTTGTTCCCTTGGTGAATTATCTACTGTTTTAGTAACAGTTGATCTTTGTATAAATCGTATCTTGCATAGCATTTTTTTTAAATATTTGTGCCATGGCTATTTGGCCTTTTTGCCATGCATAGCATTAAAAACGAATAAATGTTGCTTCACATTAGAAATTACTCTTGTATCGTGGGTGTGTTCACAGATACAAAATACCAAGATTCGGAACAGCTATCTGTAGGCCACACAAATATTTGTTTCGTGCGGGAATCGAAACCAACCGTACCGTTATTTTTTATGATTTTCAGGACTAGATTTTTGCTTTAATCGCGTTCACACACTATATTATAAAGACGAATTTTTGTGAGTGTGTGAGTGTGTTTGTTACTTCTTCACTCTCGAACGGCTGAACGAATTAGTATGAAATTTGGCATACGGATAGACCGTATCCTGGAATAGCACATACTGCACATAGGATACTTTTTACCCTGGAAGTAAGTTCTCTTGGGATAATAATTGATGGAACAGAGTATAAAGTCACGAAAACCTCCGTTGAAAAGGGAGGATCCTCCGACCAGACAGATGTTTTGTCTGATTTGGGAAATTGTCCGGAAGATGATTTCGGACTGTTGTATATGTTAAAATCGCACGCAGAACTCTAATTGCTAGATGCTGGACTTCGTAGTTTAGTTCATATGTGGCGCCATAGATGTCGCTAAGGCCTTAAAAATTCAGGTTGTACAAATAGGTTCTTTTTAATGGTCAATAATTATATTTTGTTTTTTTGTAGTAAAAAAAAAACACTGAATGGTATCTTTAGCGCAGTCGACTACATAGTTTATATGGAACAAACAATAAATTACATGTTACTATTAACTTCACGTTGCTACTATATTTACAATCTTCACGAAATACTTCAATAACTCTCGGTTCATCCGTTGTTCATAGCTGTGAACAAAATAAAATGTATAAATATTCATACAAACTTAACAACCGACGTCGGATAAATCCGACAACACTTTCAGGTTTATTCCGCCAGGGTCGCAAATCCTCGACCAAATACCCCATCTCGTCAGCTTTTCTATCACCTATGGAGATTCTTCTTCTTCCTGCCCTTGTCCCATATTACTTGGGGTCGGCGCAACACGTTTGTTGGGTTCACCTATGGAGATTGAAGAGCTATATAAGATGGAGTACTTAGTCGCAAATACACGACCTTTAGCGATGAGGATACGAGAACACTCGTCGGAACTGAGTGGCAGTGGTGACCGAGTGGTAATGGCCCCGACTGAGTGGCAGTGGTGACCGAGTGGTAATGGCCCCGACTGAGTGGCAGTGGTGACCGAGTGGTAATGGCCCCGACTGAGTGGCAGTGGTGACCGAGTGGTAATGGCCCCGACTGAGAGGCAGTGGTGACCGAGTGGTAATGGCCCCGACTGAGCGGCAGTGGTGACAGAGTGGTAATGGCCCCGACTGAGTGGCAGTGATGACCGAGTGGTAATGGCCCCGACTGAGTGGCAGTGGTGACAGAGTGGTAATGGCCCCGACTGAGATCAGTGGTGACCGAGTGGCAATGGCCCCGACTGAGTGGCAGTGGTGACAGAGTGGTAATGGCCCCGACGGAGAGGCAATGGTGACAGAGTGGTAATGGCCCCGACTGAGAGGCAGACGCAGGCGTAGTTCAGCTCCAGGCGGGCGACGCACACAGACGAGATACTCACAGCTAGAGGAAGTTAGCGCCGACGCCGAACTGCAGGCCGGACGCGTGCACGTCGTACTGCTGCGCGCGCAGCGGCACGGCGTAGTTCAGCTCGAGGCGGGCGGCGCGCCCCAGGCGCACGCAGATGCCCGCGCCGCACGACACTCGCGCCAGGCGGAGCGCTTCCAACGACGCTAGGCCAGTACCCTCTGCATAAAAATCCCCACCAATAAAATAACAATTACACACTACTATTTTTTAATTAGTGCACATACTTAAAGGGCTTATTAGAAAAAGGGTCTTGTTATTATCTAAGAAGTCTCAATAAATAATATTCATAAACCGCTACTAGTTGTTATGAATGATGATTGAATTATGAATTTACCAATAATGACAAATTTTCGTGGACCATTTTGGGATCTCGTTTTTTTTACTTTTGACTACACAAATATGATCAGTAACGGGTACTGATTGAGCCCTATTTTTTGTGCCTAATTAAAAAATAGGGGTGTATAAACTATGAGCAGAATTCCCTGCCGGAATCAAGAGAAAATAAGTCACTTCCAGGGAAGCGTGCTCCATCGTCGACCACATCATCGCATACCATCAGGTGAGATAGTGGTCAAATGCAAGCCTATCTATACACCGGTAAATTTTGATCGTTTTAATCCCGTGGAGGGTCGATTCGTTACATGAAACACTATCGATTTGTAAAGATAAAATTGAAAAATAAAGTTCTTTTTTTTAAACTCGAATCAATTTACACATGTACGAAATTAATTTCTTTAAGTAAACGTCAGCTGAGCGAGGCTAATGAACTTTAGGTAGTTAGTACGCAACGATCGACAACTACCTAAAGGGTCATTGACTCGCGTACTTCTTTTTTCTTTTTCCAAAATCTTTTCTTGTTTTAACAGTATCACTCTAATCGAGAAACTAAATGTACAACAGTATGATGCTTGAACACAGCGGTTCTAGTGCGGCGGCCGCGCTTTTTTTTCTGGTAGGTAAAATCATCCAATGACAAATCCCGCCCTTGGGCTGAGCGGGAAATAGTGTCAGACTCTTACTAACTAAAAACCTACCCTGTTCCTTCCCTGCCTTGGATCCAGGACCCTGGTATGCATTTTCATACCTCCCAAAGCCCCAGACTAGGCCTCGACCCTACTGGGCCCCTACGGTTTGCTGACAGATCCTTGAGGCGCACGGGAACAGTGCGCGCCGTAAACACCTTAGACTCGGTCCGGTCTGTTACCGGACAAACGGACAGCGAGCTACCCATTGCCAGCCGTCCACAAGCCGCGCGGAACTTCGCAGCTAAATTGAAGGCGTCCTTATTGGCAATAGTAGATCGAAGAGAGTAGATTACTGACCTGGCATGGCGAGGCAGCCGGCGTTGAGGAAGAGATGCGAGCGGAACAGCGCGCCCAGCCCCGAGCGCGCGCCCTGGAACGGCAGCGGCGCGAACACGTGCAGCCCGCCCGCCCAGTACACCTGCAGTACGGTGGACCCATGTACTACGCGGCGAATATCTTCAACTATTTGCTATGGTTACTTGTGTAACAAGGATTATAACCGCTTTTGGGTCTCAACCGAGGTGGGTGGCTGCGTGTAACCATAACAAATGGTTCAACTTATTTGCCGCGTAATATAACATTACGCTATTTCAGTAAGGGGCCATTCAAGTATTACGTAAGCATTACAGGGGTAGGGGTTTTTACTTATTTTTGATGACATGGGGGATGGAGGGGTCTAGATGGTGATGACGTCAGCAGTGATTTTTTTTTTTAGTGTTTTTAAGAGAACGAGAGTCGATGTTTCAAATTACAAAAATGTGAGCCGACACATATCATTAAGCATTATGTCATTATATATCTAATGTCATTGAAGACTTACACCCGTTATAAACAAGAAAAACTAATCACTTGAGTAAAAGTAACTACTTAAGTAACAATTTGTATTCTCTAATTAAGAAAAATTGAAATTTGCAATTAAGATTTTTAACATCAAGTAACGACTTAATAATAAATTACTTAGCAACAAGTAATTACTTCTTTATAAATACGGGTGTTAGAGTCATAGATTCGTGTGTCATGGACTGAGAACTGATAATTTAAATTAATAATGTCAACATTTTAAATCAACTTTGTTTTTTTTTCCTTTATTTCAAAGTATTCTTGTTTTCTAGACTTCTTCTTCTTCCTGCCCTTGTCCCATATTACTTGGGGTCGGCGCAACACGTTTTTTTCTTCCACTCTATCCTGTCAGCCGTCACACTATCACTAACTTCCTTTTCTTTCATATCACTCCTCACACAATCCATCCATCTCTTCTTCGGCCTCCCTCTTCCTCTTTCTTTCTTTCTAGACTTACTGCTCATAAATTAATATACCAAACTAACACTTGACAAATGCACGTACTTGCTTACTTTTGCTGACAAGGGGGAGGCTTGATATTTAAAAAAAAAAAAATTGCCTACGTAATACTTGAACGGCCCCTTAACTACAAGTTGGGGTCAATGTTGGCTACGGCAGGAGGCTTTTACTCACTCGTCCGCCGGTTGCTTGTCCATCGTTATGGGGCCCCACGCCCCTCTGCTGGAAGCCGCGCAGCGTGGTGGGGCCCCCTAGGTAGAAGTGGTCGGGCAGCTCTGTGCCGAACACGTCGTGGAGAACTCCCAGGGCGCCTGTCATTTGTAGCACCTGGGTACAGAGGTACACTTGAGCCAGCTCCGTCAATTAATGACAACTTCTCAACAACCCTCGGTTGTCCACCACCCGACCAAAGAAGGAATTCGTCTTTGGTATAGCAGTATTCTTTAATTTAAAAACTGGGCAAGTCAGAATCGCACATTTAGGGTTCCGTACTAACTAACTTGTGTAAATAATTAAATTCCTGAATCGAGTCTCGAGATTTTTTCAAGCAGAAAAAAATTATTATTTTTTTGGTGACGAAACTATAATTTTTTTTTAACCGTCTTTTTTTTCTACTATGACATGTACAGTCAGGGCTCAAAAGTGCAGTGGCACTCTACCGAGACTAAAATATGTAAAATTTCTTTGTAAAAGAGGGTCAATAGATCATTACCCATTTAGTTTATAGCATAGAATCTAAAATATTGAATAAACTAGTTGCAGAACACTGGAATTCTACTACAAAGAAATTTTAGACACTTTAGCATTGTTAGAGTGCAACTGCACTTTTGACCCCTGATGACCCCTGACCGTACATTGTGACTGGTTCCTGTTCCGTAAACAAGTAAAATCAAATGTTAGCTCACCACGTCCTCCATGAGCGTGGCGTTGGCCTGCGCGTGCAGCTCGGTCTTCAGGTTGGCCACTCCGCCGCCCAGGCCGGCCACCTCGCTCGTGAACTGCACCCACGAGCCGCGCGTCGGGAAGATCGGCTCGTCGCGGTGGTCCACGCACACTATGTGCCGCAGGATGGACTTCATTTGAGGACCTGACGATGACAAATAGTAGTTTGATGCAAGTGCAGAAAGTTTATGTTTGCGACCGAGGCGAAATTCGCACGAGACGTAGGCGAGTGTGTTATGGAGCCGACGAATGACGTTTTTTAATACACTTACGATTCGTGGGGGTCGGCGCGTACTTGTTACGATATATATCTATAATATAAAAATGAATCGCAAAATGTGTTGGTAAGCGCATAACTCAACAACGCCTGGACCAATTTGGCCAAATCTTTTTTTAAAATGTTCGTTGAAGTTCAAGGATGGTTTTTACGGCGAGAAAAATAGAGTAGGGTAGAGTAGGGTAGAGTAGGGTAGAGTAGGGTAGAGTAGGGTAGAGTAGGGTAGAGTAGGGTAGAGTAGGGTAGAGTAGGGTAGAGTAGGGTAGAGTAGGGTAGAGTAGGGTAGAGTAGGGTAGAGTAGGGTAGAGTAGGGTAGAGTAGGGTAGAGTAGGGTAGAGTAGGGTAGAGTAGGGTAGAGTAGGGTAGAGTAGGGTAGAGTAGGGTAGAGTAGGGTAGAGTAGGGTAGAGTAGGGTAGAGTAGGGTAGAGTAGGGTAGAGTAGGGTAGAGTAGGGTAGAGTAGGGTAGAGTAGGGTAGAGTAGGGTAGAGTAGGGTAGAGTAGGGTAGAGTAGGGTAGAGTAGGGTAGAGTAGGGTAGAGTAGGGTAGAGTAGGGTAGGGTAGAGTAGGGTAGATTTGGGTAGAGTAGGGTAGAGCGGGAGCGAAGCCGCGGGCAAAAGCTAGTATAATATAAAAATGAATCGCTGAATGTGTTGCTAAGCCCAAATCTCGAGAACGGCTGGACCGATTTCGCTAATTCTTTTTTTGTTGTGTTTGTCATTGTTAGGAGAAGGTTCTTAGGTAGGGTAGTGTAGTGCGGGAGCGAAGCCGCGGGCAAAAGCCAATACATGTAATAAAATTGTGGCGGGAGCGAGCACGCGCACTTTTCTGCACAGTTACGGAAAACAATCAATTGCGTACTTAAAAGGGATGAAATGCTTTCGAGTAAGTCTATTGAAAATAGACTTTAAATATTTATTTTATTTTAATTTTATTATTTATTATTAAAGTAAAAATACAAGTGGGTATTTTGTGAATTCAAATGCCTACTTGTTGCCTTTATTGATATCGAGCAAAAAAGGCCAAAAAAGAATCGCGTTTGTTGTATAGGAGCCCCCTTTAAATATTTATTTTATTTTGTTAGTATTTCTTGTTAAAGAAGCAACAGAAATACATAATTTGTATAAATTTCAACTGACTAGCTGTCACAGTTCTTGAGATACAGCCTGGTGACAGACAGGCGGACAGACTGCGAAGTCTTACACCCGTATTTATAAACAAGTAAAACTACATACTTGAGTAAAAGTAACTACTATTTGTATTCTATAGTTAAGAAAAATTTGAATTTTGAACGCAGATTTCAAACGTCAAGTAATGACTTAATAAGATTTTACTTAATAAAAGTAAATACTTCTTTATAAATACGGGTGTTAGTAATAGGGTTCCGATTTTACCCTTTGAGTACGAAACCCTAAAAGATTGTATGTCAGCAAAATTATTAATGTATAGCAAAAGTTTCATTCCACTTTGTACATCGATTTTCGGATTTCGGATATACTAAAACTAATCATCATCATCATCATCTTCCTGCCCTTATCCCGTTTTATTTGGGGGTCGGCGCAACACGTTTATTTCTTCCATTCTGTCCTATCATTCGTCACACTATCACAAACTCCTTTTTCTTTCATATCACTCCTTTCCCTCTCCATCCACATGTAAACTCATAACTCTTTTAGTAACAAGCGTTTCATCCCTCCTCTTCACATGACCATACCAAGACAAACGATATCCTTTCAACTTTTCAGTCACTGGCACCACAATCAAACTTCCCCTAATATACTCATTTCTCACTTTATCCATTCTCGTCACACCACACATTCATCTCAATTCTCTTCATTCTCATCTCCGCTACGTGCAATATACTAAAACTAATGTTGTACCTATATTAAAACAAAGTTGGAGCAGTTGACAGACATATTTGTATTTTAAATAGATGAGAAAACGCGTCATAAAGCCTATCATAAGAATAACCTTTAACGTAACGACATAATGAATTGCCCGAGTAATGTGATTTTTTTACAAATTCATATTTTTTTTTCTTTCGAGTAACCTTCTGCTTGAGGTCGAAGGGGCTTATAATAATAATCTACACAGTCTGAAATTACTTAAGTTAAAAGAAATTCTCTACATCACCTTACAAAAAGCTGTCACACGAGTATTAAATACTTGCCGAATTGTTGGAAAGTTCATGCAATAGACGAAAACGAATTAGTTCCCTATCATAATACACCCTCAACATCATAACACGCCATACGCTGCATTTACTTGGTTTCGGCTCGTAAATGTAGTCAAAAACCAGCCAAAGAGCTGAGAAGAAAATACACTTTCGAAAAATAATAATAATATTCCACAACTACCACACAACGCCGTCTAGTCCCAAGCTAAGCAGAGCTTGTGTTATGGGTACTAGACAACAGAGAAACAAACTTATATATTTTTAAATACATACATATTATAGATAAATTACACCCAGACACAGAACAAATGATCGAGCTCATCACACAAACATTTGTCCTGGGCGGGAATCGAACACACGACCTCCGGCATAGCAGTCAGGGCCACTAACCACTAGACCAACAGGCCAGTCGACAAAAGAATAAAATAAAAGAAGAAACCGATAATATTGAAACGTGACGTTTGTTCTTAAGGGATCATTAAGAAAGGCTTTCCCCACTTCTATAGTCAACTAGAAAGAAGAAAAGGAAAAAGAAAAAGAGTTTATTTGCCACAAACATGGCGTAGAACCATGGAGTTGAACCTTGAGCATAGTTTAAAAACTTACTTTATTTATGAAGGGTAAAAGTTCACGTAAAATAGCAGATTTTCAGAGATCTTTACTATTTTATTATTATTTTATTTTATTATTGATAGGTTCGCGTTTGACCACTATCTCACCTGATGGAAAGCGAAGATGTGGCCGACGATGGAGCACGCTTGCCTAGAAGTAACCTATTCACTCTTGACTTAAAGACCCCTAGGTTATAGCTATCAGGACACAGACTCAGGCAGGGAATTCCACTCCTTAGCTGTACGCATAATGAATGTGTTCCCAACACGCTTTGTACGTATGGGAGGAAACTCCACCATGTACCGGTGGCGCAACGCCTTACGTCTTGTGGTCTGATGATGGAACGGACTTGGCGGAATAAAATTGTGCAATTCCAACGCACACTCCCCGAAATGCAAACGATAGAAAACCGACTGGCTAGCAACTCGGCGTCGATGCTCCAGACTTTGGAGTTTTGACTCGACAAGTACCAAGGCAACGCAATCCAACGCGATGTTTATTGAAAAGGTAACGCAATGTTTATTGAAAAGGCAACGCGAAAAAAGAGAGATAACACCTGAAAACTCTGTCAGCATTCGTTTATTCCATAGTACATTACGGAGGGTCATATCTGGAGAAAGATATTATTGAATACCATCAAAATCATACTATTTTAAGTTCTTCAAGTCCATCCCAAGGTTGTCTGGTAGATATCGCTGTTAGCGATAAGACCGAATCAAATCAAAATATTTTTATTTCACATAGGCACTTATAAAACGTCAGAAGCTAGTGCTCGGTTCCAAATTGGTCGTTTCCTATGGAGAAGAACCGGCAAGAAACTCCATGAAACTCTTAAAAAAAATGTTTATATTACAATATTTCCATATTACAGTATTCACCATTATACCCATAGATTTAAGTTTGTAAAGTTTTTGTTACTATTTTTGTGTACAATAAAGTTTATTCTATTCTATTCTAATAACGTAAGAGTGGTTATATGAAAATGAACCTCGGGTTGGGCGCTCTTAAGGGGATTACATCGCCCAAATCCAAGTTCAAATTGAAGTTTATAGATTATTCCTTATGTACGATTACCATATAAAAAATGAACGGGATACTTAAGGACATTACTAATAAATTGTATTGATTACATTTCTCAAAAAAATATCATAACTCTAGAAAAAAAATCTGGTAAATAGGCCTTATTTGAACATTAATTCCATATTTTCTCGAAAACGGCTCTATATTTATACATTGAATTTATACCAAAATATATGTTACGATAAACTGAATAACTTGTATTGATGTTTTTTCTAATTTCATTGAATATCGATAAGTAATCAAGAAAAAACTCGAATCAGTACTAACACCCCGCGCGCAGCACCCCCTGCATGTGCTGTGTAGAGGTCAATTCTTCTCTACTAGTGTTAAGGTAAATTTTTCAAGGTCATTGAGCAATGTAATACCCTTAAAGACTTGTCCACAGTCGCGTAGTATCGTATCGTTGCCGCTTCGTCGACAGTTTCACAGTTTTGTATGGTCACTTCACGCCGGCGTACACCAAGCGTATAATGACGCCGGGATTCCGATCCCGATTTCCGGCCACCGTAGGCGCGGGCTTGCAGACGGCGTGCAATGGGTAGCACGCTGTCCGATCGTCCGGTAACCGACCGGACCGAGCCCAAGTCGTCGACGGCGCGTTCTGTTCCCGCGCGCCTCAAGGAGCTGTCAGCACACCGAAGAGGCCCAGCCTGCTAACTGCAGGCAGGCAGGGTCGAAGCCTACCGGGGTCATGGGTTAACTTCCGAAAGGAATACCCGGCCCCGGCACGATAGGCTACGAAGGAACGGGGTAGGTTTTTAGTCAGTAAGAGTCTGACACTACTTCCCGCTCCGCCCAAGGGCGGGATTTGTCATTGGATGATTTTACCTACCATAAAAAAAGCGTATAATGACGAATACGCTTCTATGAAGCTACGCGACCGTGGACGGTAGCCGTAGGTACCAGTAGTGCTATTCTCTAAGAAAACGCATCGCTGCCTCAAAAAATAGGATACATAGGATTGTCAAACTTACATTAGGTTAGTGCGTTTCACGAAAGAATTCCCTTCACTGTAATGTTGGTAGCGCGGCAAACTAGTGTTGTAACATTTTTAGTAATGAAACTCAATATTAGGGAGATTTAACTATATTTCGTTATTTTTACAAATTGTCTTATAATTTATTTTTTCTTTTGAAAACTGTAAAAACTGTTATTGGATAAAATATACTACTACTTAGGAATTTGGAACAATTCATAGCTTTATTGGGATGCAAGAAAGGAGTCTACTCACAGGATGAAACCTCCGATTGTCGACCGTTCTAGCAGCAGTCAGTCTTGATACGTGATTTAAATCGTACATCTGGTAGACCTGACAAGCGCCTTCGTTCTTTGACGTTTAAACAGGCAGGGGAGCCAACATTACAACGAAGGGAATTCTTTAGTGAAACGCACTTTACCTATACATTGGATTGTTAATTCCATGTATCCTATTTGGATGTTCGTCGTTGCGGCAGCGCTGCGTTTTCTTAGAAAATAGCACCACAGCTAATTATGATTAGGTATAAGACTAGTAACTGACCACTACTCTCCCTCACTTTGAAGCTGGTTGTCTTGCTGAGCACGGAGGTGTCACGCACCAGGCCCTCCCATTGAACGTTATGGCGTGTCTGAGAAGAAATTGATAAATACTGTTGTAGTTGTTGAAAAAAATAAAACACCGTTAAATTTTGATCGTTTTAATCCCGTGGAGGGTCGCTCAAGTACATGAAACAATAACGATTAGTAAAGAAAATAAAAATAAAAACTAAAGTACTTTTTTTTCTAAAACTCGTGTCAATAACCTTGTAGATAGTTGTCGGTCGTTGCGTACTAACTACTAACAAGTCATTGAACTCGCCCATCTGACATTTACTTAAAGAAATCTATTTCGTACATGCGTAAGTATATTATTTCGAGTTTAAAAACTACAATTTTATCTTACAAATCGATAGTGTTTCATGTACCGAATCGGCCCTCCACTACCTGAAGTAAAACGTTCAAAATTTGATGGTGTATAATAGTGGTTGATCATTGGAAAGTCATAATGACTCCATTATATGTAGCCTACATATAATGGAGTGGACCAAACTTGTTAAAATCAAAAATAATGTAATCAATGATAGACCATTCAGACACTATTGTAATAGCAGACTTCAGTACCTCTACCATGAGTTTTAAGCAATAGTATTCGTCGCTACTCGATATCGACGCCGTAAATATTTTGTATGGCAAATTTTGGTTCTGCAAGTGACCGCTAGAGGCGCTGCAAAATTTGCCATACAAAATATTTACGGCGTCGATATCGAGTAGCGACGAATACTGTTGCTTAAAACTCATGGTAGAGGTACAGGCCTTTTAGAAGTAAAGTTGAATGTGAAGTCTTACCGCTGGAGAAGTCTTGAAGGCGATGTCGAGCAGTAGCCCGCGGTCGAGCAGGCGGTAGCCGGACGATGGGTATTCATGGTTCTGCTGATATATAGACGCCGCCAACCTAAACACAACATCATCATCAAACAAACCACAATCAACTCTATATCATACAAGTTAAAGTTTAGATTCCAGTGCATTCCATAAATTTTAGGGGCTTATTCAGTAAAAATAATCTAAAAAAATCAGAGAAGAGAAGTGGTAGCTGAGAGGCTCCGACTTACGAGTTGTAGGTCGCGGGTTCAAACCTAGCTGGGCGTATTACTTTTTGTAATTTACTTCATCACCATTGCTCTCAAAACAGTGAAGGAAAACATCGTGAAGAAACCGGTATGACTTAGAATAAAAAATTCGAAGGTATGTGACATCCATCCAATCCGCACTGTGCCCGGGTGGTGGATTACGGCCCATTCCCTCACCTAGAGAGGAGGCCTGAGTCCCAGCAGTGGGTACATTAGAATCAGAATCAGAATAGTTTATTTCAAATAGACCAATTACAGGCACTTTTGAATTGTCAAAATGTCGGTCAGTCCAAAAAAAGTGAAGCTAAATTGCACGTTCCAAAGCGTAGATCTCTATGGAGAAGAACGTGCAAGAAACTCCTAGCTCTGCTGCTGCAGAGCTTGTGTTATGAGTACTAGACAACTGATAAACATATTTATATATTTCTAAAATACATACATATTATAGACAAATGACACCCAGACACAGAACAAATGATCGTGCTCATCACACAAACATTTGTCCTGGGTGGGACTCGAACCCACGAACTCCGGCATAGCAGTCAGGGCCACTAACCACTAGACTAACAGGCCAGTCAAATTCCATTATCCCCAACTTGTAGTTTACTGAAATAAAGTAACGTTATATTACGCGGCAAATAAGTTGAACCATTTGTTATGGTTACGCGCAGCCCCCCACTTCGGTTGAGACCCGAAAGTCAGTTATAATCCTCATATACATCCTATATACATATATATTATAGATAAATTGCAACCAGACACAGAACAAATGATCGTGCTCATCACACAAACATTTGTCCTGGGTGGGACTCGAACTGACGACCTCCGGCATAGCAGTCAGGGCCACTAACCACTAGCCTAAGACCAGTCAAATCAAAAAATTAACTTACACTGGGACTAAAGGCTTCTGCGGGAACGGTTTCGTGGCAGCGACGCTGAAGTTAGAGGAGGAGCGGTAGCCCATGCTGTACTCGGCCTGCACGCGCTCCCCACGACCCAGCACGTTGGGCATCTTCACACCTAACGACAATTATTTTTATTTTTTATTTTATTTATTTATTAGGGACAATTAACAGCCACAATATATAATATAAAACAAATATCAATAATTGGAGCGGTAACAATATTGCAGCCCACTGTATTATCCGCAAATTATCAAAAACATGTGATAAATAAAGAGAGCCACTAAATGAGCATTATTATTTAAATATCATCTATTAATTACATTAAAAAAAATGAAAATACAAGAATAAATAGTTGATTAGAAATTAAAAAAAAAAAAACTTTAAAATCATAACCACATCAATTCATTATTTACTAAAATTAACAGTTGACCAATAAATTAAAGAAAAAAATAAAAACAAGTAATTAAATATCAAAACAAAAAAAAAAATATAACAAGTGCAACATAATATTAAATTTCAAATTATACATTATCAGTAGGTATGTAAAAGTTTCATTATGTAATATTTAAATTTTTCCTTCGAGCATGCAAAAATATCAATGTCAATAAAAATTTTGTTATAAGTATCCACCATTCGACGCATGGGGCAGCGCAAATCAGAATTAGTGCGACAGCTATTTACAAAGAATAGGGTACTTACACGAACGCTACGCTTGTGCAACAAACATCTTCCACCTTATTCCAAAACGCGATCTAAAATAGTTCCAGGACTATTACTAGGTTTAATCCCGATTAAACGCTACCTATATGTAGTTGCCGGAATTATTACTAAATTTAATACCAGTTAAAAGCGATCTAAATGTATTTCCAAGACTATTATTAGGTTTAATGCCAATTAAAACTAGTAATAGTCCCGGAACTATTTTAGATCGCGTTTTGGAATAAGGCGGCTTAAGTTCTAGAAAAAAAATATCAGTTTTCCGAATTTGTCATCTCAGGTTCAGATCAATTGTGAATTAGCTTTGTTTTTTATAATAATATTTCACAACTATTATACAACGTCGTCTAGTCCCAAGCTAAGCCGAGCTTGTGTTATGAGTACTAGACAACTGATAAACATACATAAACACCGTTAAATTTTGATCGTTTTAATCCCGTGGAGGGTCAATTCGGTACATGAAACACTATCGATATAAAGATACAATTTATAAATAAAGTACTATTTTTTTAAACTCATCAACTCATGTCATCACTCAACTCAAACTGAATGAATTTACGCATGTACGAAATTAATTTCTTTAAGTAAACGTCAGCTGGGCGAGTTTAATGACCTTTAAGTAGTTAGTACGCAACGACCGATAACTACACGGGATCAAAACGATCGAAATTTAACGGTGTATATTTCTAAATACATACATATTATAGATAAATTACACCCAGATACAGAACAAATGATGGTTGCATCGCTGCGGCATGAGCGCCGTTGCCTGATGCGGTCGGCTTCCTCTTTAATTCTTTATTGTACACCATAACAACTAATACAACAAATGGATAACAAAGGTCATGTACAAAGGCGAGCTTAACTCAAAGAGAGAGAGAGAGAGAGAGAGAGAGAGAGAGAGAGAGAGAGAGAGAGAATAAAATAGAGGGTAGAATCAAGTGTACAATTTTAAAATTACAAGTAATACGAATAAACTAATACATAAATATACCTACATACATAAATACAAAATACTTATATATATATACTATGTCATTGTGAAAGGAAATGCTCTTTAATTTTCCTCTTGAAACATCCAAAGAAGGGCTGTCACATAGGGAGTGTGGAAGGGAGTTCCACAGACGCACTGCAGTGACAGAGAAGGAGCCATCGTACCGGCTAGAAGTGTGGAAAGTAGTGCGAAGAAGAAGAGAATTAGCAGTGCGACAGGGTTTACCCCTGAGGACGAAGTACTCAAAGCGTTCACGAAGGTATTGTAGAGAATTTGGATAGTGCAGGGTTCCTCCTTTACTAACATTACTGAAGCAGAAGGAGGCGACTGCCTGCCACTCCTCGCCCCAGAGAAAGGCAACCGTAAGTGCAACAAAATAAATTATACATACCGAGAACTAGATTGCCTTCATTTTCGCTGACTGTAGTGTTGATTCCACCGACGATGCGCGACAATTCGCGTACCTGGAACGTTACCTGCCAAACACCAGAAAAACCTATCATACATGTCTTCGTATGCCTACAGGGGCTTGCGGACGACGAGTAGTGGGCAGCTCGCCGTCTGGTCGTCCGGTAACTGGTCGGGTCGAGCCTGCGAGAGGTGTCTGCAAAATATTCAGGGTGCCAGAAGGACCTAAGACTAGTTGACTTGGCAAACTTCGTACCAACCAATAGCTGGTTCTTTTTTTCGTGATTGTATTCATATTTTCTCACAGTCAGTCCCTGGAGTATCACGAATTTTTAAAGACCAAAATTAGCCATCGGTCGGACCGTTGTCGAGTTTTAGCGCGACTAACGAACAGCTATTATTTTTTATACATAATAAAAAAAAAAGACGAGCCGGCAAAATTCGTACCGCCTATTAGTCTATGAATATATATATCATATTTTTTCACCGTTTAAACCTTCCCTGGAGTATAAAAAATATTTCAAGGCTAAAGCTGACCAAATTGGTCTAGCCGTTCTCGAGTTTTAGCGCGACTAACGAACAGCTATTCATTTTTATATATAAGAAGATTATGATTTCTCAGATTTAAACGACTCTAATTTGTACTCGTAACTAAATTTTTAATTATATTTCTAAATCTGTTTTTTTTATATATTTGATTTCTGTAAAAGAAAGTGAAATTAAACATTTTTGATGAAATCGAAGATTTTTATTGAAAACATAATTTGATTTAAATCAAATTGATTTATTCCTACCAACCCAGCTGTGTATGTTATTGTGTAATTGTGACTATAAAAGTATGTTTTCTATGAGTCATGTCACTTGAAATAAATATTTTATTTTATTTTTATGGTAGGTAAAATCATCCGATGACAAATCCCGCACTTGGGCGGAGCGGGAAGTAGTGTCAGACTCTTACTGACTAAAAACCTACCCCGTTCCTTCGTTGCCAGACGGGTGACGTGTACGTACCTCAAGTCCCTCGGGCGTAGCGTCAGGGCCTGAAGACACGTCGATGAAAACGCCGATGTCGCGGAAGCAGCCCATAGCGTCCAGAGCGCGCCGCACCTGCACAGACAACTCTTCACTGAGCCAGCTCACCAGGGATATTTGTGTCGCAGGAGATTAGTATCGGGCGGCGATTTGGCTCACAAATCACCTTTGATTTTAATACACAGGGGCCATTCAAGTATTACGTAAGCAGATTTTTTAAGTTCCCTCTCCCCCTCGTCAGCAAAAGTAAGCAAAGCTTTCACCCCCCCCCCCCTCCTCATGCTTACACATTGGTACGTGCATTTGTCAATGTGTTAGTTTGGTCATTAATTTATGAGCAGTAGTTGTAAGCCTAGAATAAGGAATTTTTGAAATAAAGGAAAAAAAACAAAGTTAGTTTAAAATTTTGACTTTATTAATAATATAATATAATATAATACTCCACAACTATCACACAACGTCGTTTAGTCCCAAGCTAACCAGAGCTTGTGTTATGGTTACTAAGACAACTGATAAATTACACTGAGACACAGAACAAATGATCGTGCTCAACACACAAACATTTGTCCTCGGTGGGAATCGAACCCACGACCTCCGGCATAGCAATCAGGGCCACTAACTACAAGACTAACAGGCCAGTAAAATATTAGTATTAATTCAAATTAATAGTTCTCAGTCCTTATTCTCTTAAAAAAAAAATACACTGCTGACGTAATCACCCTCCAGATCCCCCCATACCCCATGTAATCAAAAATAAGCACAGCAAAGACATTCCACGCCCTGTGGAACGAACTTTGTTAAGCATGTCAGAATAACAAAGTTCGTTCCACAGGGCGCCGGTTCGATACCCAGTTCTCAAACCCCCCTGTAGTGCTTACGTCATACTTGAATGACCCCATGCCACATATGGGCTGATGCTACAAAATGCCACCTAGCAGCTTTGGGCTTGCTGGAAAGGCGTGCGAAGTGGCTCCATCCAGATTTGGTTAAGTCCAATCTTCAAAGTCTTGAGCACAGGCGTAGAGTAGCCAGCCTTTCGGTATTTTACAGGATGCATTTTGGAGAGTGTAGGTATCATAGGACAATCCGACATACGGCGTTGCTGAAACCTGTAGAGGTTAGTCCGGACCGTAAGGTCCGGACTAACCGTTTCGCCTTGTCGTTTATACCGCGTACATGGAAGGACTAGAAAAATTTGCCTGCTGCAGTCTTTCCATCCGATTATAATTCGGGTGGGTGGTTTCAAGGCTAGAGTGAATAGGGTCTAATAAACTGGTGCGCCTCACCATCAACGATTGCATCACTACTTACCATCACGTTTTTTTTAAAAGTAGGTGACATCATCCAATGACATCCCCCGCCCTTGGGCGGAGCGGGAGATAGTGTCAGACTCTTACTGACTAAAAACCTAATCCGTTCCTCCTTTGCCTTGGTTCCAGGGCCCTGGTATGCATTTTCATACCTCCCCAAAGCTCCAGATAAGGCTTCGGTGGGAACGCAGTCAAGCAGTAGTTTATATCAAATAAACATAAATGGGTTACCTTATGCGCGCGCAGTATGACATCCTCGAAGTCGGAAGCCTGGAACAGCTCGTCGACGGTGCTGCGAATGATGTCATCTTTGGTCCGGTTCAAACCATCCACGTGGACCCGATCGACGCGAGCCTACAATACAAAATTAATGTTAAATTAATTTTTCAAGGCTCGCCAACTCCAGAGAGTCATGAGCGAGTGTCTTGATGCTATACGATGTTAAGGGTATTAAATTGCTCAATGACCTTGAAGAATTGACCTCTACACTAGTGGAAAGAAAGAAAGAAAAGAAAGAAAGAAAAATATTTTATTTGACACAATATAGACACACACAATGCAGAAACAACATGTAGACACTTAAGATAAAAAAAGGATAAAACTAACATTGTGTGTCTCACGGTTGCGCCAAATAGGTCCAGTGGAGAAGAATTGACCTCTACACAGGTATTGTAGGGGGTGTTGCGCGCGGGGTGTTAGTACTGATTCGATTTTTTCTTGATTACTTATCGATATTCAATTAAATTAGAAAAAAAAAATCAATACAAGTTATTCAATTTATCGTAACATATATTTTGGTATAAATACAATGTATAAATATAGAGCCGTTTTCGAGAAAATATGGAATTAATGTTCAAATAAGGCCTATATACCAGATTTTTTTTCTAGAGTTAGGGTATTTTTTTGAGAAACGTAATCAATACAATTTATTAGTAATGTCCTTAAGTATCCCCTTCATTTTTTTATATGGTAATAAGGAATAATCTATAAACTTCAATAAACCTAGGTGTTTTTTTTGGATTTGGGCGATGTATGACCTTAAGGGGCAGATATATGATTTATCCAATCCAATATCACGTCTAAACGGCTAGTCCGTATGTTTAGAAAAAAATATGTGTTAGGCCCGTCGCTCACGGTAGCGTTAGTCGTATTTGCAACGCGCTATAGCATAGCATCAGCCTTATAATGTTCCCACTGCTGGGACTCAACCCTCTCTAGGACAGGGAATGGACAATAATCCACCACGCGGGCCCAGTGCGGGTTGGTGCATCGCACTACAGCATCGCTACAAAAAGCGCCGTGGGCGAGGGGCCTTAAACTAGACTATTTGCTTAATAATTTGATATACCTACGAATATTTACATTTTTTTTTTCATAGAACTCGTGTGATTGTTTTCAGAGTTATGTCTAACACGGAAAAAAATAGCGAAGGTCAGGCAAAACCCATTAAATGTATTTTTTTTACAAAACTTTGACAACTAAAAGATAATTTTAACTAACAATCATTTGATACACGGTTTTTATTTATATTGTGTTTAATAAATGAAGGACATATTATTATTCGAATAATCTTGATATGCGGGGAGCGACGCTAGCTCCTGTTTTGTTCGCTTAAGGTCGCTGGCTCTTACACCCTTAAGTAATTAAATTACTTAATCTTATTAAGTCATTTCTTGAGACTAGAAATCTTCATGAAAATATCAATTTTTCTAAATTATACACCGTTAAATTTTAGTCATTTCAATCCCGATAGTGTTTCATGTACCGAATCGACCCTCGATTCGGTACATGAAACACTATCGATTTGTATGGATAAAAGTAAAAATAAAGTACTGTTTTTCTAAAAGTCAAGGTAATATACACATGTACGAAATTATTTTTTTTATGTAAACGAGTTAATGACCTTGTAGGACCTCGCTCAGCTGACGTTTACTTAAAGAAACTAATTTCGTACATGCGTAAATTAATTCGAGTTTTAGAAAAAAAGTTCTTTATTTTTATTTATTTTCTTTACAAATCGATAGTATTTCATGTACCGAATAGACCCTCCGCAGGATTACGACTAAAATTTAACGGAGTATTTTTTTTTTTTCAAACCTATTGACCTAGCCGTTACCGAGCGGGCTTCAGAAAGTCACTGTTTTATGACACTGCTCGGGAGCTAGGGCCTTAAATGCTGCAGGTATGAGGTAGGGTTGCTAGCAAACTATGAAGTGTACATGGTAAGTCTACGACGTCCTCGTCCGAGCGACACTGTGGGGTGCCAACTGAAAACCAACGATGGGTGTCTGACGCCCAACAAATGCTGAGGTGGTCACCCTTGCGGCGCAATCTGCTAGCACGTTATGCTGTATCTGTCCCGAATAAACTTTTTTCTATTCTATGCAATAATATAATAAAATCTCATGACAGGAGAACAATTCATAAATTAGTATAGGCAAAACATTACTACATCTAATCAAAGATCTTTTTTATTAGTTGGCAACACTGGTGACATTTTGGGTAAGGGTATCATAGTATTGCCAGGTGTCCCGATTTGCGCGGGACATCTCGATTTTCAGGAGTCTGGGGATGCGATTTGCGCCTGATTAATTTTCGTAAAACCATTAACTATAACCTAACTCTTTCAGTCAAGAATGAATAGGTTATTTCTAGGCAGGCGTGCTCCATCGTCGGCCACATCAGGTGAGATAGTGGTCAAACGCGAGCCTATCCATAATAAAAAAAGAGGTATAATTACCAAAAATAATCCATCATTCACATTCACATCACTATGCGAAGTGAGACAATGCGTTAAAAATCATACTAGGCCTGCTGCTTGCTAGAGCTTAGAGAATATTTAAAAAAAGAGATTTCGTGGCCCTATCATTCGAAGGGCAACTGAAGGGCATAGGTCATTTTTAGTCAGTAAAGTGTGAGACACCCATTCACCCACCCTAGAGCGAGAAAAGTCATTAAAAATAAATATTTTCAAAAACCCGATTTTTTAACATCTTAAAAAAAAAAAAAAAAAAAACATCTGTCTCGATTTTAATCCAATCCGACCTGGCAACACTAGGAATCAAACGCAAATGAAAACAAAACTGTTTTCTCAAACTAGGATTTCACCCAAATAGTAAATACACTCACGCCTGCATACACGATTTCAGGAACATATACCTGTTGGCCATATAAATATTTAATTCATGTGGAAAATTAAACCACAGAAGAGAGATAGTACTGAAGATAATCTACTCGTACATACAAAGCACGCACACATAGACAGCGCTTACGGACACGATATCTCATGCGCGCTCAAACCAGTGCGAGCTCGAGTGCTACCCGTTTGAGACGAGACGAGTCTGTGAACTTTTTTGTGCAATAATGGAGCAACGAAAAATAAGTTATTATTACTGTCTAATAGACGGTTGTACAAATAAAACACTATATCTTGCAGTTTTCAAGAAAGGAGTGAAAGAACACTATCTTTCTATTTCGTCGTAGTTGCTTATATTATGTAATATTATGTATTATTATTCAGTATGTATTATTGCGATATTTATTTTACTGTGTATGTATTTATATATTTATTTTAGTAGGTATATTTTTATATTGTATATTTCATTGATAACTGTTTTATTTGTACTCTTCTTTTTTTCCTGTCACGTTACACACTGTGTCTACATTTCATGTTTTTTCCAATTCTCCTTTCGCAGATATGCTGGAAAAGATTTCTATAGAAATAAGCATCACCTATGTACTTACTTTACTGTTTCTGTATTATTTTCTTCTATTATTGTGTGAACATGAATTGTTAAATAAATAAAAAAATAAAATAAAAATATGGTACATTATTGTTCTTTAAGCTACCAGTTGTTTCAGAGGGGTAAGTTTTAGATGGCTATTTGCTTGTATTTTGTTGGTTGGTCGTAACTCCAATATTACTTTAGAATCGCACATTCTCCAAAATGTAAACGATAGAAAACCGATGCCCGAAATTTTGAAGTTTTGACTCGACAAGTACAGTCAGGGGTCAAAAGTGCAGTTGCACTCTAACAATGCTAAACTGTCTAAAATTTCTTTGTAGTAGAATTCCAGTGTTCTGCAACTAGTTTATTCAATATTATAGATTCTATGCTACAAATTATATGGGTGATCATTCGTTCTGCGTCTGGGTGTAATTTTAGTAAAGCGCCTTACGCACCAACTATGTAGCTGTACGTCTCGCCACGGCCATGCACGATGCATGCATGCAAAAGTCCCGTTAATATAAAATAAATCGGTGAATGTGTTGCTAAGCGCAAAGCTCGAGAACGGCTGGACCGATTTCGATAATTCTTTTTTTGTTGTGTTTGTTACTGTCAGGAGAAGTTTTTTAGGTAGGGTAGAGTGGGAGCGAAGCCGCGGGCATAAGCTAGTTACTAATATGTTGTATGGATGCGCTCACGATAGTCTGTATTCTGTATACTATATATTTTGCATCGTGCATGGCCTTGGTGGGATGTGCAGCAAGACGGATGGTGCGTAAGGCGATTAATATGTATTTATAAAATATATATGTCAGTTTATCAGTTGTCTAGTACTCATAGCACAAGCTCTGCTTAGTTTGGGACTAGATGGCGTTGTTTAGGAATATTATTATTTTATATTATAGTTACCACTACAATAAGGTGCTTCCTTGTCAACCCCTATATTAAAAATAATTAAATATACATTACCCGCACTCCATTGAGTTTGATAGTTGGCTTGGAGATGGGCTCGTCCTCCATTTCAAGTGGTTCTTCAAACTCAAACAGCCCCCCACCCATCTCCACACTCTCGCCAGTTTCGGCCTGAAATATCAAGATACTTTCATTATTTTTACAAGAAAGCTGCCCTTTTATTAGATGGAAAATCATTCTTCTCCCGCTCTAGGGCGGAGCGGTAAGACTTTTACTGACAGAAACCCACTCCTGTTCCTTGCCTTCGTTTCATGGGCCTAGAGTTTTCTTTTGCAGAGCCCATGACCCTAATAGGTTTCGGCCCTGCTGGATCCCTACAGTTTTTCTGACATATCCTTGAGGCACGTGGAACACTATGCGCCATCGACGACTCGGGCTACGGACGGCGAGCTACCCTAAACCGCCCTGGCATTAATTATTTTGTCACTCTCACGTCATCATCATCTTCCTGCCCTTTTCCCATGTGGTTTATTTGGTGTCGGCGCAACACATTTTCGTGTTCCATTCTGCCCTGTCACCCGTCATGCTATCACTAACTTAATTTTCTTTCATATCACTCTTCACACAATTCATCTACCTTTTCTTTAGCTTCCCTCTCCATCCGTCCACATGAATACTCATAACCCTTTTAGTAACATTTGTTTCATCCTTCCTCTTTAAATGACCATACCAAGCCAAACAATTCCCCTTCAACTTTTCTGTCACTTGCACATAATATTCTTTAAAAAAGTTGATGTAATTTTTTTATTGTACTATTTTGGGACATAAAACAATTAAGGTATTTCAATTGATGTGTACAGAATAGTATGTAGGTACCTACTATTAAAATTATTTAAACTAAAATTAGCCACATTTGCAAAATGTTTGAATTAATAACACTATACAAGGACACCGGTTTAACTAAATCAAAAGCAAAATTGAGAAATACTAAGCTACATTTTTTCTATCCTTACCCTATTTGCAATTCCTCGTGAGACCATAAGCAAATTAGTTTCTTGACATAATAATAATAATTAAAAATATTCAAAATATATACTTACAGAAAATAAATAAAGGAAAAAATTAATAATATTTTTTTTTTGTCTCACTTACAGCAGATCCAATTTTTTATTTTAATTATTATTATTTATTTTTTTAAATTATGTTAGTAGCCTAAAATTAAATTGCACATTACTTCTTAACATACATTTGTATACAACGCCACAATTAACACAACCACAACATTAAGAATGCTGTTGTTACTGCCACAGACATGATTTAGCAGTGATGCAATGATACACAAAAGGCATTGTATTGGAGCAGCTAGTGCTCCCGCTTATAGAAGGCAGTCTCTCTTCAGCCTTTACAATCGCAGTCGTGGTTAACCGTTCCGCAACTAGTGGATTCAAATGCAAGGCCAGGTGTTATTTGTGTACAAATGTTGTAAATTAAGTATGTGTGCATCAGCTCAGGCAATTTCCATCATCTTTTAATCTAAAGGTAGAAAACTATGATACATCCAAATATATGAAATGGAAAAACCTATAAAAGAATCTTACAGGTTATTTAGTACCCTGACACAGTAACTTTTTTATCATGAAGCAGCCACTTGCCAGGCAACTCTATGACCAAGTTCTACGAAAATATCTTTTAAATCCTATGAAATTGTCGTCAAGGTTTTATGTCCTGATTATTTGTTCCTAAGTAAATATTTCATCAATAAAAAATAACTTGCTTGTAACAACTCGGCTACATTTTTTACAAAGTGAGGATAGTCTTATTAACTATGAAAGAACTTATAAAATACGAGATTTTACACTTTTTTCAATTATAACCTTACATCTGTTTCGGGTTATAATATCACAACACATATGAACAGTTACCTTGGCATGTACAGTTCCCATAGTGGATTGTGTAATTTACTACTTCTAAGTGGAAATTAATGTTTCTAATTACAATCTAAACACAATTTGGAATTTTTCTATTTTGAAATTATATAAACAACAAGGTTTTGACAGTTCGACCGGACAATTTCTATTTTTTGCCCTGGCAATATTGTGTCTTCGTTCGAAAAGTATTCATTATTTTTAATTTGAACTCAATAATAATGCAATAATAACACTGCTCAACAAATATCTACTATAGACAATTTTCCAAGAATTTGCGTGTACATTTGCGTAATGATTTAACAGAAGTTTTAAGTGAGCTTCAATCTTATTGTGCAATATAGGCAGGTTTATGGGGCGCCTAACAGCATTTATGGTGACGGTACATTATCAGATCAAACATTTTTCACAATTAAAACATTTTTGCTACGAAGGGAAGACATTATTTAAATGATCCAAACAGTTTTTGTGTTATTTATGGCTCAAGTACATAAATAGGTACCTTTGTAAAGTATAGTATTTATTAGATTTAAAGATATTTATTACTCAAAAAAGACACAAAGTCACTTATTATACTTTACACGTACCTATAGCATTCAATACGATCACTTCCGCCTTCGATAAATCTGCGTAATTTAACTAATTCGGAGTAAGCATTTTTGCAATCAACAGAAGCAATGGGTCCTAAATACCTACTGTTTGCTAAAATTTTATTAGGTATCCTTAGCGACAACAGTCAGGTGGAGCAAGATCTGCAGTTAAATTCAAGAAACCCATGATCTAGCGGGAACTTCGTAATCATCATGATGATTGCTATTTAAAATTACGTGGACATATCCAATGTTGTCTTCTACTCAGAGGCCTGTTACATATGTACTCTGATTTGTCAACAAAAATTGTACAAAGATAGCAAATGTTTTGCTTATCTGTCAAAAAAAAAAAACAAAAATATTGGAGAACAATGAAGATACCTTTCGCCATTCGATGCCATCATCAAATCATCATGACAATTCAAATAACACCAAACACGGCTAGGATACACTGATTTATTACAGAACTCCAGTTCTTACCTACTTTCCGGCTCCATCATCAGATCAGTTCTTTGTACCCCCTCCCCTTCTTCCTTCAGTCAGTCACCGACTACATGTATAAACATAGCAATTTTACTTGTTACGAGTTACGCTTCGATCAAACATGTTGATCATGCATGTTTCATCGAAGGAGTCACGACAGTCCTGCTATGATTTTTTGAAGAGTTCCGTTATATGTCTTCGAAGTTTATCATCAGATCAAAACAATATTCCTAAGGGATCAACTCGTGAGTATAATTTTACAAACAAAACAAAAAATTTCAAAATTGGTTCATTATTAACCGATGTCGGTGAACATACGTAAAAAAAAAATACATACAGCCGAACATAAAACCTCCCCCTTTTTGAAGTCGGTAAACATCAAAGATTTTATAAACTATATCTAGATTGCTCACGACAACCTCAAATACATTCCGAAGAGAATGATACAAAAGGGTATCAAGTAAGATTACTAAAAGTAAAGCTTCCTCTTTATTACTAAAATATGTGTAATATTTTTCACTAAAAGAATATTTAAAAAACTGAAAATTAATTACTTTTGACCACTTATTAAATTAAAAAAAAAACAGGTTTCACAGAAAGTTAGGAGTTACTAGTACTTTTTTTTTATTAGTGATAGGTTCGCGCTTGACCGCTATCTCACCTGATGGAAAGCGACGATACGGTCGACGATGGATGGCGCTTACCTAGAAGAAACCTATTCACTCTTGACTTAAAGATTCCCGGGTTGTAGCCATCAGGAAACACAGACTCCGGCAGGGAATTCCACTCCTTAGCTGTACGCATAATAAAAGTGTGCCCAAAACGCTTTGTGCGTATAGGTGGGATGTCCACCATGTACCGGTGGCGCAACGCCGTACGTCTGGTAGTCCGATGATGGAACGGGCTAGGCGGAATTAGGCTATGCAATTCCGACGCACACTCCCCGAAATGTAACGTGTAGAAAACCGACAGGCTAGCAACTCGGCGTCGATGCTCAAGACTTTGAAGCCTCGACTCGATGAGTGCATCATTGCCAATGATCCTCTTGGCTCGCCTCTCAATAGTCTCAAGCGCATTAAGCTGGTATCGGGCAGATCCGTCCCAAAGATGAGAGCAGTACTCCATACACGATCGCACTTGCGCTTGATAAAGTTTGAGCAGCTGATCCGGCGTGAAGTACCGTCTGACCTTTGCGAGGATTCCTAGCTTTTTGCAGCCAGTTGAGCCTTTGCTTCGATGTATGGCCCAAAGTTGAGAGTAGATGTCAACGTAACACCAAGAAGATCAAGATGGTCGGATATCGGCACGGTTACACCCCGGAAAGTTGGAGCAGGGCTGAATTGACTCCTTTTAGCGGAAAATAGACACGCCTGGGTTTTAGCAGCGTTGAACCTGACCAAATTGGCATCGCCCCATTCCGAGACAGCCTCCAAGGACAAGCTCAACCGCTCAACCATAGCCTCTCGAAGAGACCGGACCTGGGACCCACTAGCTCGTGCACTAGATATGTAACTCTCAGCAACAGTGCTGTCGTCTGCATACCCAAAGGTACCGGGTTTAAGCAGATCGTTTATATGCAGCAAGAACAATGTTGCCGAGAGCACTGACCCCTGAGGGACCCCGGCATTAATGGTCATTTGACCAGACGAGCAACCATCGATGACCACTCGGATGGACCGGTCCCTCAGGAAGTCTGCGATCCAAGCACACAATCCAGCAGGTATACCGGAAGAAGGAAGTTTACTAATCAGGCTTTCGTGCCAGACCCTATCGAAAGCCTTCGAGATGTCGAGGGAGACGGCAAGCGCTTCCCCGTGCCTCTCGATGGCCTCACTCCAGGTGTGGATGGCATACGCTAGAAGATCACCAGTTGACTGATTTCACTTAGGATATCATTGGCTTCTAGGTATGCCAGGAGCTTACTGTTGAGTACACGTTCCATTGTCTTGCAGAGAATGGACGTTACTGAGATTGGCCTATAGTTAGCTGGGTCAGCACGACTACCCTTTTTGGGCACGGGCTGTACATTAGCTTGCTTCCATGCAATCGGCACTTTTCCGGTCTCAAATGAGAGCCTAAATAGGCGTGTCAGGATTGGAGACAGTTCAGGCACACACGTTTTCAACACAACTGCCTGTATCCCGTCAGGACCACTAGCCTTGTTCACGTCAAGATTACGTAGCACCCTACGGACTTCCTTCTGATGGATGCGAATATCCGACATACTCGTCTCGCAACTATCAGGATAAGCAGGGGGCCGCGCGTCACCAGGATCTAGACGCGAAGATTCCGCGAAGAGAGAGGCAAACAAATTCGCTTTCTCCTCAGCAGTGTGGGCCAGCGACCCGTCGGGTTTCAGCAGCGGTGGTAGTGAGGGACGGCAGAAGTTCTATTCAACCGACTTAGCCAGGGACCAAAACGCTTTACTACCAGCAGGGTATGAAGCGAGTTTGTTCCCGATGCGGCTAATGTGGTCGAACCGAGACCTCCGCATCACCTTCTTGCAAGACTTGGCAGCCCTGTTGAAGGCTCTCTTCTTCTGACTCACGTCACTCGCCTTGTGCATACGAGCGTCGGCCCAAGCCTGGTATGCCGCGTGTTTAAGCGCGTTAGCGCGATCACACTCCGCACCAAACCAAGGGCGAGCCAGGCTAGACATTGTGACGTCGGAGAATGGAATGTAGTACTCCATCCCCCGCCGCATCATATCTGCCACAGCATCTGCGCACGACGATGGATCATCCGAAAAAAAGCAAGTAGGCTGCCAAGGATAACATGCGAAAAAAGATCGCATGCCATCCCAATCTGCTGACCTATATCGCCAAACCCGCCTGGTGCCTCTAGGGCAGGGATCGGGCGGAGAATAGACTGATACAGATTTCACCAGACAGTGGTCGGAACTCACTATTGGTACGCCTTTGCCCAGTGGGTGGTCACAAGCCATCGGTCGAAACCTACCACCAGTTAGTGTGAGCCACCTGATTAGCACCACCCGGGGACCACGTGTAGGGCCTAGCTGTGGGTATCCTCCTACGGACGAGGGTGACTCAGTCCTTTGCTGTCCATAAGTAAAATTCTACAGCATCAATGTAATATTAAAATGCTGCAATGACAAAAATAACAATAATTTAATTAAATTGTAAATTTATGGTTACCTTAGTTAAAGTTGGGGTAAGATAGGGACACACCACCTCTTTCTCGTTATCTTGCATCGGAACGTTTTTCCCCTTTTGCTTGTCAATGAAACATATGAACTAAATCAGAATGTAAATAAAGTACACTTTAGTTAAAGTGTGTAATATTGCTCTGTAAGCAATCCAGTTTGTCCCTAGGATATAAAGATCCTTGGTGAACATACGTAAAAAAAAAAACATACATCCGAACATAGAACCTCGTCCTTTTTTAGTCGGTTAAAAATAGTACGTTTTGACAAAGGTGGAGATTTTGTGATTGGGACCGAGGCGGAATGTTATGGAGCTGAGTGCGACAGTGAAAAATCTCCACGGGTATTTTCACGAGGTTTTTCTATACACTTACGAATTACGAAAATGTAAATAAAAGTGACTTGACGTATGACTCGTGGGGTCACTTATAGCTACTAGCGTCATCAATCACACTTTAATTATTTTCCTATATTATCCCATAATACATTTTTCTTCTTAGAAATCAAATAATGTGGATTAGAAAGATGGTAAAGTATAATATATTATTCTGTCGTACAAGTTCTATCAACCTTTCTGTGTTCATATTGTCGTGAACGTACCTAGATAAAAATCGGATAGCACTGTCAGTGCGTCCGTGCGTGCTCCTGGACAATGACGATCTGGATGCCTCTGACACGGAGCTATGTGAACGAGTTCGTACAAATTGTACGTAACCGATTTTGAAACTTTTTAATAAAAAAAACGAGATTCTTTCGTCGAAAGCAGGACATAATAAAGAAAACGTATATAATCAGAAGTTTTAAATATTTTTTATCAGGATTTTAAATTACGTGTACTTGACAATATATAGCAAACATAGATATAGAAAATGTATTTAAAAAAATACTATTACCTATAAGTCTTTTAAATACGTAGAAAACTTAAATATAAACTAATCTATAAATACTTTATAACCTAACTATGTACATATAATACATAAACACAAACAAAGTACATTTAGGCGTTTTTTTTTGGGGGGTGAGTAAAATCATCCAAATGACATCTCCCGCCCTTAGGCGGAGCGGGAGATAGTGTCACACTCTTACTGACTAAAAAGCCACCCCGTTCCTTTGTTGCCTTAGATACCAGGGCCGAGCCTTCTTTCAGAAGTAGACCCTTGGCCCCAGTAGGCTTCGACCCTGCCTGCCTGCAGCTAGCAGGCTGGGATACACTTAGGCGTCAAAGTACTCCCCCACATCGCTGTAAATCAGATTTAGCCTATCGGGAGGCGGACAGTTCACATTGACTGTGGCACCCGGCCATGCTTCTTCAGCACGCTGCATGCTCGGTCGAGTTATCCCCGAAAAGCGGGACAAAGCCTTTCCCGCGCAGGAGTTTTAAATTTGATTTAAAAATTGAGACGTCTCGCTACAATCGGGACGTCTGGCAACACTGCCCTGCATGCACATCATATTGATTGATATACTCTTTATTGTACACCATAAAAAATACAGTAGGAGCCTAAAACTAAGAGTGGCCAACCTGAGGTACATTTTCATACAACCGCTCTTACGTAATTATGATGTTATTACACATCTTTCTTCAGATATTCTGGATACATAAATATTTTGTGGATGATATTATCTAGGCTTCTATGGAAATCAAAACATATGTAAATTTGTGTAAAACTAACCCAGTAAACCTCTAACTGAGGAGTCAGAGGTCTTTATTGGGTTAATTTTACCAGACTGGGTCAGAGGGTGGGCCTTTGACGGACGGACTTTGGCCCTCCATATGTGCTAAATTCATTAATTCCCGAGAGGACGCCGACGTCCGCACACCTATTGTCTTTCTATTGTGTCTCTAATTACGATATTCAAAAGGTAAAAAAAAATACATATATAGAAGCCTTGCACTTTAATCGAGATTCTAAATGATGACAATTTTTCTAAAAAAAATTAAGGGTTTTAAATAATCACGTATTTCCTGGAAAAAGTATTGTAAAATATTCAAGTAAATCACAGAATTACCGAATGCTAGTAGAGTTTTCAGGCGTTATCTGTCTTTTTTCACGTTGCCTCTCCATCAAACATCGCGTTGGATTGCTTTAGATGAAGCAACAGGCTTTTAAACTAAGCTCGACGTTAACGATAGTAGGGAAGCACCACCTTAATAGAGTGTAACAATGGACGGTCTTATCGTCAAAAAGATTTTAGCAGACAGAAAAGGAGACAAGACACGCTGGTAGTTCCTGGTTGAGGTACAGTATGACTGACAGATCTTGGCGCGTCTGAAGTTAGGCTCTACGAACTTTAAGGGCCGGTTCTAGTCACTGTTTTTTTTGTATGAACTTCGCTCGGGATTAGTCTTCGCGGCCCCAAAACAGCGGTTTTATTTCTATATAAAAAAAACAACAACTATTCAAGATTTTTGTTCTTGCGAAGCGCTTTTAAATAACAAGCTTTATTTTTTTTTTGTTACTTTCAAATAGTTCCGTAACGTAATCTCGTAGATAAATACGTTTGAAATCGTAAATTCGGGTCAGAATCGCGGTTTTTTTTATCGAGCCAACTAATTTATATCGTGTTTTCATTTTTGCCAAGCCCTTGGCCATATAGTCAATTTGATTAAAATAAATTTTCATGGTGTTCTCTTTTATATTTGTGGATTTCCAGAGGTTTAAAAAGGACAAAATGAGTAGAACCGGGCCTTAACGCTTTTACACTCGAAAAAAATAAATGGTTTGAAAAAATAAATGCCAATAGCAGTTGTTATTGCTGTTAACAACTGTTATTGGCATTTATTTTTATAAATCATTTATTTGGCGCGCTTATTTTGACCGCTAAAATTCGCAGAGCCTAACTTCAGACGCGCCAAGATCCGTCGGCCGTACTACTGTAGCTGACATTGTTTTCAGTGTGGATTCGCCGATGATTGTCGCGTAGTGAGATTCTTCGTTTATGTCTCGTGATTGATGATTTGTATGATCGATTTCAACTTGATTTCGTGCGTTCTTCACGAAATTAAGATCCGCGTATAACACTTGGTTTTGGTGTGTCTGAAATAAAAAAGTAAGTAATTAGGTACGTGCGTAGTACATATGTATTTATCGATGGTAAGTACATATTTTTTTTTCAAATTTATTGTTTAATTTTATTGCAGAAACAAAAGAAACTTAAATATTTACCAAGTATTTATACTAAACCTATGTACATAAAAACTAAACTAAGAATGTATACTAGACTAGACCTAACTATGTACAATTAAAATACAAAAACACCAAATACATTCAGGCGTCGAAGTACTCCTCCACATCGCTGTCATCCAGAAACGTACCCAGAAGACCGGCAGCATTGCCACGTTGAATGGCAATGCTGATTCGAAAAAGATACGCGCACTCGGACCCCATGATCCAAGCGTACTTATTTTTTTATATTGGAATACGTGTATATAAAAAAAATGACAAATTTTGCCATTCAAGGGGTGAAATTATTTCTGAATGTAACTGTCGGTGTTATAAACAACTCTAAAATATTAGAAATAAAACCGTTTGTCTTGGTATAATTGATATATGATCATACGAAGAGGAAGGATGAAACGCGTGTTACTAAAACAGTTATGAATATATGGATGGATGGAGAGGCAGAGAGAGGTAAAGCAAAAGATTTAAGGATTGTGTGAGGATTGATTTGAAAGAAAAGTGAGTTAGTGATAGTGTGACGGGTGATTGGACAGATAAGTGGAAAAAAAAACGTGTTGGGCCGGGACCAAGTAATATGGGGCAAGGGTAGGAAGATGATGATGAAAACTAGCTGTTGGGATTTAATCGTAATTCCAGACTCGCTCCCAAAGTAAACGTTTTCCAGAATCATGAATATTTTCACCCCCTGAAAGATTGAAAATGTTTTAAAAGCCACCTTGTTGAAGCAAATACCACTTCACCCTTAGTGTTCGATTACGGAGACGCGGCGCGTTGCGCGGCGCGTCGGGCGGTCGGTCGTACATTGACACATGTTTGTGTTTGCGCGAGTGATGACGCGGCCCGCTGCTGCAATGTACGACGAAACGCCCAACGCGCCGCGTCTCCGTAAACACGGGCTTACGGAAACCGTTCAATCAAATGAAAAACCTATGTACCATGTTATTCAAATCCACTGTTTCTTCATGTGGTTGCGAATTTTTTAACCAGCCTCGTTTTGAAATGAAGTAAAGCCCCAATATCAGAACAGATACTCCTATTGTCGGTGTTAATACGTATACCATCCATCTGTAATTATTACTTTGTGTCGAAGACAGCGCCAGGTCTTTAGTATCTGAAACAAAAAATTATTCGATTCCATTATAAAATCATCATGACAATTCTAAAGACTGAGAATTACCTTTTTTGAAGTCGGTTAGAATACTTTCTCCTAGATGTGACAAATATTCTTCTGAAAACTGCATCAAAATCGGTTCAGCCAAACGCGAGATAATCATTGACAAACATACATAATTATGTATAAAAGGTGTATATTATATAATATTAAGATTATCTTTTTTCTCCCATGGAATTGAAGATTGTGCCCATGATAAAAATTTAAGTACAAACAGAGTCCTTTACAATGGTATATGTCGTAACTCTGTTGGACAATGAGCCCAATTTGCCTCAGGTATTGGCAACCTTTCTTCTTCTTCCTGCCCTTATCGCATATAACTTGGGGTCGGCGTAACACGTTTTTTTCTTCCACTCCATCCTGTCACCCGTCACACTATCACTAACTTCCTTTTCTTTCATATCACTCCTCACACAATCCATCCATCTCTTCTTTGGCCTCCCTCTTCCTCTCCATCCATCTACGTGTAAACTCAGAACTCTTTTAGTAACATGTGTTTCATCCCTCCTCTTCACATGACCATACCAAGACAAACGATTTCCTTTCCACTTTTCAGCCACTAAAGAAATGAGAAATTCAATAACTAGCAAATTAATGTTGTGTCTTCACTTACCTGTAGAGTTTTCGACTTTAGGCGATACCGGTACATTGGGCTGGTATACCAATAAAGTCTTATTAGAGATAACACGTGTTATCTTGTAGGTATAAGCTTGCCCATCAACAGCCCATGCATGTGAATAGTACAGACAACATAGTATGGACCCATTGTTCTCCATCATTATTCTGAGTTTATCTTTATTTTTTGAAGTTTTATTCAATAATTTTATCTCATTCTTTTTTGTATCTATAAGTACTGTATACAGATCTGCAAAAATATGTTAAATATTTTTTATATAACTCTTATAAAGTTATAAGTTAAAGTCAAAACGTTTATTGCAAACCAAAGGTAAGATGATGACATTATAATACATTATGATACAAGTGTGTAATGTAAGTGGTTACCGTCGAGGCGGTATTAAGACCCGAGTCGTGGTGAGCCAAGAACAGTAACCATTCATTACTAACGGTAAAATAATTTTCAATACACTTGCTCAGAAAGTGGCTCTTATTGCTATTATATTGATACTATATTATATTTAAGATTACTGTTATTTATTTATTGTGCACACCTACCACAGTTTTGTCTTTTTAACCCAAAGGTTGACTGGTAGAGAATGCCTTGTTGCATTAAGTCGGCCTATGTACCACTATTGTACATGAGGATTAAATAAATAAATAAATATTGCACTACACTTAGGTACATAATGGCACCTGTTACCAAACTGACATTTTGATTACCATTACGCACTAGTGCTGTAATGTAGCTATAACCTTGCTCACAAAACTGAATATGAAAAAATTAAAATTGTTTGTGGTCTATGGCCATCATTTTAAGGTGAGCGCGGTTTTTGGCGTGTTTTTTCGAGTGAAGTTCATGAGCTGTATTATTTTACTAACACAGGTCACGGCAGTTGAAGTCCAACTTCTGGTCTTAATGGCGAGAGCGACTGTCGCAACCCTGAGCTGGGCACGCCACGATCGAAGCGGTAAGGCCCCTCTTTGAATCGTGGCTGGAAAGGCCTCACGGTGTCGTCACCTTCCGTTTCGTGCAGGTACTAACCGAACACGGCAAGTTCGGGCCGTACAAGATTTGTGCGGAGACGACGCCCGGGTGTCGCCACTGTGCGGACCGCCCGGAGGACACGGTGGAGCACACAGTCGAGGTGTGCCCCGCTTGGGAAGAGCATCGCCGTGTCCTCGTGGGGGCGATCGGCGGCGATCTCTCGCGCCGGGGCTTGGTTCAAGCCATGCTCCGGAGCGAGGAGGAGTGGCAGGCGGTCGCCTCCTTTTGCGAAGCAGTAATGCTAGCAAAGGAGGAGGCCGACCGCATTAGGCAAAGGCGCACACGCCGCCACCGCCGCCGGGATTCCGATCCCGATTTCCGGCCACCATAGGCGCGGGATCGCGGACGGTGGGCAATGGGTAGCTCGCTGTCCGTCCGTCCGGTAACAGACCGGTCCAAGCTCAAGTCGTCTACGGCGCCCACTGTTCCCGCGCGCCTCAAGGAGTTGTCAGCAAACTGTAGGGGCCCAGGAGGGCCGAAGCCTACTGGGGCCAAAGGTTATGTGAGAATGTCACCACGGGCCCCGGGACAAAGGCAATGAATGGAAGGGTAGGTTTTTAGTCAGTAAGAGTCTGACACTATTTCCCGCCCCACCCAAGGGCGGGATTTGTCATTGGATGATTTTAACTACCATAAAAAAAAACTTCTGATCTTTCTTAAATACTTTCGGGAAAAAAATATAAGTACCATGCTGTTAAAATCATTGGTATCGATTCAGTTACTGCTTCTGAACAAAATATATTCAGGTTTCGCATATACTAAAAATAATGTTGTATATGATCACGTTACGACCCACGGCAACGGAACAGTATCTAAAGACGTGAGTGAATCCAAGGAGGACCATTAGCAAGTTATTATATGACACAAAGTCTAGTGGGCTGCTGCAAACACAACCTGGCAAAGTGGGTTATTATCAGAGGTAAGAGTAGGTAGATTGATTTAAGGTCGTTGACGTCAAACGTAGAGGATAATATGGATATGCCTCCAAAATACCGGTACTTCATATTTATTGTGATATTTGTTCCGGAATTTTGAAATTAGCAGGAATTTGTGTTTAAGGTGAAAAACGTATTAATAATATCAATCTACGCTGCCAGTGTTAGCTAATGGTGAAAGAAATCAGTACTTTATTTTATACAAAAATACCTTGGAATAGTTACACCGTATTTTGTCCCTTACTGTTGAATTAGAAATGACGCTTGACAGTATGACGCTTTATTTTATTTTATTCCATAATTCCAATCCCGGAACTTTTTCCGGTACTTCCCGCACATTATGGATAAAATGGCATGTCCATATTATAATATCTTGACGCAAGTATATAAAATCAATCTACCTACTCCGACCTCTGGTTATTATAGATCCCTACGACACCCAGTGCGAGTGTGGTGCTCCTGACCAGACGATGGCCCACTTATTGAAGTGCCTAAACTGTCCCTACTCCTGCACTTTGGAGGACCTCAAATGCCACTGATGCCGCTGTAAACGTGGCAACCTACTGTACCTCTACCATGAGTTTTAAGCAATAGTATTCGTCGCTACTCGATATCGACGCCGTAAATATTTTGTATGGCAAATTTTGGTTCTGCAAGTGACCGCTAGAGGCGCTGCAAAATTTGCCATACAAAATATTTACGGCGTCGATATCGAGTAGCGACGAATACTATTGCTTAAAACTCATGGTAGAGGTACTGGGCCCAAAAACTTTGAGGGAAAAAAACGGTAATTTAAAAAACTAAAAAACCCGACTGCTTTTCTGAGCATTCATGAAAAAGCCCTAAAACAAGAAAATCTGGCAGTCGGGACCCATTCTAGAATTGAGAGCACATACCTATATTACATTGCAGATTACTCCAATCTATTGACTAGACGGCTGACTTTCTAGAATGGGTCCCGACTGCCAGATTTTCTTGTTTTAGGGCTTTTTCATGAATGCTCAGAAAAGCAGTCGGGTTTTTTAGTTTTTTAAATTACCGTTTTTTATTTTTTATTTTTTTTTAGTTTTATTTTATTACGATATCACTTTCAAAGTAATTACGAATCTAAAGACACCTCTCAAACTAAAATCCATCGAGCCGTTCAGGTCGCAGAGCGTGCCAAACATTTGAATTTGGTGCTACAAATCCGCCATTTTGTTTTTTTTTTTATTTTCATATACCCAGTGTCACTCTCACAGTAAATACGAATCTAACGACACCTCTCAAGCTAAAATCCATCGAGCCCACGGATATCGAGGGATATGCCTTGGGGGCGTGGCACGTGGCGCCTCGATCTGGGCAAACGACCCTTATAATCGAAAAACGGCTGTACGCTTCATTCATTCGCTTTGCAATTGCGTACAGGGTACTACTGATGCGTAAAAAACCAAAATGCCGAGTTGTGCAGTAATTATATGCAAAAATAGGTCACATATCATCAACCTGAAGACAAATGGCGTATCCTGCCACCGGTAATTAAACAATTAAGTCACTGTTTTATATTTTAAATCAATTTTTAAATATTTCACGAACTCAAGTTCGGAACAACACGAACTAGACCGAACTAGCCCGAATCTTCCCGAACGCAATGACCGCAATGACCGTTCAAGATTTAGAGAGGTGCAATCGAGTGCGTGAGGCTGATTTTATCGATATGCGTATTATTCGCAGTTCAATATATTTTTTTACATTTCTATGAATATTGTCGTATTACATGTATAGTAAGAGTTAAATTAGTTATTGAATGAATGTTGTTTGAACGAAATTAAGGTATTGTTATTTCAATACCCGTGAACTTAAATTGACATTATATCTAAAGATTGAGATGATCAAAAATTATAGTACAATATGATAAGTAGCACGATAAACAAGTATAATTTTATACAGTTATTTATTTTTGGTCAAAAGTTACAATATTTTATGTTCGCTATGCAAAACTATTAAATCATTATTTTTTTAAATCTGGGTATTTGGTGTTTTCGTACGCCCTAGTTGTAGTGGAGCTGGACCAACATTGATCCAAGCATTTTTATCTTGATATAATTCTCCAACTTATAATAATATAATTTCTATTCCAACTCCTTCTGTTTTCATGCAGTACGACTATGTAACTCACTTCCAGCAAAGATTTGTGATGAAAAAATATCTTTTTTTGCGATTCGGAAAAGTCTTTGAGAAATTTTGGAATTTAACCATTTACATAGGTAAATTTATACGGAATCCTTGGTGCGCGAGTCGGATTCACACTTGACCAGTATTTTTTTGTCTCACACTAACTACTCAAAATAAATACTTCTATTATTTTGAGTAGTTAGTGTGAGTTATTTCATCATAACGAATTCGATCCTGTCAGCATCAACTACCTACAATTTGTCTAAAATTAAAACGAGTTTGCTATATGACGCTATTTTAATTCTATAGAAATTTATGTTAACGCTAGCGAGTTTGAATACGTGTATAAAATTTACCAAAATGTTTAAACCAACCCTGAATGTAGGTAGTCACTTATGATTAAAATCATTTATTTAAGACTAAGTAATATATTGTATAATAATACAGCATGATATTTAACAGAGAACGTTCCCTTTAACCGGCAATACGATAAAAAAAACTTATTCCTATTTTATTTTATAATCATCACTCACTTTTCGGATAAGTATATAAAAAAGAAATTATTTAAAGAAAATTAGACGAAGTAATTATATTACAAGAATATGCTGAAATTAAATATCGATAACAATTATCGACAATCGGTTCGATGCTCTAATTTTATGCGTGTGCATTGAATGTTTCCGTGCTTACAAGCGAATGCCCCGCCCATTCTATTTATGTGTGCTATTAGAAATTGATTTAGTGTAGCTGCTTTCTTCTTAGTGTGCGTGTACAAATTTTGAGTGTGTGTCGTAAATACACTATTTGTGAATGTTGTAATTATTTTGGTGGGAGATAAGCGGTTGCGCAAGGATTTCTTATTACTTTGCAATGAAGGCATATCTCCGGATATCTATGATCGAGCCGTTCAGGCTGCAGAGCGTGCCAAACAATTATACATACATACATACATACATACATACTTACATACATACATACATACTCTCGAAAAACATAACCCTCCTTCTGGCGCAGTCGGGTAAAAAGATAAGAAGAAGATAATCGCATGCTTAATAGAAAAGAGGCCTAACTCAAAAAAGAAGGTATTTGAATCTTAAAAATTATGTTTCAATAATAAGAAGAATAGTCGACATCGGCTCATTTGCCATTAACAAAAATAGAATAGAATAGAAGGTTTAATTTTGAAATACCCTCTTTTATGAGTTAGTTCTGTTTTCTATTTAACATGATTATGACATAAAAAAAATTGCGTACCTACATTGAAGTTGACATCTAGGTAACATATATACTGTACTTATTGTACTTACTTTTAGTTTTTGGTGGAGATATATATTCTTCACAGTTAAACTGAATATCTGCTGATTCAGAATAATTCAGTGTCCCAAAAATTTCGTCTTTAGCTGAAACAAATGAAAGAAAATCATGACTCATAATATAAAGGAAGCTGCAATATACGCTGTTAAATTCTGATCGTTTTAAACCCGCGGAGGGTCGGTCCAGTAAATGAAACACTATCGATTTGTAAAGATAAAATAAAAAAATAAAATACTTTTTGCCTAAAATTCGAATTGATTTATGTATGTACGAAATTCAAGACAACTCCCTATAAGGTCATTGACTCGATTACTTAAAGAAATTAATTTCGTACATGCGTAGATATATTAATTCGAGTTTTAGAAAAAAAAGTACTTTATTTTTTAATTTTCTAGTAACCTTGTTTATTTTAGCAATCTGAAAATCTTGTTTTAGTTTTTTTTACCTTTTTTTTTATTTAAACTATTTTGGTGTTAAATCACTGTGCTTCTATAAGTACTATTTTTGACCACTTAAGGGCGCCACATTGAAATTTGATGATAATATTTTTGATAAGCACAAGTGAAGCCCTTTCAAATTATATCAAACGGGTGGTAAAGAACCAAACCTGAAATCGCGAAAAAAATCTGCCAATTTCAGTACATTTTGACCAGTTAGGCGAATACAAATGTACTGACCAGCAGATATTTTTTCGCTATTTCAGGTTTGGTCCCATAGTAAATGTTGTTTGTTATCATGACTACAATCACGTGTTTAAGTATCGTTCACTAATTACCAATCACCCTATATAATTTCAAGTTAAAGAGTATTGTAACACTCACCCACATCATTTCCAGCCAAGATTATGTCATTAGACCATACTTCATCATTTTCGTTTTGCGGGTTAACAACCGTCACTGAAGTATTATTATCAAATGATTCTAATTCCATGATTAACTGTGTGTTGGCGGTGATACTTACATTAAGGACAACGGTGAACTCTGTAAATAAGAATGTAACATACTACGTCATCATCGATATATATGTACTACGCACTAGATAAGCCGTGCCGTACAATCAATTTGCTTGACTTAAGTGTACTGCAGGCCATACACCTCTTTACATTGATGACTTGATGACATTAGTACAGTTTTGCAGTATTTAAGCGCTGTAAGTTTTAAAAGTTTTGTTAGATGTCGTAATACCAATTTAGCGCTGCAGCGAACTTTTGTTTTAACGTTTCAGTATTTTGACAAATAATTTCTATGAACGAGCTTGTCTATCACATAAAATATAAGTCGATGCGTCATAAGCATAAACAGCCTTGTTCCCACTGCTGGGACTGAGGCCTCAGGAAGAGGGAATGAGCCGTTAATCCACCACTCGACCCCAGTGCAGGTGTGATGTCACATATCTTCAAATTTTTAGTTCTTGGATATGCTGGTTTCTTCACATTGTTTTCCTTTACTGTTTTGAGAGTAGCGGGTCTAAAAAGTTCACATTTAGCAATTCATTTCCTGAATGCCTGTCATACTTACGATCTTTTAGCAATTCTGTTAATATTTGTAAAATTTTACGAATGTGCTGTCATTTAGACCCGTCTGTCAAAAAAACTGTCAAATAGATGAATTGCATTGCAGAATCATACCTAATATGAATATTGTTTACGTATTTATTTATTTGTAATAAGCACATGACATTACAGTAACCATGCAAATAACAATATGAACCGCCAATTTGTGACAATTTTGCGATTTTTGACATGATTCATATTATTATCCGAATGCAGATCTGCTAAAGTGGCCTTTTTAGCCCCTCAATGGTGATGAAATAATTACATAAAGGAAAGCGCCTGGCTGGGTTTGAACTCACGGCCTGTAACTCGTAAATCGGGGCCGTTACTACTGGGCCACCACTATAATTATTATAGAATTGTAAATTGCGAAGTGTGTTTATCATGCGGATCGTTACGCATGCGGAATTACTACGCATGCGGGGCTGCTGCACGATATCACGCCCCGCATCCCACGAGCGTATTCCACGCATTACAAACTTCAAAAACATCGTATGCCAGGGAAATTTTGAAATGAAAAGATCCTACAACTAAGAAGTACAAAGTTTTTAGTAAATATTAAAATTTAAAAAAAAAATGCAATAAAACTATTTATTACGCTTTTGAAATTTTTTGTGGTCAGATTGTTTAACATTTTTTTTTGTTGGCTTAAACTTCGTGCAATTTTCTTTTTTTCTATTTTTGGCTAGTAAATTCATTTCAGTATTTCATTTGATAAACTGTTTCTAGGTTTTGTTTTGATAAAATTTATTTAAAGGTAAGAGACGAGACTGAGGAGAAAAACAGGTTTTTGACCAGTCACAATTATTACGGAAAGAAAAAAATAATAAGTTCCGTAAAAATGCAAGCAAATACAGTCCTTAAATGACTAATGAAAGAGTCTTCATTCAAGTAAAAGATCTAGGTATGCGTTAGATTGTTGGAGAATTCCCCGAAACTCATACTTGCCAGTAGAGCACATTCGTTTGTTATGAAATATTGCCAGACCTGTTAGGTATAAAAAAATCGTACATTTTCCGTACGATCTTGTTCTAGCGATCGTACATGAGTAAAAATGACAAAAAATCGTAGGAGTACGATTTAAAACGTACATGTGGCAGCCCTGATTACATTAAATACTTGTATGAAAAGGACATTAGCGGGGATACGCGTGCGGAGCGATCCCTCATGCGGGATGAAATCCGCACGACATTTAAAACATCTTAGATGGTCCATACGTCAGCATGGAATAATGCACATTATTCCATGTTGTATATCGACTATTTAGGAAAGAAATAAATTAAATAATAAATAAATTAATTAATTAATTAAATAAATTATTAAAGAAATTAATTTCGTACATGCATAAATTAATTGGAATTTACAATTGTATATGGTATAATTAGTTAAGTATTTTTAAGTATATGTATAGTTATGTATAATACAAATAAAAACAGTGAAACCCATATGAAATTAATTACTTACCGGTGTTATAAATTTGACGCAATACGTATCTCTGGTCCTGCAGCTTTCCATGATGCAACGTGCAAATATATTTTGTTGCGTTATAATCACATGAGAATTTCTCTGAAACATTAGTTTATTCATGTCATTCATATTTAAAGTCCAAGTCTTGATTTAATGCATCACTTTTTACATTCAAAACTGTTGCAAGTCCTACTAATATTATAAAAGAAACACAGTTTATTTACACGGAATGACGCAACTAAAAACTAGACAAACATAATCATTATACAGGAAAGATATGCGTCACATCCGTGCACAACGGCCGAACGCTCAACATAAAGCTGTGCCCTCATGCACAATGCGATGAGCACACAGCGCTGGGGCTCACATCTGCTATTTTTGTAAATTCGACATTACAACACAATCCCATTGTCATTTTGCTAAAAATTCTTAATCTGCTAAATCATAATGGCTGATCGTTGGTCGTTTATTGGTCTCGTAAACGATTGGTGGTAGAATGACTTTGTCGTATTCAGACAAATCTAATGGTACTCGTAAGTCACTAATCAAAGGAACTGGCAAAATTTTCGCAGAATACCCTATACGTCAGAAATCCATTTGTATTTATGTACGTAATTTCTTTCAATGGTGTATCAGTGATTGTCTATTGGAAAGTCATAATGACGCCATTGTATCAGTAGATTACTAAACTTGTCAAAATCAACAATTACGAAACCAATGATAGACGATTCTGACACTATTGTAATAGTAGACTTGTGGCCCTGGTTTTCGGCGTTGGCCGGTGTTGACAACGCGAAAGCACGCAACACGCGCGCACATTATAAACGCGAAAGTTTGTATATTTGTTATTCGGTCACGCAAAAAGTACTGAACGGATTTCGATGAAACTTGGTACACAGGTAGATAATTTCCTAGAATAGCACATATAATAAATACTCTGGGATTCACTTACTAAGGGAACAACCTTCGGATAATTTTCTACCGCTGGCAAATGACATCAACTGTCAAATACATGACAGCGACTGTCAAATACATTGGTCACAGCTATTCCATCTTTCGGCCAACCATTCCAAGATAGACAAAACAATAAATGCGAAATTTCAGATCATTGTCTCTTATATAAAACAAAGTCGTGTTAATCACTATTTATAACTCAAGAACGGCTACTAAAATATGTAATAACCGTTAAAATACCGCAAAGAATCTCGTAAAAAATTAATAAACCAAAACTGCGTTTGGAGGAGTTAATCCATTTACGTGATACAATTAGCATCGATGGAGATGCAGCACAAATATAACGTAGAAAAGAGCCAGTAGACGTGTAGTCAGCGAGGTGCTCCCAGCAGCTGAATGAAAAGCTGGTAGAGGCTTCCAGATACCGAGGACCAAAAGGGTTTCCAGATGAAGAGGAAACGAAAAGGTTCATATGGTGGGGCAGACTGGTTTTAAACGGTCAGTAAAGGCCTGTAGAGGCCCGCAGGAACAGGAGCAGTAGTAGAGATCCAAACAACATGGCGGACAGGGCCTCAAGTCTGCTATTACAATAGTGTCAGAATCGTCTATCATTGATTTCATCATGGTTGATTTTGACAAGTTTGGTAATCTACTAATATAATGGCGTCACTATGACTTTTCAACAGTCAATCACTATCACACCATTGAAAGAAATGGTAATCTTGTACATAATGATAAATGAATTTCTGACTTATGGGCTAAAATGTTGTCAGTTCCTTTGATTAGTGACTTACTATTAGATTTGTCTGAATACGACAAAGTTATTCTACCACCATTCGTTTACGAGACCAATAACCGACCAATGATCGACCATTATGCTTTAGCAGATTAAGAACTTTTACCAAAATGACAATGGGATTGTGTTCGAATGTGGGTCGAATTTACCAAAAAAAGCAGACTCTATCACGGGTGGTCGAGGCCTGCAGAGACCGAAACAGCAGAAGAGGCCTATCTCACAACCTTTAAAGGACCGGGAGGCCTAGGAGCACTTTTCTACTGACATAACCAACATTTTACTTCAACTGCAACTCACTAAATGACGTTCTAAGAAATCCAACAGACAACCAGGCTGACACCGGATTCATAATTTTGTTTTTCAAAAAAACCGGGCAAGTGCGAGTCGCACTCGCACACTGAGGGTTCCGACCAATTTTCGGTGGAAGTTTGCATGGTAATGGTAATCATGTATTTTTTTTTACTTTTATCATTCTCTTATTTTAGAAGTTACAGGGGGGGATACTCTTTCTACCACTTTGGATGTGCATCTCGTGGAATTTAATCAGTTTAGAAAAAAAAAAATGTTGGAAACCTCAATATCACTTTTGAAGAACTATCCATAGATACCTCATACGTATGGGTTTGAAGAAAAAAAAATTTGTGTTTCAGTTCTGAGAACCAAAAAAAATCCTCTAAATTTATTGTTTTTTTTTTCTATTTTTGTGTGAAAATCTCAATACGGTTCACAGAATACATCTACTTACCAACTTTGAACAGTATTGTTCTTATAGTTTAGGAAAAAAGTGGCTGTGACATACGGACGGACGGACAAACAGACAGACATGACGAATCCATAAGGGTTCCGTTTTTTGCTATTTGGCTACGAAACCCTAATAAATAAACTATTTTAATGACTTATTTAAGTTGAGTAAGCTAGCCATTTGAGTATTAGCAACTAAAGAAATAAGAGAGAGATCAGGTGAGATAGATAGATAGATAAAAAAAAAAAATTCGTTGCAACACAAAACGCACACTAAAGCATAGCTAAATTATACAAAACTAAGCACTTACACCGAGACAAACAATAAAATAAAATAAAAAATAACAAAAATGTCACACAATGGTGAACAGCATAATAACTATACAAAATAAATAGATAACGAAAACATTAAAATAAGAATTAAGAACTAATGACAACATATAAAAGATAGATAGATAGATAGATAGCAGTCAAGCGCGAACCTATCAATATTAATAAAAAAAAAGAAGTAAGAGAGTCAATAGCAGGCAAATTAATATTGTGTCTTCACTTACTTGTAGGGTTTTTGACTTTATGAGATACCAGTTCTTCGGGCTGGTATATCAATAAAGTCTTATTATCAACAACACGTGTTATCTGCAAATATTTCCCATCAGTCCACTCATAAGAGTAGTATAAACAACATAGTATCCATCCATTGTCCTCCATATTTATTCTGATTTTATCATCTATTTCTTTTGCTTTATACAATTCTTCTATCTTATTTTCTTTAGTATTTATGAGGACTATGAAGGCATCTGCAAAAAATAAATGTTAAATTAAACTAATATTACAAATCAAAAGGAATTATTTTTTAATTTCTTTCGCGCTGATCTCTACCAGTTGGATTGGAAATAGTGCATTTTGATACAAGTGGGAAAAGTTTGTCATTGCAACCGAGGGGAAGTTCCCCAGAGCCGTATAGGTGAGGGTGATATGGAACCGAACGCTGCAGTGAAAAATCTCCACGTGTATCAAACGACCTTTTTCAATACACTTACGAAGAAATACGACGAAAAATCCACCAAAAACCTTTTGTTCATTTTGTACTTTTGTACTGAAGAATATTTTCCAAAGTTGCCAAACAATTTAGTTTTGATTTGATGGCAGCAGGCTATTGCAAGTATTTTTGACCTCAATCACAATATACCCGGAGGACACGGTGGAGCACACTGTAGAGGTGTGCCCTGCCTGGGCGGAGCATCGCCGTGTCCTCGTGGGGGCGATCGGCGGCAGCGATCTCTCTCGCCGGGCCTTGGTTCAGGCCATGGTCCGTAGTGAGGAGGGATGGCAGGCGGTCGCCTCCTTCTGCGAAGCAGTAATGCTAGCAAAGGAGGAGGCCGACCGCATCAGGCAGAGGCAACGGGGCGCTTGCCCCAGCCGCCGCCGGGATTCCGATCCCTATTTCCGGCCACCGTAGGCGTGGGCTTGCGGACGGCGTGCAATGGGTAGCACGCTGTCCGATCGTCCGGTAACCGACCGGACCGAGCCCAAGTCGTCGACGGCGAGTTCTGTTCCCGCGCGCCTCATGGAGCTGTCAGCACACCGAAGAGGCCCAGCCTGCTAACTGCAGGCAGGCAGGGTCCAAGCCTACTGGGGTCATGGGTTAACTTCCGAAAGGAATGCCCGGCCCCGGCACGATAGGCTACGAAGGAATGGGGTAGGTTTTTAGTCAGTAAGAGTCTGACACTACTTTCCGCTCCGCCCAAGGGCGGGATTTGTCATTGGGTGATTTTACCTACCATAAAAAAAAACCTCAATCACAATATCTGGCGGCGTGCCATCTAAAGGATTGTTTTCAAATCTTCGACATTTTTTTTCAAAACTATCATAAATTAACAAGTTAGTTAATATTATGTATACTTTTTTCTCGCGCATAACATTTGCAGGTTTAAGGAGAAGCAAAGGTATAAAATCGTGTACATCCTAATATTAAAAACACTTAAAAAATTCAAATATTTTTTAATTTAGAAAACAGATATTGTTAATTTGTTCGTATTAACAAATTATTGTGTGAGTAATCATGTTTATTTATTATATTCTGTTCAAAAATATAATTTAGATTTTCATAACATACCTATTAAAAAGCTTAAAAATATCCGCCTCTTTGCTTTAAAAGAAAAAATCCCCTTGACTGTGACGAAATATGAATGAAAAAAGCCCATGTTTTGATAAAAAGCATGTTCGTGATATATATGCCATGTTGAGTGTGGCAAGAGGCAGTTTTCGAGTAAGTGTATTGTATATTCCCATATTCAGACGTACCATGCATAGTAGTAGTTGTTCTATTGTTGTATTCGTGATACTCTCTATTCTCTGCATCACCCTACGGTTGTTTAGTAGAAAATGCCAATGGTATTAATTCCGCCTCTATACTTGTGTACATAAAGCATATTTATTAAATAAATAGTTTATATACAACCCGTGGAAACGGAGCAGTAACCAAAGATGCGGGTGAATCCGAGGGGGACTGTTAGCAAGTTATTATATGGCACAAGAAAATGATGAAAAAAGAAAAAATCTTTACATTGACATCCGAGTATACTGTATTGTACTTACTATTAATTTTTGGTGGAGATATATATTCTTTACAGCTAAACTGAATATCTGTTGATCCAGAATAGTTTAGTGTTCCAACAATTTTGTCTTGAACTGAAACAAATGCAAGAAAATGATACTCATAACATGAAGGAAGTCGCAGTATATGGTATCGCAAAATATGTAGGTCACCGGAAAATTGCAAACGCCGTAAGATTGTAAAACATCGCGCGAAATTGTACTATTTTTTCTAAATAAAACACGGTTATATTAGAAACTAATGAATTTGGATGTGGATTATTGTGTACAAAACGATTTTTCATAATAAATCGAGAAATTATAATCTATTGAACATTTATTACAATCATGCGGAGTTTGCAATTTACCGGTGACATGTATAAGCTACATAAAGTTTACATTGTATATGACACAGGTACCTAACGTACACGAAGATATTGTTACGACCGTGAGTAATTAAATGCTGGTTTACTAGAAGAGAACTTTTTTAATAACCACAAACAATAAAAATTTTTTTTTATTAGTTATTTATACATATATTTTATAATTTTTAAATATTTCTTAAAAAACGTATAAAAAACATTTAAAAATATAAAAAAATAAACAGTAGTCCGCCGGTGTCGGGAGCAGGGTCCAAAATACCGGTGGTTAGCCTGGCTCCAGAGAAAGAAACCTCCTCACAATGCGAGCCGTATCAAGGAGTTCTGTATCAGGCCGTTGATCCAACCGCGCAACGACAGCTTCGACATATGGTCGTCGAAACTTTTAGCTATAAGACCGTTGGCAGTCACGACAATCGGCACAATGACAGCCGAGTCCACATTCCACATGTCGACAACCTCGTGTGCTAAGTCGAGATATTTGATTTGTTTCTCTTTCTCAGCTTTCACGAGATTCTCGTCATGTGGGATGGTGACATCGACTATCATTGCGCGGCGCGCTAATCGGTCTATCACCACTATATCCGGCTTATTGGCAACAATAGTCCGGTCAGTGATGATAGACCGTGATAGATAGTGGCATGGTCATTTTCGAGAACTGGGTCGGGCACGTACCTGTAATACGGTACCTCAGAATCCACTAGGTTCTTACTCTTATTCTTATTCTTATCCAAAACACAATTGTCAACACTAGAGTTCCGCTTCCGTATCGCTTGGGTTGTTAGATAGAATCACTAAGCACTTCACTTAGGTACTCGTAGATCGCACTTGATTAGCAGACGAATTCAAACTGACTGCATCCATTTTTTTTTGGTGGCCTCTCGCAGTTCTACCTATGAGGTTGTCGGCTGCTTAACCAGACTTGGCTGTGGCGGCCTCGATTCGAGAATCAAAGCCTCCAGCCAGGTCTTGACTGCTTCCGGTCGTGGGCGCGTATTTATACTCAGAGCCAGAAAAATTCTACATAAAGACTTTTCAAGGCCATTCCAGAACAATAGAGTCGCATCGCGGAGCAATAAAAACCTTATTATTAGAAACTTGTAATAATAGCACTTTACTACAACTTATGCGAATTTCGACTCTATGGCGTCAGGCTGAAAGTACAAATTCCCTTATCACTACCTAAGTACCTATTGCTTTATGACGGTCTTTTCTAGAACTTGCTAGGCCTAGGTACGTACTTCCATTCTGGAAGGTTCTTACAGCAATGCGTTTTAATTACTCGTGATTTTATCGAAGATACGGCGTGTTCAAATTTTACGGCGTAAAAATATTTTAATGATTTATATTAGTGCTTGACGGTGATCCCACCTGATGATAAGCAGTGATGCAATCGATAATCTAGCTTTGAACACATCTAAGTTTACTGATGTTTGCTCTAATTCAAAAATGCGGAAACTTTACCTTGAATGTACGTATTATGAGCGTCACAGCTCACTAGCTCGATGCAACAAATTCAAGAATAGTTAGAAGCCCAAAATGTCACGTTGGTAGCGCAAGTGACCATCATATCTTGAAACACCAGTTTTTAAGAGTCGAAGAAAAAACTAAGCAATACAATAATATGCGTTACCCGCGCGAAAGTTAAAAGGTTCTTATTTAAATGTTTCCATTATTCATTGATACTCGTCCATTTTTTCAATTATTAGGGTTGTACTTCAAAAAAAAAAAAGGGAAACCTTATAGGATTACGTTGTTTTCCGTCTGTCTGTCAATTTGTCCGTCTGGCAAGACCCTTTATCTCAACAAAATGGCTGCCACAAAGCAGGGAAGTGATTTGGACCCAAGCTTAGAGTGTAATTGTACTTTAAAATTGCTTATATTTAAGTGTTTAAAATATCGCTAGTCGATGTCCGGACACGCTGTATAAATATTTCTATTATTTATATTGTTGTACACTGGCCACCCCAAATCTTTTCCTTTCTTCCAGTCTATCCAAAGGTTGTCCGGTAGAAATTGCTCTGTGCAATAAGACCGCCTATTGTACACTTATTTTCTTTATAAATATTTGTCCTAATAATAAGTTAAGGTGTGCAATAAAGAAATAAATAAATAATAATCTCAAGTTAAAGAATATTGTAACACTCACCCACATCTTTTGCAGCCAAGATTATGTCATTAGACCATACTTCATCATTTTTGTTTTCCGGGTTAACAACCGTCACTGAAGTATTATTATCAAATGATTCGAATTCCATGATCAACTTTATGTACCTCGCGGAGATAGTAATATCAACGCCAATTAAGGGCTCTGTAAATAAAAAAATTAGCATATTTATGATTATTATAGAATTGTCGATCGATATAAGCTCATGCTAACCGAGTTCAGCAGCCTAGCTGGCCGATATACAAAAATGATGTATATTGGCCAGCTAGCCGATATACAACGATGTTGTATAATTCACACCTTGTATACTAATATTAGAATATTAAGTTACAATCATAATTCAATCACTTTAGGCCAGGGACCGTTTTCGGTTAAGGTATACGGTTACGCTACTGGTATTAAAATACGGTACCGCTTTATTTTAAAGGTAGACCGAAACCGGTTAAGATTTGCGGTTACGCTACCGGTATGAAATGCGAGACCGATTTTTTTTAGGTAACGCTATACCTTTATTTAATCTTTACTCAACCGAAATAATTCCGGTACCGAAATTGTTTCTCATGCGAGTACTTATGATAAATGCGACGTTGCCAGCTATCGCGACAAGTGTATTGCGATTGGCACGACGAAAAAGCGCGGCAGTAGGGGTTTCAAAGGGTACCTTAATGTTAAAGGTTTAGGTACCGTAAAAAATTACGGTACGGTTATTTTTCGGTAGTGAAAAATTTAGGTATCGTAATTTTTCGGTAGTGAAAAATAACGCTACCGTTATTTTGAGATATTGAAATAAAAACATACTGTTAACCCTTATAACCGATATTTTTTTTGTATTCAGTCCCTGCAAAAACACTGCCGGAAGCAGTGTTTTTATAAGAAATTAGTTATGTTAATTGTCGGCAAATATTATAAGTATTGCTGTCAACGCAAAAACACTGAAGTGACGCAATTGATGCCTAGTTTATATGAGGGCCCAGCCTCGGCCAATCGCTATTGTGTAGCCATTGTGTAATCGGGGAAACCCCGTTCATACAATAGCGATTGGCCAACGCTGGGCCCATGTGTAAACCAGGCATAAGATTTAACAAGAACTAATCTAAATATTCAAAATATATGTTTACCGGAGATGTCTAGCTTTAAATTTTCTTGAAATATAAACACAGTATTTTTATATAAATACAGTTCCAATTAACGACCAAAAATACGGCTAAAATAAAAATTAACAAGGCTTTTTGGAGTTTTCCATAACTTTTTAATTCTATTATGATTTTGCATAACTGTATTTACACAACCAAGGAAACCCAAGTTTCTTCTGAGAATTAATTGAACGTTTTATTTAAACGAAATACTTGAGAGAAGACCAGTAGCAGTGTAATGTGTCCAATTCGATTGCGATACATTTTGACCAAGGAGAACACACGTGTCGGTTTGGTTACATACATATGTTAAAACACTTAATTACCTTAGTCAGAAAGGTGCATCATCAAAAGAATTCGCATGATACTTGAATTATAATTACCCATAGCGGAAATTACCCATAGTCTTTTTCTATTTAATTCTATAATAATTGCTTGTCTAAATTGTGTAACTTTCATTAATTTTTTTCTTAACTTTTTCATAATCCTACTGATTGTACTCTCATATATTGCATAAAGTTTTAAATAAATATATCTGAAAGGTTTGTCCATGTCTATAAGAAGCGGCAACACTGTACGCCCGCGTTTTCTCTTCAAGATGTTCATTAATTGAAATTAATTACTTACTGATGTTGTAAATTTGACTCAAAACGTATTTCTGACGATCTTTCAGCTCTTCATGATGCAAAATGCAAGTATATTTTGTTGCGTTATAGTCACATGACAATTTCTCTGAAACAATCAATTGTTACTGTTTTTATGGTTATTTTTAGCTATGTACGGTCCGGGGTCAAAAGTGCAGTTGCACTCTAACAATGCTAAACTGTCTAAAATTTCTTTGTAGTAGAATTTCAGTGTTCTGCAACTAGTATATTCAATAATTTAGATTCTATGCTACAAACTAAATATATGAAACTAAATGGGTGTACGGTTCACCCGTACAATTCGTATGTTATTGTAAAATAAGCAGTTTGTACCGCGTGCGCAATTTACCTCAGTTCGCGTTCGGTCTCCGCCGCGTGTACTCATCAATAAATGTTTTACAAACAAACTATCATTATCATTTAACGTTGTCCCGTACAACTTTATGGTCCTTCGAGCCACCGTATTGGCGGACCTCGCGTGTTTTGTGCATTCCGCTGCATCAAAGAGTGGATGTACCCATCATTATCAGTATCAACCACCAGGTAACAAGCAGAAGATACCGGTGAGTGAGCATTCATTATCATCGCAATAGCTGAGCGACTAGTCTAATTTCAACGAGTGGACTCGCCCGCGAGGTTAAGCACGTGTAACGTGGTTGTTACACCATACAACCACAACAGCATACTGCGCTATCAGCACTTCGAGTAGACTACTATCGGCTATCATAAAGCATTTGAAGAGGGTGTCTGCTCTCCAGCAAGACCTGCATAAAATCATTTTATCAATATTAGGTACCTATTTATCGTTTTCCACGCTTAGTCGACGAAGCAAGGAATACACAATCGAGTAGAATTCTAGAAATATCATTTTCCTTTATCATTTAATCAAGCTTTTACCACTGAAGCTACAACAGCATCTCCACAATGGAAGACCTACTCGAAAATCAGAATCAGCTTATGCAGGGCATAGATCAGGTATTACGCAATTTTAAAAAGGATGGGCCTGAAAGAAGAACTTCTACGTACATCAAGAAACGTTTAGAGACTCTCGATAAATATTGGGAAGAGTTCCAGTTAAATCATATACAATTATCAAAATCAGAGGATCGTAGCCACAGCTACTTTGCAGAAAATTATTATCAGAAAACTAGGCAGTTCTACAACGAGGCACGTGCGTACATTCAGCAGTACAAGGTCACCAAGATCGAACATCAGATTGTCGACGCACCGACAACTCCGCAACCATTACAAGCAGCTGGCGCGGAGATGAGTCAAGCACACGGTACTGGATCAACAGATCAGGATGCAGCCGACAATCAACAGCAAACAACCAGTAAGAGTAGGGCCAAGTCTCCGACTTCCTACACTTCACAAGGTAACAGCAGTAAGCTTGAAGAGATGCTGCGTAAACAGAAAAGCAATTTTAAGGCATTCTCTCGTACCATTGCTATCATTGATTTAGAACAAATATCTGAGAAATGGGAGTTCGAAGATATTTTGCAGACTGTTCAATCAAGATGGTCAACAATAGACTCCTTACATTGGGAGATTGACAGCGAGTTGTTAGAAGAGAATGAAGCATACGAAGAGTCGTTCGGCAAATACGAACAACTTTATCTTGACATCAAGAAATCCATCAACAGCAAGATGTGGTCTGTCTCTCACCGTGAGAAAAGCACCCCAACGATGGACATCCCAACATTTAACGGAAATTATCATCAATGGATAGCATTTAAAGACTTATTCACGGAATCAATACATAACAATCGTTCTATCTCCCATGCGCAAAAAATGCAGTTCTTGAAGGCCAAGGTCAGAGGGGAACCGGAGAGACTTATTCAGCACTTGCATATTAGTACCGAGAATTACAAGGTCTGTTGGGACATATTAAACCACAGATACAATAATACCAATTTATTATTCGGTTCTCATCTCAATATTCTTTTATCATTGCCAACTATGCAACAGCAGTCAGCCTCACAAATCAAGAAGATGTATGACACCACTAACGAGTGTCTCAATGCGGTAAAAAACCTAGGAGTTGACGTAAAATCGTGGGATCCATTTATAGTTCATGTACTAGCATTAAAACTGGATCAACAGACCCACTCTGACTACACGGACTCTAGGAAAAAACCGCGAGATTTGCCAGTGTTGAGTGAATTCATGGGATTTTTAGAGAACAAGTTTACATCATTCACGCTTCACGGCGTAAGCAAGATGGACAGAAGTCTGATCATAAGTCTCAGCTTGAGCACAACAGCAAAAATCATTTCCGTAAATCCACTAGAGCATTTACTAACAATTCAGCGACTAAAAAGCTCTGGAAATGTCCAATTTGCAACGAAAATCATCATGTGTTTAATTGTAAAACTTTCTTAGAATCAACATCGGATGCAAAACGCAAGATAATCAATAAATTGAATTTATGCAGAAACTGCCTTTATGATCATAAAGGTACGAGTAAAGCATGTATTTCCAACAAAAGATGTCGGGAATGTCAAGGCGATCATAACACCTTGCTACATGAATCCTTCTCGGGTTCCAATAACTCGAAGTCTGACGCTAGCACTTCGACTTTAAAGGAACGCAAAAGCGTCACACACGTGTCGAATCCAGAAATATCTGAAACCTTGTTGGCAACTGCTCAAATCAAGGTTATGGGGGTTAATGGGGTGTATTACCCAATGCGAGCCTTAATAGATCAGGGGTCCCAAATATCACTAATCACTGAGAATGCCGCTCAGCTGTTGGGACTACCTCGAAAAGCATGCAAGGGAACTGTAATGGGAGTTGGTGCCAAGGAAAATAACTGCAAGGGTGTCATACATATTGAAGCATCAGCAGTATACACAGATTTCACATTTTCCACTGAGGTACTTATAATGAAAACTTTGCTTTATAATTTACCCAATCGTTCATTCCAAAAGCCATCATGGGCTTGTCTAGAGCATGTGAATCTAGCGGATCCTGAATATAACCTTAGTCGTCCGGTCGACATACTACTTGGAGCAGATGTTTTCTCATCAATCATCATGAATGGCCTCATCAAGGAGGGCGATTCACAGGTAGTGGCGCAGCAAACACGCCTTGGCTGGATTATAAGTGGAAACGTAAAATCGTATCAATGTAGTGTTGTTCTAAACAACATAGAGGATATTCAGAGGTTCTGGGAAATCGAAGATGTTGTTGACGACAGTCAAAATAAGTTTTCAGAGGAAGATTATAAGTGCGTACAGCGCTACAAGGCAGACACATCAAGAAGAGAAGATGGCCGTTACGTTGTCAGATTACCTCTGAAGGCAAACATTGACAAAAAATTAGGGGAGTCCAAGCACAAGGCCATTGGACAATTTTATCAACTTGAGAAAAAGTTATCGAATAACGTCAATATTCAAACATCCTATAGATCTTTCATACATGAGTACATCGAATTAGGACACATGCAGGAAAGTACATTCAACAAAAATCAGTTTAGCTGCTATTTACCACATCATTGTGTAATGAAATCGGATTCCACGACAACTGCATTGCGGGTCGTTTTCAACGCTTCTGCGAAGACATCGTCAGGGCTGAGTTTGAACGACTTAATGTATAGTGGACCTAATTTACAAAAAGACTTGTTTTCGTTGATCTTAAAATGGAGGAAATACGAATTTGCATACACTGCTGACCTGGAGAAAATGTTTCGGCAGATCTTTTGTCACAAGGACGATCTAAAGTATCAAAAAATTATATGGCGTGACTCTCCAAACCAAGTTCTTCGTGAATATGAACTCATGACCGTCACATATGGTACAAAAGCGGCACCATTTTTAGCAATAATGACACTTAAGCAGTTAGCAAATGATGAACGCCACAAGTATCCAGCAGCAGCGAAGGTCTTAGAAGAAGACTTCTACATGGACGATCTTCTGAGTGGTCATCACACCCTGCAAGAAGCAAAACAGTTGCAGAAAGACTTAATAGATCTTCTAAACTCAGGAGGTTTTAACCTTCGCAAATGGTCATCGAATAAGGCGGAGTTACTCGATGACGTTAGCAAAACAGATGAGGTATTTGATTTTCGGCACCAAGAGTCTACCAAGACTCTCGGATTACGCTGGCATCCTACTGAAGATCAGTTCACCTTCCAAAGCAAAATCAATGTGTCATCATCAAAAAATGTGACGAAACGATCTCTCTTATCAGACATATCGAAAATCTTTGATCCCTTGGGGTGGTTGTCTCCTATTACCACCAAACTCAAGCTACTGTTTCAAGCAGTTTGGCAGCAACAACTAAAATGGGATGATCAAGTTCCAGAAGAGATGATTAAGCAATGGTCACTAATGACAGAAGATTTACAGCATATCAATGAGTTTAAACTACCGAGATGGCTGCAATGTCACAGGAAAGGAACTATAAAACTTCACGGTTTCTGTGACGCATCAACTAAAGCATTCGCTTGTGTAATTTATTGCATATACGAAAATGAAGATACCAATCAAATCTCAACAGTATCGTTAGTAACTGGAAAAGCACGGCTTGTCCCTACAAACAAAAATATCACATTACCAAGACTGGAATTGAGTGCAGCCGTACTACTGTCAAAGTTAATGTACACCGTTACACAATGTTTGGTTGGGCACGATATCGAAATCTTCGCATGGTCGGACTCCACAGCCGTATTGGGATGGCTGAAAGGTGACCCAAGTCGCTGGAAGCGTTTCGTTTCCAACAGAGTAAAGCAAGTGACCGATATCATACCATCAAGCAGCTGGCGTTATGTGAAGTCTGCAGAAAACCCAGCTGATTGCGCTAGTAGAGGCATGTCTGTAGAACAACTTAAGCAGCATACTCTCTGGTGGCATGGACCCTCGTGGTTACCTTCATTCGATGAAAATCAACTGGAGGAAACGCCTGTCTGTAACACATACGAAGAAATAAGAGCGATAGCAACAACACAAGTCACCTCCACGAAAACACAACCAAATGACGTCATCAACACAATACTGAACAAGTATAGCAGCTTTGCGAGATTGACTCGTATACTTGCTTGGATTTTACGTACATCAGCAAGATCGCAACCAAAGCCGTCTTTTCTGACAATCACTGAGCTAAGAAGAGCGAAGTACATTTTAATCAAGTATGTACAGCAACACGAGTTTGCGGAGGAGGTCAAAAGCCTTCAAAATCAAGGCAGTGTAGACACTAAAAGCAAGTTACTAAACCTAAATCCGTATCTAGACGAACACGGACTGCTGAGGGTTGGTGGCAGGATAAACAATGCAAGGATAAGCAAAAACATGCAACATCCTATTATCATTCCTCACAGCGGAATACTTACCGAACGCTTGATTGATCAAGGTCATCAAATGACCTTCCACGGCGGGGCTCGCGTAACTCTGGCGTGGCTAAGACAAGAGTTCTGGATTATTGGAGGTAATCGTGCTGTCTAAAAACGCATACATAACTGCGTCACATGCAGAAGGCACAATCCTGTAAAAAATACACAGATAATGGGAGACTTACCTGAATCACGATGTAACCCGTCGCGGCCATTCCATCATACTGGAGTCGATTTCACTGGCTATGTGGAGATTAAAGCAAACAAAGGTCGTGGCATCAAAACAACCAAAGGTTATATAGCCGTATTTGTGTGCATGGCGACCAAGGCTGTACACCTAGAACTCGTTTCCGACCTGACCTCAGCTGCCTTCCTAGCGGCATTAAGGAGAATGGCAGCCAGAAGAGGAGCACCTTTCCATATCTATAGTGATAATGGGACAAATTTTGTCGGAGCCAACAAGGCCTTGCGTGAAGAGTACATCAACTTACGAACCACTCTTGACGACGAGTTCTACAGAGCAATCACAGATATGCAAATACAATGGCACTTTAACGCGCCTTCCTGGCCGAGTGCTGGGGGGCTCTGGGAAGCGGCTGTCAAAAGTCTCAAATACCACATTAAAAGAGTTGTGTGCGAGCAGAAATTGACGTATGAGGAGTATTCCACATTGCTAGCACAGTTGGAAGCCTGCCTTAATACAAGACCTCTTTGTGCCATCAGCGAAGATCCGGAGGATATAGATTACCTAACTCCGTCGCACTTTTTATCTAGTGGTCCCACACTTACCATTATTGAGACGGAAAGAGACGCAAGAACACGCTGGCACCTTACCCAGAAGATTTTTGGCGATATCTGGAAACGCTGGAAAACCGAGTACCTGTGTCAGCTATCAGCACGTAGCAAGTGGCGGCAGCAACGATCAAACTTAAAAGTCGACGACATAGTCATCATCCAAGACGCTAACTTACCACCTGGGAAGTGGGCCCTGGGCAGAATCATAGAGCTGCACCCCGGCATGGACGGCAATGTTCGTGTAGTATCAGTAAAAACCAAAAATGGTGTAATCAAGAGGCCAATCACAAAACTTTCTTTGTTGCCAGTCCACAAAGATCAACAACCTGAAATCAATGCAGAGCAAATCAATCAACCTTCTGTATCTAATGAGAATGAGACCACGAAAAATAAATCAAGACGTAGAAGAGGAAAAATCGGCAATTTTATTTACATTACTCTAATGCTTTTGATGCTAATTATAACACCATCTAGTTGTGACTACAAAACAGCACCCTTGAATAGTAATCAGAGCATTTATTTCGACAAGATCTCTAAAATGCGCCTCGAACGAGACGAGTGGAAACTGATAGTGTACTATGATATGGAGCCGTATTGGCAAGGACTTGACCTGCTTAAAAAATACGTTGATCATCTGGGCAACCTGTGTGCTAATACAACAAAGATATCACAGTGTGACGCAATCCTTATGCAATTACGTCACGGTAGCAATGAACTTGACCATTACAATAGCATGTTGCTTGGTCAGCAGTTCACGGAGAACGTGCGACATAAGCGCGGCCTTATCAATCCTATAGGAAGCATAGCACGGAGCTTGTTTGGCGTCTTAGACGACGATTTTGCACAGCAATATGCTAGAGACATCCATCAAATCAGACGTAATCAAAAGAATTTGGAATCCTTATGGAAAAACAATACCTCTATTGTTGAAGCAGAGAACAATATTATCAAAAGAGTAGAAAATGCGATGGATAGACATCACAAGGTATTTAATCAGCACCTGATGACTTTAGAAAAGGGATTTAACACAGTTCAGGCTGGAGTTCAAGATTCACTAATGACTAACAGCTTCAGTGTATCATCTATAATTGCCAACAGTGTACTGATGAACTTGAAAACTATCCAGGAAACTGTCGTGGATACTATTGTGAATCTACACCACACAGGGTTCAATTTCCACCTTATAACACTTAATCAGTTGACGAATGAACTTAATATCATAATAGGACAGTTGGCAAAAGAATTGACTCTTCCAATAGATAATATTCAATCGGATTTATACAAATTGTATCATTTATTGAAGACTAAAGCCAGAGTCATGAAGCAGTTTATTATCTTCGAAGTCAAAATCCCGTTAGTGAGTAGAGACAGTTACGACATCTACAGAATAATAACAGTTCCGCAGCAAGTTGGAAGTAATATGATCAGCATAATGCCCATCGCAGACCTCCTCGCAATTAATATACAAAAGGACTCTTACATTCCAATGACGGAAAACGATGTCCAAACTTGTATGCTTTACGACTTAGAAACATACATCTGCCCGTTGAAGGGTCCAATTCATCAGATGAGATCAGATGAAACTCTCTGCATGAAAGATCAGCAATTCAATCGTTGCAGCACAACATCCACAATTTGCACGAACCGTTGGATACAGCTAAATAAATTAAATACTTATTTATATTTTTGTTGCGGACCGTGCTCCCTACGAATCATTTGCGAGTATCAAGTTACGGCCGAACAATTAACCAAGGCTGGCGTTATCATGCTCGGCGATGGATGCGTCATCAAAGGCGATACTTACACAGTTTATTCACATAAGAAGCTGACCAACGTTCTTAATACTACCGCAGACGTTCTGAAGATTGACATCCCACCCATTAACAATATAATCAACTTGTCCATACCTATCGGAGCGATCGATGAACAGTCTGACCACACTCATATCGAGACTCAAGGTCAATTAAGGAAAGTTCATGATAAGCTGAATCAAATGAAAGATGAACTTAGCATTGATGACGATTTGGAAGACGGTCTCTCATATCACGACGTGCATCACTACACGGTGATATACTTATTGGTGCTCGCCCTATGCGTGGCAGGAGCCGTGCACGTGTGGCGGCGCCTTCAGCGTGTGCGCAGCGTGGCTTTGCCCGCGCGCTCGCCTCATCAGCAGCTGCAGAGTGCTAACGTTATCAGTGTACCGCGTATCAGTGTAAATGAGCAATGTGGACCAAGTGAAATTGAGCTCAATACAAGATCGGGTGTGATTAGTGCGCGTAAACAAAACAAGGCTACATCGCCTGTGTTCCGCGAATCTATTTTCAGTGAAAGTGAATAAGACATTTAGAGACTTACTTAAGTTTTCGCGTGTATACCTAATTATTGTGCTTTCGATTTTATTATCATTGCTTTCTTTAAGTTAACTTGCATTTTATAATGTTTAATTTTGATTTTTATATTTTTACCTTTAATCTTTATCTTAGTCTCTCGTGTCTGGGAGCATGTACGGTTCACCCGTACAATTCGTATGTTATTGTAAAATAAGCAGTTTGTACCGCGTGCGCAATTTACCTCAGTTCGCGTTCGGTCTCCGCCGCGTGTACTCATCAATAAATGTTTTACAAACAAACTATCATTATCATTTAACGTTGTCCCGTACAATGGGTAATGATCCATTGACCCTCTTTTACAAAGGAATTTTACATACTTTAGTGTCGGTAGAGTGCAACTGCACTTTTGAGCCCTGACTGTACATTCAAGTAATGTTGAAATCTGTCATCTAAAGAACTACACACAAACCCACCAGGTACTTACGAGCGAACGTCATGTGAAAGTCTGGACCGGAGATATCACAACCGCTTATTGTAAAATGCTATGTTTACTTTAGACCGCTAAACTACGAATCTTCTTTCTATGTTAAGGGTCGGTTTGCAGTCACCTTTTTTTAGTATTAACTTCGCTCGGGACTATGTCGACTTTGCGGCCCCAAAACAGCGGTTTTATTTTTATAAAAAATACAACAATAACTATTCAAGATTTTTGATTTTGCTAAGCGCTTTTAAATAACAAGCTTTCAAATATTTCCGTAACGTATTCTTGTAGATAAACAATACAGATAAATATGTTTGAAATCGTAAATTAGGGTCAAATTCGCGATTTTTTTTTATCAAGCCGACTAATTTATATCATGTTTTCATTTTGCCAAGCGCATGGTCATAATTTCAATAAAATAGTTTTTCATGGTGTTCTCTTCAATATTTTTGGATTTCCAGAGGTTTAAAAAGTTCAAAATGAGTAGAACCTGGCCTTAACCAGAGGTCGGAATAGGTAGAGTAAAGACCCACAGATATGTCAAATAGAGTATACCTAATATTTGAGGAAGTAAGTAACAAAAAAAAACCCTACAATCCCGGAATCATTAACACGAACCAAGGTTACCGACTTATACCGAAGAATCGCCAAACATAAGTTTAGTGCAAATTTTTCAGAGAACGTGGTCAACGGGGCGAAAGGTTCGGGAGTCTGGCGAGCGGTCACTCAAAGACGCAGCGTTGGAAGTCGACATTTTGGGGAGGCCTATAATATACACCGTTAAATTTGTTCAACCTCCAACACGCCTCGACTGGCACTAGTCGTCGGCCGGGTGTATGTATGTCGACTTCCGGCCCCGTAAAAGCAATTTCATTTCAATAAAAAAAAAATCGTACTTTTTCCAAATTTTTTCTTGCGATGCCCTTCTAAAATCAAAGCTTGATCGTTTTATATAAATTTTAAATATGTGGGTGATATAATCTCATAGAAAAAAAACAGGAATGAAATTTTAAGTTAGAGGCAGATTTGTGATTTTTTTATCTAGCCAACTTATTGATATCATGTTTTGGCTTTTGGCAAACGCTTAGTCATATGTTCAATTTTACTAAAATATTTTTTCTTGGTGTTCTCCTTTATATTTGTGGAATTCCAAATGAGTAGAACTTGGCCTCACATCGGACTGACGCGAACGGATGCAGAAATCAATTTTCAATTTACAAAAAATGCTATTTATCATTAAGTATTTAATAATTTTATTTTTTTTTAATAAAAATTAGCACTACAAGTTAATTTTTAGAATTTAAATTATAATTATGGTGCATGTAATATATCCAATATAATTTTTTCCTCATAAATAATTTAATTTTGTTGTGTTAATGCTTATTTATTTAAATTAATAAGCATCGACACGCCCTGTTGTAGGTACTGTAGCGCTCGATTCGTACATTTTATAATAAATACGATTTACTCAAAATTTAGAGTAGAGGAGGGCAGAGTAAAATACTGGTCGTGAAATTAACTACAACTACAGTACGGCGGGCTGTGCTGGGGCGGCTGCTGCAGGTGCAGAAAACCTCAAACGGCGAAAATATAATAACCTCATCGGAAGTTATATGTTTGAGCCGTTTGGGGTTGAAACGCTAGGGTCATGGGGTCCGAGCGCTCATCGAGTCTTTCGAGATATCAGCAAACGGTTGGTTGACTCTTCGCGTGACCAGAGGGCTGGAATTTTCTTCGGTCAACGAATCAGCATTGCCATCCAACGTGGCAATGCTGCCAGCGTTCTGGGCACTTGTCCCATTGACATCGATGCGGATGAATTTTTTGATGCCCTATGAGCTCTTTTTCTACCCGTTTGTACATATTTTTATTTTTGGTTTGTATATATACATGTTAAGTCGTTTATTTTAGTGTATTAAAAACGCTTGCCAGCAAAAAAAAAAAAAAAAACTAAAACATATTTAAGAAAGAGCTCGGCAGATTGAATTGAATGACTTACTCGGTGAACGATCCGCACTAGACACGTGAACCATAAGGACGGCCACAATATAACCGATACTAAACGCGATGGTGTTCATTCTTACAATAAAAGACGACTCCGTTAAGCACACATTAAATAAATTTGTTATTTTTCACTAAATTGTAACGATTAACACTTGTATTCCCTATCAATCACAATGTCATTTGACTGTGAGGGATTCATGGAAAAATAACCTCAAATTGACAGTATACTAAAATATATACGTACCTACTGCTATTATTTTCCTTCTAATATCCTGTTAAATCAGTAAAATTGTTGTGAATCATAATTCAATAAATTCTATGGCACTACCTAATTTATTTATTTGATCTTCATGTACAGTAGTGGTACATAGGCGGACTTAATGCAACAAGGCATTCTCTACCAGTCAATCTTTGGGTTAAAAAGACAAAACTGTGGTAGGTGTGCACAATAAATAAATAACAGATATTTCAAATATAACATAGTATCAATAAAATTAGTTACTTATAATAATAAAATACATATATATGCTAATATTATAAACTAATAAATATTATGATATATATCAAATCATTAATAGGACTTAAAATATGACAATTAGTAGTTCACTTCAAGTAGTAGTTCCGAATTTTACGTTTGAAGGAAAATTTACTTTCAGCTTTTTTGATGTCAAGGGGAAGCATATTCCAGAGTTTTATAGAAGAGACAGTGAATGAATAAGAGCTGATTTCATCATTCAATGTAAAAACTTAGTTCAACTAAACTGAGCTCAGCGTAATCTAGTTTAAAGACCCGTGTCGTAAACATGGGCGACAACAAAAGAATTGAAACTGAGTTTAGCGTAAACTAGGTTCAATAGCCAAATTCACCAATAAACTAATCGCGATTCGTTCAATCAATACGCAGTTTAAGCGACTAATCGAGATTATAGCTTCATTTTGCGTTTCACCGCGATGAATTGAACCTAGTTTACGCTAAACTCACTTTCAATTCTTTTGTTGTCGCCCATGTTTACGATACGGGTCTTTAAACTAGATTACGCTGAGCTCAGTTTAGTTAAACTAAGTTTTTATATTGAATGATGAAATCAGCCCCAAGTCATCGCGGTGAACCGCAAAATGAAGCTATAATCTCGATTAGTCGCTCAAACTGCGTTTTGTTTGAACGAATCGCTATTAGTTTTTTGGTGAATTTGGCTGTAAACCCCTCATGCATCTTCACGTAGCGTCTCAGTGCGAAATGATGCTTAGGCACTTAGTATTTTCAATGGTAAACACTGTTCATATTAGCCTGAACTATTACAGGAAACATATTTAACTTATACACCGTAAAATTGGTCGTTTTAATCCCGTGGAGATTTGATTGGGTACATGACACACTATCGATTTGTAAAGATAAAATGAAAAACTGAAGTACTTTTTTTTCTAAAACTCGAATATACGTATGTACGAAATTAATTTCTTTAAGTTAACGAGTCCATGACCTTGTAGGTAGCTGTCGGTCGTTGCGTACTAACTACCTACAGTTCATTGGCCTCGCTCAGCTGACGTTTACTCAAAGAAATTAATTTCGTACATGCGTAAATTAATTCGAGTTAGAAAAAAAGTACCTTATTTTTCATTTTTATCTTTACAAATCAATAGTGTTTCATGTACCGAATCGGTCCTCCGCGAGATTAAAACGACAAAAATTTTACAGTGTATATTTGTGTGTATTTATTACAAAAGCATGGAGGAACAACGTGTATGTTCAAATCAAAGCATACGATACAAGAGGAGTAAGCAGGGATCGTAGATGCTGGCGATTCTGCTGTAGATTCAAATTGTGTAGGTGTAGATGCTGCCTTATATTTTGGTTCTGATCCTACCTCAATAGAAACGGGCACGCCATGTTTAGGGCGGTACAGTACGCCGGAGGATCTTGGCGCGTCTGAATTTAGGCTCTGCGATCTTTAGCGCTCAAAATAAGCGAGCCAAATAAATTATTTATAAAATTAAATGACAATAACAGTTGTTAACAGCAATAACAACTGCTATTGGCATTTATTTTTTCATACCCTTTATTATTTTACGAGTGCACAAGCGCTAAAGTTCGCAGAGCTCAACTTCAGACGCGTCAAGATCCGTCGGCCGTACAATAAGTCCCTTTTCTTTTCTCCAAGTCTTTGAGGATCTGCTGGAAAGGCCTCACAGTATCCTCACCACGGTAAGTTCGGCGGGTTCCTGCACAGGATTCGTGCGGAAGAAACGCCTCGGTGTCACCGGCCGCCGCGTTACCGACCCCAATTTCCAGCCACCATGGGCGTGGGCTTGCGGCCAGCGAGCAATGGGTACCTCGATTCGGCTGTCCGGTAACCGTCCGATCTGAGCCCGAGTCGTCGACAGCGCTTAACGTTCCACGCGTGCCTCAATGAGATGTCATCAAAACCGTACCACATGAGTAGAGAGGTACAGAGACAAAACTTCATAGAACCGCGCAAATCGGTTGCACCACTACAAGCACGCGGGGAATGTGTGCGTGACCACTGGCCGCTTGTTGCGTACGCGGCGAAACAGGAAAAAACCGGTTGACGCGGGCACGTGTTTGTTTTTTAATTGCAAGTTTAAATATTTTATTATAAAAACATGGTATTTTATTATTAATAATGGTAGTTTATCATACTGTGTGTATAAACAATACTAGCTAAATAAAAATATATCATACTTTAATTATCCCAAGACGATGATGATTATGACAATAGATAAATAAATTTTTAATTATAACTTTTCAAGTAAGTACCTTTTTTAATACTCGTAAGGAGAGCGTACTAAAGCTTTTTCTCTGTACCTCTCTACTCATGTGCCCAGTACGGCCGAAGCCTAAAAGGGGTTCGCTTCTGAAAGAAAAATCCGCCACAGGAGCCGCCCCTCTATTTCCCACCTAAAAAAACTAATAGGAAAAAGTGATGTATTTAAGTATTTATGAAGGAAAAAGCACCCCACCAATCAACAGGCAAGTTTAAATTATGTAATGACGTCACTGAGTTATTTATGCTATCTGTGGTCAGAGCAATCCCATATTAGGTAATCGACCACTGTCTGTAAATCTATTTATTACTAGCTGTGCCCGCAACTTCGTTCGCGTGAACGACGAAACTTATCAATGAGTTTTTTGTGTAAAGTGCTATTTGTGTAGAACGTTATCTATCGAGCATACTTACCGGTATTAATACTTCTCTCTCGGCGCGGGCCTTTTGTGGCTAATTACAATAGAAATGAGTGACGTAACCTGCGACAAACTTATTATTTGCGGTTGGTACAGTAATCGGGCTTAAGGATCGAACAGCAAAATTAAGTTTGTTTTTTATTGTATATAGTTCTCCGTGATAAAAAGTACCCAGTGTGGTGCCCCGGATATTAAAGAATAATTATACCAAGTTTCATCGTAATCGAACCGGTAGTTTTTGCGTGATGCCTGAACAAACAGACAGACAAAATTTTTTTTAATCACATTTTTGGGTTCTGTGTCGGTCTAGTAACACCCCCTGCCATTTATTTTTTTGATATTTTCAATGTACAGAATTTTTACTTCTACAGATTTATTATAAGTATAGATTATTATTATTTAGTACAGTAAAATAGCCATTAATACTAAATTAAATTAAACCTTTCACTCTGTCTTCTCACAGAACCGTAAACTTTCTAATAATATCGTCTTCCGTTCATTAGCAAACAAATCCAATCCAGAGTTGGTCTCCACGAGCCCGTTGAGCATCGTTAGCATACGCGGTATAGGAGACGTGGATCGAGCTACAGTGCGACCAAATGGGACATTAAATAATTTATGCTTTCTAGAGCGATTGTAATTATTCGGAACAAACAATTGACACAACTCCGCATGTAAGTCGGATGCGTCAGTGTAACCATTGGTAATTTTATAGGTTCTTGTAATTTGGTCAACAGCCCGTCTTACCTTCAATGAGTTGCAATTTAAGCATCCTAGGATAAACTTCGTAGGATACATGTATGGATAATATCCAAAAAGACGCTTGTATAGGTACCTGAGAAAAGCTTTTTGAACTTTCTCCAGCATAAGTGTTTAAGGCCCGGTTCTAGTCACTGTATTTTTTGTATGAATTTCGCTCGGGATTATGTCGTCTTCGCGGCCCTAAAACATTTATTTCTTTATAAAAAAAAACAACAACTATTCAAGATTTTTGTTCTTGCGAAGCGCTTTTAAATAACAAGCTTTATTTTTTTTTTATCTTTCAAATAGTTCCGTAACGTAATCTCGTAGATAAATACGTTTGAAATCGTAAATTAGGGTCAGATACGCGATTTTTTTTTATCGAGCCAACCAATTTATATCGTGTTTTCATTTTGGCCTAGCTCTTGGCCATATAGTCAATTTTAATAAAATAAATTTTCATGGTGTTTTCTTTTATATTTGTGGATTTCCATAGGTTTAGAAAAGGTCAAAATGAGTAGAACCGGGCCTTAAGTAACCTCATGAGGGTTCCATACACAAGCGCTGGTTTCGAGTTTACACCGAACTAAAGCATTATAGAGAAGCTTTATAACTGCTTGGTTTTTAAAATATGGACTGTTACGCGAAACAAATCCTAAACGCCTAAATGACTCAGCCTAAAAGCCTATTATTGTAGGAAACTTCACAAGATTTCATTGTTTAACGACTGTCACAAAATTTATATATGTGTTCAATCACATTATAACACCAACACCCTTACAGACGCGCCCAAGTTGATGTAATGTCTTTAAAAACTGGGCCAAGTCTGTACAAACTTAGCTAAGTATGTAAATAGTTCAATTGCCGAATGGATTCACAATAAAAGTTTTAATTTGTTTATGAATAATAATAATGATTTTATAAAGGGAAATGAAACTTTTCCCATACTTTGCTGGTATATATATGTCGGATCCAGCGTTGATTTGTTGACAACAAAACAAGGCACGCCATCTAGTGGCGAATAGAAGAAATAGAGGTGGCGCGCCACTTTGGCTACGAGCTTGGGGAGGGAGAATCCGCTGAGTACAGCGGACACTCTCAGCCAGGCCGTCGCAGTGTCAAGACGTTCTGAAACTGTCCGTTTTGTTGTTTGTACCTACCTAATAACAGTGCACTGTACAGAAATGTATTGAGAAGTAAACTGATTCAATTCCTAACCGTTTTTATTAATTGCACGATACCCACGTAGGCCCACCTGGTAGATGATCAGTGCTCGAACCATCCTGAACGAGCCGTCATATATATTTTGTTCTTTTTACCAAAAGCGAAACCTACGCCATTTTTTAAAGGACTGTATGAGAAATCAATAAGAAAAAGAGTTATGTCTACCAACCGTAACCAAACGAAGTTAGAGACTATTTAGTAGATTGCTATAGGTTTTTTATCAAGCTTTATTTTTTATTTTGTTTTCGGTATTTAAGGTGTGTACGCAATCTTTTCAATTTATGTAACACTCATTTTTTTTTTACTAATTTTAGTTAAGAAAAACTGCGAGTGTGAAAAATATAGCAGTACTATAAAACTTAATCTATTTAACCAATAGAAACATCAAGATAATTGTAATGTAGGTATTACACTAAAAACGCTTTTAAACGTATCTGCGTTTGGTTATGGTTTATGGTGTGCATCAGAATGGCGGGTGTAATTTCCAGATTTGCCTAAATTTATTACAGGTATTTGGTACTCTCTGTATACCTTTACGTACCTCTCATGAAAATCTGTATACCTAAACCCGTATAATGATATTTTAAAAATTAGGTACACCCGCTATCCTGATATCAGAACCGCGGGTGTTCATTTACCGAATCGACCCTCAGCGGGATTAAAACGACCAAAATTTAAAGGTAAGGTAATTAACAATAAATTTACTATTTTCAGAATTATTCCTATACTTGTGCTTTATGACCTTGCTTTATGCCAAATTTTAGGATCTGGGTCAACGGGAAATACCTACCTTATGAATTTTAATTCCCTCAAGAATGTCGGAATACTGTAATACGTATTTTGTAGATATTTAATGCAGGGACCGTTTTCGGTTAAGGTATACGGTTACGCTACCGGTATTGAAATACGGTACCGCTTTATTTTAAAGGTAGACCGAAACCGGTTAAGATTTGCGGTTACGCTACCGGTATAAAATAACGATAACGCTATTCTTTTAGGTAGCGCTATATCTTTATTTGTTGTTCAATCATATGTATATCTTGGTTCCACCGTCACCAACACTGGAGGATGTGAAGATGAGATTCGAAGGAGATGTGCTATCACACGATCTGCTGTTGACAGGCTGAAAAGGATCTGGTGCAACCGTAACATCACTAAAGCTACGAAAGTCCGCCTCATGAGAAGCTTGGTCTTCCCAATATTCCTTTATGGCGCAGAAACGTGGACGGTTCGCCTCAAAGACCGACGCAAAATCGATGCACTCGAGATGTGGTGCTGGCGGCGACTGCTGCGGATCCCTTGGACAGCGCGGAGGACTAACGTCTCGATCCTGGAGGAGTTAAAAATCAAACAGAGATTATCGTCGACTGTGCAAGTACGAATCCTTAAATATTTTGGTCACATTGTTCGCAACGAAGATTCCATGGAGCGACTCGTTGTCCAGGGACAAGTGGAAGGGAAGCGGTCACGCGGGCGCTCACCTACGCGTTGGACAGACCTCATCAGAGCTGCAACACAGACTTCCATAGTCCAGTGTTCCCGAGACGCCGTTAGCCGGGAAAAGTGGAGACGCATCGCGGGAGCCTCACTCGCCAACGAAAACGCAACATCGTCAACCACGACCACTCTGTCAAGAGTGAACGACTAAGGAGGATATCTTTATTTAACCTTCACTCAACTGAAATAATTCTGGTATCGAAATTATTTCTCGTGCGAGTACCTACGATAAATGCGACGTTGCCAGCTATCGCGACAGGTGTATTGCGATTGACACGACGAAAAAGCGCGGGAGTAGGGGTTTCAAAGTATACTTTAATGTTAGAGGTTTAGGTACCGTAAAAAAATAACGGTACCGTTATTTTGAGGTATCGAAATAAAAAGGTATGATGCCATACCCTTAACCCTTATAACCGATATTTTTTCGGTATGCAGTGCTGTGTTTTTTGCGACATAAACGCCTGTCGAAGTTTGGTTCTTTCACAGCTTCGAGGAATTGCAGTCCTGAGCAAATGGTTTTAATTTCAACTCAATACCTCCACGCGTCCCCAAGATAAAGGGTCTTGACAAACAGACGGACGCACAACAAAATATTGATATAAGGGATCCGTTGCTTCTTTTTGAGATACGGAATCCTAAAAACAGTTTTGGAAGACTTTTCCATGTTAAAGAGTCTGGGTGTCGCATGCCATCGACTCTAGAAGATGGTTGAAAGGTTGGAATCGCGCCACTACATCAACTTCAAGGCGGTGCTGGTACAAGTCTAACCCACCTTCTACAGACCTTGATTTCACGACGCCGACTACGTTACGTATACAATTATGGTTTAACACGTTCGCTGCGGAGCCATTTTTCATTGTATTTCACCCAGTGCGTATGAGTTCTTTTAGAGGCAAAGTTGAACTTCTTTGCAGTGCATATGTGGCCTTTCCGGCCTCACAAAATTTTGTTTTTAAAAAAACATTGCCGCAACGTTTCGTGAGAGAATCAATTTGATATATTAGTCTCACATGTTATATCCATAGAAATATGAATATAACATAGCTCTACCCCGCACAAAGTGAAAGAAATTAAAGTTGACTGAGCTGCACCCGCGAGAAGTTACGCATGAGGCTAAATTGACCTCATAAGGCAGTGAACATGTTAATAAGGTTTTAGATAAACCAAACAAAAAAAAAAACACTGAGGCGCCACCAGCTGACTATAGGCGCCGCTCACCCGTACACCCGTATTACGCGATTTTAACTAAAGAAAAGTACAAAAGAGCTTGTTTCAAAAGAAATTTCTTCCAGCAGATCTACGATAGGAGAGTTGGGTGGCAAATGTAGACACAGTGTGTAAAAACAGTTAATGTCTACTGTGTAAATAAAAGGCAACATACTAACTCACTCACTGACTCAACAACCGACCGTCCGGTAACCGTCCGGACCAAGCCCAGGTCGTCGACGGGACGTATTGTTCCCGCGCGCCTTAAGGAGTTGTCAGCAAACCGTAGGGATCCAGCAGAGTCGAAGCGAACTAGGGCCAAGGGTCTGTTTCTGAAAGGAAGGCCCGGCCCTGGTATGAAAGGCAACGAAGGAACGGGGTGGGTTTTTAGTCTAATGAAACGAGGAATCAAAGTTTGTGTGGAGAACCCGACTTTCATACGTGCGAAACCGCTGGTAAAAGCTAGTTTACGAAATTAATTTCTTCAAGTAAACGTCAGCTGATCGAGGCCAATGAACTGTAGGTAGTTAGTACGCAACGACCGATAACTCCCTACAAGGTCATTGACTCGTTTACTTAAAGAAATTAATTTCGTACATGCGTACCTATATTAATTTAAGTTTTAGAAAAAAGTACTTTCTTTTTTTTTATTTATCTTTCTAAATCGATAGTGTTTCATGTACCGAATCGATCCTCCACGGGATTAAAACGACCACAATTTAACGATGTATAAATGATAGAGGACGTTGTCTAAAATAAATTGGTTTATTTGTTTTTCATTGTATCCACGGGTTTCATCACTCCAATTATTTGAGCATATAGCGATCCTTCATCACGTCTTGGTGGTAGACTGTCTCCATGCACCATGTTGAGATCAGCATAGACAAGATCAGTAGCGGTGGCCTGGAATAATACAAATATTAGTTTTAAGTGACATAAACTAGTGCTTCACTGCGATCCCACATGATGGTAAGCAAACGTGGATGGTGAATCGCACTAGTTTTAAAGGGCCTATATTTTACTGGTTAATGTCTTAGTCTTCATTTATTGTGTATCATCGTTTATCTAAAATATATTTTTCAATCTGCCCGTCGCGACCCCCAGGTGGGTCACAAAGGGGTCGCGGTCGAGAGTTAGGTTTTTAGGTGTGAAATTATCAAATTACTTCTCCCTCTCTAGGGCGGAGCGGAAGGGCGTGTCAGACTTTTACTGACTTAAAACCTATTCCTATGTTCTTTTGCCTTGCGTTTCAGGAACACAGGCTTTCCTTTCAAAAGCAAAACTATAGCCCTAGTGGGCCTTGTCGGCACAGTACTAGAGGTACCATGATTTTAAGCAATAGTATTCGTCGCTACTCGATATCGACGCCGTAAATATTTTGTATGGCAAATTTTGCAGCGCCTCTATCGGTCACTTGCAGAACCAAAATTTGCGTCGATATCGAGTAGCGACAAATACTATTGCTTAAAACTCATGGTAGAGGTACTGCTGGGTCCCTACGGTTTTGCTGACATCTCCATGAGGCATGCGTGTTCCGGACGGCTACTGGACGGGCGGACGGTTAACTACCCATTGCTAAACCAATAAACAAAACCCTAAAAATTATCGCTATGCACTTACGTAAGTATCCAATTCCAGTGTTTCTATTGGCTGCAAATGATGACGACAATATTTCTTGACGCCGATGTAAATCATCAATATTATAACACAAATCACGATCACGGATGGTATCACGTATGTGAACACGTTGCTGTCAGGAGTTGGCTGTTGGTGGACGCCATCTGAAAACGAAATAAGCCCATCATTTATTAATGATTTCTGAACTTTAGTTCAAGGAAAGCTTGGCTTTGTAACCAGAAGTAATCTTTATGTTGTGGTCAAGTGGACCAATGGCGACTGTGACGGAAATGCTTCAAGTGAGTTAAGGCAAGTTTAGACGGTACGAGTTTCTCGTATCGAACGTACGATAATCGTAAGAACATAGAAAAAGTTTCTTCGTACCAGGCACCGTTTTCGTTTAAGGTATACGGTTACGCTACCGGTATTAAAATACGGTACCACGTTATTTTAAAGGTAGACCGAAACCGGTTAAGATTTGCGGTTAAGCTACCGGTATAAAATAACGATAGCGCTATTTTTTTTAGGTACCGCTATACCTTTATTTAACCTTTAAACAACCGAAATAATTCCGGTACCGAAATTATTTCTTGTGTGAGTACCTACGATAAATGCGACGTTACCAGCTATCGCGACAAGTGTATTGCGATTGGCACGACGAAAAAACGCAGGAGTAGGGGTTTCAAAGGATACCTTAATGTTAGAGGTTTAGGTACAAAATAAGTAGGTAAAAAATAACGGAACCGTTATTTTTCGGTAGTGAAAAATTTTGGTATCGTAATTTTTTGGTAGTGAAAAATAACGTTACCGTTATTTTGAGGTATTGAAATAAAAAGGTATGACGTCATACCGTTAACCTTTGTATGTAGTCCCTGCTTCGTATAAACATCACATATAGTCTATGGGATGTTTATGTCATAGACGGTGCGATTTGCTCTACTTTTCGCTCGTCCACTCTGGCGAGAATCGCCTCGCAATGGACTGCTTGTGTCATTCTAAACAGACGCAGGACATAATCGCCTAGCTATTATTGCTTACGAGTCTCGTATGACATAATCTTAAGCGACAATTTATTTCTTACTTACCTGTGTCTAGACACTTTGATACGATAATGTTATGGCGATTATTGCTTGCGTTACTAGAGAAATCATACGCAATAATGCGTACGATTTCTCTTGCACCGGCTAAATTGGCCTTTACTTTTAAAGGATCTATTACACCACTCGATATTCAGAACGGTTTTGTCGACATGGCGTAGTGTAATAAGGGTCAGACTGTCTTACTCGGAAGTAAACTTTAAGACAGTCTGTGTAACTTGTGCGGAATATCGAGTGGTGTAATAGACGCTTTAGTAACCAATCAAGAAGGTTTTGTTCAAGGTTTAAAATCATCTAATGGGGCTTCTCCCACCTAGGGTGAAGTGAGAAGGCGTGTCAGATTTGTATTGACTTAAATCACACCTATACTCTTTCTTGGCCTTTGCGTTCCAAGACCATGACTTCCCTTTCAGAAATTCCCCGTAGCACTAACGAGCATTGGCCCTACGGCTGTCATTTCTTTGAAGCGCGCATGGAACAATACTGGAATACGTAAAACGCAACTGGAACCCAGAACAAAGATGGAACTTAAGTCTGGTTTTAGTCAGTAAAAGTCTACCACGCCCTCTCGTTCTACCCTAGACCGAGACAAGTCATTGGATGACATCCTAACTATAAAAAAGCAGGTAAATTAAGATCAATAATGTAATCACCCCCGCTGGTATTACTTGCAGTACTTTTGACAGTGGCTGTATCTATATTGACAGGAGGCAACGTTGAAGCCACAATTGGAACATTATTTGTAAGAGTAGTGCTGTTGTGGTACGAGACCTTGTTTTCTGGCTCAGTGGTCGGTTCCTCTGTAGCAGCAATGATTCGTGTACCTGCAAATGACTCTATTAGCACATGAGTAGAGAAATGGTACAAAGTTTAAGCTTCTTAAGAATATGAAATATTGTTACCTATTTTGGTAGGGTTGACATAATAGGTGAAAATAAAATAATATTTGATAAATAGACTTATCATTCAGAATAAAACATAAATATATATCTATATTATGTATATTTTACATTCATCACATATAACTAAAAAAAACCTAAAAAAAGGCAAATAACATACCGTGTATTACGCTTTTCTTATTAAAAAAGGTACTTACTTGAAAAAATTATAATAAAATATTTATTTATCTGTTGTAAGTACAATAGACAAATTGGGATTTGGAATTATAGTATGATATATTTTTATTTATCTAGTATTGTTCATACACACAGTACGATAAGCTACTTTTATTAATAATAAAATACCATGTTTTTACAATAAAATACTTAAACTTGCAAAACAAACAACGTGCGTCGCGTAAACCCTAGAGATCTTCCACTGACTGTGCCCGCGTCAACCGGTTTTTTACAGTTTCGCCGCGTACGCAACAAGCGGCCAGTGGTCACGCACACATTCCCCGCGTGCTTGTAGTGGTGCCACCGATTCGCGCGGTTGTATGAAGCTTTGTCTCTGTACGATTTCTACTCATGTGCTATTAGTATAAAATTAACGTAAGTACTTATGAAAATTTGATTATCTTAAAGGGTTGGTAGAGCTCAGCAGAGTGCCAGTATACATTTTGATTCAAATGGAGAAAGTTTGTCATTGCAACCGAGGCGGAATTCGCCCGAGCCGCAAGTGAGGGTTTCACATTTCCAAGTGTATCAAATGATGTTTTTCAATATACATATGAAGTAAAAACAAACGGGGTTTGACCGGCGACTCCTGGGGGTCGCAAAGCGCCCAGCTTGGCGATCAATTGTGGCAGAAGCGAGTTCGCGCACTTTGCCGCACTAGTGCAGAGCTAGTGTAGATTGAAAACTTTTAGATGCAAATGGCGTAGTGACATTAATTTGTGACTTTCATTAGAAGACTTCAATAAGTTAATTTCGTACATGCGTGAAATAATTCGAGTTTGAAAAAAAAGTACTTTGTTTTTCATCTTTATCTTTACAAATCGATATTGTTTCATGTACCGAATCGACCCTTCGAGGGATTAAAACGACCAAAATTAAACGACCAAAATTTAAATTATATTTGAGAAGTATTAAACACTTACCTGTAGTACATACACGTTTAAAATCTATGAGAATTGTGCAGAGTTCAGATTGTGAACATACACTGGTATCTGTAAAAAAATCAAGGGGTTATTTAACTGTTTTATTTTATTCCTCAATCTGTACCGGTTTTCTACTACAAAACACGGCTTTGTTACAACAATAATACTAATTGTGCACTAAAATATGCTTTTGTGGGTAGTTTAAAAAATAACCGCGAAGGGGATGGCGATGTGTATGTTGACTCGTTCACTCACTAGATCCCGCCATCCTGGATTTTTTTTTATGGTAGATAAAATCATCCAATGACAAATCCCGCCCTTTGGTGGGGCGGGAAATAGTGTCAAAATTGATGAAACCACTCGTATGTGTAATAAATATTCTTACATATTTTGTATCCTGGAGGAGGTACTTCAGAGTACATGTATAAAGCTTTCCCTCTGAAGATTGTAATATTCTGGCACCAGCTTGCGTTTGATAATATTTCCATGAAAATCGACTCCAATTCGTTTTTCACTTCATATGTCCTGGAGATTGAAAAACAGGTTTTTTTTTCTTTGTAATGGAATTGTTTTATAATTTTTTCTTTCTTCTTTTTTTTGTCTTTTTTATCTGGAGTTTTAGAAAGAGTGTTTATGAAAGGTAAATATACATTAATACAGTAAAGTATAGTAGACGGACTTCTATCGACAATGAGCGCAGCGCGTTTTATAATAAACAGAATAGTTAGGTATATGACCAGTTAGTGTTTTTTTTATGGTAGGTATAACCATCAAATGACAAATCCCACCCTTAGGTGGGGCAGGAGATAGTGTCAGACTCTTACTGACAAAAAAAAGGAGGCGACCGCCTGCCACTCCTCCTCGCTCCGGATGGCCTGTACCAAGGCCCGGCGCGAGGGATCGCCGCTACCGATCGCCCCCACGAGGACACGGCGATGCTCTTACCAAAGCTACAGACACAGTATAAATATACTGTGCTAGAGTGTTGCATACCGCACTCAATTGGAATGCCTATGGCCTTTCCTGACACTGCTTGATTGCAAGATTTTCAATAGAAAACAAACAATTATTCAGGGTTACCACAATGATAGCTTACTCACGTAATCAGAGATCAAAATCTCTACTCAAGCGTTGTTTAGTTTGATTTGAGTTTGAGGATAGTTCTAAAATAAACTGAACGCTTAAGTCGAGATTCTTCGCTCAAGCAGTAATCGGTTGAACGCAGTTTAAGTAGTACTTGAGTAAGGTTCTGTAATACGGGCCTAAATAAACTTAACTGCCGTTATTTTTTAGTTAATCATAATCATCGCTTACCGGCTTTAGAAATAACTGTTTCATTCAACTTATAGGCCACACCAGGCGACATGTTGGTGAAATTTAACCTCAGTTTCAATAAACTTTCATCACTCATCATGTAACTGAAATAAAATGGTGGATCCAGTCCTTTTTCTTCAGTCTCACCTAAAACGAAATATAATTACATTTTATGTTTTTAATCAAAAAAGAAAACAGGCAAGTGCGTATTGGACTCGCGCGTCGAGGAGGGTTTTTTATACAATCTTAATAACAGCACAGAATATATAATAGTACCTTACCGGTACAGAAGTTTCACTCCCGAGTTTAGGTATGATAAACGCAAGCGTCCGGTCACCGGACTAGTCTCAATAGGCTGGCACTCGCTCGACTTGTCGCACACGCAGCGCACGCATCCGCGAAACAAATTTTAAAGTAAACTGTTAATACCGTACTAGGTATTGTATATTCTGTTGGAAATCTAATCAGTTCTGTGTCGTGAGTGATGGAGGCACATAAAACAAAAAAGACAAAAAGATATTGTATTGCAAATGGATGTTTGAACTCCACAATTAAAATACCCAGTTTGTCACTGTTTGCTCTTCCCAAGGACCCTGAAAGGTACTTCATTTATATAACAGGTCATATACTTACTTAAATAAACGCTATGATATAAACAAAATTATCGTGAATGAAAAAATAAACAATCCATCATAAATTGGTCTCTAACTGCATTGGTTGTAATATGGCGGTGAGTGTCTGTTTATACTGAACGAACCTATCATATGTCAATGGCTAAGCGACTCGCGCGCTCGCCGGCGCCGCCCGGCCCGCGCCGCCGCTCGCTTGAATAATAGTCGAGGAGCCAGAACAACAGATTAGGTACTTCTTGAAGCTTTTTGTAAGATTACGCATTTATGCTACATTAAAATTTAACAATCGTTGCTTTAAATCAGGAAGAAAATCAATAAAACAGTATTTAAAAGTAAAACAACTATAAAATTAAAAAAATAAGAAAACGTATTGTCTGTTGTTATATATTTTAGTACCTACCTACTTAATTAAACATAATTACTGCATAATTTGGTCCTTGTTTATCATTCTATCCCTATTTTTATTATTATTTTACAGGTAGGCATTTTATATTATTTAAGTACCAATCTCGGTTGTCTAGGTCCTAGACTATTGCCCGTTTGGAAATCGTATCAACATTACCTCTGACAGCCCTGGCAGATTGAAGCGAGACGGCACACAGTTATTGTACTATGAACGCTATATGCAATGCAAAAGGTTGAAATTAGGTTGTTTTCCAGAACAGTAGGTAAATATCTCGACGATTTTGCGCCGCTTGTATGGAAGTGAGACAGGCCTGATAACAGTTCAATTCCTGAATCGAGTCTCAAAGATTTTTCCGAATTTCAAAAAAGTTTTTTTTTGGTGATGTAACTACAAATTCGGGTTCATTGCCACTAGTACCATTAACAGTTCCATGATGGAACTACTGATTATTATTTTTGTTACCATTAGTTCCTTTATATTTTTTACGCACTTGTGATTTTTTTTGTAGGCTAGAAAACACTAGAGGTAGAAACACTTATAATACTATAAAACATATGTAAGTATACACAATATATCATTACTTTTTTACACCATCTGCTCGTTAATACCCTTTTAGATGTCATATAACCATAACTTAAAGCAAGTCATTATCTCCCTAGAGAGATAATGTATTATAGGCGATTCCTAGAGAATTATGAGATTTGAATTTCGAACGTCAAAAACCAAAAACATGAATTAAAATGTACGTGCATCAAATAAAATTAAAAAAAAATCGAACTGACCATTAATAAAAAAAAAACGATGTTGTTACTGATGAGTCTATAAGGGAGAGAACTCACAAAGCGGTTTTTTTCCGCGGCCGCCATGGTAGCGAGCCCGCAGCTTCTGTAGAATGCAAATTATATATGTAAAAAATTAAAGCATTTTCACGACGCGGTTTGCGGCCGCAGTGTGCGCGGTTGTTCGCGGCTGCCGCTCACCGGCGCCTCGGCGCGCGGCGGTTTTGCGCCCGCACGCTCTGCGGTCGGTTGGCGGCGAACGCGCCCTGTCGGCCGAAAATTGCAGCCGTTGCAGCGGCGGTGGCGGCGTCAAATCTACTGACTCGTGAGTTTTGAAATAAAATAGCCGTTTCCTCTGCTTCGGCGGCCGCAGAAGAAAACCGCTTCATGAGTGCAGTGCCTTAGTGATAGCGTGACGGTGAACGGACTGAATGGAGTAAAAGACGTGTTGCGCGGACCACAAGCAATATGGGACAAGGGCAGGAAGATGATGATTTTTACCCGACTGCGCCAGAAGGAGGGTTATGTTTTTCGAGAGTATGTATGTATGTATGTATATTTGTATGTATGTATGTATGTATAATTGTATGTATGTATGTATGTATAATTGTTTGGCACGCTCTGCAGCCTGAACGGCTCGATGGATTTTAGCTTGAGAGGTGTCGTTAGATTTGTATTTACTGTGAGAGTGACACTGGGTATATCAAAATAAAAAAAACAAAATGGCGGATTTTTGGCGCCTAATTCAAATATTTGGCACGCTCTGTGGCCTGAACGGCTCGATGGATTTTAGTTTGCGAGGTGTCGTTAGATTTGTAATTACTGTGAAAGTGATATCGTAAAAAAGTAAAACTAAAAAAGTAAAAAATAAAAAATGGTAATTTAAAAAACTAAAAAACCCGACTGCTTTTCTGAGTATTCATAAAAATGCACTAAAACAAGAAAGTCGTTGTAGCAGTCGGGACCCATTCTAGAAAGTCAGCCGTCTAGTCAGTAGATCTATGATGTAATGGGTCCCGACTGCTACAACGACTTTCTTGTTTTAGTGCATTTTTATGAATACTCAGAAAAGCAGTCGGGTTTTTTAGTTTTTTAAATTACCATTTTTTTTTGCAACTGAACTTTATGAAAAATGGCTCCCAGATTTTATTTCATGTGCTTTACTCAATTTTTGTGGGAGCTAATCTGCGACCAAAAATGTTGTTTGCGTGTGCAAAAGTTGAAATAAATGATAAAAAATACTTACAATTGTCGTGTGACGCGTTAACAACAAGAATAGCTGTAACAATAACACACACATTGACGAATATAGAGTGTAATGTTAAAACATTATAATTAACATCAGACTTCATTTTCACGTTTGATTCTTCAGGTACACGAACGGGTTTTGTTATAACTGCTGCACTAAATTAATATATTTAAATAATCTGATAACACGGTACCTTGAAGTATGTCGGTATTAATGTTTATATGTTTTTAATCAAAAAGAATGCAACGACAAACACAGATGAACCGCGATCTGGATTATTATATACACCATTTAGAGTACTCTATATCGATTCCCAACGGTTAGTTTTCGTCGTTTAAGCAATCAAAACTGCTGGCAAAATCTATTATGTTCAAATAATAACTTTGTTTATATATCCTGTTATAGTATTTCCTGCTAGTCCAGTATAAATGATATGAGGTCAGCTGTTTATGCTATTCGCGGTGCAAAATTATTAAATAGCAAATTAATTATTACTTATTTAAAAATAAAAAATAAAATATTTATTATTTAATTATTATTGTTGGTATAATTACGGCTGTTCCGATACTAGTCAATACGAGTAAGTACTCGATACTTTTGTTTCAAAACTAAGTACTAGGGAAGCAACAAATGTTTTTAATATTAATTATTGCGAATTATTTGCATTTGCGAATATTCGTGACGGATTTTGGACAATCTGGATGCAAAAGAAATTTTTGTTTGATTAGGTTCATAATAGGTACAAGGAGATCATGTTAGTTACTTACTTTACTTTTCATTTTTGTCCTAAGAAAATTATTGTCCCTCAAGCCAAACGAGAGATGGATGGATTATGTGAGGAGTGAAAAGAAAAGAAAGATAAGGGAGTTAGTGATAGCGTGACGGGTGACAGGACAGAGTGGAAGAAAAAGCGTGTTGCTGTTAGCTGTATCATGATGTAGAATGTTAGGCTAATAATATCTAAAACAAAAGCGACTACGTATTACTCTTCACAACTAGTTAGCCAGTCCTCCTTCGCAAGTTTTCTGTGACTTGGCGAATTGTAAAGGGGAACCGATCACTTTACCGAATTTTTTGGTTCGAATTTCATGTGACCGAAAACTATTGACCGACGTCTTTTCTGCTATATGCATTATTTGACATATTTTTATATCATCGAAATATCATGTGTCGTAGGTACGAGTATCATTTTATCGAATTGCTATTGGTCAAAGCCTCTCTTGAACTATTTTCATTTGCCAAATGATTTATTTGCCATATTTTCATTACACCGAAACAACTGTTTACAGAATTTTGCTCACAAATATATAGACGGTTATAGTACGCGGTAAATAACTTGAACCATTTGTTATGATTGCGCACAATTCTCCACTTTGATTAGGACCTGAAAATCGGTTACTGTGCATTCAAGGTCGACCGCCATGATGGTTCAAGTTGTGTGACAAGGATTATAACCGATTTCGGGTCTCAGTCGAAGGAGCTAAGCGTAGCCGTGTCAGATGTTTCAACTTATTTGCCGCGTACTATAATTGGTAGCATTTTCAATATTAAATTAAATACTGTCATAAAAGTCAATATTTTGTGCTACAAAATTTAGTGACAGAAACGACTTGCTGCGAATCCGACTTCACACAGTCTTGTCTACCATACCCTAGAGTGTAATTTAAACCCGCGAAGGCGCGGAGGGGTAGGGCGGCCCGCGAGCTGAGGAGCAGGTGATTTGAAGGCCCGCCGCCGCGGCTGAGGCTGACCGGCGAAGCCGGCCAGCAAGCCAAAGCTGCGGTGGTGAGCATTGAAACCATCTGCGACGATAAGCTCGCGTGGGACCACCCAAACCCCGCAGCGCCGGAGCAGAGACAGAAAACCTTCCATGGTGGTATAATGTAGGTTCGGAAACATAATGCTTCAAACAAATGATAGTTCCGCTAAGTGTAACAACACTGGTGAAAAGTTTTTCGACCAAATGAAACTTTGGTGTGACGAAAAAATTCGAATTGAGAATAGGTCAACTGTTACAGTGGCACGTGACTTCGATGAAATAAAAAAAAAAACGAAACGATAATAGTTGGAAAGTTTTAGGTGAAATGAAATTCGGTCAAACGTTTTTCGAACTTATGGTAGGTAACCCAAATTACGTCATGTTATTTATTGAAGAATTTTTTGTTTCAAATAAATGAATCATTTTAGAAATAGTCTATGAATTTCCTAGATATTATATAGAACGCCGGATTATACAGATTGAAAGTAACATATATTATATAGGGTGACTGGTAATTAGCGACCGATATTTAAACACGCGATTGTAGTCATGATAACAAACCAATTTTAGTATTGGACCAAATCTGAACATAAATGTTCTGACCAAAAGATTTTTGTCGCGATTTCAGGTTTGGTCCCATAGTAAAAGTTGTTTGTTATCATGACTACAATGATGTGTTTAAGTATCGGTCATTGATTACCAGTCCCCTATATAAATTAAAAAAGTAAAGAAAATAATTTATTTTACGAGATTCTGTGTAATGAAAAATTTTGCAATATCTTTTAAGATAAAAAAGCACGTATTTACTGGAACAACTTTTGTGACATATTCAGATGGTTAGTAAATGAATGCCAACCCTCTCTACTTTCGCGTTGCCTCTTTACCAAACCTTGCGTTGGCTAAAGCAAGCTTCAACTATGCTCACGATGAGGATAGTCGGACCGGGAAATCCCTCTTTATGTTTTGTTTAATTAATTACCGGTTAGAAAAAAATCGTTCTTCTAATATTGGTATTATTTATTAGAATTATGAGGCATAATATTACGTCTGCAAAATAAACAAGATAGTAGAAGGAAAATAATAAACAAGTGGCGAGTTTACCTACTTATTGTTTGTTTCCTCATAAGTCTTGCAAATGTCATTTTGCTATGGCGAGTGTACAAGTGTTGGGAATAGCAATAATTTTAGAAAGAAGAAATAAAAAAAGTAATTCAGTGTGTGCTTCATACAATTTTTTTTGTAACAATGAATTCTATCACTTTTAGCATCGGTTATATTTTGACCTTTCTAATGGTTCATGTTTCTAGTACTGATTATTTTATTTTGAGTAAGTAGTTTTGAGTAAACCAATCCGCCTATTATTAAAATAAATAAAAATAAATAATAATAACTTTACTCCGTTAAATTTTGATCGTTTTAATCCCGTGGAGGGTCGATCCGGTATATAAAACTACTAATTGTTTGTCACAAGAGATTGTAAATAAAGAAATAGTTGTATTTTGTGATGAAATTGGAAAAGGTTTAGGCCACTATTTGACAAATGAGTATCCGGGACACTCAATAATAAATCACTGCTTGCCTGGCTGTTCTTTATTCGATATAATGAAAAAAATTATGAAATGTAAATTTCACCAGGATACTATACTTATAATTTTTCTTGGTAATAGAGGTTATGTAAACAAAGGAGAATTGTTGCAATATTATAGTACCTTAAGTAACTTGAGTGTAAAAAAAATAGTGATGTTCACATTCCCATATAGTAAAGGTTTGCCACAGGAAGAAAATCGCATTAGGTATAAGATCAATTCAACATTGTATAATATAACATTAAATAATCAATTGTTTCATCTAATTGACACCAACAATTATGTTGGTACTAACTATTATTTGACTAAAGATAGATATCTTGTAGATACTTACTATCTATCAAACTATTGTAAGAGACAGATAGCTATGTCGCTATCATATTATTTTCTTATTACAGCCAAGAACTTGGCTAAACAAATTGCTCCTATTGAGCAACGCTATAACATGACAACTGATTTTGCCAATAACTTGGCATCGAATATTGACATTAATATTAATTTAAATTAGACATTGAGACAACAGAGTCAATCTCTAGCTTGAATATACTGGCAACCAAAAATTATTCAAATCAAGTTTTGAAATCAATAAATGATATCAACCTGGTGCATCAAAATATTCAAGGATTTATGAACAAAGATTTAGAAATAGAACTATTCCTTAATTGTAATCATATCGATATTCTTTGTATAACAGAACATTGGCTTAAAAGCCACCAGTTCATGTTTAATTTTAGTAATCACCAGGTTGGTAGTTCATTTAGCAGAACTAATGCCTTACGTGGTGGCTCATTGATTTTAGTTAGTAACCACCTTAAATTTAAGGAACGTAAGGATATTGTGAGTCTATCTGTTGAGCGGTCAATTGAAATAGCCTGTATTGAGTTGGACAAGTTTATTATATTAAGTGTGTACAAACCCCCTTCTGGATTGTATGACTGCTTTGAAAAGGTAATGGATGAAGTGTTTAACAAGATCTGTAATTCAAACAAATACATAATCACTTGTGGTGATTTTAATGTTAATCTACTAGAAAACTCAGCTTTATGTAGCAAAATCATAAGTCTATTTCAGTCATACAATCTTGTTAATTTGTTTTTGGAGCCCACAAGAGTAACTCCTACTAGTGCCACTTGCATAGATAATATTTATACTGATGTTATACCTAGCCACAAAAACATTATAAATTTGCTAGATTCTGATCACTGTGGGCAATTAATTACTTTTCAAAACCCAAACATCAAAGTGGCTAAAAAGAATATCACTGTTAACCCGAAAACTGCAAATCGCTTAGAAAGTTTTAAAACTAAACTCATTAATAATTTACCAGTTTTGTCAACATTAGATGATCTGAATCATCAATATGAGAGTTTTTTTAACATGTACTGTAAGCAATTTAATTCCACTTTTATACCCAAAACTATATTGGTTAATAGTAATGTATCTTTCAGTGAATGGGCTACTATTGGTATCCATAAAAGCAGAACGCGACTTTATGAATTGTATGATGAAAGAATTCTTGTAAACACTGCTGAGTTTAGTTTATATGTTAAAAATTATTCAAAATTATTCAAAAAAATATGTTCAACCGCAAAAGCGCGTTATTTGAGTTCCAAAATTAAAAATAGTAGTAATATAATTAAAACAACTTGGAATATTATAAATAGTGAAACTGGAAAGTCTAAAAAACCGTGTAATGATTATAGCCTTATAATAAATGACAATGTGGTCAATTCGGACTCACAGGTTGCCGCGGCTTTTGAAAAGTTCTTTTCAGAGATCCCCATATTAACTACAAAATCACTGAACTCATCACCTACTGATGCAGAGTCTTTGCTCAAAGAAAATGTAAAAGTTTGCGATTCGGATTTTAATTTTGAACATGTTACTTATTTAGATATAATTAAAACCTTTAATACTTTGAATGTAAAAAAGACTACAGATTTATGGGGAAATTCTGTGGATGTTGTAAAGTCTATTATAAACGTAGTAGCTCCCAGTTTAGCACTTATTTTTAATAATTGTATTGATCGTGGCAAGTTTCCTGACTTAATGAAATATAGTAAAATAATACCATTGTTTAAAACGGGTAGTACATCTGACCCCACGAATTATAGACCCATCTCAGTGCTACCCACCTTTAGTAAAATATTTGAAAAACTAATTTTACAACAGTTACAAAGATTTTTTAATACACATAAATTATTACACACTAAACAGTTTGGTTTTACAAGGGGTCGTTCAACAACCGATGCCGGTGTTGAACTTTTAGGACATATTTATAATGCATGGGAAGACAAATGCGATGTCCTGGGCATTTTTTGTGATTTGTCCAAGGCCTTTGATTGTGTTCTCCATGAAACATTAATCAGGAAACTTCACCATTATGGAATCCGGAACTCCTCCCTGGATCTTCTTACTTCATATTTGAGTGATAGGATTCAGAGAGTTGACGTAAACGGAATAAGATCACCCGGGTCTGTAGTGTCAATGGGTGTACCCCAAGGTTCAATTCTTGGCCCATTTTTATTTCTTATTTATATAAATGATTTGCCTTACCTTATAAAGGATAACCATGATATAGTGTTGTTTGCAGACGACACTTCGCTTTTGTTTAAACTTAAACGTCAGCAGCCGGTTACTGACGATATAAATATTGCCCTTTCAAAAATAGTACACTGGTTTAATGTTAATAACTTACTTCTTAATGAAAAAAAAACTAAATTTGTAAAGTTTACGATGCCTAATGTTAGGCAAGTGGAAACTAGTGTGCTAATAAAAGGTAAAGAATTGAGTCCTGAAGGTACTACAGTGTTCTTGGGCTTAACTCTTGATGCTAAGCTTCAGTGGGGCCCACACATTGATAAGTTGTCAAAAAAACTTGGTTCTGCAGCATATGCTGTTAGACAAATCCGAAATCTAACTGATTTAGAGACAGCCCGCTTAGTTTATTTCAGTTATTTCCACAGCGTAATGTCGTACGGTATTTTATTGTGGGGTAATGCCGCCGATATTCAGACGATTTTTGTGTTACAGAAAAGGGCTATTCGTTCAATTTATAAATTAAGTCCCAGATGCTCCCTTAGAGATAAATTAAAAACTATTAATATTTTGACTGTGCCATCTCAGTATATCTATGAAAATATTTTGTATGTTCACAAAAATAGAAATTTGTTTAAAAAGTACAGTGATATTCACAACGTGAATACTAGGAACAAACACAAATTAGTGGTTCCTGCGACTAGACTCAGAAAAATAGGAGGCTCATTTAGATGCCAATGTATACACTTTTATAATAAGATTCCCAGTCCTATTCAGGAACTTAGCCTTAATAAATTCAAAAAACTTGTAAAACGGAAACTTTGCCAGAAGGCTTTTTATACTGTAAAAGAGTATCTCGAGGACAAAACGGCTTGGGATTGACCTGCTCCGGTACTCACTATATTTGTTGTTATTTCATTTACTTTATTTTTTTTTTGATTGCCCGTCTTTATTATTTGTTTTATTTATTATATTTAATTTGACGATTATTGTTATTTTACAATTATGACATTGTTAACTTTTTTAATTAATTTTTTTTTTTTTTTAATTCTTTTTTATACAATTATGTCATTGTTTATTTTTACAATTTGACATTAACAATTACTTTTATAATTTTTATTTTGGCAATATTAACTCTGTAAAATTACATTTTGTATATTTTATTATTGTGAATTTGGGGACTATGTGGATTTTTTTTCTTGTTTTTCTCTAATTTTAATTAATGTCTGACAGTTATGAGTACTTTTTGCGGCCTACCCAAATGTCCTTTCTTTGGTATTGTTCGTCAAGTCGTTGAGCTCCTTAGTAGTCCTGAGTTGAGCTTTACGAATACTGACAAATGCTTGCACTGACTGGACAGGTCCACTCAGAACTGTGTGGTTCTTTCTTCAAAAGACCATACCAGACACTAATCTGCACGGTTCTCATATGCTTTGACCATTACTTGTTTGCTGTATGGACTTTAAAAGAGACTTTGACCCCTGAGTTTGTTTCGGTGTTTCTTCTCAGGGTAGTCAGCTAGGAAACACCGGCCTCATCTAGTTAAAATTGACGAAAAAAAAAAAAAATTGACGTGTAAAAGTGTTTTTGACAACCTATTTGCAAAAAAAAAAAAAAAAAAAAAAAAAAAAAAAAAAAAAAAAAAAAAAAGACTATCGATTTGTGAAGATAAAATAAAAAAAATAGAGTACTTTTTTTCCAAAACTCGAATTAATTATAATTAGTCTATTTCTAGAAAAGCAGCAATAAAACTGTATTTATCTATTTATTGTTTCAGATAACTTCTTATGTTACTATAACGCAACTAAATATGTTTGCACGTTAAGCAATAAAAGTCAAAAAAGCTACAAATTGTATCAAACCTACGATGACAGTAAGTAACAATGAACACTAAACATCTCTTTATACTGCTCGCCAGGGGCGTAGCTACCGCCGTATCTGCCGTATCAATTATACGGGGCCCCCGCCCAACAGGGGCCCCGACGCAGGCAAAAATTCTCTACATGTTATCTGCAACCGTCTCGTAAGGTAAACCAAGCATTTGTAAAAAAGTACCATTTTTTTTATTGGGGCCCCGGTGGGAATTTTGATACGGGGCCCCCGTGGGACTAGCTACGCCACTGCTGCTCGCTGTACTTCGCTATCCTGACATATCTTCAACGGTGATTGACTGGTTCCGTAGTTACTTTACCTGTACCTCTACCATGAGTTTTAAGCAATAGTATTCGTCGCTACTCGATATCGACGCCGTAAATATTTTGTATGGCAAATTTTGGTTCTGCAAGTGACCGCTAGAGGCGCTGCAAAATTTGCCATACAAAATATCGAGTAGCGACGAATACTATTGCTTAAAACTCATGGTAGAGGTAATGTATGAGTCTTGTTCTTCTTGGTGTTACACGTCTGCCGGTGTACCTCAGAATGGCGTCATATCTCCTTTACTCTTTGCAATATTCGTAAATTCTATTTCCAAAAAACTTCTTTCCTCCTACCACCTCTATGCTGATAATTTGCAAGTTTATAAACAATCTCCTCACACGGATTCGGATGCCACTATTAAAATCATTAACCAGGACTTGGCTTCAATCTGTGAGTGGAGTGAGACACACGGTTAATCCATTGAAGACTCGACGTCATTGGTGTTGGCAGGCCTAGGTTGATGCCCTAGGTAAACTGGTCCAAGCTTTTTTTTTATATGCTTCATTGTACACCATTACATAAACAACAAAAACAAGGAACTAAAACTAAAACACACATATACAATGGGCGGCCTTATCGCACTCTGCGACCTCCTCAGGCAACCTGGAATGGACAGTAATTGTCTGGACAAGAAATGGGGCTTTATTAATTACATAATTACAATAGATACATAATACATACATAATGATAACAATACAGAAATTTACATGACGACTAACAACATTCACAGCGACAGGTAGGTAATGTTCCCTAACGAGTCTTTTAAAAACAGGCATCGATTGAGCGCGTTTAATTGTGTATGGCAATTCATTCCACAGACTAGCAGCTTGGACAGTAAATGATTTGTCAAAGAAAGTCGTGGACAGCTTCCTCAGGTTTTATTCAACGGCACTGTTATTTCACTGAGAAGGTTGGGTTTGGATAGACAAACATCTTTTTTGGGGTCCCTAATTACAAGAGGTAAGTCGCAAAATATTCGCTTCTGCCAAGTCCCAGAGACGGTTGTATAAATTTTTGCCAACTGCCAATAAAATTGCACTTGCCCAGTCCCTTTTACTCCCCGTCCTTGATTACGCTGATCAATGTCAGTTATCTCGATCTCACTGAGGCACAACTAGATAAACTTGTGCGCCTTGATAATGTTTTCGTACGATTTATATTTGGATTGCGCAAGTATTATCACATATTCGATTTTCGAACGAAATTCAAGTGGCTTCCAATACGTCATCACCGGGATGCACACATCTTGTCTCTGCTCTACAGTGTTCTGTTCAATCCTAAAACCCCTGCTTATCTTAATGAATGTTTCAAGTTCCTTCATGGCACACATACGAAATTTCTTAGGTCATCGGAAAACTTAGGACTGGCGATGCCAACCCACTCCAGCAATTTTTATGGCAAGTCTTTTATAGTTCAAGCAGTGCGGCTGTGGAATGCTTTGCTCGTGTCAGTAAGGCAAGCTCAAACACCAACATTTATTAAAAAATATGGTTAAGCAACACTACCTCTCCTCTTAAACGTCATTGAGTACATTTTTTTTCTTTAATATTTCACAAGTATCACACAACGTCGTGTAGTCTCAAGCTAAGCAGAGCTTGTGTTATGGCTACTAGACAACTGTTAAACATACTTATATATTTTTAAATACATACATAATTATAATAGATAAATTACGCCCAGACACAGAACAAATGATCGCGGTCATCACACAAACATTTGTCCTGGGTTGGAATCGAACCCACAACCTCCAGCATAGCAGACGGGGCTACCAACCACTAGACCAACAGGCCAGTCGACAATATTTTTCTGCTTTCATATACATAATTATATTTATATATATATAATAATAATAATTTATTTTCTCACTACAATATACAGTTTACATCATCAATATAATGGGTATACAAAAAGATCTGTAAGAATATATTGTAGGAGACTGGTGCCTAAGCTAGACTCTAGGCCTGTGTTTCAGGACACCAGGTTCCCACCCCTTAACTTTTACATTACCTAGGTTGTGTACTAGCGCGCTGAGAATGTAGTAAGGTACCCAACAACTTTATATGAAGACAGCTTTAAATTAAAATAATAATAATATGGTGTTAGTATATTATATAATGCGTAGTGTATGTGAGTATGTGTGTGTGATGGTGTGTATGTGTGTGCGTATGTACGTTTGAGTGGTTCCAGTTACCTAACAATGATTACACTATATTAGTAAGAATACGCTCGGTATCATCATAGTTTAGCTCTAATAGCCATTCAGTTAGTTTCTTTTTACACTGATATTTTTTAAGATTAAAAATGTTTAGGAGCTTGTGAATTTTATTATAAAGATAACTACTCAAATGTCTAAAGAAGCGTCTAGCAAAAGTAGTTTTTAGATTGGGTTGAGAACGCTTCACTGGGTTATACCGCCTTTTTCCACTAGAGAGCAACGGGTCATACGTTAAAAGAGAGTGTTGTTTCATTATGGTGTGTAATATGAATAGTTGTCGGACTGTGAGGACTTTGCTCTCTTTGTATAACTGTTCAGTGGGAAATCGGTATGGACGAAAGGAAGCAACCTTCAGGATGGCCCTTTGAGATCTTTCCAGTTCCAGTAGAGTAGTTTTCGGTGCTCCGCCCCAGGAGGTGATGCAGTAACTTATTATGGACTGGGCGAGGGCAAAGTACACTTGTTTCATAACTTCTTTATCGACTACGTGTCTTAGTGTTTTAAAGACATATATAAGCTTACGCAATCTGTTACTAAGGATGTTAATGTGCTCTTGAAATCTCAGTTTATCATCAATTGTTATTCCAAGGTACTTTACTTTATCGGTCTTAGACAGAGCTACACAGTCACAATCACCTGTAGGCGCATCTGCACAAGTGTGTGCTACTATACAATTTGCTGGTCCACTGGTTTTTAGACAAAATGTCATGTACTTCGTTTTGGCAGTATTAAGAGTCAATCGATTTCCCTGTAGCCACCTATAGACTTTGTTGAACCCTGATTGTGCACGTTGGTAAACTTCATCCCACGATTTAGCACTGAACAAAAGTGCAGTGTCGTCAGCGAAACTGACGATTTTGCCATTAGTGAGATCAAGCGCACCCAGGTCGTTGATGTAGATGAGGAAGAGTGTAGGACCAAGGACAGAACCTTGAGGAGTTCCGTAAGTGATCGGTTGCTCCTCACTGATGAATTCATCTATCTTGACTCTCTGGGTACGGTCACTGAGGTAGTCTTTAAAAAGAGCCAGCGGCAAACCCCTGACTCCCAAGCATTCCATCTTATCCACAAGAATCGGAACACAAACTGTGTCGAATGCCTTCGCAAGATCCAAAAATATGCCCAAGACTTTCTCCCCACAATCCAGTTTTGTGACTATATAGTCTGTGAGATCATGAACCGCATCAGAAGTCGATTTGGCGGAGCGAAATCCAAATTGAGTCGGTACAATCAAGTTATTATTTTCTAAGTAACTCATTAATCGTTTATTCATTACCCGTTCTAATATTTTGGAAAATGTTGTGAGCACAGCTATTGGCCTATAATTATCGACACAGTCCCTGTCCCCACTCTTGTAGATCGGGTGGACTATTGCTTTTTTAAATACATTGGGAAATTTACCCGTGGAGATGGCAAGATTACATATATACGTCAGGGGAGGCACAATTGTCGTTCCATGCTTTTTCAGTAGGTCACTAGAAATTCCATCCCACCCTGCACTACAGTTATTACGAAGTGATTCTAGTATTTGTTTTACCTCCGCCTCATCAGTTGGAAGCATAGTCATAGACTTCGCCGTTTTTGGACGAATAACATTTGCTGGAGGTGTTGGGCTAGTCTTTATATTTTTAGCAAGTTTTTCACCTATTTTAGCAAAGAAGTCATTTACACTGTTTATGGAGTCCTGTGGTGTACCCAATGAAGCTAATAAGTGTGATGAAGTATTGACTTTTTTTGTCGTTCGACCCGTAATACTGTTCAAAGCAGACCATAATTGTTTGTTGTTTTTACCAGCTTTTTTTATTTCATTTTTTTCAAATTCTATTTTAATTTTCTTTAATAATTTATTACAATAGTTTCTGTATCGTAAGAATGAAATTTTTAAGACCTCGTTATTAGGCGCCTGTTTAAACTTTCTATGCAATACGTCCCGATGTCGAATACACCGAAGTAGACCAGGCGTTATCCACGGCTTTAATATTTGTTTACGATTTGCAATCTGAACAGTTTTGGAGTTTGCATCTATTGCATGCCTTAATAAACGAATTATTGTTTCCCCCGCTATATGAGGATCCTGTGTCTGGTATACTTCACTAAAATCCAGTTGTTTTAAGTCTGCATCTAATTGTTCATAATTAATACGGACAGAATACTTTTTTACGATTAATTTAGACATACGTTTTGATAAGAACAATGCAACCATCTCATGATCCGTTAAAGCAGAATGCGCAACCAGAGTTGAAGCAGGTAGCCGAGTTTTTAGTATTACGTGATCTAAGCATGCATTATGCCGCGTTGGTAACGTGTGAGCGGGCAGCAAGCCGTGTGAAGCCAGTAAGTTTAGATATGTATTCTTAATGGAATCATGAGACTGTTCATGTATATTTATATTTATGTCCCCTATTAAAATTATATTATTGTACTGCGATAGTCCATTTAAAATAATATTGAGAGAATTTAGAAAACTACTTAGATCTTTGTAACCAGGCGGGCGGTATATCGCTAGAAGGACAGTTGTTTTATCAATTATTACTTGGAGGCAGTTAGCATCTAATAAAGGTGGCTCCTCCACTATGAGTTGCAGTTTTTTGTGTACGTAGACGACTACACCTTCATTTTGAGTAAGATTGTTTCCGGTTAAGAAAAAGTTATAATTCGTCAACTCCGGAATATTGTGGGTAGTGGGGAGGAGATATAACGGCGTCAGAAGTGGCTGAACGATATGACCGTCATCGTCTTGGTTCAGTGGTACTGGGTTAATACCGAAATGGGCTAATTAAATAACTAAGCACTTGATTTTCAAAGAATTATAACGTCACTTTCATAGTTCACATTAGTGTTCTAAGTAGCAATCACAGGTAGCAATACTAAGTAATAACGAATGTATGAGCAATCGACAGTATCGTATCAGAGGTGTTACACTGGAATCCCAAACCTTCCTTGCGCTTTCGGGGTCCTATCTCTCCAATGCCGAATCTGACCACTTGACACCATAATAAGTGAAGTCACGGCGTCACCCTACTTACTTACTACTTAGTACTACAGTAAAAACAACATAAAATCTTACACCCGTATTTATAAACAAGTAAAACACATTACTTGAGTGAAAGTTACTACTTAAGTAGGTAACAATTTTTATTCTATAGTTAAGAAAAATTGCAATTTTTAATGAAGATTTCTAACCTCAAGTAATGACTTAATAAGAAATTACTTAGCAACAAGTAATTACTTCTTTATAAATAAGGGTGTTAATAACTAGAGTTCGTTTTCCACGACCTAATACACGTACAATAATACATATTACATCAAATAGTGAAAAGATGGCTTTATTGTGACATAGGTCAAATTAAAAAAAAAAATACTCAACTTTCATTCCTTATCAATTAACGATATGGCTACACAGCTTAAATTACAATGATACAGAGTTACTTTTACAACGTGTGACTTAATTATAAAGTCTCAAAACCTTCTTCTCTCCCACATACCTACTTCCACGTACACACCATCACACTCTCCTTCTCACACACACAACAATACACTCACAAACACACCAATATACTCCCCCTCTCACACACACAACGTCATACACTTACAAACACACTCACGCACAAATACAATTAATCGTTTTCTTTTTTCTTCTTTGTTATAATTTTTAATTCTTTTTGTTACTTGCCCTATTTGTAACTACATAATGTAAGGGAAGAGCGGAGCCTTCAACTACAGGCATTTCCATGCCTAATTGAAGACTCCTCGACAAGCAATTTAAGCCAGCATAATATGTAATAAAGTTTTTTTTTTTTTTATTCCAAGTTCAAGGCAACTTGGAATGAAAGTTCCATTCATAGCCTATTTAAATTTTTATGACAAAATAAAAAGCTAATTATGATTTTAAAATTTTTCGTTTCATAGATGTATCAAGGGCTAAATTGCCTTTCCGAAAGGACTACACTTGTATAGAAGCAGTAGAGAGCTGCTACAAGATTCACACAACTCCAAAGAATTGGACTGACGCCAAGCAAGTGTGTATTCAGGAAGAAGCCAATTTGTTCTACCCAGAAAACAGCGATGAGGTTACCGCAGTGCTGAAGTTTTGGAAATCTATTAGTTCACTGTACCATATGTATGTGGGCATATCAGACATAGCGAGGGAAGGACACTTTCGAACTATTGACGGTACGCGTCTAAATTTAATGAATCGCTGATCACGAATACATTGCTCTAAAGCTCATCTTAAGGTTTGGCCGGTAAGGGACCATTCAAGTATTACGCACGCACTACAAGGGAGTGAGAGGGGTTTTTGCTTTGCTTATTTTTGATGACATGGGGGTGGGTGATTACGTCAGCATTTTTTTTTAAAGAGAACAATCTCGATGATCCAAATTCACATTAAAATGAATAGACAGATACATATCATTGAGCAATGTTTACGAAAGCATGTGGGGGGAGGGTTAGATCTTTGCTTACTTTTGCTGACGAGGGGGAGGGGGGGGTAATATTTGCGAAAAATCTGCTTACGTAATACTTGAACGGCCACTAACCCCGATAGTATAAATCTCTGCTTATTCCAGTTTCTTATTCTAGGTAAGCCAATCAGTGAGATATACAGTAAATGGAATTTTAAGCAACCGGACAATTATTATGATGAAGACTGTGTGCACATCACCCAAAAAGGCAATTACAATGACATTTCATGTAATAAACAGTACGGCTTTATTTGCAAGAAGAGCCTTCTGTCACCAGAGCGCAACATTCAACACAATCTCAGTAAGTGCTCGATTACGGAGACGCGGCGCGTTGCACGGCGCCAAGGGCGGTCCGTCGTACATTGCCATAATGTTTGTGTTTGCGCTTGCGATGACGCGGCCCGCTGCTGCAATGTACGATGAAACGTGCAACGCGCCGCGCAACACTCAGCACAGCTGACTCACGCACTGAAACATCAATGCCCAGGCCTAAACCATGGACCTAGAACGCTGAAACTTAGCACAGAAGTTCCTTTTATGATACAAGTAATACACCCCTATTTTTTAATTAGTGCACAAATAAATGGGGCTCAATCAGTACCCGTTACTGATCATATTTGTGTAGTCAAAAGTACAAAAAACTAAATCCCAAAATTGTCCACGAAAATTTGTCATTATTGGTAAATTCATAATTGAATCATCATTCATAACAACTACTACTAGAAAATACTAAGCGCAGTGTTTTTCCATTTTTATTGGCATTCTTTCATTCATAAACAATAACCTGTACAATGTTTCCATAAATTGAATGAGATTTTGGGATATAAACAAACGCTCATAATTTTGCTGTTTATGAATATTATGCATTGAGACTTTACTTAAATAATAACAAGACCTTTTCTAATAAGCCCTTTAAGTATTTGCCATAATTAAAAAATAGTGGTGTATATTTTAAGAAGATATTTTGAAGTTCAACCCCTAACGCCGTGTTTACGGAGACGCGGCGCGTTGGGCGTTTCGTTGTACATTGCAGCAGCGAGCCGCGTCATCGCTCGTGCAAACACAAACATGTGACAATGTACGATTGACCGCCCGATGCGCCGCGCAACGCACCGCGTCTCCGAAATCGAGCACTAAGGGTATAAAACAAGGGTTCATAGTTAGTGTGGAGAAACCTACTTTGATGCGGGCAGAAACTAGTGTGTTACTAGATTATTATTATACTAGCTATCCTGGTAGGTATCGGCATGCCAAAAAGCTGGAAAACAAATTTAAAACCGGATTATAGCACCACCTGCTGGATCCAATTGTATTTTCAAATCGTAAAAAACTCACTCAAATATACATACTTTTCGAAATGGTCCAGTCTCATAAGAAGCCAGGTAATAACGCAATTACGATGCCATCTACCAAGTCCAGTTTTATTTTTAAACCATTCAGGCATACCTCAAATGCAACCACGAAATTTCGTCGAAATTGGTCAAGCCATTTATGTGACAAACACACGTACAAATACATAATAATATAACATTACTTTTAGTATATGCGAAACCTGAATATAGTTTGATCAGTATTATTGACGGAATTGATTCCAAGAATTTTTACACCACGTTAGACTTTTTCCAAACATTTAAAAAAGGTCACAAGTAGAACACAAGTCACGTTAGGTCATAGTGGGTATTAGACGCCAGCGCGCAGCTGAGTGCGGGACCAAAACAACGCCTCAGTCACCCGAATGGCCCGGTGACCACGTGTTTGTGTGGACAACCAGGTAACATATCAAGGTTATAACTTTGTCATTTTTCAAAATACAGTTATGATTCTTTACATAAAAATACTAGACACGGGTTTCGGGTTTTGCATAAAACTAAAAATAAGGTTGTATAATAATAGTATTAGTGTAAAAGTAGTGATAAAAGTGTGTAATGTAAGTGGTTACCGTCGAGGCGGTATTAAAACCCGAGCCGTGGCGAGGGTCTTAATACTTACTTACTTTTATCATTCGACGTTTTTCAATACACTTGTGAAGAAAAATAATTTAGCTAACTATTATTACAACAGAAAACTAGTAAAATTTTTCATAATATGGCGGTAAAAATTAAATCTGTTTTCTTAGGCGCACATCTACTTTTTTTTTTTAATTTATCCATATCTGAAGGCTATGGCATAGTCTTTTAAACAAATTGCCTAGTCCTTATTTGTTTTCTTGCGTGAAAACTTTTTACGATAGTGTCATTTTTAGTCATCATAGAATACGGATGTAACATTACCTACTATTTTTTTAGAATTTGATTTAATTTATTTATAAAGCCAATGAACTTCACGAAAAAATCATACCAAAAACCGCGCGCAACTTAAAATGGCGGCCATAGACCACAAAGAAAAAACCAATTTCTACTTGAACGAACGATTTATATTAAATTTTTGTTATTAATAAATAAATAGTTTTTACACGTTAAAATGGCCGAAATTACATGAAATAAGTAAGTAATACACTAATTTATACTACTGAACTCAACAATCTAATATGATTTTTTGTCTTTATCAAAATTTGATTTGCGAACAAAGAGGTTGAACAAAAAGGTTATAGCTACATTACAGCACTAGTGCGTAATGATAATCAAAAATGTCACGGTGTGGTAACAGGTGCCTAAGTGTAGTGCAATAAGAGCCACTTTCTGAGCAAGTGTATTGAAAAGATATTAATAGTTTTCATTACTTACAGGTTCCCTAATTGGTGCCTCTTTGAATACATCCGCAATGAAGACCACGTTGATTATTGAACTAGAATCATTTGATAATAACACTTTACTTAATGTCGCACCGTTGAAGTTTTTTGGAATATATAAACTCTGGTCTAATAAAATAATCTTGACGACGAAAGATCTCGGTGAGTAAACAGATTTTTTTTTTTATTATTATTGATAGGTTCGCGCTTGACCGCTACCTCACCTGATGGAAAGCGACGATACGGTCGACGATGGAGCGCGCTTACCTAGAAGAAACCTATTCACTCTTGACTTAAAGATTCCTTGACTTACCTATTGATATGACTGGCCTGTTAGTCTAGTGGTTAGTGGCCCTGACTGCTATGCCGAAGGTTGCGGGTTCGATTCCCATCCAAGACAAATGTTTGTGTGATGAGCACGATCATTTGTTCTGTGTCTGGGTGTTATTTTTCTATAATATGTATGTATTTAGAATTAAATAAGTATGTTTATCAGCTGTCTGGTACCCATAATAACACAAGCTCTGCTTAGCTTGGGACTAAACGGTGTTTTGTGATAGTTGTGGAATATATATATATATATATATAAAGAAAAGATGATTATCCTATCTTCCAGTATGTTTTTTTTTAAACGACTACAGCTTGACTGCGATCCCTCCTGTCTGAAAGTGAACCCCGGGGTCCTGGAACGAAGACAAAGAAGGAACGGATTGGGCTTTGTCTGTAAAAGTTTGACACGCCCTCTCAATGACTTCTTCCGCCTTGTCGCGCTCTACACCGTTAACGTTACACGCATGTACGAAATTGAATTCTTTACGTAAACGTCAGCTGATCGAGGCCAATGAACTGTAGGTAGTTAGTAAGCAACGACCGACAACTCCCTGACTCGTTTACTTCAAGTAATTAATTTCGTACATGCGTATATTAATTCGAGTTTTAGAAAAAAGTACTTATTTTTTAATTTTATCTTTACAAATCGATAGTGTTTCATGTACCGAATCGATCCTCCATGGGATTAAAACGACCAAAATTTAACGGTGTTTAATTTAAAAAAAAAACCTGATGTTAAGCAGCCATGCAATTGTTTATGGTGCAGCGCATTAGTTATTTTAAGTCCGTATGTCTGTAGCTGAGCTGTAAAAGAAATAGATAAAAAAACCTTTTTACAAAAAAAAAAAACAACAGACTTCAACAAAACACTAAAAATGAAAAATAAATTTAAATTCGGAAGTCGGTGTTTCTATTATAGTTTGGTCTCTTTGTTATTAACCACCGACATCCGAAATTCCAAAAAATCAGCCAAGTTCAGTATATTTTGACCAGTTAGGCGAACACAGATGTACTGACCAGCAGATTTTTATTTCGCGGTTTCAGGTTTGGTCCCATAGTAAAAGTTGTTTGTTATCATGACTACAATCACGTGTTTAAGTATCGTTCAATAATTACCAGTCGCCCTATATAAGTATGTTTATTAGTAGTTTAGTACTCATAGCACAAGCTCTGCTTAGTTTGGGACGAGATGGCGTTGTGTTATTAATAAAAAAAAATATATATATACATACTCTTTACACTTTTAAATATTTCTTTAATAAATCTTATTAAAACTAAAAAAAAATATGAACAATTTTTTTTTCATTATTTTCAGTTAAATACAACATTGTTACAACACTTAAATATTCTGAAACAACTGAAGTTCCGTTTAGCTGTCAAGAATACACGTCTCCATCAAAACGTAAGTGAAATAGTAATGAAAGCGATTCTCTGCAACGCTGAACTTTTTAGCTAGCTAGATACCACATTAGGCCAGTTAGTTCAAACCTCTTTGGTCGCAGAAAATCGAACTGTACCTCTACCATGAGTTTTAAGCAATAGTATTCGTCGCTACTCGATATCGACGCCGTAAATATTTTGTATGGCAAATTTTGCAGCGCCTCTAGCGGTCACTTGCAGAACCAAAATTTGCCATACAAAATATTTACGGCGTCGATATCGAGTAGCGACGAATACTATTGCTTAAAACTCATGGTAGAGGTACTGGTCTTAAAAATGTCACTAGCACAGTACTAACCTAAACTGAGGCTCTAGGGAGGTATGAAAATGCATACCAGGGGAATAGGGTAGGTTTTTAGTCAGTTACCGCCTTATTCCAAAACGCGATCTAAAATAGTTCCGGGACTATTACTAGTTTTGATTGGCATTAAACCTAATAATAATCCCGGGAATAGATTTAGATCGTTTTTAATTTAGTAATAATCGCGAAAACTACATTTATTAACCCTAGTAATAGTCCCGGAACTATTTTAGATTGCATTTTGGAATAAGGCGGTAAGAGTCTGACACTATCTCCCGCTCCGCCTCAGGATGGGATTTGTCATGGTCGTTGCCTACTAACTACCTGCAGTTCATTGGCCTCGCCCAGCTGACGTTTACTTAAAGAAATTAATTTCGTACATGCGTAAATTAATTCGAGTTTAAAAAAAAGTACTTTATTTTTTAATTTTCTTTTTACAAATCGATAGTATTTCATGTACCGAATCGACCCTCACCGGGATTAAAACGACCAAAATTTTACGGTATATATTTGTTTAAAATTGTTATAACTCGTTTGTTTTTCTAAAAATGTTTATATACCAATGTTTTTACAGATAGTAACATTATGTTTGGTTGCGCCAATTTGCTATGATCCGCGACTTTGTTTTTTGTAATTTGTTTTTTTGGCCTAGCAATCCTATACCATCCGTTTTCCCTCCACCCGCACGACCGCAAGAAATGATTTGACATTGACGTTTTGTGCATCGAGTGAATGTGACCGCACCGCTAACACGCCCGCTCGAAATTACAAGAAAATTGACTATTTTCGTGATCAAATCATTCAGAGACTCCACAATAGTGCAGTGTTAGTGCAAACCAGGACCTGGCAGTGATTTAAATGTGCGAAGTCGAAAATCGCCGGCGGTGCCACGTGGAACCTTCGAAGTCTAAAGGTCAGTGCTCTTTCCCAATACCTTTATCCCATGCCAGGCATAGTATCTGCATATTGTTAATAAACCTTAGATCGCTTTTTAAATCTACAGTCCACTCAGCAAATTCGCGCAACCATTACTTTTTGGTCCATACGAGCAGGATCGTGAATCATTTTCTTGTAATTTCGCAATATAGTATTTGTTCCATAGGGAATAAACGCAACGCGCCTGTTTACCTAGATATAATAGTAGAAAACCCGCATCTAGGCATTTAGGCAACTATACGTTATTTCGCTCGTATAGTTAAAGAGCCATTGATAGTTACGGTACCTACGCCGTCAACCGCACCGCATAATTATAGTTAGCTACGTAAATATCAGCGTAGATATAAATCGATCGCATTCTTTTTCTTGTCAAAATTCATTAGAAAGTCCAACAAATTGCATGTAGGTAGACGCATTTCAAAAATACCCGTTCATTGTTGAGTGAATATTTGTAGGAAACGGATAAACCATAGATTATATACGCATATGTTATTCCGTTCGTTCGCCGTTCACTTTGTTGTTTACAATATTACCATATTGTTATCTGTTAATTATCGCTTACTTAATAATTCGTTAAGTGTTTGTTTGAGTGTATAGTGTGAATATATCAAAACAAGATGTCTCTTAAGGCAACCAAGGTTAGTACTGATTTAAAGGTTCAGTTAAAGCTTTTATACGCTAAAAGGGACTCACAGTTTTCACGTGTTCAATCGATTTGTGATAAATCTTTGCAAACCTCGGATCTGGCGATTAGAGATGCTTTCTTGTGTTCGTTGGAAACTTTAGATAGTTTGCGCGCGGATTTTGAATCTACAATTAATAATATAAACATTTTAGAGTTGGAGTTAAATCCTGATTACTGTGTGAGTTATCAGGCATTGTCGTCCTTTGATGACTTGTATTGTCGTATCAAACGTATTGCTAGGAGTTTAGAGACTCCCCCCCCCGCGAGTGGTTTATCCAACCCTCCTCGCGAACGCCCACGATTGCCGCCAATTCAAATACCTGAATTTAATGGTGACATTCGAAATTGGAATTTATTTATAGATAGTTTCGAAAATATAATACATAGGAACACATCGCTGACAGATCACGAGAGATTGCATTATCTCGTAGAAAAATTGACCGGTAAGGCAAAGGCTGTCTGTGCTGGAATAACGTTTAGCGCTGAAAATTACAATTTAGTTTTGAACACTTTAAAAACAAAATACGAAGATAAGCGATTAGTAGCCACCGCATATTTAGATCAATTATTCGATTTGAAAAGTTTTTCCGTTTGTAACGATCATAATTTAGAGAAGTTTTTAAATATTTTCGCATCATCTGTTCGTGCAGTAAAGAACCTAAAGGTCAATGACCTCTGTGACTTTTTGTTTTTGTATATCGGTTTAAAGAAATTAGATCCTGAAACTGTTCGTCTGTTTGAAACGACTCAGCGCGGTAAAGAAATACCTAAGTTCGAAGATTTAGAATCTTTTATTCGCGACACCATATTAAGGTGTTGCAGCGCACGTCGGCACGTCATGAAGCCACGAATAGGACAGGTTCCGATCGCCGTATAGACGCGTCATCGAAGTCAGTCAAGACTGCACATACGCTAGTTAATACCGCCTCAACACCTGACTGTTCTCTGTGTAAGGGTAGCCATACACAGCTGTACAAGTGTTCGGAATTTCAGAGATTATCGCCTAGTGATCGTTACAAGTTTGTCCGCACTAATAATTTGTGTTTTAATTGTCTAAGTGACAAACATCTGGTTACGTCATGTAACAGTGGTGGTAGCTGTCGTAAATGTCTAGCTAGACATCATACCTTCTTACATTTTGAGAGTAGTAAGCTGCCATCGCAGCAGCAGCCTGCGCAGACGCGCGACGCTTGTGACGCGCGGCCTGCTGCAAGTGCAAACGACGTAACATTGTGTTCGCTTTCCGCCGCTGGTACTCAAGTCACTACCGTTTTACTTGCGACCGCGCAAGTTGTCATTGTAGATGCCTTTGGCAAACCGCACACCGTTCGAGCGCTACTAGATGGCGCTTCCCAGAGTAATTTTATTACTCGGGATTGTTGTCAACGCCTTGGTTTTAGTTTTAATAATTGGTCATCCCGCTCAGAAGTGAAAGGTTTTGGAGGTTTAAAGGCAACCATTCACGGTTCCATTAAAATAATATTTAGTTCACGTTTTAATCGTAATATTTCGTTTGAAATGGATTCGCTAGTCGCAGATAAGATTACGGAACGGTTGCCCACGGTACCGGTTGACACGTCCATGCTGACGGAGTTTAAGAACTTGCAGTTAGCCGACGGAAATTACGCTTTCCCTGGAGATATCGATCTATTGATCGGTGCTTCGATTCTCCCGCATCTCCAGTTATCACGTAAAATTCAAGGTCTTCCGATGTACCCCGCTCCGCACGCACTGGAAACAGTTCTCGGGTTTGTTATAGTTGGCTCAGCACCCGCTTATTTAAATAGTTACTCGACTGTGTCGCACTGTTGCACCGTCGAGCCGCCGCTTGAGTCTACCATCCGCAAGTTCTGGGAGATTGAAGAGGTCAATGTCCCGCCTATTCTCAGCCCTGAGGATCAGGTCACTGAGGAGATTTATACCCGCACGACTACTCGTGATAAAGATGGTCGTTATGTTGTCGCGCTCCCTTTCAAGGGTGATATTTTTTCGCTCGGTGGCTCCCGTGCCTCCGCAGAGGAAAATATATTCCATGTCGCTGGAACAGAAAACCCAGCTGATTGTCTCTCACGTGGTTTGCTTCCCGCGCAAATTTTAAATCATCCGCTTTGGTTTTGTGGCCCTCCCTGGCTGCATACCACTCCTAACGAGTGGCCAAATGCTCCGTTTAACCCCGCTACTGTTTCAGAACCACCCGAGGAGAAGAAACATACGCTTGTAGTATCAGTTCCGCGTGAAGAGTCAGTTGTTTTGTTGTTGTCTAATCGAGTCTCGTCTTGGTCGAGACTATTACGCTGTGTAGTTTACGTCCTAAGATTTTTGAGATTATTACCATCGCGTGGTTCTATAATCGCAGCTGATTTGGATAGAGCTGAAGCAGTTGTACTTCGAGAGTTGCAGAAATTTTATTTTTCAAAAGAATTTCGTAGTTTAGAATCACATAAACCTTGTAGTCCCGCACTTCAACATTTGAAACCATTTTTGCAAGACGGACTCATTCGTGTCGGTGGCCGTCTGCGAAATGCTAAGTTAGAGTTTGAACAAATGCATCCAGTAGTTCTACCACGCAGGGATCACGTTTTGGATTTGTTGGTGGACTATCACCATAAGGTGAATTGTCACGCTGGTCCCGATTTATTAATGTCCATTCTTCGACAGAAGTACTGGATACTTTCCGCTCGCAATTTGATACGCGCTAGAGTGCACAGATGTGTGCCCTGCTTTAAGCTCCGCCCGCGTTTCAACGCGCCGGAAATGGCCGACCATCGTTCTTGTCGTGTTGTACAGACGGTGAAACCTTTCATACATACTGGGACGGACTATGCTGGACCGTTTAAAGTCACTATTGCCCGTGGTCGTGGTATACGTTCCACAAAGGCATACATTTGCCTATTCGTTTGTATGACAACTCGTGCGGTTCACATAGAGTTAACCAGTGATTTGAGTACGCAGGGTTTTATGTCTGCATTTAAACGATTTTTATCTCGCCGTGGTCCCGTTAAGCGCTTATACTCTGACAACGGCACAAATTATGTTGGAGCGCGACGCAATATTTCGGAATTACATACATTCTTACGCTCCAAGTACTACCAAAGTGAATTCGCCCATGTCTTAGCTGAGAATCGCATTGATTGGTGTTTTAATACGCCAGCGGCTAGTCATTTTGGTGGCAATTGGGAGGCGAATATTAAAAGCCTTAAGTCGCACCTGTTTCGGGTCATAGGCGAACAGATTCTCTCGTACGAGGAGTTGAGCACTGTACTCGCTCAGGTAGAGGCGTTGATGAATACGCGTCCGTTGTGTCGGACTTTGTCTAGTGATCCATCGGAGCCACTAGCGTTGACGCCGGCTCACTTCTTGACGACGACTCCTCTTAAATATTTGCCCGCTTTAGATGTCGAGACTGACAAACTGCAGCTCCACCCGCGTCACGCTCTGCTAGATAGCTTAGTTCAGTCCTTTTGGAAGCGATGGAGGACAGATTATCTGCATACGCTGCAGTCGCGTCAAAAGTGGAACACTCCTTCAGATCCAGTCACAGTCGGTACTGTGGTGATACTGAAGACTGAGAGTGCGCCTCCTCTGCACTGGCCTCTTGGTGTAGTGGAAGAAGTTTTTCCGGGTTCGAACGGAATAACGCGAGTCGTAAAAGTTAAAACCGCAACTGGATCGTACCTGCGTCCGGTTATTCGCCTCTGCCCTCTGCCTAATCAGTAGTAGTGGCATAGTTAGTTATAAGTTGTTTCGCTACCTAGTATTGATAGTTTAGATTAGTAATAGGGTTTAGTTTCGCTTTTGTTTTTTTTTTTTTTTTTCTTTCTTTGAAGGTAACCCTTCAAACCCGGGGGGAATGGTTGCGCCAATTTGCTATGATCCGCGACTTTGTTTTTTGTAATTTGTTTTTTTGGCCTAGCAATCCTATACCATCCGTTTTCCCTCCACCCGCACGACCGCAAGAAATGATTTGACATTGACGTTTTGTGCATCGAGTGAATGTGACCGCACCGCTAACACGCCCGCTCGAAATTACAAGAAAATTGACTATTTTCGTGATCAAATCATTCAGAGACTCCACAATAGTGCAGTGTTAGTGCAAACCAGGACCTGGCAGTGATTTAAATGTGCGAAGTCGAAAATCGCCGGCGGTGCCACGTGGAACCTTCGAAGTCTAAAGGTCAGTGCTCTTTCCCAATACCTTTATCCCATGCCAGGCATAGTATCTGCATATTGTTAATAAACCTTAGATCGCTTTTTAAATCTACAGTCCACACAGCTTATTTGCGCAACCAATGTTTTTATTGATAAACTAAATTGCTAACAAATATTTTCTTCATGCATATTTCCTATTATTTTTCTGCTAAAGCGTTTAATCTGCCTACGATGACTCACCTACATAACTTATAACATAACATATTGTTACAGATAGACAAACTTTTACAGCCCTTATAACAAAAGAAAATAAGATAAAAACATTTAACGAAACACAAAAAATTCAAAGAAAATTCAAGATGTCGGACAATGCATCTATACTGTGTTGTCTGTACTACGACTGCAATTCTACTAACGATGGGAAAGAATTGCAGATAACACGTTTCGTTGTTAACAAGAATTTATTAGTATACCAGAATCTCAGCTCCGGAGGTAAGAAAAGGTTTAAAGATTCAAAGCATTTTATTTCAAATAAATCATTTACAGGCACATTTAAAATGTCAGTCAGAAAAACTTTTTACAAAAAAAAAATAAAATAGAACCGACTTCAAAAAGTGCAAAATAACTTTAATTTCGGAAGTCGGTTTTTCTATAATAGTTTAGGCTCTCCGTTATTAAACACTCGGCTGTATTTTTTTTTTAAAGTTTTTTAATTCACACTTTTAGTTGTAGTACCCCCCAGCCAAACTTTAATATATACCTTGCACCATTCGGTTCCATCATCAAACCATCACGACAATCCTAAACATATCAAACACGGCTAGCAAATCTATACTGATTTATTACAGAATTCCTTACCCACCTTCCAGCTTCATCATCAGATCAATTTTATGTATCCCCTCCCCTTCTTATTTCAGTCAGTTACCGATTACATGTATAAACAAAGCAATTTTACTTGTTACGACAGTTCTGCTTTGATTTTTTGAAAAGTTCTGTTTTATATCTTCGAAGTTCATGATCAGATCAAAACAATATTTCTATGGTACCAACTTGGAAGTATAATATTTCAAACAAAACAATAATTTTCAAAATCACTCCACAACTGACCGAGATATCGGTGAACAAACATATACAAACGATAGTTCTGCTATGATTTTTTGAAGACTATATCTTCGAAGTTCATCATCAGATCAAAAAGACATTTTTATGGGACCAATTCGGAAGTATAATCTTTCAATCAAAACAAAAATTCTCAAAATCGGTCCACAATTGACAGGGATATCGGTGAACATACATAATCAAAAAATACAAACAGCCGAACATAGAACCTACTTCTTTTCGAAAAAATAATGTTAATTGCACATTCCAAAGCGTTGATCTTTATGGAGAAGAATGTACAAGAAACTCCATGAATACTCTTTTCAATCATGTTATCTATTAGAAATATCTCGATTACATTTTTTTGTCGCTATTATTATGTGAGAAAAAGGCAGTGCTTAGTGCCCACGCAGCCTTAATGATGTCCATCACAAAAAAAAAAGAAAATCTCACTAATTACTACACTTTATTAACACAGTTTCATCATGTATTTCAGGAAATGAAGAGCAGTCTTCGGTGCTAGCTAACAGTTTTAATTATAGTTGGATCATATATGCATCAGCAACACTCATTGGACTATCTGTACTGATATTGGCTCTATACTTCATTTTGAAACGAGATTGGTTTAAAAAATCTCAACCAGTTGCTGAAGCAGTGGAAATGGATAACCAGGTACCAATTTTTCATTTTATTAAACTACTAGTAGATCCCGGAGAAATGGGCGAGAAGTGTGGAAGGGAAAGGGAGGCTTTAGCAGCAGTGAGGCACAAAATAGGTTACTACAAAAAAACTAGTTGAGACAGCAATAGAAATCATCAATACAACCCTCTCAGCACCCCAGCTCGTCTTACCCCATAAAGGTCTATCCCTACACATCAGTACCGTGTCAGGGACGGGGCATGAACGTTTATTCAATGCGCTATTTATTTCATGAAAAAGTCATTCGACAGGTGTGGTACATAAATTGTCAACGTCATATTTGAAAAATATATTAAATGATAAATGATATTTATTTTGCAAATTGGTTGTTTAAAAACACTTTTACACGTCAAATTTTTCGTCAGTTTAAACTAGATGAGGCAGGTGTTTCCTAGCTGACTACCCTGAGAAGAAACACCGAAACAAACTCAGGGGTCAAAGTCTCTTTTAAAAGTCCATACAGCAAACATGTAATAGTCAAATCAATTATAAGAACCACGCAGATTTGTGTCTGAGACGTTCTTTTGAGGAAAGAACCACGCAGATTTGAGTGGACCTGTCCAGTCAGTGCAAGCATTTGTCAGTATTCGTAAAGCTCAACTCAGGACTACTGAGGAGCTCAACGACTTGACGAACAATAAAAGGACACTTGGGTAGGCCGCAGAAATGCTCAAATTGCCAGACATACGTCAAAATAACTGAAAATATTGTGATTGAAACAACAATGCAAAAGTTTAATTCATATTTTTTAACAGGTATGATGAACTGAGTGGGATGTGATAATGATTTTAATTCCGTAAATAAATACGCAATAATCAATATGTAACTTGACACTGACCATCAAATAGAAAATTCTTATGAAAATTTGAAATTCGCGGCTTACCCTGGAGCATCCCCCAAAGTATTGCTAGCTAGTTCTAATATTGACAGTTAGGAACAGTTTATACTACATTCGCAGTAAGATTAGACATTTAGGCAAATCTTTTTTACCGTCATTTTAACCGATTTTGACTTCTATCCCGTAGACATAAGGATGGCATTCAAAGCAAAAAAGTGGTTACGATACCAACTATTTACTGCAGCCGCCATGTGTCATGCCAACAACGCAATAAAAGTCAAAATCGGTTGAACAGACGGCAAGAAAAGATTTGTTTAAATGTTTAATCTTATTGCGAACGGAGTATACATGTAATATACAAAAATATGTTTTTTTTTTTTACGAAAAAGTGACGGCTCAGCCATGTGACCATGGGTTTTTTTATGGTAGCTAAAATCATCCAATGAGAGCATGCTACCCATTGTACGCCGTCCGCAAGCCCGCGCCTACGGTGGCCGGAAATCGGGATCGGAATCTCGGCGGCGGCTGGGGCGAGCGCCCCGTTGCCTCTGCCTGATGCGGTCGGCCTCCTCCTTTGCTAACATTACTGCTTCGCAAAAGGAGGCGACCGCCTGCCATCCCTCCTCACTCCGGACCATGGCTCGTACCAAGGCCCAGCGCGAGAGATCGCCACCACGAGGGCACGGCGATGCACTTTCCAAGCGGGGCACAACTCTACCATGTCCTCCGGGTGTTCCGCACAGTGGCGACACCCGGGCGACTCCTCCGCACGAATCCAGAACAGAAACTTACCGGACTTGCCCTGTTCGGTAAGGACCTGCGTCGTGCGGTAATTGAGAACGCCGTGAGGTCTCTCCAGCCACGCCACGCCTCAAGGATGGGCCTTATCGCCTCAATTGTGGCGCGCCCAATGTGACCATGGGTTGACTTCCGAAAGAAAAACCCGGGATCCTGGAACGCAAGGCAAAGAAGGAACATAGGTGTGCACTTTCGTGGACTTCGGACAAATAAAACACCGGACACCTCGATAATTTTGTATATTAGTATCAGATCATCAGACGTGATCTCAATATTGGTCTCAAACTCAAAAAAAAAACTATAGTTTACAGCATATAGCATAACGACGGAAAATCTCTACACCGCGATGCAGAAAGTACGTCTCAACTAATAACGCCATCTAGTTAAGAAAAATGGAACTACCAAAAATATTAGTTTAGTATGTAGATTATTGACGTATCTCTACACCGCGATGCAGAAAGTGCGTCTCAACTATTAACGCCATCTAGTTGTTAAATATGGTACTAAGCTTAAACCGTGTAAGTGTCAGTGGATTATAGTCAGTAAATATCTGACACACCCTCTCTAAAAAACATATGTCTCAATAATATGTTTCCAAATTAAAAAAAAAGCAGTAAGTAACCTATTTTTTTAATTTCAGATAGATCAAAATCAAGTTTTATACGCGACTCTTGAATTTGTGAACATCGCAAACCAACCTCCTCGAAACCGAAATGAAGAGTCTCACTATGCGGATATAATCGGGGTGTTACATCCTTATTGACAGCATTGTGAAACAATTGTCAAACAAGGGGACGAGCACAACTTGTAGTTCTATTCAGTAAAAATCGAGAAGTTTTTTTATATAAATTAGTGCTAGATTGCGATTTGCGATCCCACCTGATGGTAAGCAGTGATGCAATCGTTGATGGTCGCCGCACTAGTTTATTAAGAGCCTATTCACTGTAGTCTTGAAGACACCTAAATTATAATCGGACGGGAAGTCTGCAGCAGGTAAATTGTTCCAATACTTCGATGCACGTGATATAAACGATGACGCTTAGTCCGAACCATAGAGGTATTGACAATGTAAGGGTGGACACCCGCCGGCGGTTGTCCGATGGTAGAGAGGTAATAGTGATGGAAGAAAAGACGGATGGAGTAACACACCCATATAGCCACATCCCTTTAACAGTTTAGTTTAGGTCGTCAAATGAATCGCGTGATAGGGCCTCTGGTCAGTAGGTTGGAAAGCAGGAGCGCGCTCAGTTCTAGGCGCAGGTGCCTAATAGTAGGAGCGCGCTCAGGTCAAGGCGCAGGTGCCTAATAGTAGGAGCGCGCTCAGTTCAAGGCGCAGGTGCCTAATAGTAGGAACGCGCTCAGTTCTAGGCGCAGGTGCCTAATAGTAGGAACGCGCTCAGGTCAAGGCGCAGGTGCCTAGTAGTAGGAGTGGGCTCAGGTCAAGGCGCAGGTGCCTAGTAGTAGGAGTGGGCTCAGGTCAAGGCGCAGGTGCCTAATAGTAGGAACGCGCTCAGTTCAAGGCGCAGGTGCCTAGTAGTAGGAGTGGGCTCAGGTCAAGGCGCAGGTGCCTAATAGTAGGAACGCGCTCAGGTCAAGGCGCAGGTGCCTAGTAGTAGGAGTGGGCTCAGGTCAAGGCGCAGGTGCCTAATAGTAGGAGTGGGCTCAGGTCAAGGCGCAGGTGCCTAATAGTAGGAGCGCGCTCAGGTCAAGGCGCAGGTGCCTAACAGTAGGAGTGGGTTCAGGTCAAGGCGCAGGTGCCTAATAGTAGGAGTGGGCTCAGGACAAGGCGCAGGTGCCTAACAGTAGGAGTGGGTTCAGGTCAAGGCGCAGGTGCCTAATAGTAGGAGTGGGCTCAGGACAAGGCGCAGGTGCCTAACAGTAGGAGTGGGTTCAGGTCAAGGCGCAGGTGCCTAATAGTAGGAGTGGGCTCAGAACAAGGCGCAGGTGCCTAATAGTAGGAGCGCGCTCAGTTCTAGGCGCAGGTGCCTAATAGTAGGAGCAAATCAAGGGGCTTACTCTCAAGTTTAATTCCGATCGGTCGACATTAGGTTAGGTTAGGTTAGGCATCGGGGATTAGGTTTGGCGTGTGGCAATTTTATACCAATTTGGCGCTAGCATCGAATTTAAGAGTACCAAACGTCACAATTCCAATGTCAACCGATCGGAATTAAACTCGAGAGTAAGCCCCCAGGTCAAGGCGCAGGCGTCTAATAGTAGTTACATGAATAGTACATTGTTACCTTAGGGGTGAAAGTAACTTATTTAGTCCCGAGAAGAAGTTTGGCGTCCAAGCGGAGCGAGGTCGCCAATATTCTTGGGACTAAATAAGTCTTTATCCCGAGGTAAATACTGTGCTTTTCATTACGAATAAAAGGAAAATAAAAATAAAAACCTAAGTCGTCGTCAAAGGTCGTCGTATGATTTTAGGTATGTTTCGTTTGATTGTAACCAAGGAATATCAGGCGTTAAATGCTTTACTGAATCTGATGAACTTATTGTGTAATTACAAAATTTCTTACAGCAAAAATGTAGTAAAGTATAAACAAAATTCTACAACTCGAAAAAGCCAATAAAGATCGGATTGCCGTTTTCTCGCCATTTTGTTGTTTTTTTTCTTTGGTCAACCGGTTATTCAGCCATCATTTTTTTTTTAATTTTTTCAGTGAAAAAATGGTAAATCTTTTTCTTTGAAAATAAATACTCATCTTTATGTTTTTGTAATTGAGTGGCTATAAAGAAAGTTAGTACATGGTTCAATAGAAATGTGGAAATGAACTTGCTTTTTTTTATAATTTGACAGCTGTCAGTTGAAAGTGATTCTCCCTAGGGATGAAAAGTATTACTTTCAATCCGCTTCTCAGGCAACTTCAGACCTACTTTCTGAGCATGAGTAATGAAAAAATATTGATGATACCAAATTCACACTTAATGAAAATACTGTCATAATATTTTTTTTAACAACATTAATTACTGTAATCAAATGTTTTCAAAAAAAGGTTTGATTGAACTGGCAAAAGAGCGAACGTGAAGGACCCTTCGTTATGTCTACTGCGCAACCAACTTTTTCCTGGCATCTCTTCAGTAAGGCCAACTGCACACGGACGCATAGCTTCAAAGGCGCGTATTCGTCATTATACTCTTGTTGTACGCCACCTCACAGCTTACATAAAAAAATATGAAATTCTGCAGACGAAGCGGCAACGACATGACAGCACGATGTTGCAGCTTTGAATGCCATTCTGTGTGTCATGCTCCGCAACACAACCACTTTGACTACATTATGTAAAAATAACGCCTAAAATGTAGAAAATGTCTATATTTTTGTAGCTTAATATCAAAAATTGTATATTGTTAGTTTCTTGGAAAATATCATTTCAAAGTGGTCATGCTACAGAGCATACTCTCCAGCAGAACCACTTTAAAATAACGGTTATTTCACGCTGATTATGCACAGGCCTTAATATAAACAAATGTATATTTATTGTATAATAAGATAACATGTACAATTTTGATAAATAATACTTAATAATAATTTATTTAATAAACAGACTACACAGATCTATTATGTTAGTAGATTTTCTTATCCTATGTTAGTACTTAACTTTAAATCGAGACAATGTACGTAATATAAGTGCCCTCTTAAGCGGGCTATCTTGCCTTCCGGCCACAACACGTAGAATGCTGTTGGGACTGCCACGGAGTCTGTTCAGCAGTGACGCCGCTTTCTTTCGAAGCACAGCGCAAAAACTGTCAGTGCCGAGTGCAGTGCAGAACCGAGGCAGACGCAACAGCGCCTATGCATTATTGTACTGGATCCGCAGAGCATTGTAGGACTTTTGGGTGTAATGAAACCACAGGCCTCCCGAGTATAGTAACGTGCAATATGCTTTAAAAAGTGATGAGTGATTTTTAATAACATGTAAATGTTTTATCGGAATGCACCTGCTATGAATTTCTTAGCAAATAACAAGATTAAATATGGTATTATTGGTGGTGTGGTTTATAAGGTAAATATATAATTTTTGGTATTAAGCTACAAAAATATAGTCATTATCTATATTTTATCCTGTAATTTTTACATAATTTAGTCAAAGTAGTTCTGCTGCGGAACATGACACCATTTTGTACACCAAGCTTATGTGGCGAATACGCGTCAATGGACAGTAGGCCTAAATAAACAAACTAATATAATTTACGAGTATGTATTAGTTGTATGTATTTAATGAAAATAAACAAAAATTTGTTGTATCATTTTGTATTCATTTATTTAATACTTTATAATGAGCTTTCGGCCGTTTTGCGCATACGTGGCGCATATTTGGCCTACAGAATTATTATAATTTGTAAACACACAATTAGGACTAACTAAGATTGTGTCATTTTCCGCAAATCAAATGTTTTTCTTTCTTTCTTTCAATAACATAAACGATCGCGTATCGTGTATGGCCTTAGTGTCAAATGTGTTCAAATTAAAAGGGACAAAAAGATTTGAAAAGGTAAAATGACTGAGCGTTGTCCCCATAGGCCATGGGCCGGTTGTAAGGGACAAAGGGCATTTAATAAAACTAATTAAAATTACTTCCCGTTGTCCCCGTACGTTGTCCTTGTTGTTTGAGGAGTGGCTTGAGAGGCGCCACCATCTGCATGACGCAGGTCCTCAACGGACACGGTAAGTTCAGGAGGTTCCTGTTCAGAATTCAAGCGGGAGAAGTGCCCAGGTGTCACCATTGTGCGGACCGCCCGGCGCCCGGAGGACAAGGTGGACCATACGGTAGAGTTGTATCGTTAGTTGCACAGATGTGTGATGTGTGATGTGTGTTGTGATGTGTGTGTTGTTGATGATTGTTACTACATGTTTTGGTGTACAATAAAGTGTCCCCTTTCACCCCTCTTTATCTCAAGAACCGTTTTGAATTACTTTGTGACTCACATACGAAATCTCTTAGGTCATCTGATAATTTGAAACTCAAAATGCCGATGCATTCCACTACGTTTTTAGATAAATCCTTTACTGTTCAAGCTTGTCGTCTGTGGAATGCATTGCCTGTATCAATAAAACGCACGCAATCACTTCATATTTTCAAAACGCTTGTGAAGGAATATTACTTGTCCTTGTAGTTATGTTTCGTTTCTATCTGTATCAATGTAGTCGTCACTTGTTTCTTGCCTATATTTATATATTGTATTGTATGTATGTATTTATGTATCTATCTAGTTTTAAGTATGTACTTTGTTTTTTCACTTATTTGTTTAACTTTTTTTTTTGTTACGCACCAAGTGCAACCCCACTTTATGTCCAGGCAATCTCTTTCCATCCCAGGTTGCCTGGAAGAGATCGCAGATAGCGATAAGGCCGCCCATTGTATGTTTTTATTTGAGTCTCAAAATGTATAATCTTTTTATCTTGGTGTACAATAAAGTATATATAAATAAATAATAAATAAATAAAGTTTATTCTATTCTATTCTATTCTATGTCAATTTTTAGATCCGTTTGATTAATCAAGGGGGACGCGGGGAACAGGGTATAGTACGCCGCATATAACTTTAACCATTTGCTATGGTTACGCTTAGATCATCACTTCGATTGAGACCCGAAAATCGGTTACAATCCTCGTCCCACAAGTTGAACCATCATGGTGGTGGATCGAATGCGCAGTAGCCGATTTTTATTAGCAAATGGTTCTTGCTTTACTATTCTCTTTCACTTACGTTTAATAATAATAAGGCTAGTCCAAGACTCCTTTATTTTTTCGGCTTAATTACAATAACTTTATATATAGGGTGACTGGTAATTAGTGAACGATACTTTAACACGTGATTGTAGTCATGATAACAAACAACTTGTGCTATGGGACCAAACCTGAAATCGCGAAAAAATCAGTCAAATTCAGTACATTTTGACCAGTTAGGCGAACACAAATGTTATTTTTCGCTATTTCAGGTTTGGTCCCATAGTAAAAGTTGTTTGTTTTCATGACTACAATCACGTATTTAAATATAGTTCACTAATTACCAGTCACCCTATATATATTCTTATACACAATACACCGACAGTCAAAACAAACTTTTGTTCAACGACATTTGAACCTCAAAATTTGACGTTTAGTCGATAACATCCACCGCATGCTCCACCTTGTCCAAGGAGAAACAGACTGAATTGTTCAAACAGCGCCACGAGTGATACTTTCCATGCAACCGCTTTATGTGAATATGACGGTATGACACATCTTTCTCTAGATATTTTGGAAACACAGATGTCTTGAAGTCATTGTCTATTTTTCTATTAGAAACAACACCTAACTTTGTGTAAAATTTATCCCATACAGACCTCTGAAAATCCGCTGTTATGCACAATCTTACGTAAACTTTGTTTATTTTTTTGGTACTCAACTTCAAAAGTAAATAAAATTTAAATATATGGAAAAAATAGAATTATGTATGTAAAATATGTGTAAGGAAGCGTTTGTATGGAAAATAAATGTATGAAAGCCTTGCAGATCAAATCGAGATTTTGATTAATGAATTTTGGAAAAAAATTGTGAATATTCAAGTGAGCTACAGATCGGCACTTCTGAATGCCACCCGAACGTTCACGCGCTATCTCTCTTTTTACCCGACTGCGCCAGAAGCAGAGTTATGTTTTTCGAGAGTATGTATGTAGGTATGTATGTAAGTATATATGTATGTATAATTGTTTGGAACGCTCTGCGGCCTAAATGGCTCTATGGATTTTAGTTTGCGAGGTGTCGTTAGATTTGTAATTACTGTGAAAGTGATATGGCAATAAAAAAATAAATAAAAAGAAAAACGATAATTTAAAAAACTAAAAAACCCTAAAACAAGAAAGTCGTTGTACCCGATTGCACTTCTTGTTTTAGGGCTTTTTCATGAATTACTCAGAAAAGCAGTCGGGTTTTTTAGTTTTTCAAATTACCGTTTTTTTTTTCGTGGTACCTCTTTATCAATTATTGCGTTATTATAAATAGTAAATAGGTATTTTGCTTTATCGATAACAGAGGCGGCATAAGAATTGGTACATCACTACGCACATCAGATCTATTAGTCAGATGTGTTGACAGACATGCGTCGCCTGTTATTACACGGCTAGTGGCTGTAAAGTCGTTGAGAATGCTCTATCTACAACACTAATCAATTACATACTTATTAGGTACTGCCATAGAATGTGTACAATTATAATTTTATTTACAACAATTTGACATGATTAAACAGGATATTAGAAGGAAAATAATAGCAGTAGGTATATACTGTGTATTTCCGTTAATTTCTCCATGAAACCTTCATCCTCAAATGACATTGTGTTCGATTGAGAGTACAAGTGTTAATCGTTATATTTTTGTGAAAAAAAGTAATAGTTTATTTAGTGTGTGCTTAACTGAGTCGTCTGTTATTATGAGCAATGAGAATGAACACCATCGCCTTTAGTATCGGTTATATTGTGCCTGTTCTTATAGTTCACGTCTGTAGTGCGGATTTACCGAGTAAGTCATTCAATTAATCTGTCTAGTACAGTGATGGGAAAAGTACGTAAGTAGCAAAGTATTAAGAAAGTTTGCCCACCACTGGTCTAGTATTTTTATTACACGTTCGGCCACCTGGTGTATGCTGTTTGCCGATGACATTGTGCAGGTTGCCGAGAGTGGCCTAGAGGTCCAGAACAGATTGGAGGTGTGGTTGCACAGACTGGAGAGTGTTGGTCTGAAATTAAGTAGAACGAAAATACTTGTTCTGCGATTCCAGAGGTCTCTCCAAACCAGTGCGTTTAGCCCTCGCCGGAACGCCCATACCGATCTGCTCCGACTTTCGGTACCTCGGGTCGCTCATCCAAGGGGATGGTGAGTTAGACCGGGACGTAACGCACCGAATCAACGCAGGATGGATGAAATGGCGACAAGTCACGGGAACAGCTTGTGACCCACGAATGCCTCTCAAGTTGAAGGGTAAAATCTATAAGTCCGTGGTAAGAACTGTCATACTGTATGGATCAGAATGTTGGGCCGTGAAAAAGGCGGATCAAAAAAGATTGCTGTAGTGGAGATGAGGATGTTGAGATGGATGTGTGGTGTGACGAGAATGAATAAAATGAGAAATTAATATAATAGGGGAAGTTTGAAAGTGGCACCAGTGATTGAAAAGTTGAAAGGAAATTGTTTGTCTTGGTATGGTCATATGAAGAGGAGGGATGAAAAACATGTTAGGTACTAAAAGAGTTATGAGTTTGCATGTGGATGGATGGAGAGGGAGGCCAAAGAAGAGATAGATGGATTGTAGGAGGAGTGATATGAAAGAAAAGGGAGTTAGTGATAGCGTGACGAGTAACAGGACAGAATGGAAAAGAAAAACGTGTTGCGCCGACCCCAAATAAAACGGGACAAGGGCAAGAAGATGATGACGATGATTGTCGTTCTCGTGATACTAGTTCCTCATACAAAATGGACACAAAACGTAAGATTATTGTCTATTCTTAGAAAAGTAGCAATATAAAACTGTACTTACTTATGTACATAAAAACTAAACTAAGAATATATACTAGACCTAACTATGTACAAATATAATATAAACCACCAAATACACTCAGGCGTCGAAGTATTCCTCCACATCGCTGTCATCCGGAAACGTACCCAAAAGACTGGCAGCATTGCTACGTTGAATGGCAATGCTGATTCTTTGGGCAAAGAATGAGCCAGCCCTCGGGTCACGCAAAGTATCGATCAAGCGATGTGAAATTTCCTTGAAAAGGATACGCGCACTCGGCCCCATGATCCAAGCGTTTCGACCCCAAACGGTTCAAAACTGTAATTACCAATAAGGTTACTGTATTTGCGCCGTTTGAGGGTCTCAGCAGCCGCAGCGGCAGCGCCAGCACATCCTGCCGAACTAGGAACATGAGAAGGCGTAAGGGTGTCGACACAGGTTGCGTCCCACACCAGAGGCCTACCGACGTTCCACGGCACCAATGTCATACCATCTGGTCTCTTCCCATCGTCACGCACCAAGCCATTAGGTTCTAATACAGCAGGTACGCCGGCAGTGACAAGAGCTCGACGAATAATGTCATTGATGCTAGCGTGCCGTGCTATGCGGCCTGCGCCCCTGCAGCAGGACAGGCCATGGTGTCCGAGGCTGCCGACAGCTTCGCCACAGTGACACCGATGTGGAGCAACACAAGGTGCGCCTAAGCGTAAACAAGTTGCGAGCCGAAACGAGGCGTCATCCATCATAGTGCCTATGGTGAATGACGGAAGTGCCTGAAGCCACAAACCCGACTCCCATTCCCCCACAGCCAGCAGACGCGCACGCTCAGCAGTACTTGAAGACGTGTTCAGGAGCTTGTTACGTATAATACTGCAGAGCGGCACATCCCACTGTCTCTGTGAGAACAGGTTATCGGGCAAAAAAAGTGTTGGGACAAGCCATTTTCCAAGCGATCAACGCATCGGACAAACCCGGTACCTCAACATCAACCAGTGAACTTACTTATTATTTCAGAAAACTTCTCATGTCGCTACAACGCAACTAAATATATTTGTACGTTAAACAATGAAAGTCAAAAACGTAAACTTTACAAATTGTATCAAACGTACGACGATGGTAAGTAAAAGTAAACAGTTTGTATTTACCTCTTATTAATCATATTGTGTCTGCAAGGAAATCGGAGAGATACTGTATAAATATCTCTATACATCGTTAAATTTTGATCAGCCTGCAATCAAACTTAACGGTATTGAACTGAAACGGGTACAACAATTTAAATACCTCGGGCATTATGTTACTAAGAGCCTTGATGACCATGTCGATATAGAAAGGGAGCGTAGGGCATTGGTGGTCAGAAGTAATATGCTGGCCCGCAGGTTTGCGCGTTGTTGTGAATGTTAAGTCCCATGGAGCATTTTTAGTAGTACCATTTGTTTGACTTAAATGAGCATGGCAGTTGAGAGTTTGTCATTCTCACTCAAATGTCTCGCCGATGGTGGCGCGTGTTATGGGTCATTCTGTTCCCTTCATAATGGTTGAGCAGAGTGGGGTTGAGGCACGCGTCATGCTCGTGAACGAGCACTGTCAGTTGAGACTGGTCATCTCTTTGTTGCCAGTGGCTTATTAACTCAATTTCTATTTTTAATTAGTTTTTTTTTCTCACTACTTTTCTACATGGTGCTCACATAATTGTAGCGATAAGAAATATGTAACCAAGATTATTGTAACACTTAAAATGATTCTAAAACAGTGTCAAGTTTGATTTTGATTGATTGATTTTGATTTTGATTTTGTAGTGATCAGGTTATAGTCACACTATTTAAAGTTTACTGTCAGACTTTGTACACGTGCGGCCTGTGGTTCAATTATACGCGGCGATCGCTCAGTACCTTACGTGTCTAATATAATAATGGATTTAGAATGTTGTTGGGGTTACCCCGGTTTTGTAGTACCTTCGGTATAATTGCGGAGGCCACAGTAGATGGCTTCCATGCCATCCGTCGCAAGCGGCTCGCTTCTTTACTAAACAGATATCGGGGTAGCACTAACAGCATTCTACAGGTGCAAATAAACATGACTCAAACATCCTGAAAACTCATATTCTTGCCCAAATTGTTTAGATATATGATAGATAGTAACAAATGTGTATGAAATATTTCTGCAATAAAGATTTATTATTATTAAGTTGCACCTGCCAGGTCCGGTTACTATGCCGTGCTAAAATTGACTGTTAATAAACGTACAAGACATAAAATAAGCCTTTGAAGTGTTTCTTACTTACATAAAACACTTGGGTGGGTGTTCATTTATTTATCATACCCACTACATTATAATAATTATATTCTATTTTTTTTTCAATCCCATGTTACTGTGAGTAACCCTTGGATTCTAACGATACCTTATAATTGTAAATCAGTTCAGTCATTCCGAAGTTATGGTGGAATAAAAAAAATCACATACATAATCTCACTCTTTAAAATCTCTCGCTCTTTTAAATCATATTATTAGTTACATAAATCTTGGTTACATAGATAGATAGATAGATGTATTCTTTATTGTACACCAAAAATAAAATTAATGTAGATAAATAATGAAAAAAAAAATACTAATTGCAAAAATTTAAATAGAAATTGAAATAAGCCACTGGCAGCTAAGAGATGACCAGCCTCAACTGACGGCGCCCGTTCACGAGCATGACGCTTGCATCAGCCCCACTCAGCTCAACAATAATGAAGGGAACTGAATGACCCAATTACACGTGCCACCATTAGCTAGACATTTGAGTGAGCATGACAAACTCCCAACTGTCATGCTCGTAAATTCAAATATGTTTGCAACCTATTAAAAATAAAAATGCTCCACGGTTTTTTTTTTTATGGTAGGTAAAATCATCCAATGACAAATCCCACCCTTGGGCGGAGCGGGAAGTAGTGTCAGACTTTTACTGACTAAAAACCTACCCCGTTCCTTCGTTGCCTATAGTGCCGGGGCTGAGCCTTCCTCTCAGAAAACGGCCCTTGACCCCAGCAGGCTTCGACCCTGCCTGCCTGCAGTTAGCAGGCTGGGCCTCTACGGTTTGCTGACAACTCCTTGAGGCGCGCGGGAACAGAACGCGCCGTCGACGACTTGGGCTCGGTCCGGTCGGTTACCGGACGATCGGACAGCGTGCTACCCATTGCACGCCGTTCGCAAGCCCGCGCCTACGGTGGCCGGAAATCGGGATCAGAATCCCGGCGGCGGCTGGGGCGAGCGCCCCGTTGCATCTGATGGTACTTCACATTCACAAAATTTGAAAAAAGTGCTTCTACATCATACAATTCTATTGGTTCCAAATGCAATAAGTAATAAATTGTCAAAAGCTTCATTAAAATAAACAAATTTAAAAAAAATACCATCTCGAAAATAACAATACAAAAAGGGTCATCTCATCTTGTATATTTATATATTTAAAAAAACTAATTAGGCAAAAATGGCTGTGCCCGTGGAGCAGGACAGGCATTTAGCCAAGCATTTTTATCTAGGAGATAATCTTCCAATTTATAATATGCTTGTCAACATAGTGTGCGTTTAATGCATGTTTTAAATTTTGACTCATTGAGATTGAGAATATCAAGTGGTATTTTATTATAAAATTTTACACAGTACCCCATAAAAGAACTATGTACTTTAGCCAATCTGAATGAATCGTGGTTGATCTAATTTGTCCCTATTTCTAGTATTAAAATTGTGCCTGTCACTTATCTTAACAAAAAGATGATATAAAAAAGCTACTTATAATTATTTACCAATTTGTAGATGTATATAGAACTGAATTGCCTTTCCGAAAGGACTACACTTGTATAGAAGCAGTAGAGAGCTGCTACAAGATTCACAAAACTGTAAAGAATTGGACTGACGCCAAGCAAGTGTGTATTCGGGAAGAAGCCAATTTGTTCTACCCAGAAAACAGCGATGAGGTTACCGCAGTGCTAAAGTTTTGGAATTCTACTAGCACACTGCGCTACACATATGTGGGCATATCTGACATGGCTGAAGAAGGACACTTTCGAACTATTGACGGTACGTGTCTACTTATTATAAATCGCTGATCAGGGATACATCGATTCAATTGTATTTTTAATCAGGGGCCATTCAAGTATTACGTAAGCAAATTTTTCGCAAGTATTAACCCCTCCTCCCCCTCGTCAACAAAAGTAAGCAAAGATCGAACCCTCCCCCCACATACTTACGTAAACATTGCTCAGTGACATCTGTTTACTCATTTTCATGTAATTTTGGAAAATCGAGATTGTTCTCTTTAAAAGAAAAACTGTTGACATAGTCACAATCCAGACCCCATGTCATCACCCTGTAGTGCTTACGTAATACTTGAATGGCCCCTAATGATTTGATAGATTGAATATTGCATGTTATTTTCCATTTCATAAATAGTGAGGTACCGCAACTGATATTGCAACTAATAATGGTTACCTTTTTTTTTTCCCGAGGGCAATTAAACCGATGTAATTATAATATAAAATTTAATATAAGCCTAAGAATTGAAAGACTAGCAAAAGCTGGTCTGAATTTGGTGGTAACCCAGATGAAAATTTAGAATTACTCAATCCTTTATTACAACTTTACTTATTGGTACAATTCACCGTGATTTCGTTTTGAAAACTAATATGGTTACTTATAAAAAACATAAGCTTGTAGGTATTATTTTAACGCGGATATTGCCATCTATTAAACTTCTTATAAATTGTAGTGACATTTAAATTAGTATGAATTACGGTTTTGTAGACATCTATTTGAGGAACGCGTGGATAAGTACGCGCTGTCGATGACTTGAGCTTGGTCCGTGTGACCTCCTCCTTCACTAGTATTACTGCTTCAAAGAAGGAGGCGACCGCCTGCCATTGCTCCTCGCTCCGGACATGGCCTAAACCTGGGCCTGGCGCAATAGATTTGTCTCCACGAAGACACGGCGGTGCTCCGTTCAAGCGGGGCACAACCCCACCGTATACTTCAGCGTGTTCTCCGAGCGGTTCACACAGTGGTGACACCCGGACGTTTTTTCCGCCTAAATCAAAACCCTCCGGAACCTACCATGTCTGGTGAGGACCTGCATTATGCGGAGGGTGAGGGCGCCGTGATGTCTATCCAGCCACTCTTCAAAAAGGGGACTTAACACCATAATTATGGCGTGCCCAGGTTTGGCTGGTAGCACCAATTGTTGGGGCGTCTACTTGGATTATTTAAATAAAAAACTGGAAGAAGATTTCAGACGTTTACTCCAAGGACTGTTGAACCGAGAACAAGAATGAATAAATTGAACTGTGACCCGACAATTTCATTCGCGATCGTATTGCGCGCGCAGACCAGTCAATCAGCATCGTTTTATCGTGTCGAGATGTCGCCACCGTCTTCACCGCTGGATATCGAGCAGCGCACGAGTTGCCGCGCCGTTACGGAAGATGGCGTTGTGGGTAGCGAACACCAATATAATCAATCTCCACTTAATATAGTTTTAAATTCTAGATAAGCCAATCAGTGAGATATACAATAAATGGAAATCTAATCAACCGGACAATTACAAAGGCGAAGATTGTGTGCAAATATACCGAGACGGCGCATACAATGACGTTCCATGTAATAAACAGTACGGCTTTATTTGCAAGAAGAGCCTTCTGTCACCAGAGCGCAACATTCAGCCCAGTTTAAGTAAGTGTATATCTCCACAAGGCATATGACACCATTAAATTTTGGTCGTTTCAATACCGCGGAGGGTCGATTCGGTACATGAAACACTATCGATTGTTTTTTTTATTTATCCTATACTTCCCACTGCTGGGCAAAGGCCTCCCCCAATTCCTTCCAGGTATTTTTCTCTCGGGCCACCTCGAACCAGCCCTTGCGGTAGGCGTCCAGGTCGTCTCGCCACCTCTTCCCAGGTCGACCTCGGCGGCTTCGTACATCTTCAGGTACCCATCTTGTGAAGACTCTTGCCCAACGATCAGTCTGCTTACGGCTGATGTGACCCGCCCAATCCCACTTTAGCCTGGCAGCCTTTTTTCCCACGTCTATGATGCCCGTCTTTAAGCGCAGCGTGGTGTTCCTCATTCTGTCGGCTCTCTTGACACCCAGAATGCTTCGCTCCATTGCTCGTTGGCAAACCCCAAGGCGAAAATTTTGCGACTCGGTGAGCGACCATGTCTGAGCACCGTAGGTTAGGATGGGCAGGATAAACATATCGATGAGTTTTAATTTCTTTAAGTAAACGTCGGCTGATCGAGGCCAATGAACTGTAGATAGTTAGTACGCAACGACCGACAACTCCCTACAAGGTCATTGACTTGTTTACTTAAAGAAATTAATTTCGTACATGCGTATATTAATTCAATTTTTAGAAAAAAAGTACTTTATTTTTACCCGACTGCGCCAGAAGGAGGGTTATTTAATTTTATCTTTACAAATCGATAGTGTTTCATGTACCGAATCGACTTTCCGCGGGATTAAAACGATCAAAATTTAACGGTGTATAATAATTATTAATTAACAGTTTTCTTTATAATTACAGGTTCCCTAATTTGGTGTGCTTTAAATACGTCTGCGATGAACACAAAGTTGATTATTGAATTAGAATCATTTGATAATAATACTTCATTATATGTTGTACCGTCCAAGTTTTTTGGAAAATATAAACTCTGGTCTGAGAAAATAGTCTTGTCGGGGAAAGATTTTGGTGAGTAAACAGATATTTTTAATTTTTATTTTTTATTTAACAATTTTGTACACACACATGAAAAAGGAAAAGAAAATGAAGAAAACAGATAAATAGGTACAGAGGTGATGCTTATTTCTAAAGAAATCTCTTCCAGCACACCTGCGAAAGGATAGTTTGAAAAAAAAGAGAAGTAGACACCGTGTGTAAATAGTAAAAGGAAAATATATATATTTTTATAAGTTTCTTGCTTTCTTCCCGTATCTTTTTTGTTTCAATGATATACACTACTGCCGTCGTAATTAAAAGGACACAACTATCATTTTCTTAAAGACATAAGTTACATACATATTTGGGATCAGAAAAAAACACTGATTCCGAATATGTATTTAAAAAAAAAACGAAAAGAAATGTTAGTTGTGCCCTTTTTAATTACGACGTCAGACTAAAACTTGACTGCGATCTCACCAGGGGTCCAAGTCCGATATATTTATAAATTCGTCATTCCAACACGATTTCATTGTCATTTTGCTGAAAGCAGCTAAAAGTTCGTAATGACCGATCATTGGTCAGAGGTCTTTTACTGTTTTTATTTAACAGCCGCCGGCCGGCGTTTTTAGTGTTTTGTTTTTGTTATTGTATCAGTGTTTGGTTTTTGTTATGATATAAGTCAGAGATTCATTTGTCATTATGTAGGTAGGTACGAGATTACTATTCTATGCTATTTCTTTCAATGGAGTATCAGTGGTGGATCATTGGGAAGTCATAATGAAGCCATTATATTAGTACATTACGAAACTTGTCAAAATCAACAATTATGAAATCAATGATAGACCATTCTGACATTATTGTAATAGCAGACTTGAGGGCCTGGCCTGTTGGTCTAGTGGTTAGTGGCCCTGTCGCTACACCGGAGGTCATTGGTTCGATTCCCAGCCACGACAAATGTTTGTGTGATGAGCACAATCATTTGTTCTTTGTCTGGGTGTAATCTACATCTATATAAAAGGAGGAACTGACTGACATATCAACGCACATCCGAACCTACTGGGACTACCGGACCTTGGTTCAGGCCATGGTCCGTAGTGAGGAGGGATGGCAGGCGGTCGTCTCCTTCTGCGAAGCAGTAATGCTAGCATAGGAGGAGGCCGACCGCATCAGGCAGAGGCAACGGGGCGTTCGCCCCAGCCGCCGCCGGGATTCCGATCCCGATTTCCGGCCACCGTAGGCGTGGGCTTGCGGACGGCGTGCAATGGGTAGCACGCTGTCCGATCGTCCGGTAACCGACCGGACCGAGCCCAAGTCGTCGACGGCGCGAACTGTTCCCGCGCGCCTCAAGGAGCTGTCAGCACACCGAAGAGACCCAGCCTGCCCAGTCTGCAGGCAGGCAGGGTGAAAGCGTACTGGTCATGGGTCAGCTTCCGAAAGGAATACCCGGCCCCGGCACGATAGGCTACGAAGGAACGGGGTAGGTTTTTAGTCAGTGAGAGTCTGACACTACTTCCCGCTCCGCCCAAGGGCGGGATTTGTCATTAGATGATTTTACCTACCATAAAAAAAAAACCTACTGGGACTAGAAGCTTAACATTTTGCACAAGTTTCCTTTTTATAACGCAGGCGAACACTGAGAGAGAGATTTTCCAAAATGCACCCCCTAAGGGGATGAAAGGGGGTCTTAAGCAGGGACCGTTTTCGGTTAAGGTATACGGTTACGCTACCGGTATTAAAATATGGTACCGCTTTATTTTAAAAGTAGACCGAAGCCGGTTAAGGTTTGCGGTTACGCTACCGGTATAAAATAACAATAGCGCTATTTTTTTAGGTACCGCTATACCTTTATTAACCTTTACTCAACCGAAATAACTTCGGTACTGAAATTATTTCTCGTGCGAGTACCTACGATAAATGTGACGTTGCCAGCTATCGCGACAAGTATATTGCGATTGACACGACGAAAAAGCGCGGGAGTAGAGGTTTCAAAGGATACCTTAATGTTAGAGGTTTAGGTACCGTAAAAAATAACGGTACCGTTATTTTTCGGCAGTGAAAAATTTAAGTATTGTAATTTTTCGGTAGTGAAAAATAACGGTACCGTTATTTGGAGGTATTCAAAATAGCCGCAAAGTGCCACGCGACGGCAGTGGAATTAAAGTTTGCGTGGAGAAACCTAATTTTACTCGGGCGATATCGCTGACAATAGTGTTTAAAAAATATAAGATTAGTGTTCATCACAAGCTCGGCATAGTTGGAGACTAGATGGCGTTGTGTAATAGTTGTGGAATATTATTATTATTCAATTTTTTTATATTTTTAAATATTTCTTAAAAAAATAAGTTATTAACAAAATTTGCTTTCATTATTTTCAGTTAAAGACAACATTGTTACAACACTGAATTATTCTGAAACAACGGAAGTTCCGTTTCACTGTCAGGAATACACGTCTCCATCAAAATGTAAGTGAAATAGTGATTAAAGCGATTCTCTACAATATTGAACTTTTTCTTAAGCTGGATCCAGACATTAGGCCAGTTACAGTACGGCTGACGGATCTTGGCGTGTCTGAAGTTAGGCTCTGCGAACTTTAACGCTTGTGCACTCGTACAAAAATAAATAGTTTGAAAAAATAAATGCCAATAGCAGTTGTTATTGCTGTTAACAACAGTTACTGGTATTTATTTTTATAAATCATTTATTTGGCGCGCTTATTTTGAGCGCTAAAGTTCGTAGAGCCTAACTTTAGGCGCGCCAAGATCCGTCGGCCATACTGTACTTAAAACACCTTGGGTCGCATAAAATTGCACTGGTCTCAAAAAATAAGAACTGTACCTCTACCATGAATTTTAAGCAATAGTATTCGTCGCTACTCGATATCGACGCCGTAAATATTTTGTATGGCAAATTTTGGTTCTGCAAGTGACCGCTAGAGGCGCTGCAAAATTTGACTTAACTATTGCTTAAAACTCATGGAAGAGGTACTGTGCCATAAAGAACATGCATGCTATTTACTAAATTAAATATTTTTAGCTTTTGTAAATAAATATGAAAGAGTTTTTAAAATATATCAACAGCAAAGTTTCAAGCTGCTAAATAAGAAAGAGAAGTACGTCATAATGTCCGTACAGCCGCTAAAAAAAAACGGAGGATTATTTTTTAGTTTATTCTTTCATACTTACATTAATTTATAATTTACACTCGTTAGAACAAAACAGTTGAAGGTTTATGTGATCAAGTAGAGGCCTCAAGCTATTTGTTTAAAACTGTTATATCGCATTTGGATATACCAATGTTTTTACAATTAGTATTATGTTTTTGTGTATTTGTGAACTAGATAGCTAACAAATGCGACGACGACAATGCTCCAGAGGTAACCGAGGCATAGATACTCGTAAGAGTGGTGGTACGGAGGCTGAGTGTCAAAAATTGCGCCCCAGGACCCGACGGCTTGCCTGGGAAAGCCTGGGTCCTGGCTATGGAGGAACTCGGGTCTCGACTGAGAGCCCAAGGCTCTTCAGTGCATGCATGGAGAGGGGCTAGTTCCCACTTCGCTGGAATAAGGGGAAACTGGTGCTCATCGCGAAGCTGAGGTGCCCTGCGGACTCACCATCCGCGTATCGGCCCATTGTATTGCCCGACGAGGTGGGCAAGTTCTTTGAAAGAATAATTGCAGACCGCCTCGTCGTGCACCTGGCATGGAAGGAGCCGGATCTTGCGTTCAGCTTTCACAGGAGATACTCTACGGTGGACGCCATCACGCAAGTGCGAGCCCTCACGGCGGGGGATGCGATCCCAGGGCAGGTGTGTCTTGGCGGTGTCTTCACCAACGCCTTTAATTCCCTGCCCTGGAGTAGCATTGAGAGGGCTCTCCGGTATCACTAGGTGCCCGACTACCTCTGTCGTGTAACCGAGGCCTACCCTTCGGACAGGTATATCATCTACCTTGATCATCAGGGAGAGTGGAAACGGAGCGACGCGCGGGGTTGCGACAGTCTTGGAGAGGATTGAACTGTTGGGACTCGAGTCGGCACTGCACAAGTCCTAAGCCATATGCCATATCGGCGTCGGGTCGACGATGAAGTACCTGGGACTCGTTCTCGACAGCGAGTGGAACGTCGAGGAGCACTTCCGACGTCTGGTTCAAGCGGCTCCTGCCGTACCTGTGGTCCAGATGCCTCCTTGCAGAGGGTCTACGCCGGCATCGTTCGGTCCATGGCCCTGTATGGGCCCGGCCGGTGGCCTAGCTAAACGCTTGCCAAAGGGCATGACCCTCCATACGGATGGTGCAGGGATACCGCACGGTTTCCCGCGAAGCGGCGAACCTCGTTGCTGGCCTGCCACGATGGGATCTAGAGGCAACAGTCCTTGCACACATGCACGATCTGCGCGTGGAGATGCTGAGCCTGGGCGAAACTCCGCTGCCGGGACAAGGCCGGATCCACGAAGTGTTCCACGCTTGCCTCAGGAGTTGTCAGCAAAACACAGAGGCCCAGCAGGGTTGAAGCCTACTGGGGCCATAAGTAATGTGAAAGTGAACACCAGGGCCCTGAAACGAAGGCAACGAAGGAACAGGAAAGGGTTTGTAGACAGTAAAAGTCAGACGCTATCTCCCGCCCCGCCCAAGAGCGCGGAGATATCATTGGATGATTTTCAAACGGGAAATAAATAGGTAGCTGACAAATATTTTCTTCCATTCTATATATTCTTTATTCTTTATTGTACACAGATTACATAGATTATAAACAAAAAATGGGACCGGCGATGTACACAGGCGAGCTGGGTTTCGTCATGCTTATTCCCCATTTATTTTTCAGCTAACGCGTTTAATCTGCCTACGATGACTCACATATACATAACATATTGTTACAGATAGACAAACTTTTACAGCCCTTATAACAAAAGAAAACAAGATAAAAACATTTAACGAAACACAAAAAATTCAAAGAAAATTCAAGATGTCGGACAATGCATCTATACTGTGTTGTCTGTACTACGACTACAATTCTACTAATGATGGGAAAGAATTGCAGATAACACGTTTCGTTGTTAACAAGAATTTATTAGTATACCAGAATCTCAGCTCCGGAGGTAAGAAAAGATTTAAAGATTCAAAGCATTTTATTTCAAACTAGCTGACCTCGGCGAACCCCGTACCGCCTGATAGTCGATTTTTTCTCACCATTTTTTTTTTATTAACCCTTATTTTTTAATTATTGCACAAAAAAATGGGGCTCAATCAGTACCCGTTACTGATCATATTTGTGTAGTCAAAAGTACAAAAAACGAAATCCCAAAATTATCCACGAAAATTTGTCATTATTGGTAAATTCATAATTGAATCATCATTCATAACAACTACTACTAGAAAATACTAAGCACAGTGTTTTTCCATTTTTATTGACATTTTTTCATTCAGAAACAATAACCTGCACAATATTTCCATAAATTGAGTGAGATTTTAGGATATAAACAAACGCTCATAACTTTGCTGTTTATGAATATTATGCTTTGAGACTTTACTTAAATAATAACAATTTTCTAATAAGCCCTTTAAGTATTTGCCATAATTAAAAAATAGTGGTGTATATATATTTCACAACTATCACACAACGCCGACTAGTCCCAAGCTAAGCAAAGGTTGTCTTATGGGTACTAGAGAACTGATAAACATACTTATATATTTCTAAATACATACATATTATAGATAAATTACACCCAGACACAGAACAAATGATCGTGCTCATCACACAAACATTTGTCCTGGATGTGAATCGAACTCACGACCTCCGGCATAGCAGTCAGGGCCACTAACCACTAGAACAACAGGCCAGTCAAATTCAAAATTTCCCTGGAATATGACGAATATTTCAAGACCAACATTGGCCAAATCGGTCCAGCCGTTTTCGATTTTGTGCGAGACTAATGAACAGCTATTCACTTTTATGTCCAAGAAGAAGATAAAGCGCTTTTGAATGGTCAGTCAGATAAATGATGCTAATTGCACATTCCAGAGCGTAGATCTCTATGGAGAAGGACCATCCTCCTCCATACGTATGAATTTGTATGGAAGCGCTCACTGCACCGTTCGGCGTCTTTATGTCGACACTGCCACCGGCCCTCGCTGAAAACCAGCACTGTGAGCTTTTCCGTAGGGACCCAACCTGCTAGCTGCAATCAGGCAGGGTCGAAGCCTACTGGGGCCAAGGGTTTGCTTCTGAAAGGAAAGCCCGGCCCTGGTATCTAAGGCAACGAAGGAACGGGGTGGGTTTTTAGTCAGTAAGAGTCTGACACTATCTCCCGCTCCGCCCAAGGGCGGGAGATGTCATTGGATGATTTTACCCACCACCAAAAAAAAAAATAGCTTATCGCTTTATGCATGAGGTCACAGCTTTATGCTGAGCGTTCGGCCGTTTTGCGCGGATGTGACGCACATCTTCCTTATATTATAATGATTATGTTTGTTATTTAGTTTTAAGTTTGCGTCAATTCGCGTAAATAAACTGTTTTTGTTTCTTTCTTTCTTTCTTTATTCTTTCTACATCAACTTACGACCGACGCGATCCGGTGACGCTACGATTGTGAAGCCTATACACCTTTAAATTTTGGTCGTTTTAATCCCGCGGAGGGTCGATTCGGTACATGAAATACTATCTATTTGTAAAGAAAAAAAAAATGGAGTATTTTTTTTCAAAAACTCGAATTAAAATACGCGTATACGAAATTAATTTCTTTAAGTAAACGAGTCAATGACCGTGTAGGTAGTTATCGGTCGTTGCGTACTCACTACCTACAGTTCATTGGCCTCGCTCAGCTGACGTTTACTTAAAGAAATTAGTTTCGTACATGTGTAAATTAATTAGAGTTTAAAAAATATGTACTTTATTTTTTAATTTTCTCTTCACAAATCGATAGTATTTCATGTACCGAATCGACCCTCCGCGGGATTAAAGCGACCAAAAATTTAACGGTGTATATCTACGAAGATAAAACTTTTCTGTATTTTCTTACTTGTATTGGCTGCCTTATGCCAATACAAGTAGGAAAATACAGAAAATTTTTATAATGTATTTCAGGAAATGAAAAGCAGTCTTCGGTGCTAGCTAACAGTTATAATTACAGTTGGATCATATGTGTATCAGCAACGCTCATTGGAGTATCTGTGCTGATATTGGCTCTATACTTCATTTTGACACGAGGTTGGTTTAAAAAATCTCAACCAGTTGCTGAAGCAGTGGAAATGGATAACCAGGTACAGTTTCTCATTTTAATTAAACTACTAGTGGATCCCAGACAGGGCGAGAAGTGTGGAAGGGAAAAGGAGGCTTTAGCAGCTGAACAGGATTCAGGGTCCACAGGCGAAAACATCCAATAAAACGACAACCACTGTTTCAGATTTGCACTATGTATTTATACTTCATAAGGAATCGATTGAACTGCCATGACAAAATATTCAAACCTATATATATACTTTGCTAGGTAACGAAACCATAGCGACTTTTAAATCGACGCCAACGCCATCTATCGATTTCGTGGGTACTAATTTCCCAGTATCTAATTAATATTAGTCGCTATGATTCCGCCCCTTTTACTTAATCTAAACAGCAGCAGTGAGGCACAAAATAGGCTACTAAAAAAAACTAGTAGGTACAGTAACACAAATCATCAATAAAACCCTCTCAACTTGTCTTACCCCGTAAAGGTCTATCCCCACACATCAGTGCCGTGTCTGGGACGCAGCAGGACCGCGTTTCGTCAGGAGTCTAAAAAAATATCGGCGCATACATTTTCTATGAACGCGATCACAGATATCCATGCCCGAGCCGGCAACGGAGCGTCAGTGTCAGGGCCGACACCGTGACGTGCGCAAGCGTTCCTATTGCACGCCGTGGCGAGCTCGTGTTGATAAGTTTCCTTGCAGTTTATCGACTATTTTGATGGTAAAAATGAATGATGAGTTGTTAATAGAGACTGATCGTTTATATAGCGTATTGTGAGACTTGTCTGACCTGAAATATATGGTTTATAAGTATAAAAACCAAATATGGAATGCGATCGGATGAAAATTAAACTAAAAAGATATGTATGTCAAAATTGTAGATCAAAATACTAGGCTACCTAAACTCAGAGAAAGAAACAGAATTAATAAAGGGAAAGCTTCGGCCTGTCCACGGCACTGTCACGTCACTGACGTGTGTGAACAGACAATTTCTGATGGGATACGGATGCCCAGTCTCGCCACGGACACGTTCCTGCCCCGTCCCTGACACAGCACTGATGTGTGGGGGATAGACTCTATTCAATGGGCTACTTATTTCACGAAAAAGTCATTTGAGAGGGTATGATGAACTGAGGGGGATGTGTCACTTGACATTGACCAGCAAATGGAAAATTCTTATGAAAATTTGAAACTCGTGGCTTACCCTGGAGCAATTGCATAACTATACCATCTGAGGCCCGTGGCAAAATCACTAGATGGGGCCCCAGGAAAATCGTTTGTAATTTTATTTGGACCAATCACTGAAGTAACTACACACCCAAAATATTCTTAATTGTTCATAAATCTTCAGATTTTCTAATACAGTAGCGTATCTATAAGGTGGCAAGGCTGACAAAATACCACGAGAAATAGATCTTTTTCTTGTGAATGCGTTTAATAAATCTTAATAATTTACTTAAATTTTTTTTTCAAGGCCGCTCAGACCAGGGGCCCCACCAGGCAAGGGGCCCATGGCATTTTGCCAGCCTTGCCAGCCTATAGTTACGCCGCTGCCCTGGAGCATTCCCCTGAAGTATTGCTAGCTAATTATAATATTGACAGTTAGGAACAGTTTATACTCCATTCACAGTAAGATTAGACATTTAAACAAATCTTTTTTAATGTTTGTTCAACCGATTTTGACTTTTATTGCGTTAGTGGCATGACACATGGTGGCTGCAGTAAATAGTTGGTATCGTAACCACTTTTTTTTTGCTTTGAATGCCATCCTTGAATGACGCTCTCTAAAAAACAAATGTCTAATGATTCTGTTTTCAAATTTTAAAAAAAGCAGTAAGGCATAACCTACTTTTTTAATTTCAGATAGATCAAAATCAAGTTCTTTAACGACTCTTGAATTTGTGAAAAAACAAATGTCTAAGTGTTCGATTACGGAGACGCGGCGCGTTGCGCGGCGCGACGGGCGGTCCGTCGTACATTGCCATAATGTTTGTGATTGCGCGAGCGATGACGCGGCCCGCTGCTGCAATGTACGACGAAACGCCCAATGTGCCGCGCAACGCGCCGCGTCTTCGTAAACACGGCCTATAGATGTTTTCAAATTTTAAAAAAGGCAGTAAATAATAACCTTTTTTTAATTTCAGACAGATCAAAATCAAGTTCTTTACGCGACTCTTGAATTTGTGAACATTGCAAACCAAACTCATCGAAACCAAAATGAAGAGTCTCACTATGCGGATATAATCGGGGTGTTACATCCTTATTGACAGCATTGTGAAGTAAATACAAGGAAACGAGCACAACTTATAGTTCTATTTTTTTTTATTATTGATAGGTTCGCTCTTGACCGCAATCTCACCTGATGGAAAGCGATGATGCGGTCGACGATGGAGCGCGCTTACCTAGAAAAAACCTATTCACTCTTGACTTAAAGATAGACCGGGTTGTAGCCATCATCAGGAAACACAGACTCCGGCAAGGAATTCCACTCCTTAGCTGTACGCATAATGAAAGTGTTCCGAAAACGCTTTGTGCGTATAGGTGGGATGTCCACCATGTACCGGTGGCGCAACGCTGTACATCTGGTAGTCCGATGATGGAACGGGCTAGGCGGAATTAGGCTATGCAATTCCGACGCACACTCCCCGAAATGTAACCGGTAGAAAACCGACAGGCTAGCAACTCGGCGTCGATGCTCAAGACTTTGAAGCCTCGACTCGACGAGCGCATCATTGCCAATGATCCTCCTGGAGGCTCACCTCTGTAGTCTCAAGCGCATCATTCTATTCGGTATTTTTTTTTTTATATAAACTCGTTTTTGACTGTGATCCCACCTAAATGGTAAGCTATCAGATGTAGAGCCGCACTAGTTTATTAAGAACCTATTCAATGTAGTTTTAAAGACATCTAAATTGTAATCGGACGGGAAGACCGCAGCAGGTAAATTGTTCCAGTACTTCGATGTACGTGGTATAAACGATGAGGCGAAACGCCTAGTCCGGACCATAGGACCGAATATTGACAAGGCTGGACACCCGCCGTACGCGGTAGTTGTCCGATGGTAGAAAGGTGATGGTGATGGACCAAGTAAATGTAAATTGTCAAACCATTCCGTCAAGTAAGTAGGTACTTCTGAAATCTGTTAGGATGCAGAAGGCTTTATCTAGAAAAGAGAACAGGGAATTCTGGGCCCTTGGCGCACTGCGCTGACGTTTGAAAGCGAATGATACGCGAATGCATGACCGTACTTACGGTGGTTTATATGGCTATGGCTCTATGGTCTTTTGATCATATTGCCTAGACGTCGTTTGTTTTCTTGTGTGAAAATTTTTACGTTTATGTCATTCGTAGTGACAATAGAACATGGATGTATCATTTTATAATGTTGATAATGAACTTCACTCGAAAAATCACGCCAAAAACGTGAGCGTATTTCAAGCGGAAAAGTGTTGAATGTCTTAATTTCAGTTAAGCAGATATTTAGTATATGACGTCCTGTAAATGTGTATGGTAAGTGCAAATTTGTGTATCCAGCCATACAGCAGATATTCAATAAAAACTGTTTCCGCCAGGACTACGTATTTCTAGCGGCACTTTTTTTTCTATGGACATACAAGAAAACAAATACATACAATAATTAGTGTGTAACGAGAGGTAAATGTGTATGTATAAATGAAATTTGTGTGTCTTATAATTACGAAGATATCCAAGTTTCCGCTGCGGTGACGTTTGTCAATTTGATGAAAATCATATAAAACGGTTTAGTAGAATGTTATATTTTTTTGCGCACGTTATTTTGAATTTGTGTGTAATGTGTGTAAAAACAGAATTTGAAAAAAACATACCGTTCAGAAGATATAAAAATAAACGTAAAATAAGGTTATTAGGTCAAAGCTCTTAAAATAGGAACTCTAGAGTCTAACTTTTTGCATGTATCTATAACTTGTAAGGCTCTACAATGTCCTGCAAAGTTTCATGTATGTGCGCTAAGTAATTACTGAGCAATGACATTATTTACTATGACTAGACCACTGTATTTTATGACATCCGATAATAGGATTTTTTAACTGGAAAAGTAAAATAAAACATTTTTCAATTATTAGTGTATTAATGCGACTACTCATATCTGAAATTTCAGCTCATTACACTTAATAATGAAAGAGATAAAAATAAAAATACCACAACAAATACAGAACATGGATAAACCGACCAAGTTGGAAAGGATACAAAAAAGCGGCCATGCAGTACATATACCTAGTGTTCTAAAATTTCCAGTATAATATAATGTAATAGCTTCGTACAGATGCGTGCACAATTCTTAGTGGTCACTTGTTTTGTTCTTATACTTACTACATTATTAAAAAATAATAAAAGCATCTCTAATAACAAATGCATATTTGTCAGAATATTACAAAAAGTTGCTACAGTAGGTATTTACTATGTCTTTAAGAGGTCCAGTTTCCTAGGTCCAGTAGCGCCTCCAGTTGAAAACAAATGATAACTCGTAAATACAAAGAAAATATAAGCACTACGTTTAGATAGATAGATAGATAGATAAACCTTTTATTTGTTACAACACAGAACATACACGAAAGCACAATTAAATTAAATTATAAAAACTATTAGCTAAATTTTACATTTGAAATAAATAAAACTCCCCTATTTGCTTCAAATGCAAAATTAAGCTAATTTAACACTTCGATCCACAACTACCCAACTTGTTCATACAAAAGTAGACTTTAAACATCGGAATTAAGGCCTATAGTGGCGTGGATGTGAGAGGACACCGGTGTCCTCTGAGCTAGGACAGATTAAAGTGTTGCTAATTTAAATCTACACGATTTTTCGTGCTGTAAAACATTCTTTATTCCCATAAATACTTCCCAAGCGTAACAAACATCAATAAAGCAGACGATTTACAGTTTAGAGCTGTATAAGGGCTGTACAAGGGTGTAAAACACAGCTCTAGGCTACATAAAGGTATCCGCGTACGCTTATGGTTATATATCAGAGTATTTTTATTTAATTAAACAGCTTTAAGAGTTTTTTGACACTTTAAGCTACGTTTTACATTTAAAGCTGTACTCGCGCACCAAGGATTCCGTAAAAACTTACTCGCACCGTGTCCGTTCTATGGGCCCTATGATTAAAAAAAAAGAAATTCAATTATCTCGAAAACGGTATGTCCTATGTCAAAAATAACTAAAATTTTAACCCCCCTGTGACCCGCCCGTGCAAGTACCAATAGAATACAAATATGTAAAAAAAAAAAAGAAAAAAATATCCGTACAATTGGGGAATATTTTAATATAAAATAAAACCGAAGGCACATAACTCAGAAACGGTACGCTATAGGGCCATGAAACTTGGAACCTAAATAGTTTCTATGGTTGAGGTTAACCCAAAACTACAAAAAACAAAATGCTGTAGGTATTCTGTACCAATCCAATGTGAAGAGAAAACATTGAATTAAGAGGAAGGTCAGAAGGAAATATTTAAATATTACAAATACAGATAATTTATAATTCAGATAATTAACAGTAGAGATAGTAAAGTATAATTTATTGGGGAAGATAAAATAACTGACGTCCAATGAACAGAGTTCTGTTATGAAAACTTTTAACAATTATTTAATACTGATCACAATCTGCTTCTTCAGTAATGATAATAATAGCCATTATACGCAGAATTTTGATGTAACCCCACGATGATCTAGAGGGTTAGTACTGTCATCCTTCACTAATGCGTCCGACGTCTCATTAGACGTCGGACGCATCTTAGCCATTTTAGATCGCCTTTTGATTCTCGTGACCTTGATATTAGGCCAAGTCAAAGCCGTTATTGTACTTATTCTGAAAAATAAATGAAAGATCGGTTACAAATCTTACTTACTACCTACTTCACAATAAGGTTTAAAGAAACTTTATTCTCAATAAAAACATTACATGTCGCTTACTTGAGAACAATAATTATGACTTAAATATTCACTAATTTAGGTTCGACAACATCCGTCACAAACTTAGATTAAATCAAGCAGCAAACAATAAGTATATAAATTGTATTCGGACATATGAGATTTAGTCGTAGGTAGCTGAGGATTTTTTATTCCTTATACGTATCTCTAAAGATGGTTAGAAATGTACGTACTTGTTATGAACAATTACACAGATTAAGGAGTAAAAATACTGTAATATACAGCCTAAGTCATAAAAATATTCTATTATACAGCCTAGGTCGTAAAAATACTCTATTATACAGCCTAGGTCGTAAAAATACTCTATTATGCAAGCTGTCGCCATTTTCCAATGTATAATGATTTTATAAACATAATAAAAGGCTTATTTGGCAAAAGCCTAAAGACATATCATGATTATCAGCTTGAATTACGGTTGATTTGCATTTATACCTATTATTTCAACATATTTTTTTAATATAACCTAAAAAAATAATAACATTACTTACCGTATTTACTATTTTCCTTTATGTTAAAATTAATTACTTCGCTGGCGCGTAAAAATTTTACCGAAAATATACACACTTTTACAATGAAATTAAATCTGCATGATAAATTCACCATATTACTAAGGTCAACGAGTCCAATTTAACATATTATATTTACAATTAAATGTATATACTCGTATGGCGTAGTCGCCATTTAGTAAAATATTATAAAAAGTAATCTTTAAGTTTGGATTCTTTCGTATTCATACACCAATTAACAGCATTTTGCTGTATATGATAGTTATAAGTGAGTATCTGTAGAGTTAAAGTGTCATTGTACACCGATATACAGCTTAGAGTGTACAAAAACGCCTTTATGCAGCCGATATACAGCCAACATGCAGCCAATATACAGCTTTTATTCTCCACTTACACTTAACGCTGTACGTAGGCTGTATATGTGGGCCCTTTTTGGAGTTACAAGGGCTGTATATAGGCTTCTACTGCCTATATACAGCCTGTTCTGCTGCTTGGGTTGCCTTTTCTAGTATAAGTACCTACGGATCACATTTTGCATTTTTGATTCTATTTACAAGTTATGATTTTTTTCAATTGGCGGCGCTGGTGAACTTGTTAAGGACTTATAAAAGAATAACTAGTATTTTTTTATTTTCTTTTTTAAACAAGTTGATTTTATAAGTAGGTGCAATTTATTGAGTGTCCATTATAATTATAGTTGACTGTGCTTTACTCAATACAATACTCAATACTTTATTGCATTCCATAGTACATATAGGTGGTATAAATATTGTCACGATCAATATGGACCCTGTCGGGCACAGCAAAGTTAGGAGAGAGGACGAAGACTATAACAATTCATGTGATCAATTAATTATTATTATAGGTAATTATATGTGTAAAAGGTTATTAGATGTATATGTATAATATTATGTGGTGAATACCATACACATTTTGATTTTTTTTTTGTCATCGCTATTTTTAAACTAGGCAATATGTATATTTATATTGAATTATGTATGCATGTCATTATGTTATTATATTATTATGTATTGGTAAATTATGTCAGATATTTTATTTTATTTATTTTTGTCATCATTATTATTAAATTATGTTAATATTGAAATTAATTTATGTTTGTATATTATTGTAACGTCTTTGTTTAAGTAAATTATGTAAGGTATTTTTATTTCTTTTTATTTTTATCGTCATCATTATTAAATTATATATTTATTTAAATGAATTATGTATACATTATTATAATTATGTCTGTGTATGAGTATTGCTGGATTATGTCAGATATTTTAATTGGTTTTTTGTCGTCATTATTATTAAATTATGTCAATTATTTTATTTGGATTTTTTGTCATTGTCATTTATGTATAATGTCTTTGTATAGTAAGTTAAATGTCAGGTGTTTGTATCGTCATCATTTTTAATAATGTATTTATTTAATTTAATTATGTATAAAGTTAATTTATATTTTATTCACTTTTGTAAGTATTAAATTTATGACAGTGATACAGTACATACATAATTAATAGTTTTATTGTAGTTTATGTTTATCGTTATAGTATTCGTCTACAGTATAGTAGGATTTGTCTATTAGAAATTGTTTTAGTTTATTGATAAACATATTATTACTGTCTGCATTTTTAATAAATTCTGGTAACTTATTATACACCGTGTAATTGACAGGTTGGCAAAAACTGAAACAGTAGCTTCATGACCATGATTATGACTGAAAAACGTTGGAATTTTCTTCAGGAAAATTGTCGAATTTTCCGACCGTTTTTCAACTAGATTTGTGTTCTATTCATTTGTTACAAAAAAAATCCAGCCCTAAAAACACAATTTTAGTGAAAAAAAGCAAAAAAACTTAAATACGGCAATGTAATCGTAAAAGAAAATTCATACACCCCGCGCGGAATCAGCTGTTAGCTGTAAAAGTTTACTGCCCTCCGTAGTGCCTACGACAGACAGAGACAGCATACCGCTCGCTCGCTCGCTCCTTTTGTGTGTGTCCTTTTGTGTGCCTTTGCTTACGCGCCGACACTCCTAGGGTTGTACCGCGTACGGAATTTAATACTTGTAATTTTATTTTCTTTATGTAAAATGCTTTAATAATAATTAGATACTCAGGAGTATGATTACTTTATTATTTATTTATTCCAAAAACCTTATTTTAAATCGTTAATGATCTACAGTATCAATTACGAAGCTACCCGAACTGTACACACGCGTTGCATTACAGTAATGTAAATTGTTTGCTTTAGACAATTTAGTGGTACATAAAACATAAAAACATCGTGTTAATATTGCCAGATTCACATTCTTTAACCTGTCAATCCCTGAGCGAAAGCCGGCGTACGCGCGTGTAGTTACGAAAATCTTTGCTTATTTTCGATTTTTACATACTATAAGAAAAACTTCTTATTTACGTTCTTGAATAAATACCCTATAAAAAAAAAACTTAATTTATAATCTATGCGAACGCCGACGTTTGCTTAGTGTTTAGAAAATGGTGCAAAATCGCGCGCATGCTGCTTGGGGATTGACAGGTACTAGGTTTAAACTTGGAAGCAGAACCATGAGTAAAAGTTACAAAAGATAGCGGTTAATAACAATGTTTATCATACGATTACGATACGATTATTTTTCTATACGTAGTTCTTCATCTTTATCTCAATCGCAGGCCGACCACTGTAACTACTGCGCCATGGGCACCTCGACTAACGTACTTACTATTACAGAAATAAAAATGTTTAATTTCATACCATGTGGGCAGCCCTAATTGCTACACGTGTCACACAACTCTCAAAGGTTTGCCGACAAACGAAACCGTCAGCCGCTGGGGCGCTGAGCCGCCATTTTAGTTTGCCGCGATTGTTGGTGCGTTCTGGACGTCTATTTCGTTTTCTTTCAACTGCCGAGAGTTCGGGACTGTGTATTGCGTTCAGTTGAGTTGTGTGTTTTTGTGTTTTGTGGTATCGTCATGAATCGGCGTAATGAAACGTTTAGTGCTCGCGAATATGGCCAGATGTTAATTTGCTTGGGTGAAGCTAGAGGAAAGGCGTCGTTGGCAAAGGCTCTATGTTCAAAGACACCCAAATGAACGACATCCAGCTAATAGTCGTACTATCACACGGGCATATCAGCGTGTTTTAGAAAATTTACCTATTGTGCCGCGTCAGGAAGGTGCTGGAAGGACAATCCGTGCTCGTTCTGAGCAGGCGATTTTAGATGTTGTCCGTCGAAATCCGCGTTTGGGAACCCGTACTGCTGACTTGTAAGGCGTAGGTAATAACGGACCCCGTGTTTCACATTGGGCTGTGCACAAAGGCCTTCGAAAGGACAAGCAACGTCCATATCGGATCCATAAAGTGCAGGCTCTGGTACCTGGTGACTCAACGCGTAGACTGGCGTACTGCATATGGCTGAAACATCGGCAGCAGCTAAATCGCCAATTCGTTTCACGGGTGAACGACCCGAGAGACTTTAGGTAAGTGACTATTTTAATTTTTGATAGGTGTTGAATTTGTGTTTAAATTTTTTGATAGGTGTGTTTGTGTGTGTAGTGTACTATGTATTTATTCCAAACAAGGTCAACGTCCGGAAGTATGAATGGACAACGCGCGAGGTACAGGGTCGCGCGCGTATCGCAATGTTCGTTATACATTGCGTAGCCGAAATAAAATTGAAAATTGAAAAACGTTCACCTATCATTTCCGGGAAAATATTTCACTATCAAAATATTAACAATAGCAGTCTGAATTCATACTTTTCGTTTTTGCCAACCTGTCAATTACACCCGGTATATTTTAATAGACATAACAAATGCACTAGAAGAGTGCATCTTCAATCGTGAAGTGGGTATGTTATTTCTCTGAGGGCGTATGTAAACTTAGATAGTTTAGCTCTTATTTTTTGGATGTGGGGTTTCCAATCTATGTGTGATTCCAATCTTTAGCTTTGAGTAAGCCTACATTTTGTTACATATAAGTATTTAATAGGAATGATCTCTGTAATTTTAGTGCATGTAACCATTTTTAACATTAAGATATTTTTGTTATTTATATTTAATAAAAAAAAAACTGATTCTTTCTGTGCTATTAATTTTTTTTTATCATTGTCGTTTTTTTATTTATTTAAACGAATATATTAAATTCCTGTGTCCCCTAGATGGGGCAGAGGGCGTCCACAGTGCGCCGCCATCCCGTTCGGTCTTGAGCTTCGCGTTTTATTTCGCTCCAGGTCTTCCCTATGTTCTTCGCCTCTGCGATGACCGTTCGTCGCCAAGTCTGCTTAGGGCGGCCACGTTTTCGCTTTCCTTGGGGATTCCAGTCTAGGGCTTGCCTTGGTATATGCTCAGGATCCCTTCGGAGCGTGTGGCCGATCCAATTCCATTTGCGGCGTTTGATTTGCTGGTCGATCGAAGTTTCACCGCAGCGTCTCCACAGATCTATATTGGAGATTTTCTCGGGCCAGTAAATACCGAGAATACGGCGAAGACAGCGGTTGATAACGACCTGGAGTCTATGCGAGATGTCTTTTGTGACCTTCCACGTCTCACACCCATACAGCAATACGGTTTTGACATTGGACCGGAATATTTTGAGCTTAACTCTTCTAGTCAATTTCCGCGATTGCCACACGGGACGGAGCTGCGCGAATGTTGCTCTTGCCTTGGCGATCCTCGAAGCGATGTCCTCTTCGGTCCCTCCAGTCTCTGACACAACACTGCCGAGGTAAGTGAATTTGTGGACCCTCTCCACAGCCTCTGTGCCGATGAGCAACGGCAAAGAGCTTGTCGCTCCGCATCTCACTTCCTGGGTCTTCCTGGTGTTGACTTTTAGTCCCGTCGCTTTTGCCTCTCGTCGTAGGTCGTCCAGCTTGGCTTGCATGTCGGCGCGTGTGTGACTCAGCAAACATAGGTCATCGGCGTAATCCAGATCTTCTAAGACGTTGGATAGTCCCCACTCTATGCCGCGGCGCTTGTTGTTTAACACATTGTTCATGATGCCATCCAGAACAACAAGAAAGAGGAGAGGTGAAAGAAGGCACCCCTGCCGTACTCCTGCATGCACCGGTATGTCCTCCGAGACAAGGCCATCGTGTGTCACTCTACAAGAGTAATTCCTGTAGATTGCCTTAATTAGTTTTGTGATTTTCTCGGGGACTCCAATTTCACTCAGTCGGTCCCAGATGGAACTCCATCTTAGCGTATCGAAAGCTTTTTCAAAGTCCACAAAGGTCAAATACATTTCCCTTTGCCATTCTGATGCCTGTTCGAGAATAATACGTAAGGTATTGATCTGGTCCGTACACGATCGATTGGGCCGGAAGCCAGCCTGCTCCTTGCGAAGGAGAGGTTCAACGGCCCCCGACAGCCTGTCTAGGATGATCTTGCAGAGCACCTTAGAAGGGATCGAGAGCAAAGTAATACCCCTCCAATTGCCACATTCACTAAGGTCTCCCTTCTTGGGAACGGTGATGAGGAGGCCTTTATTCCAGTCGTCGGGCAACTCTTCGGCTAACCAGATGTTCCGTAAGAGAGGTGTTAGCACGTTCGCGGTGGAGGGCACGTCAGCTTTTAGCATCTCCGCCATGATGAGGTCGACTCCTGGAGCTTTGCCATTCTTGAGTGAGTGTATGGCTTTAACTACTTCCTCTTGTGTGGGGGGTGACACGTCAATGTTCAGGCTTTGCGGGGGCGGACTGGCAGTAGGTGTGGTCGTGGCAACGGGGTCGTTCGAGACTTGGAAGATCTCCTCGAAGTGCTCGTGCCAGCGTCGAAGTTGCCCCTCCGATGTTACGATAAGCTGGCCCTCCCTGTCCTTCAAGGGCTTCTTCTTCCTCTGGTTTCTGTTCCCGGCCAAAGTTTTCGTCGCCTTGTACATCTCCCTGAGATTACCGGAGTCAGCAGCACGTTGAGCGCAATCCGCTATATTATCCGCCCATACTCGCCGATCACAGCGTGTACTACGGTAGATAGTCTTGCGTATCTGTCTGTATTGCAGTCTTAAGTCTCGACGCACTGCCTCATCAGTAGCAGCCAGAAGTCGAATATGAAGTTCGCGCCTTTCTTCAATGAGGCTCCAGGTTCCCTGTGACATCCAGTCTTCGCGTGTGGGTGTTTTATGTCCAAGAACGACGGAGCTGGTCTCTAAGTAGGCCATTTTGATGCGATTCCACTCCGCGTTGACAGAAGTAGAGTCCGTCTCAAGGCCGGAGAAGCGATTTCGCAGCTCTAGTCTGAAAGCTTTTCCAGTTTCCGGGTCCCGTAGCCTGTTCACTTCAAACCGCTTGCCTATCCTGGTGGTCCCCTTAACCGGTTGAGCAACAGCTACTTTGAGCCGTATTTCGGCCACGACTAGGTGGTGATCACTGTCGATATCCGCGCCACGACGATTGCGGACGTCAAGCAGTGAAGAGCGCCATTTGGAGCTGATGGCAACGTGGTCAATTTGGTTTTTAGTAACACCATCGGGTGAGTTCCAGGTGTATTTGTGGTGTTCGTCATGAATAAATAAAGTACCTCCGATGGTGAGATCGTTATCTTGACAGAACTCCAAGAATCTCTCCCCATTCTCGTTCCGGACTCCCAGCCCATGTCTGCCCATATGTCTTTGACAACCGTCGTTATCTGAGCCAACCTTGGCATTCAGGTCCCCCATGACGATAACTATGTCCTGCTTGCGGATGTTCTTCAAAGTCAGGTTGAGTGCACTATAGAAATCGTCCTTATCTTCTTCTGATGCCAGATTTGTGGGCGCATAGCACTGTACGACGGTTATCTTGCGGGCCTTGCTATTAAATCGAGCTGTGATGATTCGCTCTGAGATGGGTTTCCAGTCCAGGAGGCTTTTCTTCGCTGTATCAGTAAGGAGGAATCCCACGCCGCTTTCACGTATGTCCTCTTCATCCTCCTTCCCGGAGTAAAGAAATGTAAGGCCCCTGAGCGTTCTCAGCTCTCCGAATCCGTTTCTGCGCACTTCGCTTAGGCCGAGTATATGTATTTTGTACCTTAGCATTTCTGCTTCAGCTTGTGCTAGTCGGCTATCCTCGCAAAGCGTTCGCACATTCCAGCAAGCAATTCGTGTCCGTTTCTTAATGCCAAAGGTCGTCGTAGTTTGATCGGTTCGGTTTTGCACTGTTTCGGTTTCTTTAATCAGTATGGGGTTTTTAGGTAAGCGAGTGATTAGCCCACTATACCCTAGCCCACTGGTGGGGCTGCCACCTCAGAGCCAGTGGGCATGCTCAGTTTTGTTTCGGGTTCCCTCCCTAGTGAGATGATTCTGATTTAGGGGCGCAGAATTCTCGCCTTTCGCCCTGTATCCGTTAGCAGTTGCAATTCGGGGTGGCGGCCGCGTGACTACGCGGTTGCAGCAGGTCCCAGGGAGGACGACGGGGACGTGGATAGCTCGGACTGGCTAGAGCTCCGCTCCTGATGGTACTTCGCCACGAAGTACAGCAGCAACTCTAGCTTCCCTCCCCAATCTAGCTTCCCTCCCCCCTTTAAACGAATAGAATAGAATAAAACTTTATTGTACACCAAGAAAGTTACATAATCAGTACTTAAAGCCAGTCAGTATCAGTACTCATTACTTTTATAAAAACATACAAAGTTAATGCAATTGTTTATTTTCTGTTAAACTATTGTGTACGCACCTGTACGAAACCATTCATCATGAAAACGATATTATACTGGAAATTTTAGAAAGCTTGGTCTTTGTACTGCATGGCCGCTTTTTTGTACCCTTTCCAACTTGGTCGGTTTAACCATGTTTTGTAGTTGATGTGGTATTTTTATTTTTATCTCTTTAATTATTAACACTCTCCCTGCCGACAATATATAAAGCTTTTGAAGTTCAGGAGGCCATGGAGGTCGCCGGCGGGTCCCAAATTTGCTGATTGTGAACGCCGTGAGTCAAAAGTTAAAATTATTACAAGAGGCCATGGGAGCCGCCGGCGGGTCCAAAAAAAAAATCTTTCAAGACGCCGTGGGATCCGCCCTGACCTCCCGAATTCAAATAATTTTTACAACTATTGGCGTGCTGTTATGGAAAATGTGATACTTCTCGTGCGTGTACATGAAACTTAGCTAAAAATTAAAAAAAAGAAGCAAGTCAATAGGACCAATAATTGAGTTGCTATAAGACTTGACAGTGATGTAAAAAAAAAAAGCATAATATGAATATTTACGTATTTAATGAAGTTTTTATAACAAAAAATAATTATAATGTCCTAAAAATTACTTTTTTGTATGAATAGTCGCAAAACACGAGGCACAAACGCTGGGATTCGATGGGCAAGTAAGGCAGACGGTGTTAGTTTTTTTAGTTTGTTTCTTGGCGTCAACACTTGTTTTACCTTGCAATCTTAGTTGTGCGTAACAGTGTATGCACTTACGACGCACAATCCGATTACGATGGTCAGCTAAAGGATTTTTCCCGAACTTATGCTCACCGGGTTCGCATATCTCTGCACCACTGGAGTGTTCCTGACATAAACCTAGTAACTGGGTGCATAACTGTTCCCTGAATTTTGTAATGGTATAGCGTTTGGAATTAATTCTTTTATGTGTCTTATAGACAAGGTAAGCATTTATGACAGTGGTGTTCAGTAACAATTCTATTGCAAGTTTTTGAAACCAACGAATGTTACGGCGTGATGGGTTAGAGTAACCACCCAGTTGATCGGAAAGATCAATTGAACATTTGTGCCTATTATAATCCGCAATTACTGTAGGTTTCAAAGCTGATTTATTTTTGTTTCGTTTGCCTGGCCATGGGGGCCGCCGGCGTCTAACTGCTAATTATTATGATTGGCGTGCAGAATAAAACTATAGGTACATAGATGCGGCGTACCAAACAAAAAAAAGTGGGGGCTGCCGGCGGACCCTATGGCCCGCGAATAAAAGTATTAAAAAATGTGCTTTGGCCTGCTGAACAAAATTTTTTGGGGGTCGCCGGCGGTTCCCATGGCAGGGAGAGTGTTAAGTGTAATGAGCTGAAATTTCAAATATGAGTAGTCGCATTAATACACTAATGATTGAAAAATGTTTTATTTTACTTTTCCAGTAAAAAGTCCTATTATCGGATGTCATAAAATACAGTGGTCTAGTCATAGTAAATAATGTCATTGCTCAGTAATTACTTAGCGCACAGACATGAAACTTTGCAGGACATTGTAGAACCTTACAAGTTATAGATACAAGCAAAAAGTTTGACTCTAGAGTTCCTATTTTAAGGGCTTTGACCTAATAACCTTATTTTACGTTTATTTTTATATCTTCTGAACGGTATGTTTTTTTCGTAATTATAAGACACACAAATTTCATTTATACATACACATTTACCTCTCGTTACACACTAATTATTGTATGTATTTGTTTTCTTGTATGTCCATAGAAAAAAAAAGTGCCGCTGGAAATACGTAGTCCTGGCGGAAACAGTTATTATTGAATATCTGCTGAATGGCTGGATACACAAATTTGCACTTATCATACACATTTACAGGACGTCATACACTAAATATCTGCTAAACTGAAATTAAGACATTCCACACTTTTCCGCTTGAAATACGCTCACGCCAAAAACCGCGCGCATCTGCAAGAGGTTGAACAAAAAGGTTATAGCTACATTACCGCACTAGTGCGTAATGGTAATCAAAATGTCACAGTTTGGTAACAGGTGCCATTATATAATACCTTAGTGTAGTGCTATAAAAGCCACTTTCTGAGCAAGTGTATTGAAAATAAATTTTGTGACAGTCGTAAAACAACGCTGACTTGACTGGTCTGATGGTCTAGTGGTTAGTGGCCCTGACCGCTATGCCAGAGGTCGTGGGTTCGATTCCCAGGACAAATGTTTGTGTGATGAGCACGATCATTTGTTCTTTGTCTGGGTATAATTTATCTATAATATGTATGTATTTAGAAATATATAAGTATGTCTATCAGTTGTCTGGTACCCATAACACAAGCTCTGTTTAGCTTGGGACTAGACGGTGTTGTGTGATAATTATAAAAAAAAACCGCAATCGTGTGAAGTTTCCTACCAATGGCATCGCCAGCCGATGATCAAGAGGGGGGCTATTGGAAGTATAGAGAATAATAAAAAAAGTTGGTTTTTTAACCGACTTCGAAAAAAGGAGGAGGTTCTATGTTCGGCTGTATGTATTTTTTTTTTTTTTTTTTTTTTTATGTATGTTCACCGATATCTCGGTCAATTGTGGACCGATTTCGCAAATTTTTATTTTGATTGAAAGATTATACTTCCGAATTGGTCCCATAAAAATATCTTTTTGATCTGATGATAAACTTCGAAGATATAGGACGAAACTCTTCAAAAAATCATAGCAGAATTGTCGTTTGTATATGTTTGTTCGCCGATATCTCGGTCAATTGTGGACTGATTTTGAAAATTTTTGTTTTGATTGAAAGATTATACTCTCGAGTTGGTCTTATAAAAATATTGTTTTGATCTGATGATGAACTACGAAGACATAGAACAGAATTCTTCAAAAAACCTTAGCTGAACTGTCGTAACAAGTAAAATTGCTTTGTTTATAAATGTAGTTGGTGGCTGACTAAAGGAAAAAGGGGAGGGGTACATAGAACTGACCTGATGATGAAGACAGAAGGTAGGTAAGAGCCGGAACTTTGCAATAAATCAGTGTATCTTAGCCGTGTTTGGTATTATTAGAATTGTCATGATGATTTGATGATGGAACCGAATGGCGGAAGGTACCTATCTATTTAAGTTTGGCTGAGGGGTACTACTACTAAAAAGTGTGAAATAAAAAACTTTTTACAAAAAAAATACAACCGACTTCAAAAACCACCAAAAAATGCAAAATAACTTTCAATTTCGGATGTCGGTGTTAAATAGCGAAGAGACCAAACTATTATAGAAACACCGACTTCCGAAATTGAAAGTTATTTTGCATTTTTTGGTGGTTTTTGAAGTCGGTTGTATTTTTTTTGTAAAAAGTTTTTTAATAATAATAAAAGTTGTTTTTCTCCACAATATAATTCCTAATTGCTAGCCTTATATCTACGGTAACATAAAGGATGGGCATTATATTGTGGGAGACTGGTGCCTAAACTAGGCTTTTACAGACAGTAGTCGATTATCTAATATAGGATTGCTCTGACCACAGATAACATAAATAACTCAGTGACGTCATTACATAATTTAAACTTGCCTGTTGATTGGTGGGGTGCTTTTTCCTTCATAAATACTTACGAGTAAATACATCACTTTTTCCTATTGGTTTTTTAGGTGGGAAATAGAAGGACGTCTCCTGTGGCGGATTTTTCTTTCAGAAGCGAACCCCTTGTAAGCTTCGGCCGTACTGGGCCTACTACGGTTTTGATGACATCTCATTGAGGCGCGCGTAAAATATTAAGCGCTGTCGACGACTCGGGCTCGGACCGGACGGTTACCGGACAGCCGAATCGAGCTACCCATTGCTCGCTGGCCGCAAGCCCACGCCCATGGTGGCTAGAAATTGGAGTCAGCATCGCGGCGCCCGGTGACACCCAGGCGTTTCTTCCGCACGAATCCTGTGCAGGAACCCGCCGAATTTACCGTGGTGAGGATACTGTGAGGCCTTTCCGGCAGATCCTACAAGACTTGGAGAACTTAACGCGACTTACAGTACGGCCGACGGATCTTGGTGCGTCTGAAGTTGAGCTCTGCGAACTTTAGCACTTGTGCACTCGTAAAATAATAAAAAAAAAATGCCAATAGCAGTTGTTATTGCTGTTAACAACTGCTTAATTTATTTAGCGCGGTTATTTTGAGCGCTAAAGTTCACAGAACTAACTTCAGACGCGCTGAGATCCTTCGGCCGTAATGTACCGCCCTAAACATGGCGTGCCCATTTCTATTGAGGTAGGATCAGAACCAAAATATAAGGCAGCATCTACACCTACACAATTTGAATGTACAGCAGAATCGCCAGCATCTACGATCCCTGCTTACTCCTCTTGTATCGTAGGCTTTGATTTGAACATACACGTTGATCCTCCATGCTTTTGTAATAAATACACACAAATATACACTGTAAAATTTTTGTCGTTTTAATCCCGCGGAGGACCGATTCGGTACATGAAACACTATTGATTTGTAAAGATAAAAATGAAAAATAAGGTACTTTTTTTCAAACTCGAATTAATTTACGCGTGTACGAAATTAATTTCTTTAAGTAAACGTCAGCTGAGCGAGGCCAATGAACTGTAGGCAGTTAGTACGCAACGACCGACAGCTACCTACAAGGTCATTGACTTGTTTACTTAAAGAAATTAATTTCGTACATACGTATATTAATTCGAGTTTTAGAAAAAAAGTACTTTATGAGTATTTTTTAATTTTATCTTTACAAGTCGATAGTGTTTCATGTACCGAATCAAATCTCCACGGGATTAAAACGACCAAAATTTAACGGTGTAGAAGTAAAATATGTTTCCTGTAATAGTTCAGGCTAATACGAACGTGTTTACCATTGAAAATACTAAGTACGTAAGCATCATTTCGCATTGAGACGCTACGTGAACATGCTTGAGGGGTTTAGTCGCCCAACGCTGCGCTGTGAGGCGTCGCAGAGCGCGGCGACGTGATGTGCATCACACACTGAAATGTTTAATTTTTGTAAGGTAAATGAAATCGTTTATTGCATCCCCATCTTCAACAGTGTGCGCTGTTATGGTGCTGAACTGCTGACGCTACACTGCTCTCTCAGCCCACACCACGGGTTAGGAACGCGCTTTATCAGTAGTCAATTACTTCCTTACTTATTATGTACTGCCATAGAATTTAGTGAATCATGATTCATAACAATTTTACTGATTAAACAGGATATTAGAGGGAAAATAATAGCAGTAGGTACGTATATATTATACTATACTGTCCATTTGAGTTTATTTTTACATGAATCCCTCACAGTGAAAAATAACAAATTTATTTAATGTGTGCTTAACGGAGTCGTCTATTATTGTAAGAATGAACACCATCGCGTTTAGTATCGGTTTTATTGTGGCCGTTCTTATGGTTCACGTGTCTAGTGCGGATCTTTCACCGAGTAAGTCATTCAATTCAATCTGCCGAGCTCTTTCTTAAATATGTTTTAGTTTTTTTTTTTGCTGGCAAGCGTTTTTAATACACTAAAATAAACAACTTAACATGTATATATACAAACCAAAAATAATAATATGTACAAACGGGTAGAAAAGAGCTCATAGGGGATCAAAAAATTCATCCGCATCGATGTCAATGGGACAAGTGCCCAGAACGCTGGCAGCATTGACACGTTGGATGGCAATGCTGATTCGTTGACCGAAGAAAATTCCAGCTCTCTGGTCACGCGAAGAGTCAACCAACCGTTTGCTGATAACTCGAAAGACTCGATGAGCGCTCGGACCCCATGACCCTAGCGTTTCAACCCCAAACGGCTCAAACATATAACTTCCGATGAGATTATTATATTTTCGCCGTTTGAGGTTTTCTGCACCTGCAGCAGCCGCCCCAGCACAGCCCGCCGTACTGTAGTTGTAGTTAATTTCGCGACCAGTATTTAACTCTGCCCTCCTCTATTCTGAATTTTGAGTAAATCGTATTTATTATAAAATGCACGAATCAGGCGCTACAGTACTTACCTACAGCAGGGCGTGTCGATGCTTATTAAGGGTATTACATTTTTGCTCAATGACCTTGAAGAATTTACCTCTACACTAGTAGAGAAGGATTGACCTCTACACAGGCATTGCAGGGGGTGCTGCGCGCGGGGTGTTAGTACTGATTCAATTTTTTCTTGATTACTTATCGATATTCAATGAAATTAGAAAAAAAAAAAAACAATACAAGTTATTCAATTTATCGTAACATATATTTTGGTATAAATTCAATTTATAAAATATAGAGCCGTTTTCGATAAAATATGGAATTAATGTTCAAAAAAGGCCTATTTACCAGATATTTTTCTAGAGTTAGGGTATTTTTTTGAGAAACGTAATTAATACAATTTATTAGTAATGTCCTTAAGTACCCCGTTAATTTTTTATATGGTAATCGTACATAAGGAATAATCTATAAACTTCAATTAACCTAGCTGTTTTTTTGGATTTGGGCGATGTAATCCCCTTAACACAACAAAATAAATTATTTATGAGGAAAAAATTATATTGGATTTGATACATTACATGCACCATAATTATATAATGTAAATTCTAAAAGTGAATTTGCAGAGCTAATTTTTGTTTTAAAAATAATACAATTATTAAAAACAAATACTTAATGATAAATAGCATTTTTTGTAAATTGAAAATTGATTTCTGCATCCGTTCGCGTCAGTCCGATGTGAGGCCAAGTTTTACTCATTTGGAAGTCCACAAATATAAAAGAGAACACAATGAAAAAATATATTATTAAAATTGAACGGGCGCTTGCCAAAAGCCAAAACATGATATCAATAAGTTGGCTAGATAAAAAAATCACAAATCTGCCTCTAACTTAAAATTTCATCCGTGTTTTTTTCTATGAGATTATATCACACAAATATTTAAAATTTATATAAAACGATCAAGCTTTGATTTTAGAAGGGCATCGCAAGAAAAAATTTGGAAAAAGTACGATTTTTTTTTTATTGTAATGAAATTGCTTTTGCGAGGCCAGAAGTCGACATGCATACACCCGGCCGGCGACAAGTGCCCGTCGAGGCGTGTTGGAGCTTGGACGAATTTAACGGTGTATATAATAGGCCTCCCCAAAATGTCGACTTCCAACGCTGCGTCTTTGAGTGACCGCTCGCCACACTCCCGAACCTTTCGGCCCCATTGACCACGTTCTCTGAAAAATTTGCCCTAAACTTATGTTTGGCGATTCTTCGGTATTTATTTATTTAATTTAAACAGAACGGCCAAAGCCAATTACACCATTTCGTCATCAGCCTTTTTAATGTTCCCACTGCTGGGACACAGGCCTTCTCTCTAAGAGAGGGAATGGGCCGTAATTCACCACGCGGGCCCAGTGCGGCGTGGTGAATGTCATGTCTTCGAATTTTTGGTTCTAGGACATACCGGTTTCCTCACGATGTTTTCCTTCACCGTTTTGGGAGCAGTGGTGATGAAATAAATTACACAAAGTAATGTGCCTGGCTGAGTTTGAACCCGCGACTTACAACTCGTAAGTCGTGGCCGTTACCACTTTGCCACCACTGCTCCTATCTGCTCTATAATTACACCAGTTAAACACAAAGAAATCAAAACAATAATATATAAAAAAGCTAAAGTTAAAAAAAAAAATAACAGACAATTCACAAGTCAGTTACTTAACAAATGTTATAAATAAATTAATAATATTATAATATTATAATAGGTATAAGTCGGTAACCTTGGTTCGTGTTAATGATTCCGGGATTGTAGGGTTTTTTTTTTGTTACTTACCTCCTCACCTCAAATATTAGGTATACTCTATTTGACATATCTGTGGGTCTCTACTCTACCTATTCCGACCTTTGGTTAAGGCCAGATTCTACTCATTTTGAACTTTTTTAAACCTCTGGAAATCCAAAAATACATATTGAAGAGAACACCATGAAAAACTATTTTATTGAAATTATGACCAAGTGCTTGACAAAAATGAAAACATGATATAAATTAGTCGGCTTGATAAAAAAAAAATCGCGAATTTGACCCTAATTTACGATTTCAAACATATTTATCTGTAGTGTTTATCTACAAGAATACGTTACGGAAATATTTGAAAGCTTGTTATTTAAAAGCGCTTCGCAAAATCAAAAATCTTGAATAGTTATTGTTGTATTTTTTATACAAATAAAATCGCTGTTTTAAGGCCGCGAAGTCGACATAGTCCCGAGCGAAGTTAATACTAAAAAAAGGTGACTGCAACCGGCCCTTAACATAGAAAGAAGATTCGTATTTTAGCAGTCTAAAGTAAACATAGCATTTTACAATAAGCAGTTGTGATATCTCCGGTCCAGACTTTCACATGACGTTCGCTCAAGTACCTGGTGGGTTTGTGTGTAGTTCTTTAGATGACAGATTTCAACATTACTTGAATGTACAGTCAGGGCTCAAAAGTGCAGTTGCACTCTACCGACACTAAAGTATGTAAAATTCCTTTGTAAAAGAGGGTCAATGGATCATTACTCATTTAGTTCCATATATTTAGTTTGTAGCATAGAATCTAAATTATTGAATAAACTACATAGTTGCAGAACACTGGAATTCTACTACAAATAAATTTTAGACAGTTTAACATTGTTAGAGTGCAACTGCACTTTTGACCCCGGACCGTACATAGCTAAAAATAACCATAAAAACAGTAACTATTGATTGTTTCAGAGAAATTGTCATGTGACTATAACGCAACAAAATATACTTGCATTTTGCATCATGAAGAGCTGAAAGATCGTCAGAAATACGTATTGCGTCAAATTTACAACATCAGTAAGTAATTAATTTCAATTAATTAATGAGCCGCTTCTTATAGACATGGACAAAATTATTTATGATGTGAATTTACTATCAATCATCGGTGTTGTATGGAAAATATATGTATTTAACAGAAAAACCATAATTTACTACGCACTAGCTGTGGTCGACTGCTTTACTCGCTTTAAACTGGATAAACAATTAAAAAGTAAAAAGTCCCTCTTAAAGCATAATTGTAATTCTATTAGAGAAAAAAAATGCAATCATACAATCAATCACAAATAGAATCTTTAAGATGGGAACACCCAAATACTCCGAAATATTTTATTCCGAATTTCGTAGTTCCGATTTTCAAAAGTCCGAATTTCATAATACCTAAGTATTATAATGTCTATTATTTAAAATCACGAAATTTATTTTACCGAAAGTCGTAAATGCTATTTCTCAGTTTTACAATTTTCATACGTTCGAAGAATCAAATCAGTCCAAAAAATGACATTCCGATTTTCTGTACTTCAAATAAACTAAAAATCAACATAACATAATAATATGTTGATTTTTAACTACAAAATTTTGACAGAAACGAATCGCTGCAAAACCGACTTCACGCAGTCTTGTCTGCCCTACCCCTAGAGTGTAATGTAAGCCTGCGTAGGCGCGGAGGGGTAGGGCGGCATGCGAGCTGAGGAGCAGGTGGTTTGAAGGCCCACCGCCGCGGCTGGGGCTGGCGGCAACCGAAGCTGTGGTGGTGAGCGTTAAAACCATCTGCGACGGTAAGCTCGCGTGGGGCCGCCGTAACCCCGCAACGCCAGAGGCGTGACAGAAACAATGCTTGCTGCATTTTGCATGCCTGCTTGCCTGCTTGCATGCCTGTTTGCATGGTGCATACCTGCTTGAATGTTGCATGCCTGCTTGAATGTTGTATGCCTGCTTGAATGTTACATGCATGCTTGCTTGCATGCTGCATGTCTGCTTGCACGCTGCATGACTGCTTGCATGCTGCTTTTGCAGTTTTTTAATTCTACCTCCTCATACTAAACATAATATTATACTTCTCTCTAACGAGCAATTATGTATTTATTTGTCTTGCTATTCAGTTTTACAAGGCGTTTTTATTTCGGAATTGTAGTAATCGGTATTTTAATAATTGGAATTTGTTTTTGATGTTTAGAATTATCATTAAGTCGGACTTTTTTATATTCGATTTATTGTAACTCGGTATTTTGAGAATAGAAAGAAAAGAAAGAAAGAAAAAGTAAACGATAATAACGATAATAGTGATTATAAACGTTAGGAATATTGAAATTTATAAATTATATAATATTCTAATATTAGTATACAAGGTTTGAATTATACAACATCGTTGTATATCGGCTAGCAGGCCAATATACTCGTACAACATTGTTGTATATCGGCCAGCTAGGCTGCTGAACTCGGTTAGCATGAGTTTATATCGATCGACAATTCTATAATAATTATAAATATGCTAATTTTTTTATTTACAGAGCCCTTTATTGGCGTTGATATTACTACCTTTGAGACGTACATAAAGTTGATCATAGAATTGGAATCATTTGATAATAATACTTCAGTGACGGTTGTTAACCCGGAAAACAAAAATGATAAAGTATGGCCTGAGATAATTTTGACTGCAAAAGATGTGGGTGAGTGTTACAATATTCTTTAACTTGAGATTATTATTTATTTATTTCTTTCTGAAAACCTTAACTTATTATTAGGACAAATATTTATAAAGAAAATAAGTGTACAATAGGTGGTCTTATTGCGCAGAGCAATTTCTACCGGACAACCTTTGGATGGACTGGAACAAAGGAAAAGATTTGGGGTTGTCAGTGTACAACAATATAAATAATAGAAATATTTATATAAATAATACAATAGAAAAAAATAATATAAATATATAATACATAAATAAATTATCAAATAATAAACTAATAAATATTACCATATACAAAAGAGAAAGGAGAAGAAAAATTAAAGTGATAGGTTTTTTTTTTTTTTTTCGGTAGGTAAAATCATCCAATGACAAATCCCGCCCTTGGGTGGAGCGGGAAGTAGTGTCAGACTCTTACTGACTAAAAACCTACCCCGTTCCATTCTTTGCCTTAGTCCCAGGGCCCCGGGTGCCATTTTCACATACCCTTTGACGCCAGTAGGCTTCGGCCCTGTTGGGCCCCTACAGTTTGCTGACAACTCCTTGAGGCGCGCGGGAACAGTGCGCGCCGTAAACGACTTGAGCTCGGACCGGTCTGTTACCGGACGGACGGACAGCGAGCTACCCATTGCCCGTCGTCCGCGAGCCCGCGCCTACGGTGGCCGGAAATCGGGATCAGAAACCCGGCGTCGGCGGCGGCGTGTACGCCGTTGCCTGATGCGGTCAGCCTCCTCCTTTGCTAGCATTACTGCTTCGCAGAAGGAGGCGAACGCCTGCCACTCCTCCTCGCTCCGGAGCATGCGATCGCCCCCACAAGGACACGGCGATGCTCTTCCCAAGCGGGGCACACCTCGACTGTGTGCTCCACCGTGTCCTCCGGACGCTCCGCACAGTGGCGACATCCGGGCGTCGTCTCCGCCATAGACTAATATATTATAAGATGAGGTCTCCGCACGAATCTTGTAAAAGTGATAGGTAGTGCTCCTTCACCATTTTTTTAACGCTGGCAGCGTTTGGGCACGCCTCACTTATAAGGGTAATGCATTCCACAAACGAGCTGCTTGTACCGTGAAAGATTTATCGAAGAACGAAGTGGAATGCATAATGAAAATATATACGTGAACTCATTAGATCTTAATGATATCTTGAAACATCCTTTCTCGAACGACCATAATGTGTAGGAACAGTTTTACTAAAATATACTGGTAAATGACTTTTAACTCATCTCAGAAAAATCTAAAGCAGAAAATGGTCCTTTACTTCTTGATTATAGAAAACGTTTAAGGCCGTGTTTACGGAGACGTGGCACGTTGGGCGTTCGTCGTACATTGCAGCAGCGGGCCGCGTCATCGTACGCGTGAACACAAACATAAGGCAATGTACGACGCACGCCCAACGCGCCGCGCAAGCGTCTCCGTAAACAATCCCTAAGAAGTATAAAAAACATCTAATACAACATGTCCGTGGATGGCACCGCCGCGTCGCACGCGACGAGTGGCATGGTGGTTAATGCTCGTTGTACATCAAAACACTAATTTCAGCATTTTCTAAAATTGAAACCTTTTGCTTTTATCTGGGTAAGAAAACATCAAAAAAATTACAGAATTAAACTCACCCGTGTTCCTTCAGTTGCCCTTTGCATTCCAGGGCCTCGGTAACTCTTCCAGATAACCGCTCAGATGGAAATCTGCCTATGGCTCACCGTCTGAAAGCCTAGAATCGCAGTTGTAAGGCGATTACCGACCCCCGAGCCCGACGCCCGTGGTTTACCGCTACCTTCTTCATTTGCACGCGTCAATCCGCGCCCTACCGCCGAGGTACCAGAGACTGATACGAGAAGACACCGCTGCCGATTACCTCCACCAAGATACGGCCGTATTTCCTGAAAACGGTGACTTTCTTCATCCTTCCATCTTATTATGAAAATCTGAATATCTGTTTATTAATCACGCCTCAACTAGCGAAGAATTAAAGAACAAAATCGTTTATATCCCAGCTGTAGTGTTTGTGTCTTGTCTCGGTGGCACGCAACAGTAGACAGTTGCTTTCGGGCGGTTGACTAAGTATAATGTCTTAAACCAAACTGCTGGTGACCTAACGAGCCAAGGTGTTTACCCCCTGTGTCAGTGCTTTCACTACACCAGCTTTTATCTCACAATTCAGTTATAGCATAAAAAAACCCGGGCAAATGTGAGTCGGACTCGCGCACTGAGGGTCCATACAAACTTACGGATAGAAAACATTTCATTTCCCGAATTGAGAGTATCGAAATACACGTTTTTTGCGACACAAACGGCCGTACCTTTTTTCACATTAACTTAAAAGTTTTTTCACAGGTTTTAATTCCAACTCGATACCTCCACGCGTCCTCAAGAAGTTGTCAGCAAACCGTAGAGACCCAGCCTGCTAGCTGCAGGCAGGTAGGGTCGAAGCCTACTGGGGCCAAGGGTTTGCTTCCGAAAGGAAAGCCCGGCCCTGATAGCTAAGGCCTCGAAGGAACGGGGTGGGTTTTTAGTCAGTAAGAGTCTGATACTATCTCCCGGTCCGCCCAAGGGCGGGAGATGTCATTGAATGATTTTACCCACCACCAAAAAAAAAAGAAAAAAAATATCTCCACGTGTTATTGAGATAAAGGGTCTTGCCAGACGGACAAATTGACAGACAGACGGAAAACAAACTGATCCTATAAGGTTTCCGTTGTTTCTTTTTGAGGTACAGCCCTAATAATATTGTAAAAATGTATCAATGAATAATGAAAACATTGAAATAAGAACCTTTTAACTTTCGCGCGGGTAACGCATATTATTGTATTGCTTAGTTTTTTCTTCACTTGCGCTACCGACGTGACATTTTGGGCTTCTAACTATTCTTGAATTTGTTGCATCGAGCTAGTGAGCTGTGACGCTCATAATACGTACATTCAAGGTAAAGTTTCCGCATTTTTGAATTAGAGCAAACATCAGTAAACTTAGATGTGTTCAAAGCTAGATTATCGATTGCATCACTGCTTATCATCAGGTGGGATCACCGTCAAGCACTAATATAAATCAATAAAATATTTTTACGCCGTAAAATTTGAACACGCCGTATCTTCGATAAAATCCCAGTAATTAAAACGCATTGCTGTAAGAAGCTTCCAGAATGGAAGTACGTACCTAGGCCTAGCAAGTTCTAGAAAAGACCGTCATAAAGCAATAGGTACTTAGGTAGTGATAAGGGAATTTGTACTTTCAGACTGACGCCATAGAGTCTAAATTCGCATAAGTTGTAGTAAAGTGCTATTATTACAAGTTTCTAATAATAAGGTTTTTATTGCTCCGCGATGCGACTCTATTGTTCTGGAATGGCCTTGAAACGTCTTTATGTAGAATTTTCCTGGCTCTGAGTATAAATACGCGCCCACGACCGGAAGCAGTCAAGACCTGGCTGGAGGCTTTGATTCTCGAAGTTAAGCAGCCGACAACCTCATAGGTAGAACTGCGAGAGGCCACCAAAAAAAAAAAAATGGAAGCAGTCAGTTTGAATTCGTCTGCTAATCAAGTGCGATCTACGAGTACCTAAGTAAAGTGCTTAGTGATTCTATCTAACAACCCAATCGATACGGAAGCGGAACTCTAGTGTTGACAATTGTGTTTTGGATAAGAATAAGAGTAAGAACCTAGTGGATTCTGAGGTACCGTATTACAGGTACGTGCCCGACCCAGTTCTCGAAAATGAACATGCCACGTTGTACTGGGATCGGTCTATCATCACTGAACGGACTATTGTAGCCAATAAGCCGGATATAGTGGTGATAGACCGATTAGCGCGCCGCGCAATGATAGTCGATGTCACCATCCCACATGACGAGAATCTCGTGAAAGCTGAGAAAGAGAAACAAATCAAATATCTCGACTTAGCACACGAGCTTGTCGACATGTGGAATGTGGACTCGGCTGTCATTGTGCCGATTGTCGTGACTGCCAACGGCCTTATAGCTAAAAACTTCGACGATCATCTGTCGAAGCTGTCGTTGCGCGGTTGGATCAAGGGCCTGATACAGAAGGCAATACTCCTAGATACGGCTCGCAATGTGAGGAGGTTTCTTTCTCTGGAGCCCTAACCACCGGTAGCTTGGACCCTGCTCCCGACACCGGCGGACTACTGTTTTTTTTTATATTTTTAAATGTTTTTTATACGTTTTTTAAGAAATATTTAAAAATTATAAAATATATGTATAAATAACTAATAAAGGAGAGAATAAGAATCATTTATTCGTAAACATAGGTGATGGACCAAGTTGATCGGAAAAATTTGTTATTGTTTGTGATTATTAAAAAAGTTCTCTTCTAGTAAACCGTCATTTAATTACTCACGGTCGTAACAATATCTTCGTGTACGTTAAGTACCTGTGTCATATACAATGTAAACTTTATGTAGCTTATACATGTCACCGGTAAATTGCAAACTCCGCATGATTGTAATAAATGTTCAATAGATTATAATTTCTCGATTTATTATGAAAAATCGTTTTGTACACAATAATCCACATCCAAATTCATTAGTTTCTAATATAACCGTGTAATATTTAGAAAAAATAGTACAATTTCGCGCGATGTTTTACAATCTTACGGCGTTTGCAATTTTCCGGTGACCTACATATTTTGCGATACCATATACTGCGACTTCCTTCATGTTATGAGTATCATTTTCTTGCATTTGTTTCAGTTCAAGACAAAATTGTTGGAACACTAAACTATTCTGGATCAACAGATATTCAGTTTAGCTGTAAAGAATATATATCTCCACCAAAAATTAATAGTAAGTATATGTATTATACATAAAGTTAACAATGTCATAATTGTAAAATAACAATAATCGTCAAATTAAATATAATAAATAAAACAAATAATAAAGAAGGGCAATTTAAAAAAAAAAAAAAAGCAAATGAAATAACAACAAATATAGTGAGTACTGGAGCAGGTCAATCCCAAGCCGTTTTGTCCTCGAGATACTCTTTTACAGTATAAAAAGCCTTCTGGCAAAGTTTCCGTTTTACAAGGTTTTTGAATTTATTAAGGCTAAGTTCCTGAATAGGACTGGGAATCTTATTATAAAAGTGTATACATTGGCATCTAAATGAGCCTCCTATTTTTCTGAGTCTAGTCGCAGGAACCACTAATTTGTGTTTGTTCCTAGTATTCACGTTGTGAATATCACTGTACTTTTTAAACAAATTTCTATTTTTGTGAACATACAAAATATTTTCATAGATATACTGAGATGGCACAGTCAAAATATTAATAGTTTTAAATTTATCTCTAAGGGAGCATCTGGGACTTAATTTATAAATTGAACGAATAGCCCTTTTCTGTAAAACAAAAATCGTCTGAATATCGGCGGCATTACCCCACAATAAAATACCGTACGACATTACGCTGTGGAAATAACTGAAATAAACTAAGCGGGCTGTCTCTAAATCAGTTAGATTTCGGATTTGTCTAACAGCATATGCTGCAGAACCAAGTTTTTTTGACAACTTATCAATGTGTGGGCCCCACTGAAGCTTAGCATCAAGAGTTAAGCCCAAGAACACTGTAGTACCTTCAGGACTCAATTCTTTACCTTTTATTAGCACACTAGTTTCCACTTGCCTAACATTAGGCATCGTAAACTTTACAAATTTAGTTTTTTTTTCATTAAGAAATAAGTTATTAACATTAAACCAGTGTACTATTTTTGAAAGGGCAATATTTATATCGTCAGTAACCGGCTGCTGACGTTTAAGTTTAAACAAAAGCGAAGTGTCGTCTGCAAACAACACTATATCATGGTTATCCTTTATAAGGTAAGGCAAATCATTTATATAAATAAGAAATAAAAATGTGCCAAGAATTGAACCTTGGGGTACATCCATTGACACTACAGACCCGGGTGATCTTATTCCGTTTACGTCAACTCTCTGAATCCTATCACTCAAATATGAAGTAAGAAGATCCAGGGAGGAGTTCCGGATTCCGTAATGGTGAAGTTTCCTGATTAATGTTTCATGGAGAACACAATCAAAGGCCTTGGACAAATCACAAAAAATGCCCAGGACATCGCATTTGTCTTCCCATGCATTATAAATATGTCCTAAAAGTTCAACACCGGCATCGGTTGTTGAACGACCCCTTGTAAAACCAAACTGTTTAGTGTGTAATAATTTATGTGTATTAAAAACATCTTTGTAACTGTTGTAAAATTAGTTTTTCAAATATTTTACTAAAGTTGGGTAGCACTGAGATAGGTCTATAATTCGTGGGGTCAGATGTACTACCCGTTTTAAACAATGGTATTATTTTACTATATTTCATTAAGTCAGGAAACTCGCCACGATCAATACAATTATTAAAAATAAGTGCTAAACTGGGAGCTACTACGTTTATAATAGACTTTACAACATCCACAGAATTTCCCCATAAATCTGTAGTCTTTTTTACATTCAAAGTATTAAAGGTTTTAATTATATCTACATAAGTAACATGTTCAAAATTAAAATCGGAATCGCAAACTTTTACATTTTCTTTTAGCAAAGACTCTGCATCAGTAGGTGATGAGTTCAGTAATTTTGTAGTTAATATGGGGATCTCTGAAAAGAACTTTTCATAAGCCGCGGCAACCTGTAAGTCCGAATTGACCACATTGTCATTTATTATAAGGCTATAATCATTACACGGTTTTGTAGACTTTCCAGTTTCACTATTTATAATATTCCAAGTTGTTTTAATTATATTACTACTATTTTTAATTTTGGAACTCAAATAACGCGCTTTTGCGGTTGAACATATTTGTTTGAATAATTTTGAATAATTTTTAACATATAAAATAAACTCAGCAGTGTTTACAAGAATTCTTTCATCATACAATTCATAAAGTCGCGTTCTGCTTTTATGGATACCAATAGTAGCCCATTCACTGAAAGATACATTACTATTAACCAATATAGTTTTGGGTATAAAAGTGGAATTAAATTGCTTACAGTACATGTCAAAAAAACTCTCATATTGATGATTCAGATCATCTAATGTTGACAAAACTGGTAAATTATTAATGAGTTTAGTTTTAAAACTTTCTAAGCGATTTGCAGTTTTCGGGTTAACAGTGATATTCTTTTTAGCCACTTTGATGTTTGGGTTTTGAAAAGTAATTAATTGCCCACAGTGATCAGAATCTAGTAAATTTATAATGTTTTTGTGGCTAGGTATAACATCAGTATAAATATTATCTATGCAAGTGGCACTAGTAGGAGTTACTCTTGTGGGCTCCAAAAACAAATTAACAAGATTGTATGACTGAAATAGACTTATGATTTTGCTACATAAAGCTGAGTTTTCTAGTAGATTAACATTAAAATCACCACAAGTGATTATGTATTTGTTTGAATTACAGATCTTGTTAAACACTTCATCCATTACCTTTTCAAAGCAGTCATACAATCCAGAAGGGGGTTTGTACACACTTAATATAATAAACTTGTCCAACTCAATACAGGCTATTTCAATTGACCGCTCAACAGATAGACTCACAATATCCTTACGTTCCTTAAATTTAAGGTGGTTACTAACTAAAATCAATGAGCCACCACGTAAGGCATTAGTTCTGCTAAATGAACTACCAACCTGGTGATTACTAAAATTAAACATGAACGGGTGGCTTTTAAGCCAATGTTCTGTTATACAAAGAATATCGATATGATTACAATTAAGGAATAGTTCTATTTCTAAATCTTTGTTCATAAATCCTTGAATATTTTGATGCACCAGGTTGATATCATTTATTGATTTCAAAACTTGATTTGAATAATTTTTGGTTGCCAGTATATTCAAGCTAGAGATTGACTCTGTTGTCTCAATGTCTAATTTAAATTAATATTAATGTCAATATTCGATGCTAAGTTATTGGCAAAATCAGTTGTCATGTTATAGCGTTGCTCAATAGGAGCAATTTGTTTAGCCAAGTTCTTGGCTGTAATAAGAAATAATATTTAATGAAAATCTAAATTATGCTTTTGAACAGAATATAATAAATAAACATGATTACTTACGCAATAATTTATTAATATGAACAAATTAACAATATCTGTGTTCTAAATTAAAAATATTTGAATTTTTTAAGTGTTTTTAATATTAGGATGTACACGATTTTATACCTTTGCTTTTCCTTAAACCTGCAAATGTTATGCGCGAGAAAAAAGTATACATAATATTAACTAACTTGTTAATTTATGATAGTTTTGAAAAAAAATGTCGAAGATTTGAAAACAATCCTTTAGATGCTAGGCACGCCGCCAGATATTGTGATTAAGGTGTTTTTTTAAGGTAGGTAAAATCATCCAATGACAAATCCCGCCCTTGAGCGGAGCGGGAAGTAGTGTCAGACTCTTACTGACTAAAAACCTACCCCATTCCTTCGTAGCCTATCGTGCCGGGGCGCGTATTTACAAAGACTATACTATTTGAGTCACGAGTCAGACTCTAATAGAAGAGCTTTTGTTTATGCATATTACTTGACAATACCTAATCTATTTCAGTAAAAAGATTTACTCAAATGGATTAGCTTTTTGCCTTGATATTTTCAAAGAAAATACACGGACAAAACCTAGTCGAGTAGAGGCTCACCGCCACATTTATCGTGAACGCGATTGGTCACTGTTCGTTCACCTCTGTTATGATCATCGAAGAAATCCGCATAGAAAAAAAAACAAGCAAGTGCTAAAAAACATTAACGTAACTTAAAAATTATTTAGGATTAGGTATAACTGCGCCATGGTTCTTCTGCCTTCCGATAACATTTTTGTAATCCTAACTTTACTAGCCATATCTTTGATGTCATAACGATCATTGTCAACTTTAAAATTCGATATTCAAACACGCACCCATAAATTTGATAAAAGTGTCTACTTGTGTTACTCTATTTTAGGGCCTTTTTTCCTTCAGCAATGCTTTTACTTACGAGTATACGAGTAGTATGTTTCATATCATGTGTTTTGTTGTGTTATGCTTAAGTGCCATACTTAAATAAGACTGACTGTTACTACGTTTAAATTGTAAAAATACTAAGCTAATCGTAAATTTGATAAAAATAATTATCTGCGTTTTATATTTGACATTAGAGGTACGCAAGAAAAAATATTTTAGTTTTATTGTTATTTGTACTCGCAACAAGTGTGTAGTGTGTACCTGTTTCTTACCTAATAAAAGTTCGTTTGTTAATTCGTTTTTTTGTCAATCAAATACAGAATAGAAACAAATAATTAAATTATTTTAATATTAAAATAATAACAATTGCCATGTAATTATCAACCTATTATTGAAGCTAACGATCGGCATCAAATTGAATAGCATTTGTTGCTGCAATGTTAGAACGAATTTATCTTACAAAGTCTACGCGATTTCAGTTAATTTCTGTACTATAATAGATTAGGGTTTGGTCAAGTTTTTGTCAAACAAAAGCTATGCCAGTTCAGTTTGCACTTTCACTCTAATGGTATAGACTTTGTAATTACGCTGCCGGGGCCGGGCATTCCTTTCGGAAGTTAACCCATGGGTTGACCCATGGGTCCACTGGGGTCATGACCCCAGTAGGCTTCGACCCTGCCTGCCTGCAGTTAGCAGGCTGGGCCTCTTCGGTGTGCTGACAGCTCCATGAGGCGCGCGGGAACAGAACTCGCCGTCGACGACTTGGGCTCGGTCCGGTCGTTTACCGGACGATCGATCGGCGTGCTACCCATTGCACGCCGTCCGCAAGCCCGCGCCTACGGTGGCCGGAAATCGGGATCGGAATCCCGGCGGCGGCTGGGGCGAGCGCCACGTTGCCTCTGCCTAATGCGGTCGGCCTCCTCCTTTGCTAGCATTACTGCTTCGCAGAAGGAGGCGACCGCCTGCCATCCCTCCTCACTACGGACCATGGCCTGAACCAAGGCCCGGCGAGAGAGATCTCTGCCGCCGATCGCCCCCACACCTCTACAGTGTGCTCCACCGTGTCCTCCGGGTATATTGTGATTGAGGTCAAAAATACTTGCGATAGCCTGCTGCCATCAAATCAAAACTAAATTGTTTGGCAACTTTGGAAAATATTCTTCAGTACAAAATGAACAAAAGGTTTTTGGTGGATTTTTCGTCGTATTTCTTCGTAAGTGTATTGAAATTTGTCACTGCAGCACTCAGTTCCATATCACCCTCACCTATACGGCTCTGGGGAACTTCCCCTCGGTTGCACTGACAAACTTTCCCCACTTGTATCAAAATGCACTATTTCCAATCCAACTGGTAGAGATCAGCGCGAAAGAAATTAAAAAATAATTCCTTTTGATTTGTAATATTAGTTTAATTTAACATATTTTTTGCAGATGCCTTCATAGTCCTCATAAATACTAAAGAAAATAAGATAGAAAAATTGTATGAAGCAAAAGAAATAGATGTTAAAATCAGAATAAATATGGAGCGCAAGGGATGGATCTTATGTTGTTTGTACTACTCTGATGAGTGGACTGATGGGAAATATTTGCAGATAACACGTGTTGTTGATAATAAGACTTTATTGATATACCAGCCCGAAGAACTGGTATCTCATAAAGTCAAAAACCCTACAAGTAAGTGAAGACACAATATTAATTTGCCTGCTATTGACTCTCTTATTTCTTTAGTTGCTAATACTCAAATGGCTAGCTTACTCAACTTAAATAAGTCGTTAAAATGGTTTATTTATTAGGGTTTCGTAGAATTCGTAGCCGAATAGCAAAAACGGAACCCTTATGGATTCGTCATGTCTGTCTGTTTGTCCGTATGTCACAGCCACTTTTTTCCTAAACTATAAGAACTATACTGTTCAAAGTTGTTAAGTAGATGGATTCTGTGAACTGTATTAAGATTTTCACACAAAAATAGAAAAAAAAAACAATAAATTTAGAGGTTTTTTTTTGGTTCACCATACCTAAGAACTGAAACTCAAAAAATTTTTTTTTTCGTCAAACCCATACGTATGAGGTATCTATGGATAGTTCTTCAAAAATGATATTGAGGTTTCCAGCATTTTTTTTTTCTAAACTGTTTAAATTCCACGAGAGGCACATCCAAAGTGGTAGAAAGAGTATCCCCCCCCCCCCGTAACTTCTAAAATAAGAGAATGATAAAAGTAAAAAAAAATATATGATTACCATTACCATGCAAACTTCCACCGAAAATTGGTTTGAACGAGATCTAGTAGGTAGATATTTATTTTAATACTTCATAAATTGTTAACCGCAATTTACTAAGTTTGTACGGAACGGATCCCTCAGTGCGCGAGTGCGACTCGCACTTGCCCGGTTTTTTTGAAAAACATAATTATGAATCCGGTGTCAGCCTGGTTGTCTGTTGGATTTCTTAGAACGTCATTTAGTGAGTTGCAGTTGAAGTAAAATGTTGGTTATGTCAATAGAAAAGTGCTCCTAGGCCTCCCGGTCCTTTAAAGGTTGTGAGATAGGCCTCTTCTGCTATTTCGGTATCTGCAGGCCTCGGCCACCCGTGATAGACCAGGGGCCCAAGCCTGCTATTTTTCTAATTCGACCCACATTCGGACACAATCCCATTGTCATTTTGGCAAAAATTCTTAATCTGCTAAATCATAATGGCCGATCATTGGTCAGTTATTGGTCTCGTAAACGAATGGTGGCAGAATGACTTTGTCATATTCAGAAAAATCTAATGGTAAGTCAGTAATCAAAGGAACTGACAAAATTTTTGCAGATTACCCCATAAGTCAGAAATTCATTTATCATTATGTACGAGATTACTATTTCTTTCAATTGTGTGTTAGTGATTGACTGTTGGAACGTCATAGTGACGCCATTATTGAGAGACGCGATGAGACGCGAGACTAAGCAAACGTGTTTTATGTGTTGATTGTTACGATATTGATTTAAGTAATTACGAATAATGTTATTGTAATAAATTGTGGAGTCAGTTAAATGTGACAGTGTCGAGAGTGACTAACAATTATATATTTTTTTTTTGTGAAAGATGTACTAGATAGAAAATAGATAATCAGCGTTTTGAGTGTTAGAATTATGTCTAACACAGAAGGTCACCATCGCCGGCTGATCAAAAGCAAACTAAAGAACCAGTGCCGCCAGCAGCCACGGAGTCCGACTTTCCAACGGAAGTCGTCGCTACGTCGGAGATTCAGAAATGGCTTGAGACCATTGAAAAATTTATGAGCGAAGTCTGATTGATCTTGGGAGAGGGAAAAATGAATACAGAACAAAAACTTCGTGTTAGCAGTCTCTGTCGAAAAGTCAACCATTGGGCGTCTCAGATGGCCGTATTGTACCAATCCCTGAAGCAAAAGTCCATCCAAGCGCACATCACTATCCAACACCTTCAAGTGCAGCAGAGTGTTGCGGAATCCCTTTGCCAGTTCAAAGAAGTCGTGGAAATGAAGATGAGCCGAAACGAAACAGAAAGTACCTCATACGCTAACATGGTGAAAAAAGGTACTGATAAATTAATTCGCCCAGCCAATATTAGTTCAGTCGCTATATATCCCACCGATAAGTCTAAAACCAGCGACTATACAAAGTCGTTGGTACAGAAGATTATTTCGCCTGAGGAATTAAAACTCCATGTCCGCGGTGTAAAAAAAATTAGAAACGGAGGCGTTATCATTCGGACGGATAACAAAGACGACATTTATAAATTGAAAAGTTCGCAGAAGCTAGTTTCCTCAGGCCTTAAAGTTGAAGAATCATCTAAACGTCGCCCAAGAATTGCGGTCATTGGTGTCCCCGTAGCCCTAACTGAAAAAGAAGTTTTCGACTGCATTTACGGCCAAAACTTGGCAGATAAATTGTCGAACGTTACTCGTGAGTCCTTTTTAGATAGTTTGAAGATGAGCCATAAGTCGGGAAAGAAAGAACGATCTACCTGCAATTATATATTGGAATTTCCTGCAAATATTAGGAAAATTTTGATAGAGCAGGGTCGTATCTTTATAAATTGGACATCGTGTCCAGTGAGGGATTTCACTATTGTGACCAGATGTTTTAACTGCCAGCAGTTCGGCACGCAGCCAAATTCTGTAGAGAAACGAGCCCTACCTGCAACCTCTGTGGCGAAACAGGACATTCATTTAAGAAATGTAATGATAAAAGTTCTCTGCCTCAATGTGCGACCTGCAAACGCTTCAAGCGGAAAAATGATCATCCGACAGGTGATGTAAATTGCCCAGCACGTAAATATGCAGAGGACAATTATATTAATTCCATTGATTATGATGGCGCCTAGGAGCGCCGCCAACAACCTAGTTAATTTAGCACATATATAGTAGGTTAACTTCCTTAAATAATTTTCTTTGTATGTCTAATCAGCTTATTTATGATCTTGATGAGTTTTCCGTGTCTGAATCTAAAATCTGTAATGTTGAGGAGTGCAAAAACCTGGTCTATACAGAGGATAAATCATTGACTTTACTTACACAAAACATACGCAGTATAACCCGTAATATTAATGGCTTCCAAGTTTTGTTACAAAACCTTGACGTATGCTGCGACATTATCGTTCTAACAGAATGTTGGTTATCTAAACAATCGGCCAATTTACCACTCAAAGCGATAGAACATTTAACCAGAATGATGGTGTCGTCGTTTTCATTAAAAATAATTTAAGAACAATAGTAGAGGAACCCCATTTTCCAGACTGCAATTGCTTAATAATTAAAATTATTCCCGATACGGTAATTTTGGCTATTTATAGGTCACCATCCCAAAGTATTGATGGGTTTTGGGCTCGCTTAACAGTAACTTAGAAAAATTGTCGTCGTTTAAAAACATCATACTGATAGAAGATATCAACATAAACATTACTACTGAAAAAATCGATACACATTCTCATAATTACCTAAATATTTGCTCTTTTCATGGATTATTACCAGCTCATTATCACCCAACTCACCAGGGCGGCTCTTGTCTAGATCATATCCTTATAAAATCGAAGAGTCTATCCAAAACATAGGTTACTAATTCATCACTTACCGATCATTAAGCTGTTTTACTAACATTACAAATAAGTTCACCTCGAAATAACTGCTTGCGCAGCTATACTAAAATCAATATGACGAGTCTTGAAACTGACTTACGCAGTATTAATCTTGACCCCGTTTACAATTCACACGATCCGAATATTTCTTTGCAATATTTCGTCGATGTATTCCAATCTATGATAAGAAAAAATACATTTACTAATGTAACACCTAGAAAATATAGTAATATTAAACCAGGGATTACGCCCGGACTTGTTCGCTGTATTAGACATAGAGATAAACTTCACCAAAAATCTAAAAATGCACCGGGTAATGAACAACTGTCAATTGTTTATAAACGATATAGGAATTTCTGTAATAAATCTATTGAAAAAGCTAAAAAACCAATATGACCAAACTCAACTACAAAAAGCAGGTAAAAACACTAAACTTATATGGAAGTTCATAAAAACTAACGTTATTAGGTCCAAACATCCCGAACCAGCACTTGATCTTTTATCTTCTGTGCAAAACCCTACCGAGGCAGTAAATAAAGGTAATAACTTCTTCGTTAACGTAGGAAAAAACTTAGCAGAAAAAATCTTACTTTCTAATAGATCTTCTTCCAGTCAGAGCCAAACCAATACATATGCAACACGAAACTCTTTTGCCCTATTAGATACCGATGTTAACGAGGTAGCAGGTATAATAAACGGATTAAAGGAAAATTGTGTCCTAGGATATGACGAAATACCTAATAACATACTTAAACAATTTAAATACGTCATTGCCCCTCCCTTGACTCATATTTTTCAGTTATGTTTAAACAAAGGAATATTTCCAAAAATTGCTTAAAAAAGCCGTAGTCACCCCTGTGTTTAAGGCTGGAGACAGAAATTGTGTTAACAATTATAGGCCAATTTCAGTTTCAATTAGCCTATCAAAGATATTAGAAAAAATTATAAACAGTAGACTAGTAAAATATCTTGAAAGCACTATATTACTCTCTGATCATCAATTTGGTTTCAGGCCTAAAAGATCAACGAGCCAAGCTGTTCACCATCTAACAAATTTTATAAGCTCTAACCTGGATAAAGGTTTGCACACCATAGGGATCTTTTTAGACCTGGCCAAGGCATTCGACACAATTTCTTGTACTTTGCTTTTGCACAAGCTGGAGAGGCTGGGAATACGGGGAGCACAATTGCAATTATTATCTGATTACCTTAGCAACCGCTCTCAGGCTGTAAAAATAGGTCAATGTATCAGTCTTGAACTTAAAATACCAGTTACGGAATCCCACAGGGTAGTATTTTGGGACCTACCTTGTTCTTAATCTATATAAATGACCTTTGCAATTTGACCATCCAAAGTGGTGTAATCTAAATATATAAAACTCAAAGGTGACTGACTGACTGACATAGTGATCTATCAACGCACAGCCCAAACCACGAGAGGGATCAAGCTGAAATTTGGCATGCAGGTAGATGTTATGACGTAGGCATCCGCTAAGAAAGGATTTTGATAAATTCTACCCCCAAGGGGATAAAATAGGGGATGAAAGTTAGTATGAAATTTTGTCAATTTTAAACCAATCGGGCTGAGACTTTGCATGCATACAGCTACTATGACGTAAGCATTCCCTAGGAAAGGATTTTGATAAATTCTACCCCCAAGGGGATAAAATAGGGGATGAAAGTTAGTATGAAACTTTGTCAATTTTAAACCGATCGGGCTGTGACTTTGCATGCATATAGCTAATATGACGTAGACATCCCCTAACAAAAGATTTTGATAAATTCTACCCCCAAGGGGATAAAATAGGGGATGAAAGTTAGTATGAAATTTTGTCAATTTTAAACCAATCGGGCTGAGACTTTGCATGCGTATAGCTACTATGACGTAGGCAACCCCTCAGAAAGGATTTTGAGAAATTCTACCCCCAAGGGGATACAATTGGGGATGAAACTCAAGGACTTTTTTGAACATTAATTCCATATTTTCCCGAAAACGGCTTTATATTTATACATTGAATTTATACCAAAATATATGTTACAACAAATTGAATAACTTGTATTGTTTTTTTTTTCTAATTTCATTGAATATCGATAAGTAATCAAGAAAAACTCGAATCAGTACTAACACCCCGCGCGCAGCACCCCCTGCAATGCCTGTGTAGAGGTTTATTCTTCTCTACTAGTGTAGAGGTCAATTCTTCAAGGTCATTGAGCAATGAAATACCCAAAACTAAAGTATATGATTGCAATAATGTCATATGTCCATTTTAGCGCCGGTAGAACAACATTTCTTCCAATCCCGAAGTGTTTCGGCCCTAAACACTACTTGAACTCCAAGTCTCTATCTTCCTCCACCGTTATGTCCAGGCTCTGTCAGAATACCAGCGCAGCATTATTAGCGTCTTAACCACCGTATCATCATCATCATCATCAGCCTTTTTTAATGTTCCCACTGCTGGGACACAGGCCTCCTCTCTAAGAGATGGAAAGGGGCGTAATCCACCACGCGGGCCCAGTGCGGGTTGGTGGATGTCACATGTCTTCGAATGTTAACAACCGTATATCATTATAATATAATGGTAAAAAGGCGTACGTCATGGTACATATTATGTACCATGGCGTACGCCTTTGTAACCAGTGTCTTCTGCCGAACTATTATAGTTATAAAAGCGGGACTTAGTCATTGTGGAATTTTTGCTGACTTTAGAATGTTCACCATTGTGTATTCGGTAAACACACCGTAAAAAATTAAATGGAGTCAGTTACATATTAATTGTCATTCCATTTTGACTGGAATGGACGGTTTTAACTAGCTTTGTAATCTCTCAGCAATAGCACTGCTGATGTCATTGTTTCACTTGTCTTTTTGTCTTGTAAATTAAATGTTTATAATAACAACTGAAATAGTTTCCCAAGTCTTCCCGACATATCATAATTTACGTGTCTTCAAGGCTAGAGTGAATAGGCTCTTAATAAACTAGTGTGCTTCACCGTCAACTAGGGCCTCAATCAAGTCTGCTATTTCAATAGTGTCAGAATGGTCTATCATTGATTTCATAATTGTTGATTTTGACAAGTTTCGGCTTCTACTAATATAATGGCTTTATTATGACTTTCCGATGATCTACCACTGACACTCCATTGAACGAAATGGCATAGAATGGTAATCTCGTACTTACCTACATAATGTCAAATGAATGTCTGACTTAAATCTAAATAAAAACATAACAAAAACCAAACACTGATACAAAAACAAAACACTGAAAACACCGGCCGGCGGCCGCTCTAAATAAAAACAGTAAGCAGTAATGTCAATTTGACTTTGACAGCTAAATGACCACTGACCGACCAATGATCGGTCATAATGAATTTTGCAGATTACGAACTTTTAGCTGCATTTAGCAAAATGACAATGGAATCGTGTTGGAATGACGAATTTATAAAAATAGCAGACTTGGGCCCCAGGTGCTATCGCAGTCAAGCATTACTTTATAATGTCAAATAAAAACAAAACCTATAATTTTTATCAGAAACTTAAGTCAAATATTAAATTTTATATTTCTGTTCACATTTTCAGCTACTAAAAACTATTGTGAAATGAGTAATGGTCTAAAAATTCCTTGCGTTTTCTCTGGAAAGGTAAATCAGAGAAATTCCAATTCTACAAAAGAGATGAATGAAAATTCAAACACTGCAAAGGAGACAGGTAAAAGTTCGACTGTTTTAAATGAAATGGGTAAAAACTTTAACGATACAAAGGAGACTGATAAAAATACTAAGGCCACAAATGAATCGGATAAAAATACGAATGCTATAGAGGAAACTAGTGAAAACAACAATGCTACAAATGAATCGGATACAAACTTTAAAGCTACAAATATAACAAATTCCAACAGTGACCAGGGTATGTTTTTTTTTTTTAATTTATTCTAAAATAGTATAAAAATAATAATTGTGTTATAATAATACAGGTGTTCAAAAATAATTTATTTCACAAATACATAATTATATACATTATATAAAATACTAATTAAAACTATATATACACTTAAACCTACTCCTAACTAAAAAATGGCGTCATAAATCTCATCCGCATCGCTGTCGACTGGAAGTGTGCCCAAAAGTCTTGCGGCATTGCCACGTTGAATGGCAATGCTTAATCTTTGACCGAGGTAAAAGCCAGCCCTTGGGGCACGCGAAGTGTCAACTAACGTTTTGAGAGATCTTTAAAAAGCGCATGAGCACTCGGTCCCACGGCCCAAGAGTTTCAACTCTAAACGGCTCAAAAATAGTTATATTAACCACAAAAACAAATTATCGACGTTTCATGTTATCGTTGCAAAGAAGAGTATAATTAATCTAATGTGCAGTAGAGTTAATAATAGCTTATTAATGGATTCGTTATTATTGAAATGTGGCTACCGATTTTACTGTTATGTGTCAATATATCACAGGACCCAAAAGTCCTGGTCCTTTGGAAGGCGTACGAGGAGCCGAAAACAACTTACAGAGGCCCTTTAGATACTTTTTCAATACACTTGCTCAGAAAGTGGCTCTTATTGCACTACACTTAGGTATATAATGGCACCTGTTACCAAACTGCCGCAAACTGCCTGTTGCCAAATTACCGTTACGCACTAGTGCTGTAATGTAGCTATAACTTTTTTGTTCAACCTCTTTGTTCGCAAAACAAATTTTGAATACGAAAAAATAAAAATTGTTTGTGGTCTATGGCCGTCATTTTAAGATGCGCGTGGTTTTAGGCGTAATTTTTTCGAGTGAAATTCATGGGCTGTATTAATTTAATAAAATCAAATACTACATTATAAAATGTTGCATCCATATTCCATTGTCACTACGAATACTTTTCACACAAGAAAATAAACGACAACTAGGCAATATGATCAAAAGACCACATAGCCATAGCACGGTAATATTATCTAGCCATAGCCTAGCGCGTGCTCATAGGCAACAGATTTAATATTTTACCGCCATGTTATGAAAATTTTTACTATTTTACCGTTGTAATATTAGTTAACTAAATTATTGTTCTTTTGTTTAGAAAAATAATTTAGTTAACTAATATTACTGTATATTGTAAACATCGTATGATACACGTGAGTAATGAATGGTTACCGTTCTTGGCTCTCTTAAGACCCTCGCCACGGCTCGGCTTTTATACTGCCTCGACGGTAACCAATTACATTACACACTTGTATCATAATGTACTATTATTGGAACGTGATGCCAACTGACGGTTGTCCCTGTACGCGCAACGCATGTGCATCCAAGGGCAACCCCCGGTTGTTATTGTTATTATTATCAGTGATCGGAGTAGGTAGATTGATTTTTGGTAACATGGATAAGCCATTTTTCCGGAAAGTAATTCCGGTATTTCCGGATTCAATTAATATTGGTAATATTGGTAGTGATATTATTACTACTCAAGGTATCAAAACTAAATTAATTTATTATTTATCTGTTGAATAATAAAAACAATCGGATTTCGATTGAAGCATTAATAAATCAACCAATTCCGGGGGAATGTCCATATTCATATACACCGTTAAATTTTAGTCGTACATGAAATAATATCTATTTGTAAAGAAAAATTAAAAAATAAAGTACTTTTTTCGTAAACTTGAATTAATATACGCATGTACGAAATTAATTTCTACGAGTAAACGAGTCAATGACCTTGTAGGGAGTTGTCGGTCATTGCGTACTAACTACCTACAGTTCATTGGCCTCGATCAGCTGACGAAATTAATTTCGTACATGCATATATTAATTCGAATTTACATAAAAAGTACTTTATTTTTCATTTTATCTTTACAATTCGATAGTGTTTTATGTACCGAATCGACCCTTCACGGGATTAAAACGATCAAAATTTAACGGTGTATACGTTTCGGATCAATGACCCCAATTCAATGTACCTACTCCGATCACTGATTATTATGGACTCCTGCTCCTGGGCTGAGTGTCTGGTTCTAGACTTGCCACTCAGATCTTGCAAATTGGTTTTTGTTTTTTTTTCCTTATGGAATTTCTTAGTAGCTCTCCTTGGATCGGATTGTCATTTGATCCAAGGAACTATGAGAGAAAAGGTACTGAGCGTAGTATGGTATTGGACGGAGTTCTTGTCTAATTTCCGTCAGTATTGTCTACCATGACCAATTATTATTATCATGTTAAATAAGGGAAGTAGGGGTTTGGGAGTACTGATGGCCCCGTAGTAACGGCTTCGATTTATTAGTAGGTTCCTGGTTCAAACTCAGCCAGGAGCATTACTTTGTATAAATTATTTCATCACCACTGCTCTCAAAACGTTGAAGGAAAACATCGTGAGGAAACCGGTATGTTCTAGAACAAAAAAATTCAAAGACGTGTGACATCCACCAACAAGCATTGGGTCCGCGTGGATTACGGCCCATTCCCTCTCCTAGAGAGGAGGTCTGAGTCAGCAGTGGGAACATTAAAAAAGGCTGATGATGATGATGATGATACAATACCAGTTAAACCTGAGTTGTATAATTTAAATCGCTGTCATATTTATAACTAACTGTTGGGGCTTCAGTGGACTTCCGTGAGACTCCCGGATTCAACCAACAAACACAGTGCCCGCGTTTGGTAGTTTACGGCCCATTTCCTCTCTTAGAGGCAACAATATAAGGCTGATTACGTTATGTATGTTATATTAATTGCAGATGTCACCAGTAACAACTTCCCGATTGTCATATCAGCGATATCTGTTAGTGTACTGATCCTTCTAATTATGATTTCTGTAATTTACAAACGATGCCGGAGAGAAGTGAATCGGAGAGATAGATCCCAGCGACCATTACCCCCAATACCAAGACAGCGGTCATCAAATGAAGTAAGTTTTCAATTAAATTCAATGTCACCTAATGTCTGCACCTTCTCTCATTCAACACTATTGACTACAACCAACCTACATCCGTCGGTTGCCAGTTGAAAATTCCTTCTACGATTTTGCTGACCTATCTTTGAGGCATGCTTATCACGACAGGCTCGGTCCTTAATAGACGGCCGGACGGCGAGTTACCCATTTGTCATCGTCTGCAAGTCGTTAGGATATCCAAATTCAAAGGTCCGGCCGTCTCCTTCGCTAATATGACTACTTTGCCACATTCCTCCCTCGCTCTGGACCATAGCCTGAACCAGGGCCTAGCGCGAGAGGACACCATCGATGACAGCCCCCACGACACGGCGGTGCTCCGTCCAAGCAGGGCACACTTCCACCGTATCTTCCAGGTGGTCCGCAAAACAGCGGCACCCGAGCGTTTCTTTCGTCTGAATCCGGTACGAAAATCTCCTGAACTTACCATGTCCGGTGAGCAACTGCGTCATGCAGGAGTTGAGGATGCCGTAACACCTTTTTTCATTAAGGGATACTGTACAGACTTTCCCGCTAGAAAACCGCGTCAGCTGGTTTTCAAAATAGATTCAAGTCCAGTGTTTGTAAAACTTGTTTGATCGACAACGAATATCTAGCGACGGATCTGATTATCAAATTGCTAAAACCAATCAAATGAAGATATCCGCAGGAGAAAAAGAAGAATCACCAATCTTAAATTGCGCAGGGCAAATTGCTCGCCGTACAGATGGCCGTTGGGGCCAAAAGCTTCAGGAGTAGCGGCCGCGTACCGCAGACCGCAGCATCCAAGACGCAGTGTTGGAAGGCTTCCTACAAGGTGGATAGATGACCTGGCAAGAGTTGCGGGAATACAATGGATGCGAGACGCATGGGACCGATCATTGTGGCGACAATTTTGGGAGGCCTATGTCCGACAGTGGACGACTTTCGGCTGATATGATGAATCACAATGTCACATCGATTGCAGTAAGCAACGTTTCTGTTTAAAATTTTAAACTACTTGTTTATTTTTTCAGCTTGATCCTAATTCACCATTCTACTTGAATTTGCTCTTTAGAAGAGAGTGTCAGCTAGAAATTCAGGCTCGAGAAGAACCGCAGTACGAAGAAGTTATATATCAGTAGTTATAAACAGTATGCAGAAGAAAAAATTTACCTAGTGGTAACGGCTGCGATTGATGACATATGTACGGTCAGGGGTCAAAAGTGCAGTTGCACTCTAACAATGCTAAACTGTCTAAAATTTCTTATTCATATTCATATTCATATTCATATCTTTATTTGCATACCATAATGTCATTAAAGATGTTACATTAATTGCTTATAGCTAAGAAACAATTATGGACCCTGTAGGGCACAGCAAAAAACAAATTAAAAAAAAAAAAAAAATATGTAAGACTAAAATTGAATTAAATAAAAAAAAAGAAGAATTACAACCATGTCATCAAATTAAATTAAAATATATATGTATAAAACAATTTCATTGTACAAAGTAGTTCTGTTTAAATTTTTACACAAAAAATGATTGATTACAAAAAATAATTGAGATCATTACCAAACATACTAATTATTATTTAACAGTCATATTTCAATTTATATTGTTGTCATTCAAGTATTCCTGTAATGTATAATATGCTTTTTTTATTAATATTTGCTTGATTTGATTTATAAATGATATTTCACTCGTTTCATTCTTTAGGACATCTGGAAGTTTATTATATATTTTTATTGACATGACATAAGGACTGTTTGAATGCAATTTCAAGCGCGAGAGAGAGGGTAACATTAACATATTCTTATATCTTACTGATCGGTCAGGATGTTTATCACCACGAGTCTTAAAAAAAGTCATGTATTTTCTAACAAACTTACATATTTCTAAAATATATATAGATGTTAAGGTAAGTATTTTATGTTTTATAAAAAAAGGTTTACAAGTTTCTGTTTGGTCTATATTAACAATGATTCTAACTAGTTTTTTTTGAAGAATAAAAAGCGTGGGCGCGTCAGTGCTATTTCCCCACATTATTACACCATAGCTGAGCCATGAATGAGCATAGGCGTAGTAGGTCGTAAGTGCAGTTTGTAGGTCGGTGGTTTTCTTTACTTCTCGAAGTGCATATGCAAATTTTGATAATTTTGATTTTACTTTTGCTATATGTGATTTCCACGAGATGTGTGTGTCTATAGTGAGTCCTAATAATGTAAAGTCATCTACTTGTTCGATTTTCGTGTTGTTAAATGAGAAGTTGATTGGTAGCGGGGATTTTTGCCGAGGGTAGAAAGTTAATAGTTTGGTTTTTTTGTAGTTAATCTCCAGATTATGTTCTTCCATCCAATTCGTTATTTTATTTAATATTAAATTAAGTTTTTCGGTAATATTGCTATTTGGTTGGCATGTGGTAAGCAGAGATATATCGTCTGCGAATAGCACGCAGGGTTCTTCCATGATTTTGGGAAGGTCATTTATATATATTATAAATAGGAGACATCCAATTACACTACCCTGGGGAATTGATTTTTCTTTGTAGTAGAATTCCAATGTTCTGCAAATAGTTTATTCAATATTTTAGATTATATGCTACAAACTAAATTGGTCATGATCCATTGAACCTCTTTTACAAAGTACATACTTTAGTGTCGGTAGAGTGCAACTGCACTTTTGACTCCTGACTGTACATACGTCTTGGGCTTGCAGTTCGAATCCAGGCAGGATTCAGGCGCAACTCTTAACAAATTTTAAGTCGTAAGAATACCGTACCTAGCACCGACTTGCGAAGACAATGTGACATCGAATAGCCCTCTTTTTGTCCAAGTGGTGTGAGAGAGTGGTGGAGTGTTACCGGTGGCCACCATCACAAAGAGAAGAGCTGTGGAAAACAAATCATCTCATTAAGCTCATGTATAATTTTTTAGGATTTTTTGAATCTTGAACTGAATCGATCGAATAAAATTGGAATATATTCGACACAAAGGCTATTTCAGATTAAATATAATGTCTTCCTTGGCCAAAAACATTAATTAGCACGCTACATTCAAAACTTTATAAGTTGAAATTTGCTGTAGCCAAGTCTTAAATTTTGCGTGCAATTGAAAAATGTAACATACCGGTCTGCGACCCAAAAGATGTTTTAAACCTGCATAGCAAATTATAGAGAAAGAGATTTACAAAAAAATAATAAACACATTTTATTATTTTTTGTAAATCTCGTGCAAAATATGAAAAAAAATTTAGTGCAAAATATGTTGACCAGTGTTGAGCGCAGTTAACTACTATTCTGTATTCAGATTACAAATTACTATTGAAAGTTTTTTTTTTTTTTTTGACTGGATATAAATTTATTGAAACTATATATACACTTAAACCTACAAACATTACACAAAAACATAAATATATACACTAAAGGCTACTCCTAACTAGAATATAGCGTCAAAAAACTCCTCCGCATCACGCATCATCTCGCACGTTGTATGGCAATGCTTAATCTCTGACCGAGGTAAAAGCCAGCCCTTGGGTCACGCGAAGTGTCAACTAATCGTTTGGAAAGTTCTTTAAAAAGTGAATGTGCACTCGGACCCCACGGCCCAAGAGTTTCAACCCCAAACGGCTCAAAAATATAACTGCCGACGAGGTTGTTATATTTCCGCCGCTTGAGGTTCTCCGCTGCCGCAGCGGCAGCACCAGTACAGCACGATGAGCTAGGAAGTCCGGTCTCTTACCATCGTCGCGTGCCAGGCCATGAGGTTCCAAAACAGCCGGGACGCCGACGGTGACAAGGGCTCGTCGGATAATGTCGTTAATATTCGCGTGCCGCGGTATGCGTCCCGCGCTTCGACAGCATGACAGGCCGTGGTGACCGAGGCTGTTGACAACTTCGCCACAGTGGCAGCGATGAGGAGAACAGCAAGGAGCGCCAAGGCGTAGGGCAACAGCTAGGCGGAAAGTAGTATCGTCGAACAAGGTGCCAATATTCGACGACGGTAGTGCGTGAAGCCAAAGACCTGACTCCCAATTTCCCACAGCCAGCAGGCGCGCACGCTCCGCAGTAGTAGCAGATGTTACTATTAGGTGTTCCTGGACTACTTTGCAGAGTGGCTCATCCCACCGTCTCTGGGAAGCCGGGTTGTCGGGCGGATTTATATTCGGGCAAGCGATTTTCCAAGCATCTATAGCCTCGATGAAGCACGGCACATTGAAATTAATCAGTGAGGATGATAGGATATTCCTGATTAATTTCTCAGTGCCGTGAACCGAGGATATAAAAGCTGGTAAACTAATACTAGAAATTTTGCGGACGCCGAGGCCTCCCATACGAATGGGAAGGGTAGCTTGAGCCCAAGCTCGGTCATCCATGGCTACGTTTAAAATTGATGTAAGGGTACGCCTGATAATTTGTCCATTTTTTCCAGAAGATCGGGGTGTTTCCATAAATGAGAAGCGCGGAGAAAATATGCTAATTTAGGGCCGAAACAGCAGTACCGAATTATGGTGATGGCCGAATGCATGTTAATTTCCAACAATCTTTCCGAAATATCATTAAAATTTTGAATTTTTTCCTCAACAACATTGGGAAAGGAATCCTCGAAAATAGGAGACCCAAGGAGACGAAGTGAGCTTCTTTCTATAATTTTAATATCAGGGGCTATTAAGTTAAATTTGGAAAGAGTCAGTTGTCTGTCAGTACTGTCAGAAAAGAATAACTCACATTTAGAAAAATTGAGTTCAAGTCCTATTGAGTGAAGTTCATTTTTTAAAAGATGTAAATCATTCAAAACTGTATCAGTATCGCCTCCCAGGGTACCATCATCGAGATACCAAACGTTAAATTTGGAATTTAATTGACGAATAATAGGGTGAATGGCTAAGCTGAATATCACTGGCCCGAGGGGATCGCCTTGTTGACAGCCAACAGCGGATTCCAATAGGTTGTCCCGATATAGTAATTAACTAAATGTAGTTTGATTACATGTTTGTAGCCGATCCACGCGTAGCACAGTTGTTTGGTCTCGCGTAGCACTCGTAGCCGCACGTAGACGTTTGCTGATGACGCGCACTCGTTTGCTGATGACGCGAACTGTTGGTCTGATGAATCACTAAGTTGCGTCAGCACAGTTTGGCTTAGTGGCACACGACATGGACTCCCGCACAACGAGGAGGCGGTTCAAACCCAAGTTGGACCAGGCCGACCAGAAACCACTCTTCGAAAATTTTAAACAACGATGGTAACACAAATATATTTATCACTTTCGTGGTGAGTGGCTTACTCGTAAGAATCCTCCAGGAAGGAACGAGAATTGGAATTTCGAATTTAGGCCAATCACAATTTACAAAAATAGAATTTCAAGCGAGTAATTAGCACACGTCTATTCGCTGTGGACCACGGCGAAGAATTCAAAGGGTTTAAAGTGCAAAACTATTTTTGCTAGACATCAATATTATGCCTTAAGCCATCAAGTTTATAGCAAAATACAGAAAGAGCTTAACATAATAAATCTAAGTAAATTTAATGTCAAATCTAAAACTTCTGGCTGGCTCTTAGAGCTGGACTATAATAAAACAGAGTCTTTAGTTTCTAACATCGCTTGACATATTTTCTTACAAAATAACTACAACCACCACATACACTGACACTATACACACACACCATTACACTCTTACATTAATAAAAATACTAATCTTGAATAATTCCAAATTATTGTATCGACACACATTCACTTCACTTTGTAACTTTGCATCTTGATTTAATTTCAAAATGGCCGAATCACTGTCTCTTATGATATTTTAAAATATTTTTTAAAAAACTTCTTATTATTATTAACTATGCGGATTCCGGTTCCGACTCACTGGAACCAACTTCCACTGGCCTGGCACGCATCATGAAGCATCAAGGACCAACGATCTCTGATTTCCGTAGGGGAGTGCGACATCTATGGCGTCACATAAGAACTAATCCTAAAGTTCTCCGTGCGATTTGTACATATAGAACAGCCCGAAATCATCTATCGGGCAGCAGCCCACCAGACTTAAGGGGATTACATCGCCCAAATCCAAGTTCAAATTGAAGTTTATAGATTATTCCTTATGTACGATTACCATATAAAAAATGAAGGGGATACTTAAGGACATTACTAATAAATTGTATTGATTACGTTTCTCAAAAAAATATCATAACTCTAGAAAAAAAATCTGGTAAACAGGCCTTTTTTGAACATTAATTCCATATTTTCTCGAAAACGGCTCTATATTTATACATTGAATTTATACCAAAATATATGTTACGATAAATTGAATAACTTGTATTGATTTTTTTTCTAATTTCATTGAATATCGATAAGTAATCAAGAAAAAACTCGAATCAGTACTAAATTCAGGTCATTGAGCAATGTAATACCCTTAATTAACTGGTCTGAAACTGGTGACACCGACGATTTCGGTCGGTTGTATCTATTCAAGTCGCGCGGAGAACTTTAATTGCGCAATGCAGGATAGTTTCTTTTTGACGACATAGATGTCGCTACAAGTATAGCTATCTGAATTTTACAAAAAATAAATGCGTTATTAGTTTTAATTATACTTTAGGTACTCATAACACAAGCTCTGCTTAGCTTGGGACTAGACGGCGTTGTGTGATAGTTGTGGAATATTATAATATTGTTTTCTTTATTCACTGATTGTAACATATAAATTATAATATATATATATTTTTTAATATTATTGTTATTTCATTTATTCAATTAATTCACTTACAAATTACATTATTAAATATTTTTTGAAAATCTTACAAAAAAAAAACATTTAAAAATATAAAAAATAGTGTCCTACCGGTATCGGGAGCAGGGTCCAAGCTACCGGCGGTCAGGGCTCCAGAGGGAGGAACCTTACGGGCGAGAAACAATACGAGCCGTGTCCAGGACTACCGCTTTCTGAATCAAGCCCTTGATCCAGCCGCCTAACGAGAGCCTCCTAAGGTGTTGGTCGAGGCTCTTGGCTATTAAGCCATTACCCGACACGACTATCGGTACAATGATCGCCGAATCCACTTCCCACATGTCGACAACCTCGCGAGCCAAGTCAAATGTACTTAATTTGTTGGTCTTTCTCGGCTTTCACGAGGTAGGTTATTATTATTATATTATTCTGCATAAAAGACATCAAAGAATTGAGGGTCCAAGGTAAACTGACATTAACCTGTAGCTACAGATTTGACAATTTCTTAAAATATTTAAGAAATTCTTAAATAAATTCCTGAATAATAATTATTAACCCAGACTCCATATTTTCCGAAATTTAGACTATGCCTCTTTTAATGTTAGCAAAGGAGGAGGCCGCACGCGAGAGGCAACGGCCCTCACGGCCCAGCCGCCGCGGGAATTCCGATTCCGATCCTGATTTCCAGCCAACGTAGGCGCGGGCTTGCGGACGGCGAACTATGGGTAGCTCGCTGTCCGACCGTCCGTTAACCATCCGGACCAAGCCCAGGTCGCCGACGGCGCGCACTGTTCCCGCGCGCCTCAAGGAGTTGTCAGCAAACCGTAGAGTCCTAGCCTGCTAGCTGCAGGCAGGCAGGGTCGAAGCCTACTGGGGCCAAGGGTTTGCTTCTGAAAGGAAAGCTCGGCTGGTATCTAAGGCAACGAAGGAACGGGGTAGGTTTTTAGTCAGTAAGAGTCTGACACTATCTCTCCCTCCGCCCAAGGGCGGGAGATGTCATTGTATGATTTTAGCCACAAACAAAAAAAAAAACTATGCCTCTTTATGCAAGCGTCTGGATTGAGGGCCCACTTTTTTTAATCATAGTAGTTTTAAGTTTAAGAAATTTATGGGTAATTATGGCTTTAAGTTTTACAAAATTTTAACTAAATTTCCTATTAATCTGTTTTCGCTTAAATTTTATAAATGTCCCCTCAATCCAGATGCACACTATAAAGTTCAAAAGGAAAAAAAAAACATACATTCATTTTTAATGAAAAAGGAATACTTATAAATACTTTAAATATAAAATTTATTTAAACTTATAATTTAGGTTAACTTAACAAAGCTGTTTTATATAATTACCGTAGTCATAACAGTTTCCTCAGTACACTTTCCTTGTAAATACTATTTTGAGAGTAATTTATTATAAGTTATTGAATTATAACCACATTTAGTTAAGTAGCTGAACAACAAACGTATTTTCCTATGTCAAATAAGGAAAACAACAACACTTACTTGGTTGCGCCAATTTGCTATGATCCGCGACTTTGTTTTTTGTAATTTATTTTTTTGGCCTAGCAATCCTATCCCTACCGTTTCCGCTTCCCGCACGACCTCTAGAAATGATTTGACATTGACGTTTGTGCATCGATTGTGAATGTGACCGCACCGCTAACCGCGCCCGCTCGAAATTACAAGAAAATTGGCTATTTCGTGATCCAACCATTCAAAAACTCAACAATAGTGCAGTGTAGTGCAATACAGAAACTGGCAGTGCTTGAAAGTACGAAGTTCGGGATTCGCCGGCCGGCGCCATGTGGAACTTTCGAGGTTAAAGGTCAGTGTTCCTTCTAATACATTTATCCCATTAATAACGCTAGACGCAGTACCTGCATATTGTTAACAAACCTTAGATCGCTTTTCAAACCTACAGTCCACAGCAAAATTCGCGCAACCATTACCTTTTGGTCCTACGAGCAGGATCGTGAATCATTTTCTTGTAATTTCGCAATATAGTATTTGTTCCATAGGGAATAAACGCAACGCGCCTGTTTACCTAGATATAATAGTAGAAAACCCGCATCTAGGCATTTAGGCAACTATACGTTATTTCGCTCGTATAGTTAAAGAGCCATTGATAATTACGGTACCTACGCCGTCAACCGCACCGCATAATTATAGTTAGCTACGTAAATATCAGCGTAGATATAAATCGATCGCATTCTTTTTCTTGACAAAATTCATTCGACCATCCTACAAATTGCATGTAGGTAGACGCATTTCAAAAATACCCGTTCATTGTTGAGTGAATATTTGTAGGAAACGGATAAACCATAGATTATATAGACAGGTTATTCCGTTCGTTCGCCGTTCGCTTTGTTGTTTACAATACTACCATATTGTTATCTGATAATTATCGCTTACTTAATAATTCGTTAAGTGTTTGTTTGAGTGTATAGTGTGAATATATCAAAACAAGATGTCTCTTAAGGGAACCAAGGTTAGTACTGATTTAAAGGTTCAGTTAAAGCTTTTATACGCCGAAAGGGACTCACAGTTTTCACGTGTTCAATCAATTTGTGATAAATCTTTGCAAATCTCGGATCTGATGATTAGAGATGCTTTCTTGTGTTCGTTGGAAACTTTAGATAGTTTGCGCGCGGATTTTAAATCTACAATTAAGGATATAAACATTTTAGAGTTGGAGTTAAATCCTGATTACTGTGTGAGTTATCAGGCATTGTCGTCCTTTGATGACTTGTATTGTCGTATCAAACGTATTGCTAGGAGTTTAGAGACTCCCCCCCCCGCGAGTGGTTTATCCAACCCTCCTCGCGAACGCCCACGATTGCCGCCAATTCAAATACCTGAATTTGATGGTGACATTCGAAATTGGAATTTATTTATAGATAGTTTCGAAAATATAATACATAGGAACGCATCGCTGACAGATCACGAGAGATTGCATTATCTCGTAGAAAAATTGACCGGTAAGGCAAAGGCTGTCTGTGCTGGAATTACGTTTAGCGCTGAAAATTACAATTTAGTTTTGAACACTTTAAAAACAAAATACGAAGATAAGCGATTAGTAGCCACCGCATATTTAGATCAATTATTCGATTTGAAAAGTTTTTCCGTTTGTAACGATCATAATTTAGAGAAGTTTTTAAATATTTTCGCATCATCTGTTCGTGCAGTAAAGAACCTAAAGGTCAATGACCTCTGTGACTTTTTGTTTTTGTATATCGGTTTACAGAAATTAGATCCTGAAACTGTTCGTCTGTTTGAAACGACTCAGCGCGGTAACGAAATACCTAAGTTCGAAGATTTAGAATCTTTTATTCGCGACCATATTAAGGTATTGCAGCGCACGTCGGCACGTCATGAAGTCACGAATAGGACAGGTTCCGATCGCCGTATAGACGCGTCATCGAAGTCAGTCAAGACTGCACATACGCTAGTTAATACCGTCTCAACACCTGACTGTTCTCTGTGTAAGGGTAGCCATACACAGCTGTACAAGTGTTCGGGATTTCAGAGATTATCGCCTAGTGATCGTTACAAGTTTGTCCGCACTAATAATTTGTGTTTTAATTGTCTAAGTGACAAACATCTGGTTACGTCATGTAAAAGTGGTGTTAGCTGTCGTAAATGTCCAGCTAGACATCATACCTTCTTACATTTTGAGAGTAGTAAGCTGCCATCGCAGCAGCGGCCTGCGCAGACGCGCGACGCTTGTGACGCGCGGCCTGCTGCAAGTGCAAACGACGTAACATTGTGTTCGCTTTCCGCCGCTGGTACTCAAATCACTACCGTTTTACTTGCGACCGCGCAAGTTGTCATTGTAGATGCCTTTGGCAAACCGCACACCGTTCGAGCGCTACTAGATGGCGCTTCCCAGAGTAATTTTATTACTCGGGATTGTTGTCAACGCCTTGGTTTTAGTTTTAATAATTGGTCATCCCGCTCAGAAGTGAAAGGTTTTGGAGGTTTAAAGGCAACCATTCACGGTTCCATTAAAATAATATTTAGTTCACGTTTTAATCGTAATATTTCGTTTGAAATGGATTCGCTAGTCGCAGATAAGATTACGGAACGGTTGCCCACGGTACCGGTTGACACGTCCATGCTGACGGAGTTTAAGAACTTGCAGTTAGCCGACGGAAATTACGCTTTCCCTGGAGATATCGATCTATTGATCGGTGCTTCGATTCTCCCGCATCTCCAGTTATCACGTAAAATTCAAGGTCTTCCGATGTACCCCGCTCCGCACGCACTGGAAACAGTTCTCGGGTTTGTTATAGTTGGTTCCGCACCCGCTTGTTTAGTTAGTTACTCGACTGTGTCGCACTGTTGCACCGTCGAGCCGCCGCTTGAGTCTACCATCCGCAAGTTCTGGGAGATTGAAGAGGTCAATGTCCCGCCTATTCTCAGCCCTGAGGATCAGGTCACTGAGGAGATTTATACCCGCACGACTACTCATGATAAAGATGGTCGTTATGTTGTCGCGCTCCCTTTCAAGGGTGATATTTTTTCGCTCGGTGGCTCCCGTGCCTCCGCAGAAAAACGCTTCTTGTATAGATTTTCTCCGCAGGAACCTTTGAAGGTTTACGAATTCAATCGTCGAATTCAATCGTCACCCCATCGATGGGGCACGTTTGTCGCAAATAGGGTGGCTAAGATTCAAGCTGAATTGTCACCAGAAAATATATTCCATGTCGCTGGAACAGAAAACCCAGCTGATTGTCTCTCACGTGGTTTGCTTCCTGCGCAAATTTTAAATCATCCGCTTTGGTTTTGTGGCCCTCCCTGGCTTCATACCACTCCTAACGAGTGGCCAAGTGTTCCGTTTAACCCCGCTACTGTTTCAGAGCCACCCGAGGAAAAGAAACATACGCTTGTAGTATCAGTTCCGCGTGAAGAGTCAGTTGTTTTGTTGTTGTCTAATCGAGTCTCGTCTTGGTCGAGACTGTTACGCTGTGTAGTTTACGTCCTAAGATTTTTGAGATTATTACCATCGCGTGGTTCTATAATCGCAGCTGATTTGGATAGAGCTGAATCAGTTGTACTTCGAGAATTGCAGAAATTTTATTTTTCAATAGAATTTCGTAGTTTAGAATCACATAAACCTTGTAGTCCCGCACTTCAACATTTGAAACCATTTTTGCAAGACGGACTCATTCGTGTCGGTGGCCGTCTGCGAAATGCTAAGTTAGAGTTTGAACAAATGCATCCAGTAGTTCTACCACGCAGGGATCACGTTTTAGATTTGTTGGTGGACTATCACCATAAGGTGAATTGTCACGCTGGTCCCGATTTATTAATGTCCATTCTTCGACAGAAGTACTGGATACTTTCCGCTCGCAATTTGATACGCGCTAGAGTGCACAGATGTGTGCCCTGCTTTAAGCTCCGCCCGCGTTTCAACGCGCCGGAAATGGCCGACCATCGTTCTTGTCGTATTGTACAGACGGTGAAACCTTTCATACATACTGGGACGGACTATGCTGGACCGTTTAAAGTCACTATTGCCCGTGGTCGTGGTATACGTTCCACAAAGGCATACATTTGCCTATTCGTTTGTATGACAACTCGTGCGGTTCACATAGAGTTAACCAGTGATTTGAGTACGCAGGGTTTTATGTCTGCGTTTAAACGATTTTTATCTCGCCGTGGTCCCGTTAAGCGCTTATACTCTGACAACGGCACAAATTATGTTGGAGCGCGACGCAATATTTCGGAATTACATACATTCTTACGCTCCAAGTACTACCAAAGTGAATTCGCCCATGTCTTAGCTGAGAATCGCATTGATTGGTGTTTTAATACGCCAGCAGCTAGTCATTTTGGTGGCAATTGGGAGGCGAATATTAAAAGCCTTAAGTCGCACCTGTTTCGGGTCATAGGTGAACAGATTCTCTCGTACGAGGAGTTGAGCACTGTACTCGCTCAGGTAGAGGCGTTGATGAATACGCGTCCGTTGTGTCGGACTTTGTCTAGTGATCCATCGGAGCCACTAGCGTTGACGCCGGCTCACTTCTTGACGACGACTCCTCTTAAATATTTGCCCGCTTTAGATGTCGAGACTGACAAACTGCAGCTTCACCCGCGTCACGCTCTGCTAGATAGCTTAGTTCAGTCCTTTTGGAAGCGATGGAGGACAGATTATCTGCATACGCTGCAGTCGCGTCAAAAGTGGAACACTCCTTCAGATCCAGTCACAGTCGGTACTGTGGTGATACTGAAGACTGAGAGTGCGCCTCCTCTGCACTGGCCTCTTGGTGTAGTGGAAGAAGTTTTTCCGGGTTCGAACGGAATAACGCGAGTCGTAAAAGTTAAAACCGCAACTGGATCGTACCTGCGTCCGGTTATTCGCCTCTGCCCTCTGCCTAATCAGTAGTAGTGGCATAGTTAGTTATAAGTTGTTTCGCTACCTAGTATTGATAGTTTAGATTAGTAATAGGGTTTAGTTTCGCTTTTGTTTTTTTTCTTTTCTTTGAAGGTAACCCTTCAAACCCGGGGGGAATGGTTGCGCCAATTTGCTATGATCCGCGACTTTGTTTTTTGTAATTTATTTTTTTGGCCTAGCAATCCTATCCCTACCGTTTCCGCTTCCCGCACGACCTCTAGAAATGATTTGACATTGACGTTTGTGCATCGATTGTGAATGTGACCGCACCGCTAACCGCGCCCGCTCGAAATTACAAGAAAATTGGCTATTTCGTGATCCAACCATTCAAAAACTCAACAATAGTGCAGTGTAGTGCAATACAGAAACTGGCAGTGCTTGAAAGTACGAAGTTCGGGATTCGCCGGCCGGCGCCATGTGGAACTTTCGAGGTTAAAGGTCAGTGTTCCTTCTAATACATTTATCCCATTAATAAACGCTAGACGCAGTACCTGCATATTGTTAACAAACCTTAGATCGCTTTTCAAACCTACAGTCCACAGCAAAATTCGCGCAACCACTTACTTTTATATCATACAAAATATAACATTTACATGAAATAGTAGTCCATCGGTGGTAGAAATCTCTTGACAATGCTATTCTTATTTAGAAAACTGCCATTTGGCTGGCCTGTTGGTGTAGTGGTTAGTGGCCCTGACTGCTATGTCGGAGGTCGTGGGTTCGATTCCCACCCAGGACAAATGTTTGTGTGATGAACACGATCATTTGTTCTGTGTCTGGGTGTTATTTATCTATAATATGTATGTATTTAGAAATATATAAGTATGTTTATCAGCTGTCTGATACCCATAACACAAGCTCTGCTTAGCTTGGGACTAGACGGTGTTGTGTGATAGTTGTGGAAATATTATTAATATTATATTATATTATTTGAATCTAGGCTTGATTCAACGGCGCAACGACAGCCAGGACCTATGGTCGTCGACAAAAGGGGAGGCCGACCGCATCAGATCATCGATTTCCGGCCACCGTAAGCGCGGGCTCGCGGACGGCGGGCAATGGGTAGCTCGCTGTCCGTCCGTCCGGTAACAGACCGGTCCGAGCTCAAGTCGTCTACGGCGCGCACTGTTCCCGCGCGCCTCAAGGAGTTGTCAGCAAACTGTAGGGGCCCAGCAGGGCCGAAGCCTACTGGGGCCAAAGGTTAAGTGAATATGTCACCCGGGGCCCTGGGACAAAGGCCATGAATGGAGCAGGGTAGGTTTTTAGTCAGTAAGAGTCTGACACTACTCCACGCTGGGCCTTGGTACAGGCCATGGTCCGAAGAGAAGAGGAGTGACAGGCGGTCGCCTCCTTCTACGAAACAGTAATGCTAGCAGCCGCCACAGGAATTCCAATCCCGATTTCTGGCCACCGTAGGCGCGGACTTGCGGGCGGCGAGCAATGGATAGCTCACCGTCTAACCGTCCGGACTGAGCCCAAGTCGTCGGCGGCGCGTATCGTTCCACGCACGCCTCAAGGAATTGTCAGCAAGCCGTAGGGTCCCAGCAGGGTCGAAGCCGGGCCAAAGACCGATTTCTGAAAGAAAGGTTCGGGCCCAGGTATGAAAAGCAACGAAGGAACAGAAGTGAAGTTTTTGTAATTAAAAGTCTGACACTATCTCGGATCTCGCCTCGTTCAAGGGCGCGGAGATGTCATTTCCCACCGAAAAAAAAATATTTTCCATTTTTTTATAAAACTGCTTCTGCCCATGGAAATAAAAAACTTTCTTTAAAGAAGACATACTCAGTTCCCAACAAACGAACAAAATTATTCATACTAATTAAAATAAGTGTATTTCTGTATAATACACTTCTACTATCTTTACTGACTAATTTCAGTCAATTTTGTAGTAATTAGTAAAGATAGTAGAAGTGTATTATACAGAAATACACTTATTTTCTTTTAATAAAAATATTCTTTTAATAAACGAGTCAATGACCTTGCAGGTAGTTGTCGGTCGTTGCGTACTAACTACTCTACAGTTCATTGGCCTCGCTCAGCTGATGTTTACTTGAAGATATTAATTTTGTACAAACACATTATAAATTCGAGTTTTAGAAAAAAAAAAAACTTTATTTTTTAATTTTCTCTTCACAAATCGATAGTGTTTCATTTACCGAATCGACCCTCCGCGAGATTAAAACGATTAAAATTTAACGTTGTATAATTCTAAATACGATATACATATTATAGATAAATTACACCCAATCACAACACAATTAATTAATGCTTATGTAATAAAGGCATAAGGCTTGCCTTTATTACTAACAGCCGGGCATGAAGCATGACTCCAAAATCCGTACGCTACACTTCATCTTTACTTTAAGTAAAACAAGAAGGCGGGTAATTTTTTACAATGTTTCAGTGTCAGATGGATATCGTCAACATATTTTGCACATATAAATTATTATTTTTTGTAAATCTCTTTCTCTATAATAAATGCTACGCTAATAAATGCTATGCTGACAGTTTTAGCGCTGTGCTTCGGAAGAAAGCGGCCTCATTGCTGAACAGACTCCGTGGCAGTCCCAACAGCATTCTATGTGTTGTGGCCGGAAGGCAAGATAGCCCGCTTATGAGGGCACTTATAATACGTACATTGTCCCGATTTATAGTTAATTACTAACATAGAATAAAAACCTACTAACATAATAGATCTGTGTTGTCTGTTTATTAAATAAATTATTATTATTATCCAGGTTTAAAACATCTTTTGGGTCGCAGAACGGTATGTTACATTTTTCAATTGCACGCAAAATTTAAGACTTGGATACACCATATTTCAACTTATAAAGTTTTGAATGTAGCGTGCTAATTAATATTTTTGACCAAGGAAGACATTATATTTAATCTAAAATAGCCTTTGTGTCGAATATATTCCAATTTTATTCGACCGATTCAGTTCAAGATTCAAAAAATCCTAAAAAATTATACATGAGCATAATGAGCCGATTCATTTCCCACAGCTGGGACTCTTTGCGAGTGGTAACACTCCACCACTCTCTCTCACTTGGACAAAGAGAGGGCTATTCGATGTCACATTGTCTTCGCAAGTCGGTGCTAGGTACGGTGTTCTCACGACTTAAAATTTTTTGATCCTGAATCCTGCCTGGATTTTATCGACTCAATCGACTACATGTCATCAGTCGCAGCCGTTACCAGGTACATTTTTTTCTTCTGCATACTGTTTATAACTTTACTATTGATACATAACTTCTTCGTACTGCGGTTCTTCTCGAGCCTGAATCTCTAGCTGACACTCTCTTCTAAAGAGCAAGTTCAAGTAGAATGGTGAATTAGGATCAAGCTGAAAAAATAAACAATTAGTTTAAAATTTTAAACAGAACCGTTGCTTAACTGCAGATAAAACTGCGATCGAAGTGACATTCTGAGTCATCATATCAGCCGAAAGTCGTCCACTGTCGGACATAGGCCTCCCAAAATTGTCGCCACAATGATCGGTCCCATGCGTCTCGCATCCATTGTATTCCCGCAACTCTTGCCAGGTCATTGGTCCATCTTGTAGGAGGCCTTCCAACACTGCGTCTTCCGGTACGCGGCCGCCACTCCTGAACCTTTCGGCCCAACGGCCATCTGTACGGCGAGCAATGTGCCCTGCGCATTGCCCCTTAAGTTTGGTGATTCTTCTTTTTCTCCTGCGGATATCTTCATTTCATTGGTTTTAGTAATTTGATAATCAGATCCGTCGCTAGATATTAGTTGTCGATCAAACAAGTTTTACAAACACTGTACTTGAATCTATTTTGAAAACCAGCTGACGCGGTTTTCTAGCGGGAAAGTTTGTACAGTATCCCTTAATGGGACTCACTACTGGGTACTAATAGTGGACTTGTACGAATCATGGCAGTAAATTTTCTCTTTCAGAAGTAGCTAGAAAGGTGTTACGGCATCCTCAACTCAACTCCTGCATGACGCAGTTGCTCACCGGTTCTAGTAAATTCAGGAGATTTTCGTACCGGATTCAAACGAAAGAAACGCCCGGGTGCCGCTGTTTTGCGGACCACCTGGAAGATACTGTGGAGCACCGCCGTGTCCTCGTGGGGGCTGTCATCGATGGTGTCCTCTCGCGCTAGGCCCTGGTTCAGGCCATGGTCCAGAGCGAGGGGGAATTGGTAGCAAAGTAATTAGCGAAGGAAACGGCCGTACCTTTGAATTTGGATATCCTAACGACTTGCAGACGATGACAAATGGGTAACTCGCCATCCGGCCGTCTATTAAGGACCGAGCATGCTTCAAAGATATGTCAGAAACACGTAAAAGGAATTTTCAACTGGCAACTGACGGATGTAGGTTGGTTTTAGTCAGTAGTGTTGAATGAGAGAAGGTGCAGACATTAGGTGACATTGAATTTAATTGAAAACTTACTTCATTTGATGACCGCTGTCTTGGTATTGAGGGTAATGGTCTCTGGGATCTATCTCTCCGATTCACTACTCTCCGACATCGTTTGTAAATTACAGAAATCATAACTAGAAGGATCAGTACACTAACAGATATTGCTGATATGACAATCGGGAAGTTGTTACTGGTGACATCTGCAATTAATATAAAGAAAGAAAAGAAAGAAAAACAGTTTATTTACACGGAATGACGCAACTAAAAACTAGATAAACATAACATTTTAAAGGAAAGATATGCGTAACATCCGCGCAAAACGGCCGAACGCTCAGCATAAAGCTGTGTCCTCATGCACAATGCGATGAGCACACAGCGCTGGTTTTCAGCGTTGGCCAGTGCTGACAGAAAGGCCGGAACGGTGCAATGTGCAAAAAGATAAAAATAACATAAAAAATCATAAATGAATTTTAGATAAATAAAATAAAAATAAGGAGACTGTGTATTTATGAAGTGACAACACCACGGCGCGCCCATGACATTATGTGCATCTCATAGATTAATGAGCCTTACATTGTTCCCTCTCTAAGAGAGGAAATGGGCCGTAAACTACCAAACGCGGGCACTGTGTTTGTTGGTTGGATCCGGGAATTTCATTGAAGTCCACTGAAGCCCCAACAGTTAGTTGTAAATATGACAGCGATTTAATTTATGCAACGCAGGTTTAACTGGCATTGTATCATCATCATCATCATCAGCCTTTTTTAATGTTCCCACTGCTGACTCAGACCTCCTCTCTAGGAGAGGGAATAGGCCGTAATCCAACACGCGGACCCAGTGCTTGTTGGTGGATGTCACACGTCTTTGAATTTTTGGTTCTAGGACATGCCGGTTTCTGACCGCCCATCGAGTGATTCCAGGGAAGACGGTGGCACAGTGATCACGTGCTGCCGTGCTCAGAAAGGTTTAGGGGAGACCGATATTTAGTCTCTTCAGGGATGTGCCGTAACAGGCGTTGCACTGAGGGGGTTCCGGAATGGTCTTTTGAGAGGTAACGGGGCCCCTTCTATGTGCTGATGGTGATCACCGGGGTGGTTTTAGTGAGGTAAAAATCCCACACTCCCCGGACTTATCCCCAAAGTCCGGGCGCCTTTTGAAGGTTTCCCCTCGACAACAAAAAAAAAAAAAGGACATGCCGGTTTCCTCACGATGTTTTCCTTCAACGTTTTGAGAGCAGTGTTGATGAAATAATTTATACTAAGTAATGCTCCTGGCTGAGTTTGAACCAGGAACCTACTAATAAATCGAAGCCGTTACTACGGGGCCATCAGTACTCCCAAACCCCTACTTCCCTTATTTAACATGATAATAATAATTGGTCATGGTAGTCAATACTGACGGAGATTAGACAAGAACTCCTTCCATTACCATACTACATTCAGTTTCTTTTCTCTCATAGTTCCTTGGATCGAATGACAATCCGATCCAAGGAGAGCTACTAAGAAATCCCATAAGGAGAAAAAAAACAAAAACCAATTTGCACGATCTGAGTGGCAAGACTAGAACCAGACACTCAGCCCAGGAGCAGGAGTCCATAATAATCAGTGATCGGAGTAGGTACATTGAATTGGGGTCATTGATCCGAAACGTATACACCGTTAAATTTTGATCGTTTTAATCCCGTGAAGGGTCGATTCGGTACATAAAACACTATCGAATTGTAAAGATAAAATGAAAAATAAAGTACTTTTTATGTAAATTCGAATTAATATATGCATGTACGAAATTAATTTCGTCAGCTGATCGAGGCCAATGAACTGTAGGTAGTTAGTACGCAATGACCGACAACTCCCTACAAGGTCATTGACTCGTTTACTCGTAGAAATTAATTTCGTACATGCGTATATTAATTCAAGTTTACGAAAAAAGTACTTTATTTTTTAATTTTTCTTTACAAATAGATATTATTTCATGTACGACTAAAATTTAACGGTGTATATGAATATGGACATTCCCCCGGAATTGGTTGATTTATTAATGCTTCAATCGAAATCCGATTGTTTTTATTATTCAACAGATAAATAATAAATTAATTTAGTTTTGATACCTTGAGTAGTAATAATATCACTACCAATATTACCAATATTAATTGAATCCGGAAATACCGGAATTACTTTCCGGAAAAATGGCTTATCCATGTTACCAAAAATCAATCTACCTACTCCGATCACTGATAATAATAACAATAACAACCGGGGGTTTTTTTTTTTTTTTTTTTTTTTTATGGTAGGTAAAATCATCCAATGACAAATCCCGCCCTTGGGTGGAGCGGGAAGTAGTGTCAGACTCTTACTGACTAAAAACCTACCCCGTTCCTTCGTTGCCTATAGTGCCGGGGCTGAGCCTTCCTCTCAGAAAACGGCCCTTGACCCCAGCAGGCTTCGACCCTGCCTGCTTGCAGTTAGCAGGCTGGGCCTCTTCGGTGTGCTGACAGCTCCTTGAGGCGCGCGGGAACAGAACGCGCCGTCGACGACTTGGGCTCGGTCCGGTCGGTTACCAGACAATCGGACAGCGTGCTACCCATTGCACGCCGTCCGCAAGCCCGCGCCTACGGTGGCCGGAAATCGGGATCGGAATCCCGGCGGCGGCTGGGGCGAGCGCCCCGTTGCCTCTGCCTGATGCGGTCGGCCTCCTCCTTTGCTAGCATTACTGCTTCGCAGAAGGAGGCGACCGCCTGCCATCCCTCCTCACTACGGACCATGGCCTGAACCAAGGCCCGGCGAGAGAGATCGCTGCCGCCGATCACCTCCACGAGGACACGGCGATGCTCCGCCCAGGCGGGGCACACCTCTACAGTGTGCTCCACCGTGTCCTCCGGGTGTTCCGCACAATGGCGACACCCGGGCGAATCCTCCGCACGAATCCGGAACAGGTACTTAGCGAACTTTCCGTGTTCGGTAAGCACCTGCGTCGTGCGGAAGTTGAGAACGCCGTGAGGTCTTTCCAGCCACGCCTCAAGGATGGGCCTTATCGCCCCAATTGTGGCGCGCCCCGAACGAGGTTGCGATAGTCGCTGACGCCATTTCGCCATGAGATCCCGCCGGAGCTCTGTCCGCCATGCCTCGACTTGTCGTGGCAGTGGAATTTCACCCCGGCGTTGCATCTCCATGCGCTTGTCGTGCATGTGTGCAAGGACTGTTGCCTCCAGATCCCATGGCGGTTGGCCAGCAAGGAGGGTCGCCGCCTCGCGGGAAATCGTTCGGTACCCTCGCACCATGCGTATTGCCATGACCCTCTGGCACGCATTCAGCTGGGCCCTCGGTTGCTGTGTCAACGTCGGTGCCCACACCGGGGCCCCGTAAACAACCGGGGGTTGCCCTTGGATGCACATGCGTTGCGCGTACAGGGACAACCGTCAGTTGGCATCACGTTCCAATAATAGTACATTATGATACAAGTGTGTAATGTAATTGGTTACCGTCGAGGCAGTATAAAAGCCGAGCCGTGGCGAGGGTCTTAAGAGAGCCAAGAACGGTAACCATTCATTACTCACGTGTATCATACGATGTTTACAATATACACTAATATTAGTTAACTAAATTATTTTTCTTCACAAAAGAACAATAATTTAGTTAACTAATACCTGTCAATCCCCAAGCAGCACGCGCGCGATTTTTCACCATTTTCTAAACACTAAACAAACGTCGGCGTTCGCATAGATTATAAATTAAGTTTTTTTTTATAGGATATTTATTCAAGAACGTAAATAAGAAGTTTTTCTTATAGTATGTAAAAATCGAAAATAAGCAAAGATTTTCGTAACTACACGCGCGTACGCCGGCTTTCGCTCAGGGATTGACAGGCTAATATTACAACGGTAAAATAGTAAAAATTTTCATAACATGGCGGTAAAATATTAAATCTGTTGCCTATGAGCACGCGCTAGGCTATGGCTAGATAATATTACCGTGCTATGGCTATGTGGTCTTTTGATCATATTGCCTAGTTGTCGTTTATTTTCTTGTGTGAAAAGTATTCGTAGTGACAATGGAATATGGATGCAACATTTTATAATGTAGTATTTGATTTTATTAAATTAATACAGCCCATGAATTTCACTCGAAAAAATTACGCCTAAAACCACGCGCATCTTAAAATGACGGCCATAGACCACAAACAATTTTTATTTTTTCGTATTCAAAATTTGTTTTGCGAACAAAGAGGTTGAACAAAAAAGTTATAGCTACATTACAGCACTAGTGCGTAACGGTAATCAAAATGTCACAGTTTGGTAACAGGTGCCATTATATACCTAAGTGTAGTGCAATAAGAGCCACTTTCTGAGCAAGTGTATTGAAAAAGTATCTAAAGGGCCTCTGTAAGTTGTTTTCGGCTCCTCGTACGCCTTCCAAAGGACCAGGACTTTTGGGTCCTGTGATATATTGACACATAACAGTAAAATCGGTAGCCACAGTTCAATAATAACGAATCCATTAATAAGCTATTATTAACTCTACTGCACATTAGATTAATTATACTCTTCTTTGCAACGATAACATGAAACGTCGATAATTTGTTTTTGTGGTTAATATAACTATTTTTGAGCCGTTTGGAGTTGAAACTCTTGGGCCGTGGGACCGAGTGCTCATGCGCTTTTTAAAGATCTCTCCAAACGTTTAGTTGACACTTCGCGTGACCCAAGGGCTGGCTTTTACCTCGGTCAGAGATTAAGCGTTGCTATTCAACGTGGCAATGCCGCCAGCCTTTTGGGCACACTTCCAGTCGACAGCGATGCGGATGAGTTTTATGACGCCATTTATTAGTTAGGAGTAGGTTTAAGTGTATTATTTTTAATTAGTATTTTATATAATGTATATAATTATGTATTTGTGAAATAAATTATTTTTGAACACCTATATTCAGTGCCGCGCGAAGTGCCGAGGTGAGCGCACGCATTGCAAAGAGCTAAATCTCTGTACTAAACTTTTTCTTCACCTACCTACATTTTGTCATATAATCCAAATGTTTACTGATAATGGATAAAGTTACGAGTGTCGTTTATGAGTCGAGTGGAAGTGACATTATAGAAGAGGAACGATTAATTGAAAGTGAGCAACAAGTTAATTCAAACCTAATGGAGAGGAGCTGTAATACTTTAAATGAAAATAAGAGGGTACCAGGAAAAAGAGGTCGCGAGGATAGTGAGGAAATTATAGAAGATGATGATGGGTTTATAACCGTTAGAACAGGAAACAAAAAACCAGCAAGAAGATTATCGGGGAACTTGAGTAGTAGTGTGAGCGGTGAAAGAAGCATACAATCAAAGGGTAATGTTGTGAGTATTACGGGAAAAGACACAGTATTGCCAAAACAATTTGGTTTAGCCAAATTATTGAAGTCAGAAAACATCATTAATATAAATAAAATTCAGTACAAAAATGCATACAAAGTGATTTTAGAATTTGACGACAGGAAAAACGCTGAAAAACTAGTTAAGTGTCAAAAGTTTCTAGATTTGGGGTACAGGTGCCAATTAGCAGATGAAATCAGTTTATCTTATGGAGTTGTTAAACAGATAGATTTAAATATAGATATAGAAGAAATTCAGCAAAGTTTAGAAAGTGAACATGACGTAGTTAGCGTGAGGAGATTAAAACGCCTCGGAATGTCCAAGGAATGGGTTGACAGTGAGTCAGTTCGACTGTGCTTTAAAAGTTCCACTTTACCCCCATATGTGTCTATGTATGGGTGTCGGTTTAAAGTGGAACCATATATGTTTCCAGTGACGCAGTGTTCTGGTTGCTGGCGGTTTGGGCATTTAATAAAGTCATGTCCAACAAAAATAGTACGCTGCCCAAAATGTGGGGAAAATCATAGTAACTGTGACACTACTAAATACAAATGTATAAATTGTAAGATGTCACATATGGCTTTGGAGAAGTCATGTCCCATGTTTATAAAAGAAAAGGAAATACGAAAGATAATGTGCGAGAAGAATATTACATACCGAAAAGCTCTGTCTGCTTATTTAGAGGAGAGAAAAACGCCAACAGACCATCAAATAGAAAAAGAAATTATACATAATAAATCTAATTATTCTACCAATGATAAGACGTCGTATCGAGATGTATTAGTTACAAAAGCTCGGCCAGAGAAACAGATCCAGGGACGAAATGAACAAATTACTAATAGTGAAGACAGTGGAGACCAAAGTGTGGAAGAGTCGGAAGATTCACTAATTTTGGGGAAAGCTGTAAGGAAACAAACTAAAAGGAAGAAAAGGTCAGGCCATAAAAATAATCTTTCATTTGGTAATGTAGATGAATTGCCTGTATTACAGGAAAGAGTGGAAAATAAGGAACAGCCCACAAAGCGTAATATAGACTTTAAAGGATTTTTTGATAAACTGAAACAATTGTGTTTGTCGGAGTATAGTTTTGATGTCAAAGTTAAATTGATATGTAATCTTATATTTGAACAATGTTTCCAGTTAGTTTGGAGATTACTTAAGGAAGGAAATGTGTATAATAAATTAATTTCTCTGTTTAAAGATGGCTTGTTCACGTAAAACTATTAATTTGAATATAATGCAGTGGAATGCACAGAGCTTGAAACCCAAACTTGAAGAATTTAAATGTTTACTGTTGCAGGAAAAAATACACGTAGCATTAATTAGTGAAACCTGGCTAGGAGAAGATGTTTATGTTAATATTGACCAATATAATGTATTCAGAAGAGATAGAGAGGATTCGTATGGGGGGATTGCTGTTGTAGTTCATAACTCACTAAGTGTGCAGGAGGTAGCGGTAAGTCCAAGTAATCCAGGCATCGAACTAATGAGTATTAAACTAAATCATTGTAGCTATATTAAATATATAATTTTAATCTATTGTCCTAGTTCCGTTCATACGACACAAGCTGACTGGGATAAGATCTTTTCTTTGTTCCCAAATAAATGTTTAATAACAGGAGATTTTAACGCTCACCATACAAACTGGTCGTATAAAAATGATAATAGGGGTGTACAAATTTTTGAGTCAGCATTAGAGTATGGTTTTACGTCCCTGAATGCTGGACAACCCACTAGGGTTAAACTTGTGAATAACATTTTACAGTCGTCTTCTCCAGATATTACATTTGCGTCTGCGGATATTGCTATTAACTGTGACTGGTATGTTATGAACGAAAACTTAGGTAGCGACCACTTATTTATTAAAGTTAAACTAAATTACTGCGAGGATGTCTACTTCCGTAAAAAGCGTAATTACAAATTAGCCAATTGGACTGGTTACAGAGAAAGTCTCCTTGATTGCTTTTCTCTGCCTAATACGAATAATGACGTTCAGGTTATGTACGATGATTTTTCGTATCAAATAAATAAATCAGCAGATGAAAATATTCCTCTTGTTAAATATTGTAATAAGCCAAATAACAAATTTAAACCGAAAGGGTACTGGAGTCCAGATTTGTCTAAACTGGTTGCGGAACGTCGACTGGCGCTTAAGAAATTTAGAGGGAACCCAACACCAATTAACCTCGCAACACTTCAGGAAAAAACCCTGAAAGCTAAACAAGCTATACAAAAAGCAAGATCTGATGATTATAAGAAATTCTGTGAAAGCATTGATTACAAAGTTTCAGCTTCAGATATGTGGCATCGATTACGGTGGGTCAAAGGTTACAAGAAATCCAATATCCAATGTCCTCAGGAGCTAAAGAGAGAAATGTTATGTGATCTTACTCCAGATTATGTCGCTCCTCCTAAGCCGATATTTAATTCTACAAATGTGTTGCTTGAGTCTGAGGTTACGTTGCAGGAACTAAATAACTCTTTAAAGAAAAAAGATACTGCTCCAGGAGATGACCAAATTACGTACTCAATGATTTTACATCTACCACCTATTGGTAAATTATACTTACTCAAAATCTATAATAATATATTAATCTCAGGCAATTTCCCATTGCAGTGGCGTCAGGTTAGAGTTATCCCGATACCAAAATCGAGTAGTGGCTTGAATGCTAACAGCAAACCAAGACCTATTTCTTTGATGTCGTGTACGTGCAAAATTTTTCATGCTATTATAACCAAAAGACTCGAATGGTATATAGAGAAGCATCGAATTTTGTCGCCAAGTACAATTGGCTTCAGGAGAGGTCAATCCTGCCTTGATTGCCTTACGCGTTTGGTGGCGCAAATTCAGATAGGCTTTTCAATGAACGCTCCAACTATAGCTTGTTTTATTGACATCAAAAGTGCTTATAATAATATATTAATAGACAAGCTAGTGCAGATGCTTGATAGTTTGGGTATTGGTAAGAATATTTGTCAATATTTGTGGAATTTTCTTAGCGAACGTCATCTAAAAGTAGCTGATGAATCCGCAATTGATGTGGTTAGATATGCACGAAAAGGCTTAGCTCAAGGTGATCCCATGTCACCGTTACTCTTCAATATAGCGACTTATAAGGTTTGTCGGGATATTTCTGAAGTGTATTCATGCCAGTACGCTGATGATTTCGTTTTCTATTTCACTTGTCAGAATATATTAGAGGGTCAATATAAAGTTCAAAATGCTCTGGATGCTTTTACTGTTTTGCTGGACGAATTAGGTTTAGAAATATCTATAAGTAAATCCAAATTTTGTGTTTTTAGTAGGGGATTTAGGCAACAGCAAATACAACTTTCCATAAATAATAGTGTACTTGACAACGTATGCTACTATAAATATTTGGGTATTTGGCTAGATAAAACATTACGCTGGGGTAAACACATCAACGAAATTGTCGAAAAAATCCAGAGACTTCTCAATCTACTTAAAATTCTTACTAGTTCTTCTTGGGGTATTCATCAGATTCATCTTCGTAGACTCTACGTGGCTCTAATTAGAAGCAGGTTAGACTATGGGTGTTTTTTATATGATAGTAGCGCTAAGATAAATATTTACAAGTTAGAAAAAGTACAAAATCAAGCTTTAAGAGTAGTAGGGAGTTTTATAAGAAGCACACCTATACACGTTATGGAGTGCGAGCTCTGTGTTCCTCCACTGCACGTTAGGAGAAGATGGTTAGCATTCAAATATTGTTTAAAATCATATTCTGTATCCGATAATGTAGTAATAAAACTGTTGTCAGAGCTGAGTACTATTAGTCATATCAGATATTGGGCAACTAAAAAGCTTCCATTACTTGTTAGTGTATATAAGGAGGTTAAGGACGAAAATATAAGGGCGTCCCTGATTCCAGAAATGTTTTCGTTAGATATCTGGGTTACTGGTATTAACGTCGAAGACGTAATAAAAGTTAATTTGGACTCAATTAAAAACCCTAAGAGGACATATGATTTAAATTCAATTAAAGCAGAAACTCTGAGAGAAGTAGCTGATAAATATCACGGTTATTACAAAATTTATACAGATGGCTCTAAGAGTGCTAATGGAAATGGAGCTGCCTACTACGATCCTTTAAATTTAGACAATACAAATACTTATTATAAATTAAATAATTATGTGTCAGTTATGTCTTTGGAGCTTTTTGCAATCTCAGAAGCACTTTCATATATCCTAACTATCAATAATAACAGGAAAACATTGATTTGTGTAGATAGCAAAAGTGCACTACAACATATAGCTCGATGCGCCTCTGGGCACAGAGGTGCATCGATAGCTTATGAAGTTCTGGCTAAAATACATGATTTATCTAAAAGAGGGATAGGTCTGAGATTGCAATGGGTTCCTTCACATATAGGTATAAAAGGTAATGAGGAGGCTGATCGTTTAGCAAAATTGGGTATAGATGAAGGTAGAGAAACAGACATTGGAAATGATTATGTGGAATTATTGCCTAAATATAAAAATAAATGTCAGGATGTTTGGAAAGAATATTTTAATGAACGATCGAAAGAAAAGGGAATATGGTATAAGTCTATAGTTTCGGAGCCTCCTCATATACCGTGGTTTTTTAACACTAGGCTTAGCAGAAAGTTTATTGTAACGGCTCACAGACTGAGATCTGGACACATGCCGCTCAATAAGTTTGCATTTCTAATGAAAAAAACTAATTCACCAAATTGTGAGGAGTGTGGCACAGTAGAAGATGTTATACATCTATTGACGGAATGTGTCAGATTTCAGTCTGCTAGACAAGAATTATATAGAGAACTAAATACGAACAGGTACGATGTTGGAATGTTTCATCATATTTTGTCGGCACCTATCTCTGAGGCTGCTCATAGTTTAATAAAGTTTGTATTGTTACGTTTTACTTTATAAGTTAATGTAGGTAAGGTATTTACTGTATAAGGTCCGATGGGACTGGCATGTACATTTGTATAAAGGTCCCAAATTCAAAATAAAGAGAAAAAAAAAAAAAAAAACACCTATATTATTATAACACAATTATTAATTTTATACTATTTTAATAATAAATTAAAAAAATACATACCCTGGTCACTGTTGGAATTTATTATATTTGTAGCATTAAAGTTTGTATCCGATTCATTTGTAGCATTGTTGTTTTCACTAGTTTCCTCTATAGCATTCGTATTTTTATCCGATTCATTTGTGGCCTTAGTATTTTTATCAGTCTCCTTTGTATCGTTAAAGTTTTTACCCATTTCATTTAAAACAGTCGAACTTTTACCTGTCTCCTTTGCAGTGTTTGAATTTTCATTCATCTCTTTTGTAGAATTGGAATTTCTCTGATTTACCTTTCCAGAGAAAACGCAAGGAATTTTTAGACCATTACTCATTTCACAATAGTTTTTAGTAGCTGAAAATGTGAACAAAAATATAAAATTCAATATTTGACTGAAGTTTCTGATAAAAAATTATAGGTTTTGTTTTTATTTGACATTATAAAGTAATGCTTGACTGCGATAGCACCTGGGGCCCAAGTATGTTATTTCTGTAAATTCCATTCCATTGTCATTTTGCTACATGCAGCTAAAAGTTCATAATCTGCAAAGTTCACTATGACCGATCATTGGCCGGTCAGTGGTCATTTAGCTGTCAAAGTCAAATTGACATTACTGCTTACAGTTTTTATTTAGAGCGGCCGCTGGCCGGTGTTTTCAGTGTTTGGTTTTTGTTATGTTTTTATTTAGATTTAAGTCAGACATTCATTTGACATTATGTAGGTAAGTACGAGATTACCATTCTATGCCATTTCGTTCAATGGAGTGTCAGTGGTAGATCATCGGAAAGTCATAATAAAGCCATTATATTAGTAGAAGCCAAAACTTGTCAAAATCAACAATTATGAAATCAATGATAGACCATTCTGACACTATTGAAATAGCAGACTTGATTGAGGCCCTAGTTGACGGTGAAGCACACTAGTTTATTAAGAGCCTATTCACTCTAGCCTTGAAGACACGTAAATTATGATCTGTCGGGAAGACTTGGGAAACTATTTCAGTTGTTATTATAAACATTTAATTTACAAGACAAAAAGACAAGTGAAACAATGACATCAGCAGTGCTATTGCTGAGAGATTACAAAGCTAGTTAAAACCGTCCATTCCAGTCAAAATGGAATGACAATTAATATGTAACTGACTCCATTTAATTTTTTACGGTGTGTTTACCGAATACACAATGGTGAACATTCTAAAGTCAGCAAAAATTCCACAATGACTAAGTCCCGCTTTTATAACTATAATAGTTAGTTCGGCAGAAGACACTGGTTACAAAGGCGTACGCCATGGTACATAATATGTACCATGACGTACGCCTTTTTACCATTATATTATAATGATATACGGTTGTTAAAATTCGAAGACATGTGACATCCACCAACCTGCACTGGGCCCGCGTGGTGGATTACGGCCCATTCCCTCTCTTAGAGAGGAGGCCTGTGTCCCAGCAGTGGGAACATTAAAAAAAGCTGATGATGATGATGATGATACGGTGGTTGAGACGCTAATAATGCTGCGCTGGTATTCTGACAGAGCCTGGACATAACGGTGGAGGAAGATAGAGACTTGGAGTACAAGTAGTGTTTAGGGCCGAAACACTTCGGGATTGGAAGAAATGTTGTTCTACCGGCGCTAAAATGGACATATGACATTATTGCAATCATATACTTTAGTTAAGGGTATTACATTGCTCAATGACCTTGAAGAATTGACCTCTACACTAGTAGAGAAGAATAAACCTCTACACAGGCATTGCAGGGGGTGCTGCGCGCGGGGTGTTAGTACTGATTCGATTTTTTCTTGATTACTTATCGATATTCAATGAAATTAGAAAAAAAAAACAATACAAGTTATTCAATTTGTTGTAACATATATTTTGGTATAAATTCAATGTATAAATATAAAGCCGTTTTCGGGAAAATATGGAATTAATGTTCAAAAAAGGCCTATTTACCAGATTTTTTTTCTAGAGTTAGGGTAATTTTTTGAGAAACGTAATCAATACAATTTATTAGTAATGTCCTTAAGTATCCCCTTCAGTTTTTATATGGTAATCGTACATAAGGAATAATCTATAAACTTCAATCAAACTTGCTGTTTTTTTGGATTTGGGCCATATAATCCCCTTAAGTACTTCTAGGTAAGCGTACTCTATCATCTGCCACATCATCGCTTGCCATCACGTGAGATACTATCGATAATAATAAAAAAGTCATTATGGTTGGGTCTGATCATTGATATATATGTACTACGGTCTGATATAGGTGTCTTCAAATGTAGAGTGAATAGGCTCTTAATAAACTAGTGCGCCTCACCATCAACGATTGCATCCTTGCTTACCATCAGGTGGGATCACAGTTAAGCACTAGTTTATATCAGATAAAAAATAAAGGTGATACAACATAACGCACTAAAATTATCCAAAAGAAGGGTTTTTTTCTCATGGTAGGTAAAATCATTCAATGACAAATCCCGCCCTTGGGTGGGGCGGGAGATATTGTCAGACTCTTACTGACTAAAAACCTACCCTGTTCCATTCATTGCCTTCGTCCCAGGGCCCCGGGTGACATTTTCACATAACCTTTGGCCCCAGTAGGCTTCGGCCCTGCTGGGCCTCTACAGTTTGCTGACAACTCCTTGAGGCGCGCGGGAACAGTGCGCGTCGTAAACAACTTGAACTACCCATTGCCCGCCGTCCGCGAGCCCGCGCCTACGGTGGCCGGAAATCCGGCGGCGGCGGCGGCGTGTGCGCCATTGCCTGGGTTCCACTCCATCAAATGTTATTTTACCAGAAATGCCCAACGGAACTTCATACTCGCATAGATATCACAATGAAGATAGTTAAGCGACTATGACAATACAAATAAATAAATGGTTCTAAATAGTAATGTTGAAAATGGTATCATCAAAGTGACCTGATGATGATGATGGAGCCGGAAGATAGGCACCGGAACTCCGTAATGCATCACTGTTTCTTGGCCGTGTTTGGGCTTGTTAGAATTGTCATGGGATGCACTTTGGCTATAAGGTGAAACAACTGATCTGATGATTGAACTGAGCCGGAAGGGTGAAGGTAGAAGTTAGAAGACACACAAAGACTTCATGAGAAGTTCTCGTGTCTTCCTTCCACCTTCCGGCTTAAAACAATGTTTAACAATTTTTTTTAACAATGCTTAAAACAATGTTTCCTAGCAGTGTTTGGGTTTATTGGAATTATCATGAGAAATAGGCACTCTGGTTATAAGTGCATCGCAACTAAAAAGTGTGAAATAAAAAACTTTTTACAAAAAACTAAAAGGATTAAAATAACTTTAATTTCGGTAGCCGAGAAATACCGACTTCCGAAATTAAAGTTATTTTAATCCTTTTAGTGTTTTTTTAATGAAGTCGGTATTTTTTTTTTTTTTTGTAAAAAAAATTTGTGCGGTCGTTCTAGGACAGGCATTTAATATGCTACGTTCGTGGGAGCGATCGGCGGCGATCTCTCGCGGGGCTTCGTTCAAGCCATGCTCCGGAGCGAGGAGGAGTGGCAGGCGGTCGCCTCCTTTTGCGAAGCAGTAATGCTAGCAAAGGCGCACACGCCCGATTTCCGGCCACCGCAGGCGCGGGCTCGCGGACGGTGGGCAATGTGTAGCTCGCTGTCCGTCCGTCCGGTAACAGACCGGTCCGAGCTCAAGTCGTCTACGGCGCGCATTGTTCCCGCGCGCCTCAAGGAGTTGTCAGCAAACTGTAGGGGTCCAGCAGGGCCGAAGCCTACTGGGGCCAAAGGTTATGTGAAAATGTCACCACGGGCCCTGGGACAAAGGCAATTAATGGAAGGGTAGGTTTTTAGTCAGTAAGAGCCTGAAACTATTTCCCGCCCCACCCAAGGGCGGGATTTTTCATTGGATGACTTTACCTACCATAAAAAAAAAAAAAATTTGCTACGTGATTTTGCAATCACTATCGTTATGTAGTCTTTTAGGGGTGAAAGTACATAATCATGCAATTAAGGACTTTATTTACTTTTTTTATTTTTTCATGCTCTGGAAGATTTTACTGAATTAAATGTGAAACTGAAGTTTCTTGTCATACTCACTTGTGTCGTTAGACTCCTTTTTATTTAACATCTCTTCTTGATTTACTCGTATCAACAAGGTTTTATTCTTCACAAAACGCCGTACATTTATCACATTTTCATACAAAGTTTTGTAATATACGCAACACAGCATGGAGCCGTTGTGCTCAGCTGACACTGTCAAGTTTATTTCTACTTCCTTGTAGAAAAATATCTTGTTGCCTACTGTATTAATCCATCCTATTTCCACATCTAAAACATATTTTGATTTTAAATCTTATGATCACAATCATCATCGTCATTATTTCTCCCCCAAGCGTCGCCATAACAACCGATGCAGTGCATCTTGCATCGGATTCCTTTATAATCACAATGATTGGTACGAATTGATATGAAGGTATTGCATGACTGTTGTAGTTAAGGTATTGCTGGCGGCTGTGTAGAGCCGATATTCAAGTTCAGTAAATTTTGACCAGTTAGGCCAACATAAACGTTCTGAACTTGGCAGATTTTTTACGCGATTTCAGGTTTGGTCCCATAGTAAAAGTTGTTTGTTATCATGACTACAATCACGTGTTCATGTATCGTTCACTAATAACCAGTCACCCTATATATTGTTTGTATTACATGTATATATTTTATTAGTTATGTATTGTATACACCGTTAAATTTTGGTCGTTTTAATCCCGTGGAGGGCCGATTCGGTACATGAAACACTATCGATTTGTAAAGATAAAATTAAAAAATAAACTACTTTTTTTACAAAAACTCCAATTGATATACGCATATACGAAATTCATATATATTATAGTCGTTAATGTGACATTGTCCCACCTTTATGGAATATTAACACAAGACACATTTTGTATTTTGTCACAGTGAAGCGGCACAAAATATTTTTTTGAGATGTTGGGACATTCAGTCATTTTCTATGGGAGATTTGAAGTGCCTCTTGTATGTCCTACCCAACACTACTATACCTCTACCATGAGTTTTAAGCAATAGTATTCGTCGTTACTCGATATCGACGCCGTAAATATTTTGTATGGCAAATTTTGGTTCTGCAAGTGACCGCTAGAGGCGCTGCAAAATTTGCCATACAAAATATTTACGGCGTCGATATCGAGTAGCGACGAATACTATTGCTTAAAACTCATGGTAGAGGTACTAATGTTATAAACGTGTCGATTGCGTTAACGTGAAAACGAATCGCAGTCAGCGCACTAAAAGTATCAAGATATCAAAACAAACAAAATCCAAGACTTACTGTACGGCTTATATTGTCGACAGCTAAATGTAACTTGTTTTGTGACATCATACTCCTGTTTCAATATTTCATCATTTCGATATTCATCTGTAATGAGAAAGGAGAAGTTTTATGACGCCATTTTTAGTAAGAAGAAGGTTTTAGTGTATATATAGTTTAATTTATATCATCATCTTCCTGCCCTTATCCCTTTTTATTTGGGGTCGGCGCAACACGTTTTTTTCTTCCATTCTCTCCTGTCACTCGTCACGCTATCACTAACTCCCTTTTCTTTCATATCACTCCTCACACAATCCATCCATCTCTTCTTTGGTCTCCCTCTCCCTCTCCATCCATGCAGATGTAAACTCAGAACTCTTTTAGTAACATGCGTTTCATCCCTCCTCTTCACATGACCATACCAAGACAAACGATTTCCTTTCAACTTTTCAGTCACTGGCGCCACCAGTAACTGAATTAGTGTTTTATATAATGTGTATAATTGTGTATTTATCTGTAATACATTTTAGAATAGAATAGAATCGTTTATTTCTGAGTTAGTTCATCATTTCATCATCATCATATTAGTCGGAAGACGTGTTGTACATAGCCCAAAAGCCTATTCTATTCCCGCAACTCTTGCCAGGTCATCGGTCCACCTTGTAGAAGGCTTTCCAACACTGCGTCTTCTAACGCTGTCGCCATTCCAGAATCTTTCAACCCCAATGGCTATCTGTTCTGCGAGCAATGTGCCCTGCCCACTGGCACTTAAGTTTGGCGATTCTTCCTCGACAACTTCCAGCCTCCCGAACAAATCTCCGGATTCTGAAAAGGCTTCAATAACGTAGACCACATACATACGCTAAGGCAGGTTATATATTTAGAAGACCGAGGAGTATAATCTGCCTGTCTGCCTAGCGTTTGTGGACTACGAGAAAGTCTTTGATTCGATCGAGAATTGGGCTGTGCTGCAGTCTCTCCAACGGATCAGACATCATTTCTCCGAAACTGTTTACGGCCGCAATGGAAGATGTCTTCAAGGTTCTAGACTGGAATGGACGACATAGTAATCATGGCTGAGACTATAATATGGAGGAGCTCAGCACAATGCTCAATGACCTCGGTGGAGCTTCCGAAAGAGTGGGGCCTAAAATGAACATGGACAAACCCAAAGTCATGGTAAACAGCCATGTAGCACCCACTTCTATCAAAGTCGGAAACTCTACACTCGAAGTTGTCAAAGATTACTTTTACCTCGGACAGACAGTTTTTTTTTTTAATTGATATAAACTATAGTGCTTGACTGCAATCCCACCTGATGTTAAGCAGTGATGCAATCGTTAATAGTGAGGCGCACTAGTTTATTAAGACCCAATTCACTCTAGCCTTGAAGAAACCTAAATTATAATCGGACGGGAAGACCGCAGCAGGCAAACTGTTCCAGTCCCTCGATGTACGCGGTATAAACGACGAGGCAAAACGCTTAGTCTGTACTGTAGAAGTTTCAACATATTTGCGACATATCCGGCCGTATCTTTTTTTTCCATTAACTTAGAATTTTGTTTTTTTTCACAGCTTCAAGGGACTGCAGATTTGACTGATTTTATTTGGTTTTAATTTCAACTCGATACCTCCACGCGTTCCCGAGATACAGGTCTTGACAGACAGATGGATAACAAAGTGATCTTGTAAGGTTTCAGCTTTTTCCTTTTGAGTTACGGAACCCTAAAAATAAAATAAAATATGTAAAACTTACAATAACCATCGTCAACTAGACGGATGAATCTTCTCTCCACTTCTGAACCGTACAAGGTTAAGTTCAAAACGAGTTGGTTCCTGTTGGAAGCATTGTATACTTTGAACGAGTTGTATATTTCAGTGTTGTTGTCAAACTTCTCCAAGTCAATTGTAAATTTAGTTTGTTCTACTTTTAGCGCTTCTAACTTAGTAATGAAATGATCTGAAACACAGAATATACTCGTAATAAATAAACATAAGAAATCACGTTTAATTTTAAATTCTGTTTGAAAACACAATTTAAAGGACAATGGGCAAAAATGTATGGAAGCTGGTACACCCCACCAATAGCAATGAGAAATATATCGTTAGATAGGTCTTTTTAACTGGAACAACTTTTACTATGACAGCTTTGTTGAAATGTTTGTCCGTTCTGAGTTTTAGGTTAAAAACAAAAGTTAGGTTAGGTTAGGTACTAATTGGTACACCCCACCAATAGCAAAGACATATATGTCGTTGGATAGGTCTTTTTAACTGGAACAACATTTACTATGACAGGTTTGTTGAAAGGTTTATCCGTTCCGAGTTTTAGGTGAAAAACAAAGGTTAGGTTAGGTTAGGTGTTAAAAACAAGGTAATTGGTACACCCCACCAACAGCTAAGACATATATGTCAATGGATAGGTCTTTTTAACTGGAACAACATTTACTATTACAGCTTTGTTGAAATGTTTGTCCGTTCTGAGTTTTAGGTTAAAAAAAGTTAGGTTAGGTTAGGTACTAATTGGTACACCCCACCAATAGCAAAGACATATATGTCGTTGGATAGGTCTTTTTAACTGGAACAACATTTAATATGACAGGTTTGTTGAAAGGTTTGTCCGTTCTGAGTTTCAGGTTAAAAATAAAAGTTAGGTTAGGTTAGGTGCTAATTGGTACACCCCACCATTGTCATAGTAAATGTTGTTCCAGTTAAAAAGACCTATCCAACGACATATTATGTCTTTGCTGTTGGTGGGGTGTACCAACTACCTTGTTTTTAACACCTAACCTAACCTTTGTTTTTAACCTAAAACTCAGAACGGACAAACATTTCAACAAAGCTGTCATAGTAAATGTTGTTCCTGTTATAGGGATCTATCCAACGACATATATGTCTTTGTTATTAGTGGAGTGTACCAATTAGCACCTAACTTAACCTAACCTTTGTTTTTAACCTAAAATTCAGAACGGACAAACATTTCAACAAAGCTGTCATAGTAAATGTTGTTTCTGTTAAAAAGACCTATCCAACGACATATATGTCTTTGCTATTGGTGGGGTGTACCAATTAGCACCTAACCTAACATAACTTATTTTTAACCTAAAACTCAGAACGGACAAACATTTCAACAAAGCTGTCATGGTAAATGTTGTTCCTGTTAAAAAGACCTATCTAACGATATATATCTCATTGCTATTAGAGGGGTGTACCAATTAGCCCATTGTCCTTTTCATTAAATATTAAAACCTTAAAAATATCGGCCTCTGCTTTAAAAAAATATCACCCTTGACCGTGAAAAAATAGGAATGAAAAAAGCCCTTGTTGTGATAAATTTAAAAAAGCACGCGGGTGATATACATGTCATGTTGGACCTAATCGTAGTGTGTTCAGTTTCTGCATTGTGTGTGTCTATATGTGCAAATAAAATATCTTTCTTTCTTTCTTCTTTCTTTCTTTCTAGTGCAATAAGAGGCAGTTTTCGAGTAGGTGTATTGAAAAATAGTTTTGAAGTTGAAATCGAACCACCGTAATTAGTGTTGCCAACATTTCTTCGACGATATATAGTATTTTTCAAAACAAGCTATAAAAAAATATAGAACTTACACTTCAAAAAAATATAGTATTTTATGGAAAAAGCAAACAATATTATTTAGGTATTTTTTTCACTTCTTGCATTTCTTAACTATTTAAATTCTAAAATAAAAGCTTCATTGTTTATGACAACCTTTTTTTAAATTAATATAAATCAAAAACTATATGTTAAAGTTTTTCTTTTTTGTATTTTTCTTTTTGACAATCGGTGATAGCGATCGACTTTCGCTATTTTTTCACTATTTTCTCTAACTAATTTTTTTAGTATTTGAAAATAATCACCAAAATAAAAAAAAAACATAAACAGCAAATCAATGACCAAGTATTCGTTTGACATTAACAAGTTCAAAACGTAGTAAGGTAGATACATTCGGATACACGCTACCGTATCGGTCAAATGTTGAAAATATAGTATTTTTGCGTACTATATATTTTTGTACACAGACCCAATACAATACTATAAATTATAGTACGGTTGGAAACCCTAACCGTAATATCTCTGTTTAAAAAATTAATATTTTAGAGTATTCCAGGGCCCACATGAACCTTTTACTCTGCATTATAATATAGGATTTGTTTTTGTTTACTTACCAGTATTATCAATGTACACTTGATTCCATTGATGAAACGCCTCCATCCGTCCGGGGAAACGCATCAGAATTAGATCGGAATCAAATGTTAGCGTTTTAACTCTCTGGCAAATCATTGCAGATTCTGAAATAGGATTTTGATACTATTGGAGAAAGATTATCTTTGCGACCGAGGTAAAATTTGCCTGAGCCGCAGGTAAGGGTGTTGTTGAACCAAATGCTGCAATAACAAATTTTCACGAAAATCAAAGGGCGTTTTACAATACATAAAAAAATTAATAAGCGGAGGTTGGCCAATAGTGCTTCGGAGTCGCTTAGCACCCAATACAATTAATACGATTCCTAAAAAGGGTGGCTACTCAGCAACTGGTGATAGAATCACTTAGCACCCCTAGCCTAATACAATAAATTCAAGCAATTGTGCCATACTAGTTTTTTTTTTTATTCTAGGTAAAATCATCCAATGGCAAATCCCGCCCTTGGGCGGAGCGGGGAGTAGTGTCAGCCTCTTACTGACTAAAAACCTACCCTGTTCCTTCGTTGCCTACCGTGCCGGGGTTGGGTATACCTTTCGGAAGCTGACCCATGACCCAAGCAGGCTTCGACCCTGCCTGCAGCTAGCACGCTGGGTCTCTACGGTTTGCTGACAGCTCCTTGAGGCGCGCGGGAACAGTACGCGCCGTCGACGACTTGGGCTCGGTCCGGTCGGTTACCAGACGATAGAACAGCGTGCTACTCATTGCACGCCATCCGCAAGCCCGCGATTGTGCCACACTAGTGCTATAGATACCGGCACGAATCTTGAGCGTTCGGTGAAAGAGTGGGGAACGCTTTGCGCATAATATCACATCGGCCAGCCAATCACTAGTACAAGGATTGCACACCCCAACTCACTTCATACCACTAAAGAGACCTGATATTTCACTTCTACACAAGTGAAAATCAGCCTTGAAGTAAAAAGTCAGCGCTCAAGATCCGTGCCGGTATCTGTAAAAACCGTAAATAGCATGCCCAAAAGCGGTAGGGATTTTTTTAAGTGAGAGTTTAGACCCCAGCCTGATACAATAAATACAGTCAGTCATGGCGGGGGCGAGCTCACGCACTTTTCCACACTGGTGCAAATACAGTAAATCGCATACCTAAAAGCGATTTTCGAGTAAGTGTACTTAATGAAAAAAAGTAAATAAAACTTACCTGAGATTTGTATATCGGCTTCAGAATAATAAAATAAACCTAATATAAGAAGCACAAAACATAACATGATACAGTCTTTAATACCCATAAACTTGATGGAACTACTCATCTCTAAGTGAACAAAACATATACCTATTTATAATTATAAGTAAGCATGAAAATGGAATTCCGAATATCGTCCCGGTAGGCAAATATGTACAAATAAGGAAAATAATACAAATATGAATAATGACAGAAAATTGATAAGCACAGAATTCAGTCTTATGTACTATGTATTTCATTGTTCATACCTACACTAGGCCTGGCGCACTTGTTACTACTTATAGTCATCAATCTATACCTACCCGGCCACTCCGGGGGGGCTAGTTCGATAGAGCGTCACACTATTTTCAAATTCTTTATCGAACATTGTATGGAGTTCTTATTTTAATTATATTATTTATAATTTTTTTTTCATAGATTTGCGACTTTTGTCGTGCAAAAAGCCAATGACCTCTGAATGATTCAGCGTAAGTAGACCTTCCGGTACTAGTGACTGTCTACTAATGCAAGGTCAACATATTTTTGTTTTTAGGGTTCCGTAGTCAAATGGCAAGAAACTGAACCCTTATGGATACGTCACGTCTGTCGGTCCGTCAGTATGGCACAGCCACTTTTTTCCGAAACTACATATAAGAAGTATACTGTTGAAACTTTTTAAGTAGATGTATTCTGTGAACCGCATTAACATTTTCACACAAAAATAGAAAAAAAAAACAATTAATTTTGGGGTTTCCCATACTTAGAACTGAAATTCAAAATTATTATTTTTTTTCATCAAACCCGTACGTGTTGGGTATCTATGGATAGGTCCTCAATAATGATATTGAAGTTTTCTAATATCATTTTTTCTAAACTGAACAGTTTGCACAAGAGAGACACTTCCAAAGTGGTAAAATGTGTGTGTCCCTGTAACTTCATAGATAAGAGAATGATAAAACTAAAAAAAATACATGATGTAGGTACATTACCATGCAAACTTCCACCGAATATTGGTTTGAACGAAATCTGGTAGGTAGTTTTTTTTTAATACGTCATAAACCGTAAACCGCAATTTACTAAGTTTGTACGGAACGGAACCCTCAGTGCGAGAGTCCGACTCGCACTTGGCCGGTTTTTTAAATATGTTTGTGAAAAACATAACATGGTGTAAATATTATCTATATATTTATAAGAAAGTCGTGTTAGTTACACTATTTATAACTCAAGATCGGCTGAATCGATTTGGCTGAAAATTGGTGGGAAGGTAGCTTAGCACCAGGAAAAGGATATAGGATAATTTTAATCCCACTAAGTAAAAAAAAAAACTTAAGCCTGCTCATTTCTTTGTATAGTAGCGTAGAGTAGCGTAGGATAGCATAGAGTGGCGTAGAGTAGCGTAGAGTAGCGTAGAGTAGCGTAGAGTAGCGTAGAGTAGCGTAGAGTAGCGTAGAGTAGCGTAGAGTAGCGTAGAGTAGCGTAGAGTAGCGTAGAGTAAGGAGCGAAGCCGCGGGCAAAACCTAGTTATTATATAAAAATTACTGGCGTCCCGCCCCAGCTTCGCACGGGTGCAACGGTTATATTAAATATACATTTAACCTTCCTCTTGAATCTCTCTATCTATTTAAAAAAAAACCGCATCAAAATCCGTTGCGTAGTTTTAAAGATCTAGGCATTCATAGGAACAGACAGCGGGAAGCGACTTTGTTTTATACCCCGAATCTATGATTATGTTTTTAGTATGTCGTGATAGAGATTATACATAGAGACCTTTGACCAAGTCTCGATCAAATCATAGGCTTTCTCGTAGCCTTCAAACACTAAGCAGAAAGGCAGGTTATATTGGTTGATCTTCTGTATAACCTGCTGCAATAAATGTGTATGGTCTACGGTACTGATGCCTTTTCGGAATCCGGCTTGCTCGCGAGACTGGCAGTCATCAAACCTGTGTTCGAGACGGTTCGTGATGACTCTGGGAAACATTTTAGAGAGACATGGCTTAGAAGTGAGATGGGTATGTAATTTTTAATCAAACCAACATAATTAATAAAGAAATTAATTTCGTACATGCGTAAATTAATTGGAGTTTAAAAAAAAAGTATTTTTTATTTTAATTTTCTCTCTACAAATCGATAGTGTTTCATGTATCTTAAAGAACGATTCAAGTTCCTTCATGACACACATTCTAGATATCTTAGGTCATCGGAAAATTTGGGACGCCAAGCCACTCGACTAATTTTTATGGCAAGTCGTTTGCAGTTCAAGCAGTGCGGCTGTGGAATGATTTGCCCGTGTCGGTAAGGCAAGCTCAAACACTACCGATTTTTTTAAATATGGTCAAGGATCACTACCTCTCCTCTTGAACGTCATTAGTACACTATTTCTCTGCTTTCATATATATTATCTATACCTAAAGGTATATATATTATATTGCTTGTATTATATGTATTTTATAAGTTATGTATTGTATATATGTAAATAGTACACCATAAACTACCTGAGTATCTTTTTCTCCTTCTCTGTGTAATGCATCCAAAGGTTGTCTGTAAGAGATCGCTTTTAGCGATAAGACCGCCCATTGTGACACCCTATTAATTTTAAGTTCTTTATGTAATTTTATTTTTTGGTGTACAATAAAGAATACATCTATCTATCTATCATGTACCTAATCGATCCTCCGCGGGATTAAAACGACCAAAATTTAACGGTGTTTATGATCCTTGGATCTGCCGCAACATACATATGTAATAAAAGTTGAAGCTTGGCCCAGCAGTGGAAAAAAACTAGTTCTATCTTCGCATTTCTATTGATCTATGTCTCAACTTTCTATACAGCCAGTCAATTACAGCGCGATGTAAAAATGAAATTAAGAAATAATCATTTTTTTTTATTATTACATAATTATTTATAATTTATTTTCAATTAATCCTTTAATTCTATAAAACTAACATAGATATGAGAAATATTTACCATTTTTCACTGATAAAAATGAAAAATGATGGCTGATAATGGTTGTGGCATGGCTATTAGGCCTTTGTGCCATAAAATGATGGCTGAAAAGCCGATTGACCACAGAAAAAAAAAACAAAATGGCGGGAAAGTTGTTATAGAATTTTGTTTATACTTTACTAAATCTCTGCTGTAAGACATTTTGTAATTACACAATAATCAGATTCAGTTAAGGATTCAACGTTTGATTCGAAGACGGTCTGCTTCCAGTGCGTGTAGGGCGCCTCGGGCGCGGTGCTGAAGCCGAGCCGCTTGTGCGACTTCGTGTTAAGAGAAGAGGTTAAAGCAGTAGTCGGAAACATTTTACGGCCTAACTCAAAAGAAACATACCTAAAATCATACGAACCTTTGACGATAACTCAGGTTTTTATTTTTATTTTCCTCTTATTCGTAATTTATAAAGATTTATTAATTTTTAGACGTAACGAGCAATTTACCTTTAAAAGGATTCTGGACTAGTTACAGTAGGGTCAACGGATCTTGGCGCGTCTGAAGTTAGGCTCTGCGAACTTTAGCGCTTGTGCACTCGTAAAAAAATAAATGGTTTGAAAAAATAAATGCAGTTGTTATTGCTGTTAATAACTGTTATTGGCATTTATTTTTATAAATCATTTATTTGGCGCGCTTATTTTGAGCGCTAAAATTCGCAGAGCCTAACTTCAGACGGGCCAAGATCCGTCGGTCGTACGTACTGTACTAGGTTTTATTTTTTCTAGGCATATGCTCATCTCGATTGTATATTATGTGTAGACCCCGCATTACTCATAGAAGTGACAGCTGACAGCCAGCCACCATACCACAAAGAATTTGGAAGTAATAAATTTTGACATCTGTCATTGTCACACTCTATGGTTTTTCGTTTTTGGCGCACGCGGAAGTGAACATTTCGAGTGATTTCCTTTTCCTTATAATTTCAAATCGTATCAAAACTTTTGATAAATCGCAAGATAAATATTTTTCTACGTCTGATCGACGTTATTTTACTTGTGTCGAGTGTTTGTGCGGTGTTTAATATGGAAGTGACAGACTTAAACGATTTGCTTAGTGTTCGTTCGATCAAAATGGAGCAAGGGGATACTGGATTTGATGAAAACACTGTTGAATCTTCTGACCCCCTATCAATTATACCACAATATGTTACCGAGTCTGATTTAGGTAAGCTAACGTTACTTTTTTTATTGTTTCCTAGCCTTTTTTACTGCTTTGTTTATACACTTTAGGTTGCGGCCTTCAATTTGGGCAACATTACTCTTTTTGCATGACTATTGATCTTCGATTTCTTTAAATTCACTTTATAGAGATGTTCCCATAATAATTAATGTTTCCGACTAAACAAATTATTTTGCTAGTGGTCCATGTTACAAAATAAAATGTTGCGAAGGTATCATATTGGTTTAAGAGGGCCATACCCGACCCGTCTATCGTCGTCTTACCGAACATGGTTTAAAACTTGTTAGTTCATCCAATGCAATGTTTGATAAAGAGGCAATGCGAAAATATGAGCTAAATGCTTGAACATTCTGTTTGCATTCAGTAATTCACTTGAATATTCTACAAAACTTGTTTTAGGATAAACCGTACATGTTTTTTTTGTAAATACCATAAAAGTTTTTGTTTTTTTTTTAATCAAATGTACATGGTTCAGCAGGTAAGCAGATAAGGTGAAATAGCAGATTTTCCAGAGGTCTTTGGACTGGATTTGTCTTATACAACATATTATTTACTCAAGCCCCAAGCGAATGCCGGTGTTCACACACCTATTGTCTTTCTATTGTTTCTCTAACTACGGCATTGAAAAGATTATTTGATTTCAATCAAAACTACTTAAGAACGTCAGCCTGCGTTGTGGTGATTTTGATTTGATTTGATTTCATCTTTAAGTTTAAGTATCCATATGACATCTGTATTTCCAAAATATCTAGAGAAAGTTGTAACAGCAGTTGTATGGAAATGTACCTAGGGAAGGACGCCTTAACAGATCACACACTGATCAAAAATATTCCAGTGTCATCTTGCTTGCAGCAATACACTTGTGGCGTAAACAATGCCACCGCATGTACAAGACAATATGAAAGTGACCTATAAATAAAGATACTAGCTAGTATGAAAACTCTTCAGTAACATTAGCTGATAGGTTAGAAAGAAAAATAATATGCGCACAGAACTTATTTATTAGGTATTGTATTAGTTTTCTATTTGTTTTGTTTGTTTACCATTAAGTTGCACCTACTATGTTATGTCTCTTCTCCAGGCTAAGGTCGACTGGTAGAAAATGCTGTGCATTAAGTCTGTCTTTGTACACTAGTGCATAAAGGTTTAATAAATAAACAAATTTAAATCAACTAAAAAATTATATGAATTTTAGAATAAGCTATCATCAGTGGTTTTTTTCACTCCAACCCACTTATTATATTTTTACACTTTTTGGTAGGTAAATTTTAGGGTTCCGTAGCCAAATGGCTAAAACAGAATCCTTATGAATTCGTCATGTCTGTCAGTCTTTCTTTTTGTCCATCCGTCTGTATGTCATAGCCACTTTTTTCTGAAACTATAAGAACTATACTGTTGAAACTTGGTAAGTAGATGTATTCTGTGAACCGCATTAAGATTTTCACAAAAATAATATTCTTCAAAAATGATATTGAGGTTTCTAATATATTTTTTATCTAAACTGAATAGTTTGTGCAAGAGAGACTTCCAAAGTAGTAAAATGTCCCCCCCCCCCCTGGAACTTCTAAAATAAGAGAATGATAAAACTAAAAAAAATATATGATGTACATCAACCTTCCACTGAAAATTGGTTTGAACGAGATCTGGTAGGTATTTTTTTTAATATGTCATAAATCATAAGTCGCATTTTACCAAGTTTGTACATAGCATAGTACGACTCGCACTTGCCCGGTTTTGTTTTATGTTTTTTTTCCCCATAAGTAGTTATATTCTTGACAATACTTCAATACTAGCATCTCTGGCTGTTGCTGGTGTTAAGTTATTCATGTGTAGTGAAGAAACCAATTTTCTCCACATGGCTGTTGTGTTGATAAACATGATCATTTGTTCTGTGTCTAGGTGTAATTTATCTATATGATATACATATATATATATGTATTTAGAAATATTTATGTATGTTTATAAGTTGTGTAGTACTCATTGCACAAGTACTTCTAGGTAAGTGCGCTCCATCGTCGTCCGCATCGTCGCTTTCCATCAGGTGAGATAGTGGTCAAGCGCGAACCTATCAACAATATAAAAAAACAACTCAGCTTACTTTTTTTATGGTGGGTAAAATCATACAATGACAAATCCCGCCCTTGGGTGGAGCGGGAAGTAGTGTCAGACTCTTACTGACTAAAAACCTACCCCGTTCCTTCGTTGCCTATAGTGCCGGGGCCGGGTATTCCTTTCGGAAGCTGACCCATGACCCCAGTAGGCTTCGACCCTGCCTGCAGTTAGCAGGCTGGGCCTCTACGGACTCAGCTTACTTTGGGACAAGATGGTGTTGTGTGTAAGGGTGGAATATTATTGTTTTTATTTATTTTCTTCTTACGAGATTAAAGTCTGCAATCCCGTCCAATCAGATGAGCTTCCAGGAACATGATTTTGAAACAGGATTGGATTTCTTAATCACCACATTTCGGGGACTGAGAGGTGCCGTGATGCTAAAGTTTAATTTATGTTTCAGGACTCATGCAGGCTGGTGGTGAAATATTGCAGACACCTCTGGCTGTGTTCTCCGATACCCCAGATGAGGATGACACCATGCAGAGCACAGAAAGCAGTGGTGAGTTAGAACACTAAACAGTTTAAGGGTACTCTCCAATCAAAAATGTGTCAAGCAACTATGCTACTAGGATATTAAAGCGAAACTACGAAAGTAAGCAGTGGTGGATTAGCTATATAGCAAAAGTAGCAAATGCTACGGGCCCCGCGCCTTCGGGGCCCCGTGCCACCTGATCGTTACAAAAATTAGTTAATGCATCTAATCTACACTACATGAAATCTAAATACAATTGATTACACATAAAATATTTTATTTAATCTATCTTAATAAAAAAAGGTCTACCTAGGGGGCCCCCTTATCGAATTGCTACAGGCCCTGCATTGGTTTAATCCGCCACTGAAAGTAAGGACTACTCTCCATGGACGCGTAGCTTCATAAACGCGTATTCGTTATTATACGTTTGGATACCTGCATGAAACCTGCATACACATATATGAAAATTTGTCGAAGAAGTGGCAACACCGTGCCGTCTTATCGTTACCTGTAAGGGGCTTGGGAAGAGCATCGCCGTGTCCTCGTGGGGGCGATCGGCGGCGATCTCTCGCGCCGGGGCTTGGTTCGAGCCATGCTCCGGAGCGAGGAGGAGTGGCAGGCGGTCGCCTACTTTTGCGAAGCAGTAATGCTAGCAAAGGAGGAGGCCGACCGCATTAGGCAAAGGCGCACACGCCGCCGCCGCCGCCGGGTTTCCGATCCCAATTTCCGGCCACCGCAGGCGCGGGCTCGCGGACGGTGGGCAATGGGTAGCTCGCTGTCCGTCCGTCCGGTAACAGACCGGTCCGAGCTCAGGTCGTCTACGGCGCGCACCGTTCCCGCGCGCCTCAAGGAGTTGTCAGCAAACTGTAAGGGTCCAGCAGGGCCGAAGCCTACTGGGGCCAAAGGTTATGTGAGACCGTCACCACGGGCCCCAGGACAAAGGCAAGGAACGGAAAGGTAGGTTTTTAGTCAGTAAAAGTCTGACACTATTTCCTGCCCCACCCAAGGGCGGGATTTGTCATTGGATGATTTTACCTACCCAAAAAAAAAAAACCTGTAAGGGGCTGTCCATTAATCACGTGATGGTTTTTTTTTTGGCATTTTTTTCACATGGTGAGGTTTAAGACTACCCCCCACTCCCCTCTCTCCTATATCACGTATATTTTTTAGTAAGACCTACAAAGAATCTTATTTTTTTTTAAATATTTATAAAATACAGGTGTAAGTATCATCTAATTTTATTATAGAAAATTAAAGACTACAATAATAACGTTTAGAGGTAGACAGAAATGTTGCAGGTTGTTTTTGACTGACATAAAAATATGAAAGAAATGCTAGAAACTCGATATCGCGAAATCAAGGTGCTTTCGATTTTGTACGCATTTGACGAAAAAATAACGCCGCTTTTCGGTTCATTATCGTGCGTTTGCCGAAAAAATAAATACACGTGATATATTACTACACCCCACTTGTGATATTTTTTATGGCCCCCTCCCCCCTTTCGAGCCTCACGTGATTAATGGACAGCCCCTAATGTAAGCTTCATGCCGATGTACACCAAGCATATAATGACGGATACGCGTCTATGAAGCTACGCATCCGTGCACAGTAGGCCTAAGTGACCTTCACTGAAGCATGGGGGCTGAAACTTGTATGGTATTAACACTTCCCCTGATGATCTTCACACGCTACTTCTTATTCATGATGTAGTCATGCTATTCTATTCTTATCCCTGTTACAGACGAGGTGATCGTACAACTCATGGACATAAGGACCAATTTGTCTCGACTGCGAGCGATGCTGGAGAGAAGGCTGGGCTTCGATCTCTCAGATTACACATTCTGGCTGCAAAATGCTAAAATGGTAAGGAATAACACATAGCAAAACATGACATTATCAAGGCAAATATTTGTGAGTGTATTTATTATTTATTTATTATTTATTTATTATTTATTTATTATTTATTTATTATTTATTTATTATTTATTTATTATTTATTTATTATTTATTTATTGTTGGCACTTACAAGAAATATAACAACGGAAACTTATGTCTAAAATACAAACAATTGGCGGCCTTATCGCTTTCCGAGATCTCTTACAGACAACCATGAATGGACTGGATTCTCAGAACATGATATGGGGCTGTCATAATAAGCACCAAAAATTGACTACAATATACTATAATAGATACACAGATCCATACATATGCTATACGCCGTTAAATTTTAGTCGTTTTAATCCCGCGGAGGGTCAATTCGGTACATGAAATACTATTGATTTGTAAAGAAAAAATAAAGTACTTTTTTTTAAAACTCGAATTAATATGTACGCATATAGGAAATTAATTTCTTTAAGTAAACAAGTCAATGTCCTTGTAGGTAGTTGTAGGTCGTTGCGTACTAACTACCTACAGTTCATTGGCCTCGCTCAGCTAACGTTTACTACGTTTACCAAAATTTTACGGTGTATAATATATACATAAATACATACATACCAAAAATATAGGCAATTAAAATAAATGACGACTTTTGATAATTACAGAGATAGGTAGTGCTCTTTAACAAGTTTTTTGTATTTGATTATTTGTTCTTCTTCATGGTCATTTAAAGAAATTGAGCTTTACAAACGCTTATGTTTGATATATCCGATAAGCAGTCACTTTTATTATTCCGCCAGGGTAAATCCACGACCAAACTCCATCTCGTCAGTTCTTCTGTCTTCTAAGGGGATTGAAGAGCTGAACGAGATGGAGTACCCAGTCGCAAATACACGACCCTGGCGAATAGGACGAAGGTTTAAACGAATTTAGGTTACCTACCTAGCAAAGCTTTGATTTCTGTGATAATTTCTGAAATTTACTTTTTAAAACTCTAAATTTAATTTTTGTTACATTTTTAATTTTATTTCATTTTGATTTTTATGACATGTTTTATCCAAATTTTTATTTTTATTCTTATGATATTTTATTTTATTTTTTTTAATTTTAAATTTTATGACATATTAATTTCTTTTTGCTTTATGTAATTTTTATGATGTCTTTAATTTTTGTTTCGTAAAAATTTTATTTGATTCCTCGCATGTACCAGACACTCAGAATCTCCAGTGTAGTTTTGTACTTTTGCATGCCTTCTGACTAAATATGGCTATTCTATTCTATTCTAAAAGCCACAATAACTGAAATTTCATAGTAGGACATTGTGAGTGTGTGTGCATTTGACCTGTGTTTGGGACATACACTGACAAACTCAGCTTTTATAACCGAAATTGCGTTACTTGGTTAACCGTGACGGCCGTACCGTGAAAAAGCGCGTGTCGTGTGCGACAGTCCCCTCTCGGAAATTGGATTATTACCTGCGCATTGTTGCGAGTTCAACTTTAACAGTGTGCATGTAGTCGTGTCTATGAAGAACTTTAATGTGTTATTACGTAGCAAAACGGGCGCGAGGGGTTTTTTTTTTTTTTTTTTTTTTTTTTTTTTTTTATGGTAGGTAAAATCAAGGCGCGAGGGGTGGCGAGCCGCAACGGAGCAGTTTTGTACGGGACCGCACGGGCGACCGCTTAACACAGTTTTGGCCCTTAAAAAATTATGAAAGTCTGGCAGCCATGGCTTCTTAAGATCACAGCTCATTAGAACCAACCGGCACCGGGTACTCCTCCACCGCCTCGCCTTCTGCGGCTTATTAGTCTTTATACACCGTTAAATTTTGATCGTTTTAATTCTCGTGGAGGGTCGATTCGGTACATGAAAGGGAAACCTTATCGATTTATAAAGATAAAAATGAAAAATAAAGTAAACTCGAATGAATTCACGCATGTACGAAATTAATTTCTTTAATTAAACGTCAGCAGAGCGAGGCCAATGAACTGTGGGTAGTGAGTACGCAACGACCGACAGCTACCTACAAGGTTGTTGACTCATTTACTTGTGTTTTAGAAAAAAAGTACTTTATTTTTTAATTTTATGTTTACAAATCGATAGTGTTTCATGTACCGAATTGACCGTCCATGGGATTAAAACGACCTAAATTTAACGGTATATAGACTTGTATGGGCATGCGTATCCACTCCGTAGCGTCACCAGATCGCCTCGGTCTGCCGGGTGGCTTTAAGGCCAGGTTCTACTTATTTTGACCTTTTTTAAACCTATGGAAATCCACAAATATAAAAGAGAACACCATGAAAATTTATTTTATTAAAATTAGTTGGCTCGAAAAAAAAAAACGTGAATCTGACCCTAATTTACGATTTCAAACGTATTTATCTACGAGATTACGTTACGGAACTATTTGAAAGTTACAAAAAAAAAAAAAAAGCTTGTTATTTAAAAGCGCTTCGCAAGAACAAAAATCTTGAATAGTTGTTTTTTTTTTATATAAAAATAAACCCGCTGTTTTGGGGCCGCGAAGACGACATAATCCCGAGCGAAGTTCATACAAAAAAAAGAAAACAGTGACTAGAACCGGCCCTTAATGAGCTGAGATCATTACAATAGTATAACACGGCATCTCCAAATAACTTGAAGTGACTATCTGCCGGGGTCTGTTTCTGGTCAGAGGCTCTATCACAAGCTCCTAAGACGATCCATTTGGCTACCTAAACTGAATTGTTAAAGAGATGCAGCTATATAGGATGTATAGCACCATCCCTCTTTCTCGTTCGCACGTTGGACATTTTAACACGTCAAGAAAGAAAAGAAAGAAAGAAAAACTTTTTATTTGCCGGATAAAGGCGCAAGTTATAGGTTTACAATGAAAAATTAATATTGTGAGAAGTATGCGCCACGTCCGCGCAAAACGGCCGAGCACTCAGCTTAATGCCGTGACCACACGCAGAATGCGACGAGTCTACGACGCTGGTTTTCAGTGCGGGCCGGTGACGATGTAGACATATAGACGTCGGCACGGTCTTGTACACTGATATAGATATACCTAGATAACGCAAGAGCAACTACTTCGCGTGCCTAGCTTACGTACAAAAATCGTAAGTGGTCACTTTCGCGCTCAGTCTGCATCGGAGTACAGCGCTAGTCGGGTGCAGTTAAAAATATAAAAATGGTTAATTGTGCTGTTGGTGTGGGGGTGGAGCGAGGGGGACGCCGTACGCGGCGGCGTCTTCACTAAATAGTGCTTGTGACGTCATAATAGGTAGTCAAAAAATGGCACGCTTGGTTTTCATACAGATCGTGATGCTTGCGTTATCTATGTCTATCTATATCTGTGGTTTTGTATGCAAATTGATTCATGCTGAGGCCCCACGTCTTTAGTATTAACTAGCTTTTGTCCGCGGCTTCGCTCCCGCTCTTACGCCCTACTCTATCCTACACTACCCTACGCTACTCTACTCTACCCTACTCTACTATACCAATAAATGAGCTGGTATAAGTTTTTTTTTTTTACTTAACGGTATAAAAATCCTGTGTCCTTCTCCTGGTGCTAAGCTACCTTCCCACCAATTTTCAGCCAAATTGGTTCAGCCCTTCTTGAGTTATAAATAGTGTAACTAACACGACTTTCTTTTATATATATTAAGATTATAGGTTGTAAGATTATTTTGCTTTAACTTTTAATTTTCAAAGACTTTCATGATCTAATTGACTCTGATTTCCGTATCATCTTTCCAGCTGGAAAACCACAAGACCTTAGTGGAGCAGTGTATAAGAGGAGAGGGTGTGGTCCAAGTCAATATACAGATCCGGGCGTCCGAGAGAAAGATCAATATCCTGGATGTGCTGAAACCTGATGAGGAACTGGTGCAGCTGCCCAATCAGATGGATGATGACTGTGAGCAGACTATTAAATTATTTAATAATAATAATAATTTTTATTGACCACACACAAGTTTATATGGAAACAGAAATATAGGGTGACTGGTAATTAGTGAACAATACTTAAACACGTGATTGTAGTCATGATAACAAACAACTTTTACTAGGGGACTAAACATGAAATCGCAAAAAAAATCTGCTGGTCAGTACATTTGTGTTCGCCTAACTGGTCAAAATACACAATAACTTGGCTGATTTTTTTCGCGATTTCAGTGTCAGCAAACCGTAGAGACCCAGCCTGCTAGCTGCAGGCAGGCAGGGTCGAAGCCTACTGGGGCCAAGGATCTGCTTCTGAAAGGAAGGCTCGGCCCTGGTATCTAAGGCAACGAAGGAACAGGGTGGGTTTTTAGTCAGTAAGGGTCTAACACTATCTCCCGCTCCGCCCAAGGACGGGAGGTGTCATTGGATGAGTTTACCCACCACCAAAAAAAAAAAGCCTTGAATGCGCAGTATCCGATTTTTGACCGGGACACTTCAATTGACACCCAAAAAAATATGTTAATGGTGATGCTGCACGTAACCTTAGCAAATGGTTCAACTTATTTGCCGCGTACGTACTATACCTGTTGTGTGGTATGATCGTAGTGCTGGAGCTGTCCGAGCCGCTGGGCGCGGCGGCGGGGCGCGCGGACACGGACGTGGTGTCGCACGCGGCGGCCGTCAAGTGGGTGGTGGACGCGCAGTTCAAGAGCGAGCACCGCGTGCGCGTGCCCGACGACCCCGCGCAATGGTCTGTACCACAACCAAACATTACTACAATACATATAGTACGATCGACGGATCTTGGCGCGCCTGAAGTTAGGCTCTGCGAACTTTAGCGATCAAAATAAGCGCGTCAAATAAATGATTTATAAAAATAAATGCCAATAACAGTTGTTAACAGCAATAACAACTGCTATTGGCATTTATTTTTTCAAACCATTTATTTTTTTACGAGTGCACAAGCGCTAAAGTTCGCAGAGCCTAACTTCAGGCGCGCCAAGATCCGTCGATCATACTGTACATCACTAAATAAATTGTCAACATGCAAGAAATGTTAAAATCACTGCATCTCTACAAAGTTAAATTTTGGTCGTTTTAATCCCGCGGAGAGTCGATTCGGTACATGAAATACTATCGATTTGTAAAGATAAAATTTAAAAATATTTTGTTTTTAAACTCATAATTTACGCATGTACGAAATTAATTTCTTTAAGTAAACGAGTCAATGACCTAGTAGGTAACTGTCGGTCGTTGCGTACTAACTACCTACAGTTTATTGGCCTCGCTCAGCTGACGTTTACTTATAGAAATTTTAATTTCGTACATGCGTGAATTAAATCGAGTTTGAAAAAAAGTATTCTCTTTTTCATTTTTATCTTTACAAATCGATAGTGTTTCATGTACCGAATCGACCGTCCGCGGGATTAAAACGACTAAAATTTAACGGTGTATTATAAGTTTCAATTTTGCTATCAGGTCCGTGCAGCACGTCAAGCTGTGGATACAGTGGGCGGTGCGCCAGTTCAACTTGACTGGCATCAAGCTGTCCGACTGGAACATGACGGGAGAGGACCTGTGCGCCATCAACAATATGGATTTCAAGTGAGTATAGTACGAGGAAAATCAGATTAAAGAAAAAAAACCGGCTAAGTGTGAGTCGGACTCGCGGCACGAAGGGGTCCATACCATTGACTAGGTAAACAACAAAAAAATAAGCAAAAAATTGAGATTTTTGTATGGGACCCCTCTTAAATTTTAAATTTTATTATTTATTATTAAATCAACAATACAACTGAGTATTTTATGAATATTTCAAGTGCCTACCCATTGCCATTATTCATATCAAGCAAAAAAGGGCAAAAAATGTCGCGTTTGTTGTATGGGAGCCCCCCTTAAATATACATTTTATTATGTTTTTAGTATTTGTTGTTATAGTAGCAACAGAAATACATAATTTGTGAAAATTTCAACTGTCTATCGCGGTTCTTGTGATACAGCCTGGTGAGAGACAGATAGACAGACAGCAAAGTCTTAGTAATAGGGTCCCATTTTGTCTCCTTTGGGTACGAAACTATAAAATAGACACCATACAATTAACGTTTTCTAACTTAACACAAGTATTAGTTATCAATAAAGTGTCAGGGCAATAAAGCACTGGTGGCCCAGTGGATATGGTCCTGATTTACGACGTCGTAGGTACTGTCGAACCCTGGGTGCTTAGGGCTCGACCACCGGGATCTATTCTTGTGTAAAAGGAAACAACGCAGGGGGTTGTCACGATGATATATTTAAAAAAAAATACTTCTTTCCTCTTTGAACGACTACATGGAACTCCATCAAACAACAAAACAATCTACTCTTACAAATATTCAAATTAAATCTAGAATACTAACAATCTTCGAACCCTTATACAGCCAGTATGCTAACTTATGAGGATACGCATAAGTTTGCATATAATCTTATGCAAACTCATTACGCAGACGTAACAGTACCAGCTCAAACCCAGTCAGGATGCATCACTTTGTGTAAATTATTTCATTACTACTTCTCATAATACGGTGAAGGAAAACATCGTGAGAAAACCGGCATGTCCTGGAAACAAAAATTCGAAGACGTGACATCCACCAAACTGCACTGGGCTCGCGTCCTTACGGCCCATTCCCTCTCCTAGATTGGAGGCTTGAGTCCCAGCAGTGAGAACATTATGAAGCTGATTTTTATGCTATGCTAAAGCTTGTATGTATTTATTTCAGAGAAAAAGTGCCTTCCGATCCGGGAGACATTTTCTGGACACATTTCGAGTTACTCCGAAAGTGCAAATTTATTGGTAAGTGAATATCGATGGACTATATTTACAATGAGATTTAAATAAGAATAGGAATGTCAATGATCTCTATCTGTCAAAATATGTTACTCGAAAAAGTACAGTTCGCCAAGAAAACTTATTAGCTTATAAAAAATGACTTTTTTACTTTAAGTTTAAAAGAGTCTGACACCCGTATTTATAAAGAAGTAATTACTTGTTACTAAGTAAAATCTTATTAAGCCATTACTTGACGTTTGAAATCTTCATTCAAAATTTAAATTTTTCTTAACTATAGAATAGTGGTGGCCGAGTGGTAACGGCCCCGACTTACGAGTTGTGGGTCGCGTTTTCAAACCCAGCCAGGCGCATTACTTTGTGTAATATATTTCATTACCACTGCTCTCAAAACGGTGAAGGAAAACATCATGAGGAAACCGGCATGTCCTAGAACCAAAAATTCGAAGACATGTGACATCTACCACTAGCCCGCGTGGTGGATGACGGCCCATTCCCTCTCCTAGAGAGGTCTGAGTCCCAGTAGTGGGAACATTAAAAGGCTGATGATGATGATGATTACCATTGATTAATATACACCGTTAAATTTTGGTCGTTTTAATCCCGCGGAGGGTCGATTCGGTACATGAAATCCTATTCATTTGTAAAGATAAAAAAGTACTTTTTTTTAATAAACTGGAATTAATTTACGCTTGTACGAAATTGATTTCTTTAAGTAAACGTCAGCTGATCGAGGCTAATGAACTGCTGTAGGTGTTAGTACGCAACGACCGACAACTCCCTACAAGGTTGTTGAATCGTTTACCTACAGAAATTAATTTCATACATGCGTAAATTAATTCGAGTTTTAGAAAAAAAAAAAACTTTATTTTTTAATTTTATTTTTACAAATCGATAGTGTTTCATGTACCGAATCGACCTTCCACGGGATTAAAACGACCAAAATTTAACAGTATATAATCACAATCAAATATAGCTCACATCACTTAGGAATAATGCATATAGTGACAAACTAGCAGCTTTTATAAAATGACGAAAACCTTTCGTCAATTTATTAAAGCCACGGATTCTTAGGCTATGACGATTGGACTGCTATATTATGTCGACAGCGGTGATCCAGAGCGACGAACAACCAGTGAAGGATCCTCTAGAAGTACCGCAGTCCGCCATTAAGAAGAAACCCAAACAAGTACGTGAAAATTTAGATTGCACTTCCCGAGCCTCCTATCCTCAATGTGAACATGGTTTGAAAGCTTATTGTTTCGTCCAGCGCAATATTTTGTTAAGAGCGCTTTTACAAAATCGCTGACTACAGTTGAACACCGCGCGTCACAGGATTCATATAAATTTTTTGAGTTGCATACTACAATTATTTAAAAACATTATTTTACTTTTGATTAAATTAACTTTTTTTTGAAGTTTTGTAACAATGTCAAGCTAATTTTTAAATATTTATTATTTGAATTTGTATTGTATGTAATGGTAATGTTGTAATGGTGTGACAAAACCAGTATCATACATATATATCGTTAAATTTTGGTCGTTTTAATCCCGTGGAGGGTCAATTCGGTACATGAAAAACTATCGAATTGCAAAGATAAAATTAAAAAATAAAGTACTTTTTTTCTAAAACTCGAAGTAATATACGCATGTACGACATTAATTTCTTTAAGTAAACAAGTCAATGACCTTGTAGGTACTAACTACCTACAGTTCATTGGCCTCGCTCAGCTGACGTTTACCTACAGAAATTAATTTCGAACATGCGTAAATTAATTCGAGTTTAAAAAAAGTACTTTATTTTTTAATTTTCTCTTTACAAATCGATAGTGTTCAATTAATTTAATAATTAATTTAATCATGTACCAAGTCGACACTCCGTGGGATTAAAACGTCCAAAATTTAACGGTGTATATTATAATATATACACATTTAAAATAGATACATACATATCGAAAACTATAGACAGAAATATAAATGACGACTATCAATATTCAAGCGTATAATAACGAATACGCGTTTATGAAGCTATGCGTCCGTGAACAGTAGACTTAACTGTATCGTATGCAGGTGGTAATCCGGCCGACTGAAGATGACTGGTCATCATACATGTCGTCCCGCAACGGTAACAACGGCCAGATCCAGCTGTGGCAGTTCTTGCTGGAGCTGCTGACCAGCGCAGAGTACTTCGACGTCATCCGGTGGCACGGTGGGTGAAAGCAACCAGTTTGTTAATAACCAGCAGTACCTCTACCATGAGTTTTAAGCAATAGTATTCGTCGCTACTCGATATCGACGCCGTAAATATTTAGTATGGCAAATTTTGGTTCTGCAAGTGACCGCTAGAGGCGCTGCAAAATTTGCCATACAAAATATTTACGGCGTCGATATCGAGTAGCGACGAATACTATTGCTTAAAACTCATGGTAGAGGTACAGGGCTATTGGCTAACTTTTTCAAAACAGTTGACAACTGGCATTTGATGTACACTAAACTTTGTTGTCAACTAACAATTTCATAACTTTGGTATTACGTATGGCATCAAGTGGCTAACAGTGGTGAATAAGCGATGGCTAACAAAAATTATCGGTGCATATTGTCCCGACTCTAGTTTTTATCGATTATTATACAACTAAGTTGAATATCGCATCTTCAGCTTAAAGCTCACAATCACAATTTTAAAAGTATCGATACAATAACATCTGTCAAATCGTGTCACGGTGGATATCAAAAGCACCGGTGTATATTGACGTCATATCAGTTGGTCACTAAAGATAGGCAACCTTGTAGGAGACACTCCTTGCCTCGCCCTAAACTTGACGCTACTGGAGTTATGGGTAAACGGGCTCCCGGGCAATGGAGTAATAACGATGGCGTTTCTTGCCGGTTCTTCTCCATAGGAAACGACCAATTTAGAACCGTGCGCTAGCTTCTGACGTTTTATAAGTGCCCGTGTAGGTCTATGTGAAATAAAAACTATTTTGATTTGATTTTGAATGCACAGGGAATGCTGCTGCTCATTCTCTGGTCCCAGTCACTTTTAATTATACCCACGGAAAGAGATGGGATGGTGCTATTCTTTACTTCCAGGCACCATTATGGTACCCCACCAAGCATCAGCTACCTCCCGCCTAGGGGCCGTTCAAGTATTACGTAAGCAGATTTTTGGTAAATATTAACCTCCCCCTCCCCCTTGTCAGCAAAAGTAAGCGAAGTTCTCATCCCCCCCTCCCTACATGCTTACGTAAACGTTGGTACCTTACATGCATTTTTCGATGTACTCTGGTTTCGTTATTAGTTAATTTAATGAGCATAAGTTACAAGTCTCAAAATAAGGAATAGGCTTGAAATAAAGAAACTAAAAAAAAAATAACTTTTATTTTGGCATATTAATTCAAATTATTTATCAGTCCTCAGTCTATATCATACGAATCCATGACTAGTTTTCTATGACATTGGATGTGTGATTTTGAAAAATTGCCATCAATTTAAAAAAAAAAAAAAATATTATGTGTAGGTACTGCTGAAGTAATGCAGACCCCCCAATCCCCCATGTCAACAAAAGCCCTAACACATCCCTGTAGTTCTTAAGTTACACTTGAATGGCCCCCTAAAGACTGACTGACAGCAGAATACATTGCTCTTGATATTCGCGCATTTCCAGGCAGAGGAGTAGGCGTCAAAAGGCTCCCTAAACTGGCAGTGTTTTTTATATCAGATTCGTATGTGACAGGCACGGAGGGCGAGTTCAAGCTGCTGGAGCCCGAGCGCGTGGCGCGGCTGTGGGGCGCGCGCAAGCACAAGCCCGCCATGAACTACGAGAAGCTGAGCCGCGCGCTGCGCTACTACTACGACGGCGACATGATCGCCAAGGTGTCCGGCAAGAGGTGCGTACTGTATACTGTGACATGTGTACCATGAACTACGAGAAGCTGAGCCGCGCGCTGCGCTACTACTACGACGGCGACATGATCGCCAAGGTGTCCGGCAAGAGGTGCGTACTGTATACTGTGACATGTGTACCATGAACTACGAGAAGCTGAGCCGCGCGCTGCGCTACTACTACGACGGCGACATGATCGCCAAGGTGTCCGGCAAGAGGTGCGTACTGTATACTGTGACATGTGTACCATGAACTACGAGAAGCTGAGCCGCGCGCTGCGCTACTACTACGACGGCGACATGATCGCCAAGGTGTCCGGCAAGAGGTGCGTACTGTATACTGTGACATGTGTACCATGAACTACGAGAAGCTGAGCCGCGCGCTGCGCTACTACTACGACGGCGACATGATCGCCAAGGTGTCCGGCAAGAGGTGCGTACTGTATACTGTGACATGTGTACCATGAACTACGAGAAGCTGAGCCGCGCGCTGCGCTACTACTACGACGGCGACATGATCGCCAAGGTGTCCGGCAAGAGGTGCGTACTGTATACTGTGACATGTGTACCATGAACTACGAGAAGCTGAGCCGCGCGCTGCGCTACTACTACGACGGCGACATGATCGCCAAGGTGTCCGGCAAGAGGTGCGTACTGTATACTGTGACATGTGTACCATGAACTACGAGAAGCTGAGCCGCGCGCTGCGCTACTACTACGACGGCGACATGATCGCCAAGGTGTCCGGCAAGAGGTGCGTACTGTATACTGTGACATGTGTACCATGAACTACGAGAAGCTGAGCCGCGCGCTGCGCTACTACTACGACGGCGACATGATCGCCAAGGTGTCCGGCAAGAGGTGCGTACTGTATACTGTGACATGTGTACCATGAACTACGAGAAGCTGAGCCGCGCGCTGCGCTACTACTACGACGGCGACATGATCGCCAAGGTGTCCGGCAAGAGGTGCGTACTGTATACTGTGACATGTGTACCATGAACTACGAGAAGCTGAGCCGCGCGCTGCGCTACTACTACGACGGCGACATGATCGCCAAGGTGTCCGGCAAGAGGTGCGTACTGTATACTGTGACATGTGTACCATGAACTACGAGAAGCTGAGCCGCGCGCTGCGCTACTACTACGACGGCGACATGATCGCCAAGGTGTCCGGCAAGAGGTGCGTACTGTATACTGTGACATGTGTACCATGAACTACGAGAAGCTGAGCCGCGCGCTGCGCTACTACTACGACGGCGACATGATCGCCAAGGTGTCCGGCAAGAGGTGCGTACTGTATACTGTGACATGTGTACCATGAACTACGAGAAGCTGAGCCGCGCGCTGCGCTACTACTACGACGGCGACATGATCGCCAAGGTGTCCGGCAAGAGGTGCGTACTGTATACTGTGACATGTGTACCATGAACTACGAGAAGCTGAGCCGCGCGCTGCGCTACTACTACGACGGCGACATGATCGCCAAGGTGTCCGGCAAGAGGTGCGTACTGTATACTGTGACATGTGTACCATGAACTACGAGAAGCTGAGCCGCGCGCTGCGCTACTACTACGACGGCGACATGATCGCCAAGGTGTCCGGCAAGAGGTGCGTACTGTATACTGTGACATGTGTACCATGAACTACGAGAAGCTGAGCCGCGCGCTGCGCTACTACTACGACGGCGACATGATCGCCAAGGTGTCCGGCAAGAGGTGCGTACTGTATACTGTGACATGGGAACAGCTTGGAACATTACGTGCCGTTGACGACTCGGGCTCGTTCCGGACGGTGATCTATTGCTCATCGTCCGCAAGCCTACGCCTATAATGGGAGTTGGAGACCCGGAGGCTGGGGCGTGGGGAAGTCCATACCTTCATGTATGCGGCCGGCCACTCCCCCGTCCGGCGCAGGGCCTGCCGCCGCGACCCCACGAGGACACGGCGGTGCTCTACTTAAGCGGGGCACAGCTCCACCGTATGCTCGACCGTGTCCTCCGGGCGGTCAGCACAGTGGTGACACTCGTCCGTTTTCGCACAAATCATGTGCTCGCTATCAGTGGGATACAATTTAAATATAATTTTCAGATTCGTGTACAAGTTTGTGTGCGACCTTCGCCAGCTGCTCGGGTACGGCGCGGGCGAGCTCGCCGACCTCGTGAGGGAGGTCCATGACAGCACCAGGCCCAGCAACAAACTCGGCGACGACACCAAGAAGATCGTCTTCTAACGCACAAGGACTGAACATTGCTTGGTGCAAAACAGAGGATCTTTTGCCAAGTTTTGAACGTACTTGATTGCTTTTGTGTAAACCTGCGCTCGCAGATTATTGCCTACCTTCCGTCTTTTGCCGCATGCCCTGTAACCGCTTGTGTCGGATAAGTCCGACGAGTGTATCCGCGTCCTTTTCGCCGGGCCATGTGTTTGCTACTGGGTACTGTTTAATCGCTATCGTTGACAGGAGAGCTGACGAGATGGAGTATTTGGTCGTGGATGAGCGAATGGCGGAATAAAAGCGAGAGTTTTTGTCGGATATATCCGACGTTGGCGGTTAAGAGGTTAATGCAGTGTCTATAGGATGGTTCAAAATTATTAGGACTAACTCATAGGTCACCAAATTTTCGAATTACAAATTCAATGGCTTTGAAAATAAAGTTCAGAATCCTTTGCAAACGAATTTTGTACGACTTTTTCGTTACAAGCTGTCACTCAAAAATCAACTTAAAAGTCACTAAGTTTAAGTAGATATTTAAATGATGGAATATTCTGAATTCATAGCTTTTGCGGTGCCATGATAGAGTTGACTAGATATGGAGACTACAGGTATGTAATATAGTGTATTTTTTAAACTAAAATATTACGATATATCTGTGCTGGCCCTTAAAGAACTGTATAATTTTAAATATACACCGTTAAATTTTGGTCGTTTTACCCCCGATTTCTGAGTATTTGAAGTTGAGAATTACTCAAACCTTACTTTAGCCTGTAAACGTGTCAAAATTTAGCACATAAGTATGGTTTGAGACGTTCTTAGTTCAAAATACTCAATTCAGAAACCCGCCCATAATCCCGTGGAGGATCGATTTGGTACATGAAACACTATCGATTTTTAACCGACTTCGAAAAGGAGGAGGTTCTATGTTCGGCTGTAGGTTTTTTTTTTATGTATGTTCACCGATATCTCGGTCAATTATGAACCGATTTCGAAAATTATGGTTTTGATTAAAATATTATACTTCCGAATTGGTCCCATAAAAATATCTTTTTGATCTGATGATGAACTTCGAAGATATAGAACGGAACTCTTCAAAAAATCATAGCAGAACTGTCGTTTGTATATGTTTGTTCGCCGATGACTCAGTCAATTGTGGACCGATTTAGAAAATTTTAGTTTTGTTTGAAAGATTATACTCCCGAGTTGGTTCCATAGAAATTTTGTTTTGATCTGATGATGAACTTCGAAGATATAGAACAGAACTCTTCAAAAAATCATAGCAGAACTGTCGTAACAAGTAGTATTGCTTTGTTTATAATGTAGTCGGTGAGTGACTGAAGGAAGAAGGGGAGGGGATATATAGAACTGAGCTGATGATGAAACCGGAAGGTAGGTAAGAACCAGAATTCGTTAATAAATCCGTGTATCCTAGCCGTGTTTGGTATTATTAGAATTGTCATGATGTTTTGATGATGGAACCAAATGGCGGAAGGTATCTGTTTAAGTTTGACTGAGGAGTACTACAACTAAAAAGTGTGAAATAAAAACTTTTTACAAAAAATAAATAAAAAAGTGGCAAGCAAGCAAGTTTTTGTGTTTTTTTTCATTGAAGTCGGTTGTATTTTTTTTTGTTGAAAGTTTTTTAATTTTCTCTTTACAAATCGATAGTGTTTCAAGTACCGGATCGACCCTCCACGGGATTAAAACGATCAAAATTTAACGGTGTATAGTATGTTTAGTATTATAAGTTACGTTTAATTTAATGTAAATATCGTGTCGACATGAGCTTTTCTGTTAAAAATTTGAGATGCACTTGTAGAAAACGATAAACTAATGAATGTAATGTAAATCGTGTGTTTTATGAACAAAGTTCGGGTTTCAATATTATGTTCACGTTATGTTTCGATAAAAAGTGATATTGTAAATAACTTATCGATCTAAGCTACGAATATTTGTACAAATAAAGTCTATTTTTGAGTTTAACTGTGGTTTTTTGTTAGACTACCTTCCTGAAGACAGTTCAAGAATAATCCACGAGATCTGTGTTTAAACTACATAGTTTTAACTGGCCTGTTGGCCTAGCAGACTAGACTAGTGCTTAGTGGAAAACAGCGCTGGCCGCAGTGACGAAATCGAAATAGGTACCATCGCGGTATTTCTCGCTTGAATCCTAAGGCGTGGCGCCAAACCAAACCCTTAAGTTTATATTACGAGTGCAAGCAAAAATGAACTTGGCTGTAGTCAGGCGGAAATGTCTTTGATAGTACATTGAATTTGTTCCCTAAGGGCCAACGCTGCGTCGCGTGTGTCGTGTTCGGCGGTACACGTATTGGAAACCGGATTATTACCTGCGCAGTGTAACTAGTTCATCTTTACCGGTGTGCATGTAGTCGTGTCGATGGAGAACTTTAATGTTTTATTACGTAGCGAGAATGGCGCGGTGTGCCCGGGCAGAGCGCTATTCTATGGGACCGCGGCCCTAAATCAAAGTACTGTTTGATTTTCTTAGATAATAGCACTTGAGTTCGATTCCCGCCTTGTAATGTGTATGTGCATATAGTGTATGTGTGTGTGTATGTATTTAGAAATATAAACACAATTTCACAGTTACTGTGGATATAATTTAAATATATATATATATATTTAGCTAATATGTATAAAAGATAACCTAAAAAAAATACTACTTATCAATTCGCTTAAGATTAAACTTAAACGAATCGATAGCACGTTTCCTTAGTATGAGCATTTTTTTCTTAGGGGATTAAGAAAAAATGGCCTCCTGTAAGAAAGAGATAGCGCTATTTATCCCGTATAGCTCTGTCTCTCTCTAACACTGGAATTATGATGATTTTAACAAGTCATAGTGGATCCAGTAATTTGGGAAGTTTTTGTTCGGTAACCACTGCTCTTATCACAGTTAGGTACAGTTCGTTCGACGGATCTTGGCGCGCCTGAAGTTAGGCTCTGCAAACTTTAGTGCTTGTGCACAAGTAAAAAAATAAATGATTTGAAAAAATAAATGCCAATAGCAGTTGTTATTGCTGTTAACAACTGTTATTGGCATTTATTTTTATAAAGCATTTATTTGACGCGCTTATTTTGAGCGCTAAAGTTCGCAGAGCCTAACTTCAGGCGCGCCAAGAACCGTCGAACGTACTGTACACAGAGAGAAGAATAAACAAAACTAAGCAAAAAATCAGAATAAAATATATTTCATAAACGACAAAAATAAAGAAAGTATACTCCATAATACATAGAAATACAACGCTAAAAATACGTAATTAACCACGCGCAGTATTTTCTGTTTTCTAGCCGACGCTATACTATCCTTCAAGCCATCTTTTATGATATATTTCTTCAATCCTACAGTCCAGATTCTTATGAAATCCAAGAAACAGATTGTGGAGAGGTCACAGTTAAATATGGCTTTGTCAGCATCAGACATTTTCTCGATCATATTTCTGACATTGTCGTCTTTAAAATTCCAAGAGTTTGTCAAGAAGTATCTGTATACGTACGACATTTTGTCTATTTTGCTGAAGAGCTTGACGAATCTGTAAAAAATAAACGTTGGTTTTAACAAATAATTTAAAATAATTTATTATCAGACATGAGTCAGTACCTACATAAAGTCTCACATTAAAAAAAAACGATAAATATTAAAATCTATAATCAGATTCAGGCCGTGTTTACGGCGACGCGGCGCGTTGGGCGTTTCGTCGTACATTGCAGCAGCAGGCCGCGTCATCGCTCGCGCAAATACAAACATATGGCAATATACGACGGACCGCCCGACGCGCCGCGAAACGCGCCGCGTCTCCGTAATCGAACACTAACAGTAGGTATCTAGTCAAACCGAGATACATTTCCATACATGATTATAACGTTATTACAAATCTTTTTTCGATATTTTGGAAACAGATATCTTGTGAATATTATCCAGGTTTCTATCATCATCATCACAGCCGAAAGACGTCCACTCTTGGACATAGGCCTCCCCCAAGTGTTGCCATAAGAAACGGTTCCGTCCGCCTCGCTTCCATCGGATTTCCGTGACTCTCACCAGGATATTGGTCCACCTTGGGGGAGGCCTTCCGTTCCTGCGCCGAGGCCCTCCGCTACGTTTTCCATATCACTTGTTGATTTCCATTCAGAAAAACGGGCCTGTACCTCTACCATGAGTTTTAAGCAATAGTATTCGTCGCTACTCGATATCGACGCCGTAAATATTTTGTATGGCAAATTTTGGTTCTGCAAGTGACCGCTAGAGGCGCTGCAAAATTTGCCATACAAAATATTTACGGTACTTTTTTTTTTTTTTTTTTATGGTAGGTAAAATCATCCAATGACAAATCCCGCCCTTGGGCGGAGCGGGAAGTAGTGTCAGACTCTTACTGACTAAAAACCTACCCCGTTCCTTCGTTGCCTATAGTGCCGGGGCTGAGCCTTCCTCTCAGAAAACGGCCCTTGACCCCAGCAGGCTTCGACCCTGCCTGCCTGCAGTTAGCAGGCTGGGCCTCTTCGGTTTGCTGACAGCTCCTTGAGGCGCGCGGTAACAGAACGCGCCGTCGACGACTTGGGCTCGGTCCGGCCGGTTACCGGACGATCGGACAGCGTGCTACCCATTGCACGCCGTCCGCAAGCCCGCGCCTACGGTGGCCGGAAATCGGGATCGGAATCCCGGCGGCGGCTGGGGCGAGCGCCCCGTTGCCTCTGTCTGATGCGGTCGGCCTCCTCCTTTGCTAGCATTACTGCTTCGCAGAAGGAGGCGACCGCCTGCCATCCCTCCTCACTACGGACCATGGCCTGAACCAAGGCCCGGCGAGAGAGATCGCTGCCGCCGATCGCCCCCACGAGGACACGGCGATGCTCCGCCCAGGCGGGGCACACCTCTACAGTGTGCTCCACCGTGTCCTCCGGATGTTCCGCACAGTGGCGACACCCGGGCGAATCCTCCGCACGAATCCGGAACAGGTACTTAGCGAACTTTCCGTGTTCGGTAAGCACCTGCGTCGTGCGGAAGTTGAGAGCGCCGTGAGGTCTTTCCAGCCACGCCTCAAAGATGGGCCTTATCGCCCCAATTGTGGCGCGCCCCGAACGAGGTTGCGATAGTCGCTGACGCCATTTCGCCATGAGATCCCGCCGGAGCTCTGTCCGCTATGCCTCGACTTGTCGTGGCAGCGGAATTTCGCCCCGGCGTTGCATCTCCATGCGCTTATCGTGCATGTGTGCAAGGACTGTTGCCTCCAGATCCCATGGCGGTTGGCCAGCAAGGAGGGTCGCCGCCTCGCGGGAAATCGTTCGGTACCCTCGCACCATGCGTATTGCCATGACCCTCTGAAATATTTACGGTACTGAGGTTCACATGGCCATTGCCGCCTCTAGGTTGAGAATAGTACCTTCTTAGAATAAATTGACTGGCCTGTTGGTCTAGTGATTAGTAGCCCTAAGTGCTATGCTAGAGGTCGTGGGTTCGATTCCCACCTAGGAAAAATGTTTGTGTGATGAGCACGATCATTTGTTCTGTGCCTGGCTGTAATTTATCTATAATATGTATGTATTTAGAAATATATAAGTATGTTTATCAGTTGTCTAGTACCCATAACACAAGCTCTGCTTAGCTTGGGACTAGACGACATTGTGTGATATTATATTATTATAAATAAGCCTAATTGACAAATATAGGAGACGGCAAGTCGGACTTCAAATAGGTTCATTAGGATTTTTTTTTTTAGGTAGAAAATCGTCCAATGACTTTCCCGGTTTTAGGGTTGAGCGGGAGACAAACTTTAACTGACTAAAACCCATTCCTATGTTCCTTCTTTGCCTTGTTCCAGAACCCCGAGGCTCCCTTTCCGACTACCCATGACCCTAATAAGCTTCGGCTCTGCTAGGCCCCTGCAATTTGCTCACATCTCTTCTTCTCTTTGAGCCGTACCTACTAAACGCCGTCGACGACTCGGGCTCGGTCCGGACGGTTACCAGACTGGACTGAGAACTTTCTAGTGCTCTCCGTCCGCAAGCCTACGCAGGTACATTGAGATAACTAGTTAGATGATTAATAAGTGTTTACTTACGACGGTATCTCCTTCGGCTTGATGGGTACCACAGCACAAACACCGTCTAGTATATAAGCCGGGATGTAGTGTAGCAACCACGTGAGGATCCAGTAAAGGAGTTTGTTCTTCGTCTCGAGCAGACCGCAGTACCAGACGGCTTTGGGAGTCATGAAATCTTCTCTGCATTTTGTTCGCATCACGTAGCCGGCAAACGCTGAATAATATTGCATAAAATAATTAATTCTTCTTAGCGTGTTGCCGTCTTAAATCTAAATTAAAATAGTTTTGGTAACGCTTTTTTTCTCCATACAATATATAGGTCTTTATTTAAGAAATTGTCAAAACGGGTTGTTAGGAAGTGTTATCTTTGGATTAACTTTTTGTTTTGTATTTTCTGTAATCTCGCAGTACTTATAACCATGAAAATAAATAAAAAGACTTTTGCATTTCAAAGGGCAAGCAATATCAATAGGTATCTATCTAAAAGTACCTACGCAATGACGTTCGTTCTCAAGTGACGTTCACCATGACTGGCAGTAGGTGGCAGCACTGAGGTGTCTCCGTCCAGGCCCCTGTCTAAACGCTAGTCTGACAGCAACGTCAACGTCATCTCCTCCTCCTTGCGTCGTTTATCCTCAATGCTGAGGGTCGTGACCTCTACTAATTACTTTCTTGTGGACTATACATTTCGCCATGTGGTCCTATCTTCGGCGATGTGGATGGCGTCACAGACTATGGTTTCCAGTGTAGCACGGATTTGGCCCGGACAACAACATGACGTATTTGATTTCAATTAAAAAGACCTGACGGCTAAGTGGCATCAACGGGTGTAAATTTTTCTGAAAACCCTAATACACCGTTAAATTTTAGTCTTTTTAATCCCGTGGAGGGTCGATTCGGTACATGAAACACTATCGATTTGTAAAGTGAAAATTATAAAATAAAGTACTTTTTTTTAAAGCCTCGAATTAATTTACGCATATACGAAATTAATTTCTTTAAGTAAACGTCAGCTGAGCGATGTCAATGAACTGTAGGTAGTTAGTACGCAACGACCGACAACTACCTATAAGGTCATTGACTCGTTTACTTAAAGAAATTAATTTCGTACTTGCTTAAATTAATTCGAGTTTTAGAAAAAAAGTTCTTTATTTTTTAAATTTATCTTTATAAATCAAATCCATAGTGTTTCATGTACCGAATCGACCCTCCGCGGGATTAAACCGACCAAAATTTAACGGTGTATACTTGAAGCTAGCTATCCAAAAAGCTACTTACACCAAGGCATCAAACATTCCTTCCTGGCGACAGTGTAGACGGGGGTCTTCAGGTCGCCGCGAGCGCGCCTGTCCTCTGCGTCCCAGCCGGCCGCGATGATGGCATTGTTCACGTAATCCACAGGAACCAAGGCCAAGCGGTTGTTTACATCGACGAAGAACACGTGTAAGACCCCCAGGGAGACGCCTACCATTATCTGTGGAAGAGATAGAGACTGTTAGGTACATCGGGGTTTAGAAGTTCAGCTGTTCAAAATAATTTTTAGTACGTATATGCGAAACCTGAATATACTGAGGGTAGTGTAGACCCGCTTAATAGGGTTAGTTGATCTGAGAGTGTTGTAATTAATTAATGATTTCGATCATTATGATTCCGTAAATAAATGCATCTTATGGCCGCCAATCATATCTTAACCTGTTGAATACCGTAATTAGAGACACAATAGAAAGACAATAGGTGTGCAGACGCCGGCGTCCTCTCGAGGAATAATGAATTAATAAGTATAAAAGTTAATACCTACTGACCTGCAAATTACAAAAAAGGTACTGCTATGTCAATGTATGCAATGGTTATTTTGGTCGACATGCCTACGATATGACTCAAAACTGAATTACTACCTACATTCTACCTACCTTCTTACATTTTGAATTGTGCAACATCTATCAATTGAGGTTTAGTAGTCGATGGTATTTGGCTAAACTGTCACTTACCCCAGTGGGTCCCATGACACAGCTCAAGTCACACCATCCAGGCAGGGGTTCCACGTAGCTACTGACCACTGCAACCAAAACATATGCCTATAATACCTATTACTGCTTTATATAATTCTAGTTTTAATACTCGTACGAGTTACTGTAAACTCTTCAGCTTATAAAATCGTCGTTCCTTCATGACACACATTCTAGACACTTGAGATCATCGGAGAATTTGAAACTTTTCAATGCTCATAGCACTCTTGGTAAACTGGTGATGGCTAACTCTGCTGGCTGATAAGTCCTATAGTCTGCTCACCTATGGGTGGTCTGACGACACAGACCGGTAGATCGGTGGCACTGGCTCTCACCACCTCCTCGGCGATCGCCTTCGTGAAGGTGTAGGTGTTGGGCCAGCCTTTGATCAACCTGGAATACCAAACCACCGTAAATATATTTAAAGTAGTAATAAAAGACGTAGGTATAATCGAAATATTTCAAGTGAGTTTTGAGTTTGAATACGTATAAACCGCTTTAAAATGTTCCCACTGCTAGGGCTCAGGCCTCCTCTCTAGAGGGAATGAGCCGTAATCCACCACGTGGACCAAATGCGAATTGGTGCAGGTATCTTCAAATTTTTAGTTTTAGTACATGCCGGTTTCCTCACAATGTTTTCCTTCACCGTTTTGAAAACACTGATAGCATAGCATAGCATCAGCCTTATAATGTTCCCACTGCTGGGACTCAAGCTTCCTCTCTAGGAAAAAGGATGAGCCGTAATCCACCACGCGGGCCCAATGCGGGTTGAAAACAATGATGATGTAATAAATTACTCAAAGTAATACGCCTGGCTGGGTTTGAACACACGACCTATCACTCGTAAGTTGGGGCAATTACCATTGGGCCAGTAATTACCGCGGGTAGTGGCTATATGGCTCGCTGCTTGAAAGCTCGAGGAAAGGGCATCTTGATTTGGAGGCGCGTCTTCCCAACCGTTTTAAACCATGACCTACAACGCTCTTGGATGGGAGGCGCGTGTTCCCAACCACGGTGACTAATTTGCGAAAGTGTTGGCGCGTGGTTTACATCCTGAGCAGCTAATATTGGCCCAGCTTGCCTGATATCCTGAATGCTCTTACCCTGGAGTAATACTATTGAGCCTGTCCTGGTCCATCTCTTCGGCCATGCCTATGATGACGTGTGGCGGCAACGGCGATGGGTAGAAATCTTCGCGCACCTCTTTGCCAACGCGGTCTAACGACGCGTGCGTGTACGCCGTCGACACGTACACGAAGTTCCTGGAAGTTACTGGTTCATTAGTTAGGGTTTTATAGAAAGAGGTGTTATCATAATTGGTAATAAAAAAAAAAGACAAATAAGTCAATGCGCAGACTTAAAGTCACCCAAAGGGCTGTGCTCAGAATTTCCTTGCATGATGTGCAGGGCTATTGGCTAACTTTTACAAAACAGTTGACAACTGGCATTTGATGTACACTAAACTTTGTTGTCAACTAACAATTTCATAGCTTTGGTATTACGTATGACATCAAGTGGCTAACAAATTTAGGTGGATAAGTGGTTACTAACAAGAATTAACGGTGCATATTGTCCCGCCTCTATTTTTTATCGACTATTATACAGCTAAGTTAAATATCACATCTTCAGCTTAAAGCTCACAATCACAATTTTAAAAGTATCGATACAATAACATCCGTCAAAACGTGTCACCGTGGATATCAAAGGCACCGGTGGATAATGACGTCATATCAGTTGGTCACTTAAGATTGGCAATACGAAATTAGCTGTTTGACAGTTATACGATGTACATTCTAGCAAGTGATCTTCACTTGAGCTGTCAACAGAGTTACGCAATAGCCCCGCAGATCAGAAATAAACATAAGTTGAAGAATCGTCAAACATAAGTGACAGTGGTTAGGGCACATTGCGCGCAGAACAGATGTCCGTTGGGACCGAAAGGTTCTGTCAGCGAACGTCTTTCGGGTGAAATGATGGTGATGGTGATGGAAATTACAGGTCCAGTTGTACTCACAAGGCTGAAGACAGTATGTGAGGCTTACCTAAGTTTGGCGCACTGTTTGGCGAGCGCCACAGTCTCCCTAGTGCCACGGACGTTGGTCAGCGTCGCCACACGCAGCGGCTCATCGAACCTTATCGTAGCGGCCATGTGGATCACCATATCTGCCTGAAATTTAAAGATTTAGTAACCCCGCCACACTATAGCAATGGCAATGCAATGAATAGCAATTGCTGGGTACAAGAATCAACAGTGATAACTACTAGAAAATGAGCGGAGTCAAAGAAGTTTGATGTGCCCAGAGAAAATTTAACTATGTTTGATCCTGCAACGAAATTAAAGGCCATCAAACCTAAGAATAGGGACCGTTTTCGGTTAAGGTATAAGGTTATTAAAATACGGTACCGCTTTATTTTAAAGGTAGACCGAAACCGGTTAAGATTTGCGGTTACGCTACCGGTATAAAATAACGATAGCGCTATTTTTTTTAGGTACCGCTATAACCGATATTTTTCGGTATGCAGTCCCTGCCTAAGAAGTACCTATCGTTTGATATTTAAAACACCAAGCCGAAATAACTTTGTATATACCGTTAAATTTTGGTCGTTTTAATCCCGCGGAGGGTCGATTCGGTACATGAAACACTATTGATTTGTTAAGAGTAAATTAAAAAATATAGTACTTTTTTCTTAAACTAATAAAGGAAAAAAAAATTATTTAGTAGATACTAAATAAATAAATTATTATATTTCCTTTATTTGTTTTCTATACATATTTTTGTTATTTTTAAATATTTCTTAATACAAATATAAAAAAAAAACATTTAAAAATATAAAAACAGTAGTCCGCCGGTGTCGGGAGCAGGGTCCAAGCTACCGGTGGTTAGGGCTCCAGAGACAGGAACCTCCTCACAATGCGAGCCGTATCGAGGAGTACTTACTGCCTTCCGTATCAGGCCCTTGATCCAACCGCGCAACGACAGCTTCGAGAGATGGTCGTCGAAGCTTTTGGCTATAAGGCCATTTGCAGTTACGATAATCGGCACAATGACAGCCGAGTCCACATTCCACATGTCGACAATCTCGTGTGCCAAGTCGAGATATTTGATTTGTTTCTCTTTCTCAGCTTTCACGAGATTCTCGTCATGTGGAATGGTGACATCGACTATCACTGTGCGGCGCGCTAATCGGTCTATCACCACTATATCCGGTTTATTGGCTACAATAGTCCGGTCCGGTTATTATTATTATTAAAACATGTTACCTCGGCCGTGATCTTAGCCCAGTCCTCGTTGCTGAGGCCCAGATTTACATCAGCCACGTCGCCTTTCACCGGCACTATACTGTCTGCGAAGCGAGGCTTCTTAGAGCGCAACGGGTCGAACACCTGGGAAAAAAACATTCGTGCTCATTCCTTATTCTTTATTGTACATACAGTTTTAACAGAACAATAAAAGGTCATGGATGTACATAGGCGAGCCTAACCCATAATTGGGTTTTCTTACAGCAAACCGTATACATAAAAAATAAGAAAGAAACCTTACATTTGAGGATATACAAACATGCAATATAATTTTTTTTTAATTAGCCTATACTTTCCCACTGCTGGGCAAAGGCCTCCCCAATTCCTTCCAGGTATTTTTCTCTCGGGCCACCTCGAACCTGCCCTTGCGGTAGTCGTCCAGGTTGTCTCGCCACCTCATATACAATATCATATACACCGTTAAATTTTGATCGTTTTAATCCAGTGGAGGGTCCATGAAACACTATCGACTTGTAAAGATAAAATTAAAATATAAAGTAATTTTTTTTCTAAAACTTGTACGAAATTAATTTCTTTAAGTCAATGAGTCAATGATCTTGTAAGGAGTTGTCGGTTGTTGGGCACTAACTATCTACAGGTCATTGAACTCGCCCAGCCGACGTTTACTTAAAGAATTTAATTTCGTACAAGTTTTAGAAAAAAAGTACTTTATTTTTTAATTTTATCTTTACAAATCGATAGTGTTTCTTGAACCCAATCTACCCTCTACGGGATTAAAACGATCAAAATTTAACGGCGTATACCGGATACATTTGGAGAGCCGCCTTGATTCTGCCATCGAACAACCTGACGTACGGCGAGGGTCTACCTTCACGTTGCATTGTTGAAACCTCTGAGGATCGAGTCTTCAGATTAGGGTTGCCAAACGTACTATAATATATAGTATTGTACTATATTTTGGGTCTGCGTACTATATACTGTTGAAAAAATATATAGTACGCAAAAATACTATATTTTCAACATTTAACTGATGCGTGTAACCGAACGTGCCTATCTCACACTCAAATTAATCATTCATGTCATTGGTCTGCTATGTTAAATATGTTTTTTTGATTTTGGTGATTATTTTCAATTAAATATTATTCTTTTCTATGACAAGTTAAAGTCCTAAATAAATTATTTATAGAAAATAGTAGCGATAACGAAAGTGGATCGCTACCACCGATAGTCAAAAAGAAAAATACTAAAAAGACTAAAAAATATAAACCTTTAGCAATAATATAGAGTTTTTGATTTATCTTAATTTAAAAATTGATTATCATAAAGCATGTAACTTTTATTTAAACTTTTATTTAAAATACAAAAAGTGCAAACAAATACAGTTTAAAAAAAATACCAAAATTTTGCCTTTCTCTATTTTTTGCTTTTCCATAAAATACTATATTTTTTTGTAGTGTACTATATTTTTTATAGCTTATTTTGAAAAATACTAAGAATATTTCGTCGAAGAAATGTTGGCAACCCTACTTCAGATAGAAAAATCGAAAAATTATACGTTACATTGTACAGTTCACAATCTTTTGATAGTTTTAATTCTCGCGAGATAGATGCTAATCTAAAGGTTAAAAAAAAAACTACAGCCTATAGACTCTTATTCAATAGGAATTGTTTTAGTTTTAGAGCTTACCGCATCTTTCAGCATGTAGTCGAGTCTTTCCTGCATCGACTTGCCCTTCTTCGGCCTCAACAATATGAACATTTTCTTTATGTTACACGACCTGCGTATGAAAAAAAAGCCAAAATGAAAATTTTGTGAAAAACGTTGTAGAATGGTCAAGGCAAAAGTACACTGCGCACACGTGTCACATGAGCAATTCATCTAGAGCAAATCATAAATCATATTCCGAATTCCTAGCAGATCATAAGCAGTTCTTCTAATGTTCGTAAAATGGTTGCACAAATTAGTCGAATCATACTCAATTCACTGCATATCAGAATCATATTCCTTGTAAACATGGGCGTCGCCAAGGCGGGTCAGGGGGCTACAGCCCTCCCCCCCCCCCCCCCCCCCAGAGGCTTGCTTTACAGCTTCAGAGCCTAGTTTAGGCAGCAGTCTCCCACAATATAATGTCCATCCTATATGTTACCGTAGATATAAGGCTAGCAATCAGGAGTTATATTGTGGAGAAAATAAACATTTATTAATATTTAAAAAAAAACTTTTTTATTATTCTCCTTACTTAAAATAGCCACCCGATGGGGGGGTATTGGAAGTATGATCAAGAATCATCGGCTAGCGACGCCCTTGCTTGTAAATGTTGCCGTATAAAAAAAAATATGATTCATATTATGATTCTACAAAAGTGGCCTTTTTAGACCTGCGGATCTGAGCGGTCTCCATACATTTTATATGGAAACTAGACTTGTAGAACTACACTTGATCCACGCCATGCAATGCCACGCGACATCGTTCTTCGTACAAATCTTATCGGTCTAATGTAGTTTTTTTTTTATTTTTTTATGGTAGGTAAAATCATCCAATGACAAATCCCGCCCTTGGGCGGAGCGGGAAGTAGTGTCAGACTCTTACTGACTAAAAACCTACCCCGTTCCTTCGTAGCCTATCGTGCCGGGGTCGAGCATTCCTTTCGGAACTAACCCATGACCCCAGTAGGCTTCGACCCTGCCTGCCTGCAGCTAGCAGGTTGAGCCTCTTCGGTGTGCTGACAGCTCCTTGAGGCGCGCGGGAACAGAACGCGCCGTCGACGACTTGGGCTCGGTCCAGTCGGTTACCGGACGATCGGACAGCGTGCTACCCATTGCACGCCGTCCGCAAGCCCGCGCCTATAGTGGCCGGAAATCGGGATCGGAATCCAGGCGGCGGCTGGGGCGAGCGCCCCGTTGCCTCTGCCTGATGCGGTCGGCCTCCTCCTTTGCTAGCATTACTGCCATCCCTCCTCACTACGGACCATGGCCTGAACCAAGGCCCGGCGAGAGAGATCGCTGCCGCCGATCGCCCCCACGAGAACATGGCGATGCTCCGCCCAGGACACGGCGATGTTCCGCCCAGGCCTTTTTAGACCTGCGGGTCTGGCCCATCGGTCTCCATACATTTTATATAGAAACTAGACTTGTAGAACTACACTTGATCCACGCCACGCAATGCCACGGGACGTCGTTCTACGTACAAATCGTATCGGTCTAATGTAGTTCTAGCTTTATCGTTTTCACAACTCGCTCATAAAAAAGTTCAGCTTTACTTATACCTACTATAAGCATGGGCCCAGCAGGGCCGAAGCCTACTGGGGCCAAAGGTTATGTGAAAATGAAACCTGGGCCCTGGGACGAAGGCAATGAAAGGATTAGGGTAGGTTATTAGTCAGTAAGAGTCTGACACTATCTCTCGCCCTACCCAAGGGCGAGATTTGTCATTTGATGATTTTACCTACCATAAAAAAAATACCTACTATAAGCATGTAACACCATTATAAAAAGAAGACCATGTGATTAATTTTAACACATTCAATGTCTAATAAGCCTCGTACATTATGTCTTCCTTTCATCATCATCATCATCATCATCAGCCTTTTAATGATCCCACTGCTGGGACTCAGGCCTCCTCTCTAGGAGAGGGATTGGGCCGTAATCCACGACGCGGGACCAGTGCGGATTGGTGTATGTCACATGTCTTCGAATTTTTGGTTCTAGGACATGCCGGTTTCCTCACGATGTTTTCCTTCACCGTTTTGAGAGCAGTGGTGATAAATTAAATTACACAAAGTAATGCGCCTGGCTGGGTTTGAACCCGCGTATGTCGGGGCCGTTACCACTCGGCCACTGCTCCAGTTGCTGAAGTTAAAATACAATTTATAATTTACTCAATGACTTTTAGAAGATTAACATTAGCTTTTTTATCCTATGTATAATTGTCACTTTTAAAAGTCTTCATATTTTGTCTTATTTACTATCACTAAACTTGATAATCTAAACGGCGCGTGAAAAATATGAGATAATTTATATACTATTCACGAGAAAACTACTTGCGCAGTAATATTTAACTTATAGCATGGTTATCTTGTATATAAAAATAAATAGCTGTTCATTAGTCTCGTTAAAACTCGAGAACGGCCGGACCGAATTGGCTAATTTTGGCCTTGAAATAGGGTCAGTCGGGTCAGCTAGTATTAAATAAATATTAGAACAAGTAACACTGCATGATTAAACACTACTTAATACCACGTAATACTTTAAAAAAAATATTAAAAGTTAAGGAGAAAAAGTCTTCTTAACTTTTAATAATTTTTGAAAAGTATTACGCCAATGAACTTAAACCTGAATAATCTATACTTATAATAAATCTGTAGAAGTAAAAATTCTGTACATTGAAAATATCAAAAAAATTAATAATGTGTTACTAGACTGACACCGAACCCAAAAATGTGATTAAAAACAATTTTTGTCTGTCTATCTGTCTGTTTGTTCAGGCATCACGAAAAACTACCGGTTCGATTACGATGAAACTTGGTATAATTATTCTTTAATATCCTGGGCACCACACTGGGTACTTTTTATCCCGGAAAAGTATATACAATAAAAAACAAACTTAATTTTGCGGTTCGATCCCTAGACCCGTTTACTGTACCAACCGCAAATAATAAGTTTGTCGCAGGTTACGTCACCCGTTTCTATTGTAATTAGCCACAAAAGGCCCGCGCCGAGACAGAAGTATTAATACCGGTAAGTATGCTCGATAGATAACGTTCTACACAAATAGCACTTTACACAAAAAACTCATTGATAAGTTTCGTCGTCCATGCGAACGAATTCGCGGGCGCAGCTAGTTTTTTAATAAAAATTTATCCATAAGCATTTGTCTGAATAAATACAAAATAACAGCTGTGTAAACGAAGTGTCAGCTTGTTTTCAGGTATTTCTAAGCTATGTGGGCCATTATTAAGGTATTAACCAGACTTTACATCGCTATTATACAGAGTCAAGCAGTTAAAAGTGTACCCAAATTGCTTGAATAACAGTTGGATAGACGTTCTCTCAGATATTATTCAGAAAATAATTTAGCTTATCAAATGGTCTTTCAACGCAGACCATCGCTCAGATTCAGCCGGATCTATGCAGTAGAGTAATTGAAAATTGGACTTCTCGGATCCGTGCCACCGTTCGAAGCCGCGGTATTTAAACGATGTCATATTTCATAAATAATGGCATAAATGGGCCTTTCAAATAAAAAAATAATTTCTTTAATATCTCACATACAGCTTGTTTTATTTAATTTCAACATCGACCCGTCCTTGTTGAAAGACCCTTTAGTTGTATGGATCACTTTTACTCAATTTAATTGACATATTTTTTTTTTGACATTTTAATTATTTTGACATAGAGACCTATTTTTTTTGACATTTACAACTAATAATTAAAAAAATTAAAAATTCCTCATTTAGGTTTGTTGCAAGTCAAGTGTTAGATAATATGATGTAATTTTCCAATGTATTTTTTTTTCTGCTATTTGTATATCATAAATAAGCATGAATTTTTTATAGAAAAAAAAAAATTGTAATTGTGAGCTATAATGCACACCATATTTGTACGCCTCTTGGCATAACATGGCGCTCTGTTACTCAAATATAAGATCTGTATTTTGTTTGTACCTGTGTTAACAAATAAAAGTATTTTGAATTTGAATTTGAATTCAAATATTATTCAGTAAGATTGTGTTACTTGGGTAGGACCGCAGGGAATTTCCGAAAAGGAACCCCGAAGTCCTAGAACACAGAGGTCAGCTGAAGGACACAGGTGTGGTTTTAGTCGGTAAAAGTTTGACACGCCCTCCTGCTCAGAGCGGGAGAAATCATTAGAAGATTCGCACACTTAAAAAAAAACCCTTGTACCTGATGTCTTGGAAAGACAATGATTATTCCTCACCTAAAGAGTTTCTCGATGAGCTGCTTTCCAAGGAAACCGGAGCCTCCCGTCACAAAAATCGAGGCACCATCGTAGTACTGCTGCACTGCTGAGTCTCCGCGATCTATCACATCGTTCATTGGCTTCTGGCGAGACAGCATTTCTGCTTCAAACGCCTGAGATGGGTCTAACTGCTCCATAGTTAAGCACAGTTATCTCAAACTATATCAAAGAACTAAACTAATCCGAAAAATATAATTACACTCGGCTGAGAGCAAACTCTTTTTAACTTTTATGCGGAAATAATATTTCGAAGTGTGACAATAGCGTGGTGGTCTATGAATTGTGTTATATATCTGTTAAAATCGCTACACGGTACTGCCCAACTGTAACACTTCCAAACTTATGATTTTAACGCAGTTTTACAATTAGTCGATTACACTAACAAAATGAGCCTATTTTAAATGAAAATGTTTCTTCCTGAGTGACATGAATCATAATTATTGAAACGTTACAAAAATTTAACTTATAAAGTGTTTTGAAAAGACAATGTAGGGCAGTTTAAAGGTGAAGTAATTTGTTACACAAATCGTTAGGAAATCACTACGCAAATTCAAATTTAGATTCATTTATTATTTTTCAATGCACTCACTCGAAAACTGCCTCTTATCGCACTACGATTAGGTTCAATGTGGCATGTTTATCACCCACGTGCTTTTTTTTAATTTATCAAAACAGGAGTCTTTTTCATTCTTATTTCTTATTACGTAAGCAATAATTTGTTAATACCAACCAATTAACCTATTAAAATATTTGATTTTTTATATTTTTAATATTAGGGTGTATACGGTTTGATACCTTTGCTTCTCCTTCAACCTGCAAAGGTTATGCGCGTACACCTAATGTAAACTAACTTATTCATTTGTGATAGTTGTAAAAAAGAAGATTTGAAGAGAATCCTTTAGATGATTGAGGTAAAAAATACTTGCGATAGCCTGCTGCCATCAAATCAAAACTAAATTGTTAGGCAACTTTGGAAAATTTTCTTCAGTACATAATGAACAAAAATGCGTCGCTATTTTCCGATAGAGGATAGATTATTGGTGGATTTTTCATCGTATTTCTTCGTAAGTGTATTGAAAAACGTCGTTTGATACACGTGGGGATTTGTCACTGCAGCACTCGGCTCCATAACACCCTCGCCTGTACGGCTCAGGTGAATTTCGCCTCGGCTGCAATGACAAAATTTCCCCCACTTGTATCAAAATGTACTATTTTGTCACTAGTGAAAATTCAGTTCTTAAAATTATTATTGTAACAAGTTTCACTGTGACAAACCCCATAGGGTGTACAATATCTAGAGGAAAGGTCAAAAATTTATCTATCATTTTGAAGGTAAAAAATGGCCTTGTATCCGTTTTATTCTGTCTTATTAGTATTATTTCTGACGCTTGTGCACTGACAACCCTAAATCTAACGACTGAGCAAAAGAATTCATCCAAAGGTTGTCTGAAATTGCCCTGTGCGGTAAGACCCATTATACCCTTATTTTTAATAATGTTGGTCCTAAAGTTATTTTGTGGTTATGCGGTATACAATAAAGAATATAATAAATAAAAAATCAAACTTCAGAGTTAACGAAAAAAAAAGATACGGCTGTTTTTGTCGCTAAAAACTTATATTTCGACACTCATAAGGGAATAAAAATTCTTAAGCACAAACATAGAAACGTGCTCCATCGTCGGCCACGTCATCGCTTACCATCAGGTGAGATAGTGGTCAAAAGCGAGCCTATGAAGAATAAAAAAAAAGAAAAAAAAATCTAAAAACTATAAATTTGTAGTTAGATACGAAAAATCTTCGTAACTTATTTCCTGTGTTGAGTTCGACATTTACTTCGGAAAATTCAGGGGCTGTTTAGACAGGCGGTTGAGCCGATAACATTTAAAAAAAAAATCTTTGACAGGTGTATCCTGCCCGTCGGTGCTCAAAGAAGAATGGCCAATTTGGACTAGGAAAAAAAAAGTATTGTTAGCGAAATGAGACTGTCTTCAAAATATTGCATATCAATCTAATTATTGGATGCCATTAGTTTATTTCTAAAAGAAGGAGGAAAATAGTTATTAATTTTTTAAATAAATTATTTTTACTGATTAGAACGTTTGATAATATCTTATTTATGAACGCATCCGTAATGTTTACGTTCTTAGAGAGGTCCATTTTTTTTCCTAAAGTCGATATCGATTTAATTTCTAAATTAAAATTAAATCCAAAATTATGTCAATTGTTTATGCATTTGTTATTTACTTATTATAAGATAAGCCACTAACAGAATTTGTGGTTTTTAAGGTTTTTTTGTATTATTTAATTGAATCTAGTCACGAATTGAAAAAAATATTTTTCCATCTTAAAATCGAAAAATGCCGTAAATCGATCGACTATGGAGCCACCCTATTTTTGACAAGCAAAAGATTTTTTTATTTAATTTTTTTAAGTAATGAATACTTGAATACACCGTCTTTTAAGCCATATCTTCGTATGAATAAGTTGTTAATTTGTATGATGTTTACATTCTGAGGAATCAATTTTTAAATAATTAAAACAGCCTATGAGTGAAGTTCAGCAACTACAGTCGAAAAAATACCGCCAAAAAGTATATTTGACATCTTTTTTTACATGCTACAGATTACTATTAAACCATATTACCTTAAAAAATATTTTAATTACTTACTACTTTCTCCGTAGTTTTAAAAATATAATGAATGCCGTACATAGTTAAGTTAATTACGGCAAATCAAACAATAAATATTTCATCAAGTTACGTTTTATTATTTTTTTATAGACAAGCATGTTAGGAGAGTGGCCATTGTTCTTTGATCACTTCCTAAACAACAAAAGTCCAAACCCAAGATTTGTCAAAGGGCAATGGAGCGCAGCATAATAGGTGTTAAGCAAATAGATCGCGTTAAAAACATTACGCTGCGCCTGCGCTTCAAAACCCAAATAGCAGTTGTCGGGGAAAAAACAGCCAAGCTTAAGCGGACGTATGACGTCGCAAGTATGCACCCGGACCGATGGGCGTAGACTGTCACTCACTGGATGCCTAAAGGAGGTCGGCGCCGTCGAGGTCAACCGCGGCTAAGGTGGTGTGACGATCTGATCATGTTCGCGGGGCAAACTTGGCCAGAGATCGCCCTGGACTTAGAAGTTTTGAAGGAGAGAGGGAAGGCCTTTGCCTGGACTGCTGGAGTGGGACACACAATAGGCTTTAAAAAAAATAGATGTTCAATCGGATTTATGTCCGGGCTTCTTGCTGGCCATTCCGTAAACGACGCTCGCGGTGTGAGCGGTATTTTTGCAAATAGGTTTTAAAAAACACTTTTACACGTCAATATTTTTTTTCATCAGTAGGTATAAACTAGATGAGGCCGGTGTTTCCTAGCTGACTACCCTGACAAGAAACATCGAAACAAACTCAGGGGTCACAGTCTCTTTTAAAGTCCATACTGTTTTGTAATGGTCAAATCACATGAGAACTATGCAGATTTGTCTGAGATGGTCTTTTGAAGAAAGAACCATACAGATTTGAGTGGACCTGTCCAGTCAGTGCAAGCATTTGTCAGTATTCGTATTGCTCAACTCAGGACTACTAAGGAGCTCAACAATGAAATGTGCATAGGGCATCACGTGAGGCTCAAGACACTGTTCCATGTACCGATGACTGTTTAGTGCAGGTAGACGTGGCTCAGACTCAAAGACAAGCTCTGTCTTACCACCGGCGCTGATTCCTTTCCAAACCATTCACGAACTGCCACCATAGCTGACCTTTTCTTCAATGCAGCATTGTGCAAAGCGTTCTCCATCTCTTTTGTAGACCTTGTTACTTCCAACGACGAAACCATATAGCATAATTTTACACTCATCAGAAAATAGGACTTTGTCCCACTGGAGGTATGATCAATTTAGGTACTCACGTGATGTAATGGCCAAACTACCAGCTATACAATCATATGATTTTTTTCATGGAATGAAAACTCTTTTAAAGATAAAGATAAAAGATATTTTAATTGCATAAAACATGGTATAAAAGGTATTATTGAAAATATATAGATCGAACATGTTTTGCTTAAAATTAAAGCATGCAAACTTATTAAGTATATTTAAATTTTAAAATTAAAATACATTACATTGAAATTCATTTTAAAAAATCATTAATACTGCAATTGTACAAATGGCTCCACAACAATAATATTGTGGAGCCATTTGTACAATTGCATTTTAAATAATTTACAAATCAATGTTTTAAGGGAATTTATTATAAAGTCGTAAACACATAGCCAAGGAATTTTTATTATATTTTACTGATCTAGGTAGCTCTTCCAGCACAAGCCTGTGTTGGTCGCGCCGACTTCGAGAGCTTGTAAATAGTTCCTCTGCTGTTTTAAATAATTGTAAGTGCTTTCGAACAAACATGCATGCTTCATATATATATAATAAAGGTAACGGTAGCAAACCAAGTTCCTTAAATATTGGCTGACATGATTCGTCAGATGGAATCTTGTATATAGCTCTTAAACATTTCTTTTGGGCAATAAATGCTCTATTGTTGTCAGTACTATTTCCCCACATAATTAGTCCATATCGTAGCGAGGACTCGACATATGCGCGGTAAGTCATCACGGCCGTTTTTTCATTGGTAGTAATTTGTCTTAAAGCAAACACAAATTTATTTATTTTATTGCATACAGTATCAACTTGTGCTTTCCAGTCTAAGTATTCGTCAATTACTACTCCTAAAAATTTTGTTTGTGTCACTTGTGTAATTTTCGGCATGTCCATTTTGAAATTAAATACATTATTATAAGATTGATTAAATTGTATATATACTGATTTTTTTAGATTAATTGCTATTCAGCCAGCTAATTAGATTTTCTATAGTATTATTTATGTCCGCTTCATGATCTATAATTGATTTATATTTTTTATCGGTAGTAATAATTATGGAAATGTCATCGGCAAAAAGAAAAAATTATGATTAGTCGACTATGTCGACTATGTCGTTTATGTAGAGTAGAAATAAAATAGGCCCCAATACGCTACCCTGAGGCACGCCCTAAAGCGGGGCGTACTTATATATTCAGATGAATATTCCGTCAACATGACGGAATATTTACCCACTGTCATTGAGTTTGGTAATAGTGACTCTCTGTTGTCTGTTAGTTAAATACGACGATATCCATCGTAGCGGCAGTCCTCTTATTTTGATAGAAAAAAATATGGACTGTGAGGACGCCGTGATTTATTTTTAGCCACTCCTCAAAAAGGGGACTTACCGCCATGATTATGGTGTATTTTGACTGTACCTATGGTTGGCTGTACTGTACACTAGAACTTCTTTAGCCGTATGTTCAGCATTATAACTTAATTATATTCCTTACGTAAACGTTAATGTGATGTCATAACTCACGTTTTCAACGTCAATGACCTATTGCCCCGGTGGTGCCAACTAGTGACGTGAATATTCCAGAAAACCCTCGTGTCGCTACGTACAAGTACTGATTGCCTCATAGAGAACTCACTGACACGCTTTTTTTAAAATGGTATAAACTAATGCCTGATTGCGATCCCACCTGACGGTAAGCAGTGATGCAATCGTTGATGAATAATAGAACATATTTATACAGTTCAAAAGTTTAAAATCTTAGGAAAAATTGCGAAGGTATCTGTTATGTGCCTCTACTAGAATAAACCTGTTCCACATGGATGTAGATGCTCTTACACTAAGGTTTTTGTAGGATAATAAAATTGATAACAATATTTTCAATACACTTGCGACGGGCTAGCTACCGGGTTGCTTGGAACTTTAAAAAAAGTGTTATTTATTAGTTCGGGGATTTTTAAATGTGGGTAAAAAGGTACAAAAGTTGACTTAATGTTCTTCCATTTCAAATTAGGATTTTTATCTTATTATTAATGTTGTGCTTAAAATATGCTACTTTTTCATGATAGAAGGCACTTTAAATTAATATAAACTTAATATAAATATTTCATAATTTGAAAATAAAGTAGCGGAACTGTCGGCAGCTTCGGACACCATGGCTTGTGCTGCTGAAGGGCGCAGACCGCATAGCACGGCGCTCTAACATCAACGACATTATTCGTTGAGCTCTTGTCACCGCGCCGGCGTACAGCTAGCGGCGTGATGATGCGAAGAGACCAGATGGTATGACGTTGGAGCCTTAGAAGGTGGGTAGGCCTCTGGTGTGGGACCCAACCTGTGTCGACACCCTTGTTCCTAGTTCGGCGGGCTGTACCGGCGCTGCTGCTGCGACTGCTGGGACCCTCAAACGGCGCAAATAGAATAGAATAAAATAAACTTTATAATTTTAAATAAACTGAAACCTAAATACTGTAACCTTATTGGTAATTACTGTTTTGCATTTTATAATATAATTTGACACACACATGATTTTGCGTCAGCATAAAATTTACACAGAAGTCTGGCCTTGAGTATGACGCTCTAGGCACCCGTTATGTATCTGTATTCTGCTATTTTTCTAGCAGGACACTCAGCGTCTCCCATTTTGTGATTGGAAGGCTTTGTGAAACCGGTTTCTTTGCGCACTCGGCCATCGAGTGCCCTGTCTCACCGCAGTGACCACACGTCGAGTTAAACTCTCTACAGGTTATTGCCACATGTACTGCTGACATTTGTAGCATCTTGTAACCAGGATGAAGTCCCTGACAGGGCAAGAAGAACTTATGAAAATCCTTGACTGGGAAATTGGGGCTCTTCGTATGTTGGCTGGAACTTCAACCACGTGGTTACGTAGTTACAAGTCTGTGAATCTTTTTTCCCCGATTTGTGACTTAATTTAACCAAGGTCAAATAAAAATTTCAGCTACATTCTGTTCATACATGCACCTGAAGACTTCAGTATCAGCCAAAGAGGTTGGCACTCCTACAACCAAGATCCGGGGTTTGCTCTTGCTGGGTTCGTCGACGGTTAGTCCGGATACAGATTGCTGGACTGCGTGCTTAATTTTTTCGGCGTTTTTTTTTTATGGTATGTAAAATCATCCAATTACAAATCCCGCCCTTGGGCGCAGCGGGAAGTAGTGTCAGACTCTTACCGACTAAAAACTTACCCCGTACCTTTGTTGCCTATCGTGCCGGGGCCGGGTATTCCTTTCCGAAGCTGATCCATGACCCCAGCAGGCTTCGACCCTGCCTGCCTGCAGCTAGCAGGCTGACGGTTTGCTGACAGCTCCTTAGGAGCGCGCGAACAGTACGCGCCGTCGACGACCCACGGTCCAGTCGGTTACCGGACGATCGGACAGCGTGCTACCCATTGCACGCCGTCCGCGCCTACGGTGGCCGGAAATCGGGTTGGGGCATCCCGGCGGCGGCTGGGGCGAGCGCCCCGTTGCCTCTGCCTGATGCGGTCGGCCTCCTCCTTTGCTAGCATTACTGCTTCCATTTTTTGTCTCCGTACTAATTATACGGCCCCCGTTATTAGTCTTACGGACACCAGGTATATGCAGCTTGACTTCATCTGGTCGTATCATGTTTTGAACAAGAATTTTTGTTTCGTCGTTCGAAATTAAATTATTGATGGAATTTAAATTTTAGCCACGGAATTTAAATTGTTCGTTCGAACGAAATCGTTTGACCCCTACTTCAGCATATTGGCATACAAAACAGTGTTAGAGTACATAATCGCCTTCGTGAGGCCCAAGATATTATTCGTATAAAATTATGGGCTCACTCGCTTTACCTCACAATGACTTCGTATCATTAGTTTCAGCTATATCTACACCGTTAAATTTTGATCGTTTTCATCCCGTGGAGGGTCGATTCGGTACATGAAACACTATGGATTTGTAAAAAATAAATGAAAATGTGTGAAAAATAAAGTCCTTTTTTTTCAAACTCAAATTAATTCATGCATGTACGAAATTAATTTCTTTAAGGAAACGTCAGCTGATCGAGGCCAATGAACTGTAGGTAGTTAGTACGCAACGACTGACAGCTACCTACAAGGTCATTGACTCGTTTACTTAAAGAAATTAATTTCGTACATGCGTATATTAATTCGAGTTTTAGAAAAAAAGTACTTTATTTTTTAATTTTATCTTTACAAATCGATAGTGTTTTATGTACCGAATCGACCCTCCACGGGATTAAAACGACCAAAATTTAACGTTGCATACATAGTTTTCAATAAACTTCCTAGAAAACTGACTCTTATCGCACTACGGTTAGGTTCAACATGCCATGTACTCTTATCACTCTCGTGTTTTTTAGGGTTCCCTACCCAAAGGGTAAAAACGGGACCGTATTACTAAGACTTCGCTGTCTGTCCGCCTGTCTGTCACCAGGCTGTATCACAAGAACCGCGATAGCTAGACAGTTGAAATTTTCACAAATTATGTATTTCTGTTGCCGCTATGATAACAAAAACTAAAAACAAAATAAAATAAAAATTTAAGGGGGCTCCCATATAACAAACGCGATTTTGACCCTTTTTTGCTCGATATCAATAGTGGCAACAGGTAGGCACTTGAAATATTCACAAAATACTCAGATGTATTTTTACTTTAATAATAAATTTTAAAAAATACATATTTTAAGGCTTTACAAAAATATTTTTGCCTATTTTGTTGTACTGTTGTTTACCTAGTCAATGGTATGGAACCCTTCTTGCGCGAGTCCGACTCTCACTTGGCCGGTTTTTTTTTCATATATCACAACAAGAGATTTTTCTTTCTAATTTTGTCACGTTCAGTTACTTAACACGTCGATTGATACAAGTGGAAATTTGTAACTAGCACTAGGCTCCACATCCTTGCATTTCGCATCCGTAACAGTAATAAAGTTTCTGCCCTTGTATCAAAATTGAATGTTCTAATTTACATGGAGTCAAACCAGGCCGGTGCGTACTTTGCTCGTACTTGCTATTTATTTACGTACTGACTTTTGTTACATAAATTTGATCATTAGAATTTTAAGTTTAGGTAATTATTCAAACATGGGGGCAACCAACCTTGTCTGTTTCGGTTTTCAATGATTTTGATAGTGAACTTTGATGTTAAAATAAATTATGTTAACTTTAATGAACAACTAGCTACTGCCAGCGGCTTCGCTAGGGTTGCCAACATTTCTTCGACGAAATATAGTATTTTTCAAACTAAGCTACAAAAAAATATAGTACACTTCAAAAAAATATAGTATTTTAAAAGAAAAAAATATTATTTGTTATTTAGGTTTAGGTATTTTTTTTTAACTATATTTGTTTGCACTTCTTGCATTTTTTAACTATTTAAATTCTAAAATAAAAGTTTCATGCTTTATGACAACCTTTTTAAATTAATATAAATCAAAAACTATATTTTAGTTAAAGGTTTATATTTTTAAAGTCTTCTTTGTATATTTCTTTTTGACTATTGGTGATAGCGACCTACTGTCGCTGCCGCTACTATTTTCTTAATTTATTTTTGGACTTATTAAAGAAAAGAACAATACTTAATTGAAAATAATCACCAAAATCAAAGAACATAAACATAGCAGACCAATGACCAAACATTCATGACAAGTTCAAAACACAATAAGATAGATAAATTCGGATACACGCTACCGCATCAGTCAAATGTAGAAAATATAGTATTTTTGCGTACTATATATTTTTTCATCAGTATACACCTAGGGCTTTCAATCCGGAGTTCCGGAGTTTCGTAACTCCGGAGTTTCGGAGCGATTTTAAGCATTTTTCAAATCCGGAGTTGAAATAGAACACCTGAGTTGAAACCGGTTTTCAAAAACCATGTAAACATTTACAAAACGATGAAAACGAGCGCAACCCGTTGTTTAATTCCTTCTTAAGTCCTTAGTACAACACATCGGTATTATTCGGTAGTGCTATGGAAGGTGGCACGCTCTGCAGCCTGAACGGCACGATGGATTTTAGCTTGAGAGCAGTCGTTAGATTCGTATTTACTGTGAGAGTGACACTGGGTACACCAAAAAAAAAAAACAAAAATAATATTAAAATAGAGGCTTAGTGAATTGAGAGCACATACCTATATTACATAGCAGATTACTCCAATCTACTGACTAGACGGCTGACTTTCTAGAATGGGTCCCGACTGCTACAATTTATCTTGTATTTAAAATATTATATAGTTGTAATATTATATAGTTGAGTTGGGATGGAGGTGATGTGGTGTGTATTTTTTTATGAGGCATAACACCACAACCAACACTACCTTCGCCGCAATCGCCTTCGGCTCGGGAGTATATTTCACCTCGGCTGCAAAGACGATGTTTGTCCACTTGTATCAAAATGTACTAGGTATATTTTGATATTACAAACAGACATTTCGATTTTATTATATGTATAGCTGACCTACTAACCCCTCAGGTACCTACATATTCGATTTTATTTGGTTAGGAAAAATAGTTAGCCATATTACCTACTGTCATCAACAAAGAACAGCGGGCCTAAAAACGTCACATGAGCAATTCATCTAGAGCAAATCATATTCCGAATTCGTAGCAGATCATAAGCAATTCTTCTAATGTTCGTAAAATGGTTGCACAAATTAGTCGAATCATACTCGATTCATATCAGAATCATATTCCTTGTGAATATTGCCGTATAAAAAAATATGATATAACATTTAGAATAAACAATGGCCCTCGATTCGTAATGGTTGACGATAATGCACCTGCACATCGAGCTCAACGAATCAACGCTGCTCTGCGTGAATACGACATTACCAGGTTAGACTGGCCTGCCGGCTCGCCTGACTTAGGCCCATATTACAGAACTACAATCAAGACTCAAGCATTACTTAAAACTAGTCTCAGTTGGAGTTTTAATTTTAGAACTTAACTTGAGCAGAGAAACTACAATCAATAATCACCTGAGCAATGTCACTTTAAAATAACATTTTTTACGTATTATGGAACAGTGCTTGAGGCTTGACTGAGCTCCACTCAATGTGTCCTTATTTTAAAATCTCAATCAGCTCAGAGCCACTGCTTGATGCAAGATTTTCAATAGAAAACAAACAATTATTCAGGGTTACCACAATGATAGCTTACTCACGTAATCAGAGATCAAAATCTCTACTCAAGCGTAGTTTAGTTTGATTTGAGTTTGAGGATAGTTCTAAAATAAACTGAACGCTTAAGTCGAGATTCTTCGCTCAAGCAGTAATCGGTTGAACGCAGTTTAAGTAGTACTTGAGTAAGGTTCTGTAATACGGGCCTTAATTTTAGAACTTAACTTGAGCAGAGAAACTACAATCAAAAATCACCTAAGCAATGTCACTTTAAAATAACATTTTTTACGTATTATGGAACAGTGCTTGAGGCTTGACTGAGACTCCACTCAATGTGTCCTTATTTTAAAATCTCAATCAGCTCAGAGCCACTGCTTGATTGCAAGATTTTCAATAGAAAACAAACAATTATTCAGGGTTACCACAATGATAGCTTACTCACGTAATCAGAGATCAAAATCTCTACTCAAGCGTTGTTTAGTTTGATTTGAGTTTGAGGATAGTTCTAAAATAAACTGAGGCCCGTATTACAGAACCTTACTCAAGTACTACTTAAACTGCGTTCAACCGATTACTGCTTGAGCGAAGAATCTCGACTTAAGCGTTCAGTTTATTTTAGAACTATCCTCAAACTCAAATCAAACTAAACAACGCTTGAGTAGAGATTTTGATCTCTGATTACGTGAGTAAGCTATCATTGTAGTAACCCTGAATAATTGTTTGTTTTCTATTGAAAATCTTGCAATCAAGCAGTGACTCTGAGCTGATTGAGATTTTAAAATAAGGACACATTGAGTGGAGCTCAGTCAAGCCTCAAGCACTGTTCCATAATACGTAAAAATGTTATTTTAAAGTGACATTGCTCAGGTGATTATTGATTGTAGTTTCTCTGCTCAAGTTAAGTTCTAAAATTAAAACTCCAACTAAGGCTAGTTTTAAGTAATGCTTGAGTCTTGATTGTAGTTCTGTAATACGGGCCTGAACGCTTAAGTCGAGATTCTTCACTCAAGCAGTAATCGGTTGAACGCAGTTTAAGTAGTACTTGAGTAAGGTTCTGTAATACGGGCCTTAAACCCGATAGAGCACGCGTGGGATGCTGTCAAGCGAGCTGTTTGGAACCGTCATCAACCTCCCCTGACAGTGCCAGAGATCAGGGAAGCCGTTATTCAAGAATTAAAAGAAAGAAGGAAAAAGAAAGAAAAAACTTTTTACAAAAAAAAAAAAAAAATAACCGACTTCATAAAAAAAAAAACTCTACAAGGATTAAAATAACTTTAATTTCGGAAGTCGGTGTAAATAAGAAAACAAACAATACCGAGAAACACCAACTTCCGAAATTAAAGTTATTTTAATCCTTGTAGAGTTTTTTTTTAATGAAGTCGGTTATTTTTTTTGTAAAAAGTTTATTATTTCACACTTTTTAGTTGCGATGCACTTATAATCAGAGTGGTTATTTCTCATGATAATACCAATAAACCCAAACACTGCTAGGATACATTGTTTTATTATGAAGTTCTCGTGTCTACCTTCCACCTTCCGGCTCCATCATCTGATCAGTTTGATAGTACCTTATAGCCAAAGTGCATCTCATGACGAATATAACAAGCCCAAACACGGCTAGGATACATTGATTCATCCATCATCATCATCAGGTCAATGTGATGATACCATTTTCAACATAACTATTCAGAACCATTTATTTATTTGTATTGTCATAGTCGCTTAACTATCTTCATTGTGATATCTATGCGAGTATGAAGTTCCGTTGGCCATTCTGGTCTTCTTCATCAGTTCCACTTCATCAAATGTTACTTTTTAACTGTAAATGCTTAAGTCCTCGACAAAAATACCAAAATCACTATATGATTACCTATAATATTTGAGGAATTCCCTCGATTCCTCATGGATCCCACCATCAGAACTGGATTTTGAAAAAAATGGGGCCAATCTGAAAGCATACCCTTTAAGGAAAAAAAATTGCAAATCGGTCCATAAACGACCGAGTTATCCGCGAACAAACATAAAAAAGCATATACGACCGAATTGAGAAACCTCCTTTTTTTGAAGTCGGATAAAAATGAGTTTATTTGCTACAAACATGGCGCATATCCTAAAATAACAGCAACAAACAAGGACTCTATGTAATAAAAAAAAAAATACATAATAAGATCGAAATGGACAAAAAAGAAAAAATAATACAATGTAATTATATTTTATTATTTACTAGCTGTGCCCGCGACTTCGTTCGCGTGGACGACGAAACTTATTAATGAGTTTTTTGTGTAAAGTGCTTTTTTTATATTTATCAGCACTTAACCTCATTTCTCGATCGGCACTGGTTTCGCGAGCTCTTGCTTCAGTTATGCTATCCCGCATGCGGCTTAACCGGGATTCTCGCTCCTCAGCTGATTCTTGCGATCTGGCTAGTCTCATTCGCCTAGCGTGTCTCGATGTAGAAGAAAGAGATGGTCTCTTTCTGGAAGGCATCGTGTTATAAGTAAATCCGTATTAAAAATAAAGAAATCTTAAAGACTATCTTTATAGAAGAGCTCTAACACCTAGCGCCTACCTACACTTATATGTATATACCAATAAATAAGCAAAATCCCTAAAAACTAATATCTATACGAATGACTAATCCTACCTAAGAGTAAAAAAAAAAAAAAAAAAAAAAACAAAAAAAAAAAAAAAAAAAACCTAAGAGTACTAAAAATAACCTACGTTACACACTATCAAATATCAAAGCCTATAGTTGAAATTAAAATCTATGCGGTCTACGCCTTATAAAAGTAAACCTAAGTACCTAGCTAATTAAAAAAAAAACGCCGTGTGCAGCGCCCCTTTGAACTCTACTGCGGGTGACGTAACCTATGACAAACTTATTATTTGCGGTTGGTACAGTAATTGGGTCTAAGGATCGAACCGCAAAATTAAGTTTTTTTTTATTGTATATACTTTTCCGGGATAAAAAGTACCCAGTGTGGTGCCCAGGATATTAAAGAATAATTATACCAAGTTTCATCTTAATCGAACCGGTAGTTTTTGCGTGATGCCTGAACAAACAGACAGACAGACAAAATTTTTTTTAATCACATTTTTGGGTTCGGTGTCGGTCTAGTAACACCCCCTGCCTTTTATTTTTTTGATATTTTCAATGTACAGAATTTTTACTTCTACAGATTTATTATAAGTATAGATATACCTAGATTATTATTTTTTTTAATTTTTTTAATGGGACAGGTTACCGGAAGCAATGCTGGATAACTTAATTCTCAGTATGCCAAGAAGGATTGCCGCTCGTTTTCTAGCCAGGGGAGGAGTTATCTTGTACTAAATAAAAACAATTTCATAATAAATGTTGACAATATTTAGTTAAACCTCTTCTTCTTTAAATTATTTACTATCGAAATTGCTTCAAGAATTTTAAATTCAATTTTTGTTAATAATTTTTTTTTTAATATTTTTTAAAATGTATCTTTTTTATAAAAAAAAAATTACGTAAGCAACATTCCTTTAAAAAGTAAAATTTAAAAAATAATCCATCTTTTGCCAGTGATCCCAAACTTTTTTTAAAGTGTGTGCATATGTGTGTATTTACTAATGTTACTTGCAAGAATTATTGTTGTTTAATTAACGTCATCAATACATAATTGAACCTCATTTCCATGTTTAATTCGTAACAGAGGTTGCAGTTACATTCAAGACTTTACTTTTCTTTTGCACTATAGCTAGTTGTTAGTCTAGATTTACCAGTTGCACACGTTTTTGAAATAGGTAAGTCAAGAAACTAAATTAATACTTATATATCTGAACAGAGATCATATCAATTCAATGATTGTGAAAGTTTTAAAATAATAATTCACGTTATTAACTACGAAGCTCCTGCGGGCCTAAAAACGTCACATGAGCAATTCATCTAGAGCAAATCATATTCCGAATTCCTAGCAGATCATAAGCAATTCTTCTAATGTTCGTAAAATGGTTGCACAAATTAGTCGAATCATACTCAATTCACTGCATATCAGAATCATATTTCTTGTAAATATTGCCGTATAAAAAAATATGATTCTACAAAAGTGGCCTTTTTAGACCTGCTGGTGTGAGGATGCGTTTATGCTAGAGTCGTGTAAAGGAGGTGTTGCGAAAAAAGTGTAAGAAGATCACTTTCATTTTCCTTTCTCTTATGTTTGTTACCTCAGAACAGAACATTATGCACATTTATGGACCGATTTTCAAAAATCCTATTTTTCAAAATTCAGTTCTGATGATGGGGTGCATAAGGATTTGAGGGAACTCCTCAAATATTATAAGCAACTGTATAGTGATTTTGGTTTAAGACCAGAAAGGGCCAACGGAACTTCACACTCACGGAATAGTTAGGCCGTGTTTACGGAGACGCGGCGCGTTGCGCAGCGGGTTGGGCGTTTCGTCGTACATTGCAGCAGCGGACCGCGTCATCGCTCGCGCAAACACATACATATGGCAATGTACGATGGACTCCGTAATCAAACACTTCGGTCGAAACATGGTGTAATACGCGGCAAATAAGGTGCACCATTTGCTATGGTTACGCCCCAAATGTCTGTTACTGCGCAAAATCGTCATAATAGTTCAACTTATGTGACTAGGATTATAATTGATTTTCGTGTCTCAAAGTGGGGAGCCGCGCGAAATAATAGCAAATGGTTCAACTTATTTGCCGCAAACTGATCTAAAGTGAAGCTAAATTGCACGTTCCAAAGCGTAGATCTCTATGGAGAAGAACGTGCAAGAAACTCCATGGACACTCTTTTAAATCATATCGTAAGTTACATAATCTTGGTTACAAATATATTGTCGCTTCTATTATGTGAGCACAATGAAGAAAAAAAAAATTAAAAAGCAATGAAACCACAAATAATGAAAAAAATACAATAAACTAATAATAAAAAAATAGTAATTGAATTAAGCCACTGGCAGCTAAGAGATGACCAGTCCCAACTGACGGTGCCCCAGAGAATGCTGCTGTCCATTCTCTGGACCCTTTAGTCGCCTCTTACGACCCCCACAGGAAGAGATGGGATGGTGCTATTCTTTAAGTATTCATCATACAGGACGTAAACGGCTATGTCAGTGTCCACTTAGAATTAGACGTGGTCAGTTTACTTAATTGCCACAAAAAAAAAAGGAAAAAAAAAAGGGGTGTATAGAAATACACCCCTATTTTTTAATTAGTGCACAAAAAAATGGGGCTCAATCAGTACCCGTTACTGATCTTGTTTGTGTAGTCAAAAGTAAAAAAACGAAATCCCAAAATTGTCCACGAAAATTTGTCATTATTGGTAAATTTATAATTGAATCATCATTCATAACAACTGCTACTAGAAAATACTCGTACTAAGCGCAGTGTTTTTCCATTTTTATGGACATTTTTTCATTCATAGAAATAACCTGTGCAATGTTTTCATAAATTGAGTGAGATTTTGGGATATTTAAAACAAACGCTCATAACTTTGCTGTTTATGAATATTATTTATTGAGACTTTATTTAATTAATAACAAGACCTTTTCTAATAAGAGCTTTAAGTATTTGCACTAATTAAAAAATAGTGGTGTATAAATAGAAATGAACGATGCTGATGCATGTTAGTCTCACCAAATCCTTAATTTGGAATTGACTAATTTTGGTCTTCGAAAGTTAAATATACGGTGAGAAAAAAAGGGAAAATTTCAGGAAAAAAAAATCCGAATACAACGCCATTTCTAATTAAAATATAAATTTAAAATTAATTATATGTAAGTTCTGGTAATGGTAGTAGATGATGTTATAATACAGTTTAGCTAAAAGTTATCACACACAACATTAGGCGATGCTAAGTTCGCGAATTCAGCTAGTAATTAATTATTCTTAATTAATGTAGATTCAAAACATTGCCACACTAGACTGACTGCTAAAATAAAACCTGCCACAATGGACCCTGCTACAATGGACTCTGCCGCAATGGACCCTGTTACAATAGACCCAGCAAGAGCGATAGAATTGGCTGCCATTGCTCACCAAGAAGCCATGAACGAGGTGATGGACCGCGGCGACTCGGCGGTGCAGCAGTTCTATGCTGGTGCCTCGGTCTTCGTGACGGGGAGCTCCGGATTCCTCGGAAAGCAGCTCATTGAGAAGCTCTTAAGGTCAGATAGCTTTATCTTCCTGCGAGAATGAACTCGTTTGGAGTCCACAAAGCATGTTTTCTTCATACAACTTACATTACACTGGCCGATTGGTCTAGTGGCTCTGATTACTATAACGGAGGTCGTAGGTTCGATGCCTACCCAAGACAAATGTTTGTGTGATGAGCACGATCATTTGTTTTGTGTCTGGGTGTAATTTATATAATATATTGTATGTTTTTAGAAAAATACACCGTTAAATTTTGGTCGTTTTAATCCCGTGCAGGTTCGTTTCGGTACATGAAGCACTATCAATTTGTAAAGATAAAATAAAGTACTTTTTTTCTAAATCTCGAGTTAATATACGCATGTACGAAATTAATTTCTTTATGTAAACGACTCAATGACCTTGCTTGCTCCTCGGTCTAACGTTGGGTACTAACTACTTACAGTTCATTGACCTCGATCAGCTGACGTTTACTGGAAGAAATTAATTTACAACATGCGTGAATTATTTCGAGTTTGAAAAACAAGTAACTTTTTTTTTTTACAAATCCATAGTGTTTCATGTACCGAATCGACCCTCCGCGGGATTAAAACGACCAAAATTTAACGGTGTATTGTATGTTTTTACAAATATATAAGTAGATACGTTTAAAATCAGTTGTCTAGCACAAGCACTGTTTACATTGCATTTTTACAAAATTTTTATTATGGATAGGTTCACATTTCATCTCACCTGATGGTCTATAGCGATGAAGTGGCCAACGATGGAGCATGCTTGCCTAAAAGTAACCAATTCACTGTTAACCTAGAGACCCCTAAATCTATATATATAAAAGAAAGTCGTGTTAGTTACACTATTTATAACTCAAGAACGGCTGAATCGATTTGGCTGAAAATTGGTGGGAAGGTAGCTTAGAACCAGGAGAAGGTTATAGGATAATAGATTTTTATCCCGTAAAATAAAAAATAAAAATAAAAACAAAAACCTGCTCATTTATTGGTATAGAGTAGAGTAGGGTAGGGTACGATAGAGTAGGGTAGAGTAGGGTAGTGTAGGGTAGAGTAGGGTATAGTAGGGTAGGGTAGAGTAGAGTAGAATAGAGTACTCAATTGACGGGAGCGAAGCCGCGGGCAAAAGCTAGTTGTAGATAAATATCAGGTAACACAGACTCTAGCAGGGAATTCTATTATCCAGATATTTCCACACTACAGCAATTCTGTCACTATCCAGAATCAGGATCCACAAGAGTGAGGGAACATACATACTTACGACCCCGTCGCGCCGCCGGCCGCGGCCGGAGACGCCTCGGGGTCGGAGAAACGCAGAGCAATCTCCTGCCACCGTAGGCGCGGGCTTGCGGACGACGAGAAGTATGTAGCTCGCCGTCCGCTTTTCCTATAAAGACTATGCCCAAGGCCCAAGTCATCGACGACGTGTAGTATTCCACGCGCGCCTCAAAGTGATGTCAATAAAATCGTAGGAGCCCAGACTGCAGCAGGGCCTATGCCTATGCTAGGGCCATGGGAAAACTTCTGAAAAGGAGACATTAGGTACTATATACCTAAATCTGCCAAGCTCTTTAGCGAATACATGGTTATATTTAAAAAAATGTCTTTCAGGTCCTGCCAGTTGAAGAAAATATTCGTACTGCTGCGTCCGAAGAAAGGCAAGACAATTCAGGAAAGGCTAGAATATCTGTTGTCGGACCCGGTGAGTTCGGGACTTAAGAGCGCTTTTCCTGGCCCATCTATTGTCAACCTGAATATGGTTTAAATTTTAATCCTTTTAAACTCAAAAGGTTTGTTGATTCCTTCAACGCAATGTATCAAATATTGCGTTGGAAAAAGGTTACGTGGAAAAATAGAGATAACATCTGAACGCTCCGTTGGCATTCGGTAATTCCTTAATTCAATAAGTTTCTTTTTTTTACCCATTTGTAATTATTAAAACACAATTTAATTCAATTGAATATTTTACAAAATTCCTTAAAAGAAATAGGTACGTGTTTTTTTAGATACCTTAAACCTTTTTGCACATTTGTATCGTATCATCATCATCATTTTTCTGCCCTTATCACGTTTTATTTGGGGTCGGCGCAACACGTATTTTTCTTCCATTCTGTCCTGTCACTCGTCAAGCTAACTCCCTTTTCTTTCATATCACTCCTCACACAATTCATCCATCTCTTCTTTGGCCTCCCACTCCCTCTCCATCCATCCACATAAAAAAACCGGGCTCAATCAGTACCCGTTACTGATCATATTTGTGTAGTCAAAAGTAAAAAAAAAACAAAAACCCAAAATTGTCCACGAAAATTTGTCATTATTGGTAAATTCATAATTGAATCATCATTCATAACAACTACCACCAGAAAATACTAAGCGCAGTGTTTTTCCATTTTTATTGACATTCTTTCATTCATAAACAATAACCTAAACAATGTTTCAATAAATTGAGTGAGATTTTGGGATTTAAACAAACGCTAATAACTTTGCTGTCATTGAATATTATTTATTGAGACTTTACTTAAATAATAACAAGACATTTTCTAATAAGCCCTTTAAGTATTTGCACTAATTAAAAAATAGTGGTGTATAAGTACATTATGGACGGCCATAGTTCACGTAAAATGCAAGATTTTCATAGGTCTTTTCTGGATAATATCCGCAAGATATCTGTGTATCCAAAATATCTGAAGAAATATGTGTAATAATCACAATCACGTAAGAGCCGTTGTATTAAAATGTACCTTGGGTTGGCCGCTCTTAAAGCGATTGAATAAAAGGCAGTCAGGGCTCAAAAGTACAGTTACACTCTACCGACACTGAAGTACGTCAAATTTCTTTGTAAAAGAGGGTCAATGGATCATTACCCATTTAGTTTGTAGCACATAATCTAAAATATTGAATAAACTAGTTGCAGACCACTGGAATTCTACTACAAAGAATAGACAGTTTAGCATTGTTAGAGTGCAACTGCACTTTTGACCCCGGACTGTACAAGTTTGCATAGAGTTCATCATTTCTAGCGACTCGGACACACAGTTTGTAAAACTTCTACAAATGCCATCTTGTTTCGCAGTTATACGATGTACTACGGAAGAGACAACCGGACTTCATCGACAATATAGTGCCACTAGAGGGCGACGTAGCCGATATTAGGCTCGGACTTAGTGACGAAGACTGGTTTTTACTCACCCAAGAGGTAAGCTTCCAAATCTAAATAATAAATAAATAAAATGTTTTGCTAACGGCTGTTTGAGCCGACGTGCTCCCGTTTCACGTATGAATATGGTACAGAAAATATCTTCTATGTGTTTGTGATGTCTGTTTTATTGAAGCCTATCGTTTTTCTACCGGTTACATTTCGGGGGAGTGTGCGTCGGAATTGCATAGCCTAATTCCGCCTAGCCCGTTCCATCATCGGACTACCAGACGTACGGCGTTGCGCCACCCCGGTACATGGTGGACATCCGACCTATACGCACAAAGCGTGTTGGCAACACATTCATTGTGCGTACAGCTAAGGAGTGGAATTCTCTGCCGGAGTCTGTGTTTCCTAGTGGCTACAACCCAAGAATTTTGAAGTCAAGAGTGAATAGGTTACTTCTAGGTGAGCGCGCTCCATCGTCGACCGCATAGTCGCTCTCCATCAGGTGAGATAGCGGTCAAGCGCAAACCTATCAATAATAAAAAAACGTATGTTTTTTCTACATAAGGCTTACAGGCTAATAAATCAATAATATATTATAAAGAGTGTAATATTACCAAATAGCTAATTACAAGCCTCCACACAGGCACACATAAATTTAAAAAAAGTCGATAAGAAGAAAGTATTTAAGTAATTACTTACGAGAGAAGTTAGCTAGCATTGCTAACTGCAGGCAGGCAGGGTCGAAGCCTACTGGGGCCAAGGGTTTGCTTCCGAAAGGAAAGCCCGGCCCTGGTATCTAAGGCCACGAAGGAACGGGGTGGGTTTTTAGTCAGTAAGAGTCTGACACTATTTCCCGCTCCGCCCAAGGGCGGGAGATGTCATTGGATGATTTTACCCACCACCAAAAAAAAAACGGTTACAAACACAAAGTAAAAAATAAAAAAGTACAGAGTACACTAAGCGTGCTCGCACTGAAAGGGTGACCACCTCAGCATTTGCCGGGCGTCAGACACCCAGCACCGGTTGGTTGGTTCTGGTCGGCGCGGCGTCGTGAGGTAGCCACATTGGAGCAGAACAAGTCGATATAGAGGTCCCTAGGCAGTCTATTGAAATCAATTCTTAATTCTTTATTGTACACACAACACAGAGAGATAACACACACAGAGAGACACACACACACACATAACACACACAACAACGACACAACGTCAACGTCAACGTGCTACAGAGAGTTCATGTACAAAGGCGAGCTTAACTCAACAATGAGTTTTCTGTCAGCAAACCTTTGAGTTATAGAGAGAAAACATATATCGAGGGTAGGATCCAGTGCACAATGTCATTCTACATAACTAAGTCTAATAAAGGTATAATTATATTATACTTATGTCCAATACATAACTATATCCAGCCGCCGCCGGGATTCCGATCCCGATTTCCGGCCACCGTAGGCGCGGGCTTGCGGACGGCGTGCAATGGGTAGCACGCTGTCCGATCGTCCGGTAACATACCGGATCGAGCCCAAGTCGTCGACGGCGCGTTCTGTTCCCGCGCGCCTCAAGGAGCTGTCAGCAAACCGTAGAGGCCCAGCCTGCTAGCTGCAGGCAGGCAGGGTCGAAGCCTGCTGGGGTTAAGGGCCGTTTTCTGAGAGGAAGGCTCAGCCCCGGCATGATAGGCATGAAGGAACGGGGTAGGTTTTTAGTCAGTAAGAGTCTGACACTACTTCCCGCTTCACCCAAGGGCGGGACTTGTCATTGGATGATTTTACCTACCATAAAAAAAAAAAATACATAACTATATTATATTTATATTATACATACTATTATACACTAATATTATTTAACAAATGAAAGGAAGTGCTCTTTAAGTTTCCTCTTGAAGACATCCTGAGAAGGGCTGTCGCGAAGAGAGTGAGGCAGAGATTTCCAGAGACGCACTGCAGTTACAAGGAGCAATCAAAACGGCTAGAAGTATGACGCAGAGTACGAAGAAGAGAAGAGGTGGTGTGACAGAGTTTACCCCTCGGGACGAGATACTCAAAGCGTTCACGAAAGTATTGAGGAGTATTAGGATTGTGTAGGATTGTATAGAGAAGAGATAGAATATGTATATCTGTAGGTATTCATTGAAAATACATTCCTCGTATAGGTTAATGCGAGAGGTAGGTACACATAATATTGGTCGCTGACGTAATCACATAAGATTCGTACGTACCTAATGTCAAATTAGCAACCGTCATGACAATAAATGTGACTATTTGTTACACCCTTCAGTAGACCTACGGAAACAGATGACTCATCATAAAATTATAATTGTATGTTTATTCAATAGTCTTTGTTATGTTATTCGGCACTGGTAATGTTATTCAGCAGTTGAAATTCACTCGCTGAACTAAAATAAGCACACTATTCCATTATTATAGATTCAGGAAAATTTATTTTCCCTATTCATAAAATAACACAACGCTAACATGTACTAATGGTTAAAGTATTCAAAAGATTTCATTTAATTAGGTAGGTATGCTAACTGCAAAAACATATTGATGAGGTACTTATAATGACGGTATGCATTTAGAAATTCAATAGGTATATTGTAAACAAAGTAACTTTTTAACTGTATTTATTTTTAGCCAAGGTGGAAAACGCCAATGCAAGGGTTAAATACCTATACTATGCCAACGAATACATTTCGATGAACAAGATCATTGTGATATCAGTAATGCGTCAATACGCATAGGTATATTGACATGACTGTACACTTACAGTCATGAAAATATACCTAAGCAGAGGCGTGAAACTGAAACGGTTTACCAACAGTCGATTGGTCCATGAACCGTTGGTCATCATTATCTTTAAACCATTAACTTTTCGTCAAAAGGACTTTTCATCCACGAACGTTTCGCCAACAGAATGTTTTGTCCAATAACTGTTCACCCAAAGAACAATTGACTGGCCTGTTAGTCTAGTGGTTAGTGGCCTTGACTGCTATGCGGGAGGTCGTGGGTTCGATTCCCACCCAGGACAAATGTTTGTGTGATTAGCACGATCATTTTTTCTGTGTCTGGGTGTAATTTATCTATAATATGTATGTATGTATTTAGAAACATATATGTATGTTTATCAGTTGTCTAGTACCCATAACACAAGCTCTGCTTAGCTTGGGCCTAGTCAGCGTTGTGTGATAGTTGTGAAATATTATATTATATTATTATTATTATATTAATTGGCCTATGGACTGTTCCCCAAGAGAACGGTACACAGTAAGTGTTTAGGCAACCTCTAGAAGCAATTATAACCTAGGGGATATGACCTTTGAACTACCAAGTCACAGGTCGTAAGTTCGAACCCCGGCACGCACAAACGTCTTTTCGAATTCATGTGCGTATTATAAATTAATTATACTTGCTGAAACCGGTGAAGGAAAACATCGTGAGGAAACCAGCACACCTGAGAGATTTTTCAACGTTGTGTAAAGCTATGTCAATAAAAAGATTTGGAACATTTTATACTCGTCATCATCATCATCATCATCAGCCTTTTAATGTTCCCACTGCTGGGACACAGGCCTCCTCTCTAAGAGAGGGATTGGGCCGTAATCCACCACGCGGGCCCAGTGCGGTTTGGTGGATGTCACATGTCTTCGAATTTTTGGTTCTAGGACATGCATTTATACTCGTATACTAAAGATATTGTAAGGGCTGTTCTATTTGAAGTCTCAATAATGTCATCAAGGGAAAAGCACCACTAAGCTTGTGAATGGAGATTTGGGGGTAGTGGAACAGAGAGTAAAGTCCCACATACCTCCGTTGAAAAGGGAGGATCCTCTGACCAGACAGGTGTTATGTCTGGTGGGCTACTGCCCGATGGATGATTTCGGGTTTGTTCTATATGTTCCAATCGCGCCGCGAATCTTACTTGCGCGATGCAGGATTAGTTCATTTGTGACGACATAGATGTCGCTACAGAGATCCTAATTTTGTATATTTAAGGCTCTAGTGCAATGCAACGCTTCAATAACATTTTAGATCGGTTGATGAGGTGTAGGTACTGTCAAAAATTCTACAATACAATATCTGTACGACTGTTACGACTGTTGGTAAACCGTTTCAGTTTCCAGAGGCGTAGCTACTAAGGAATTAGGTGGGGCCGTGCCCCGGGACCCTCAAGCTCCAGGGGCCCTAAAACCTGATTAGCAAACCACTTATTGATCGAGCGAAAAAATCTTCCGCCTTCGAAATCTGAATAAAATAGACTGCAACAGTAGTATAGTAATGCAACTAAATGTGATGTGTGTGTAATGTATTAATGTTTTATCTTTGGTGTACAATAAAGAATATATCTATCTATCTATCTATCTCATTAAAAAAAAACAGCGAAATTTCCGTCAAGTTCCCGCTTCTATTCGTTTATTTGGAATTACCCTGTATTAATTCGATGGTTTTTGCAGTTTTGTCACCCCAGATTTTTTCAAAAAGCAGCAATTTCTAAAATCATACACAAATTATATATCATCTTGGTTTCTATCTATTATAGGGTGACTGTTAATTAGTGAACGATACTTAAACACGTTATTGTAGTCATGTTGAAAATTGTAAAAAACTTACAATTTTTTAACAAGCCAAAACAATTAATATATCAAAATAATTAGTGACAAAATAATTAGATAGTCAGAATAATTAAAATATCAAAATAATTAGATAGTCCGAATAATCAAAATTTCAAAATAATTAGATAGCCCGAAAAATTAAAATAACAAAATAATTAAAACGTTAAAATGTCAAAATAATTAAAATGTCAATATAAATAATTCGAGTCCACCGTCCATAATTATCGTTTTGAAAAAGGTATTTTGTTGAAGTATTTGAGTGTTACGACAAATGACGAAAATAACCTCTTTGCTAAATCATTTTTTACAAAAACAATATGCTAAACAATATTGGGGTTAATAAAAATAGGCTGCTGGTCGAAAGCCAATGCAAACTTGTGGCATGAATTTCTGCCAGATGACTTTTCGCCAGAAATGAAACTTAGGTTATATGTTAGAGGACAATCCGAGAAATCAATAGCACAAAACCAGGTCCATAAACCGTAACCGAACGAAGAAACGTTTAAAAGCTTTACTAGTGTAATACATAATATTTTGAAGTTTCTATTGATAAAATAGATTAAGTTGGTTGGTCCTGTATTATTTTTTTACACTTGCAATTTTTCATCACTAAAACTAGTAAAAAAAAAAAAACAGCACGAATTGAAAAGATACGCTTTAGTATTACGATAGTGGTTGACACTATTTAATGCATTCACACCATAAATACCGAAATCAAAATAAAACATAACGCTTGATAAAAAACATATAGCAATCTACTAAATAGTCTCTAACTTCGTTTGTTTACGGTTGTTAGACATAATTCTTTTTGCTATTGATTTCTCATACAGTCCTTTAAGAAATTGCCTAGGTTTAACTTTTGGCGAAAAGAAAAAAAATATTTATATGCCAGCAATATTATGGCAAGTTTCATTCCTCTTTGCTACAGGCCCCGTGTTTTTTTAATCCGTCACTGATGATTTATGATATACACCGTTAAATTTTGGTCGTTTTAATTCCGCGGAGGGTCGATTACAGGTACATGAAATACTATCGATTTGAAAAAAAAAAAGTACTTTTTTTCAAAAACTCGAATTAATATACGCATATACGAAATTAATTTCTTTAAGGAAACGAGTCAATACTAACTACCTACAGTTCATTGACCTCGATCAGCTGACGTTTACTTAAAGAAATTTAACCTGCGTTTGACCTGCAGGAAAGTGACTGGTCGACAATGGAGCACACATTCTTGACTGATATTTCGCCAGGTTATAGCTATCAGGAAACACAGACTCAAGTGGGGCATTCCACTCCTTAAATTTACGCACAATGAAAGAAAGTGCTTGTCGAAGTAACCGAAACCGGAGTATTTACTCCTGTCTCGTGCTCGTGTCTCGATTACCACGGAAAATGAAGTAAATGCGAGAAAATGTTGTCCTAATATTAATAGTTAGTAAAAAAAATACAAAAGAGCTGTGGTTGCCGAGTGGTAACGGCCCCGACTTACGATCAGTAGGTCGCGGGTTCAAGCCCAGCCAGGCGAGTTACTTTGTGTAATTTATTTCATCACCACTGCTCTCAAAACGGTGAAGGAAAACATCGTGAGGAAACCAGCATGTCCTAGAACCAAAAATTCTAAGACATGTGACATCCACCAACCCGCACTGGGCCCGCGTGGTGGATTACGGCCCATTTCCTCTCTTAGAGAGGAGGCCTGTGTCCCAGCAGTGGGAACATTAAAAAGCTGATGATGATGATGATGATGATGAGACGACATAGATACTAAAAAAAATACGCGGTATTTTCTCGAACTCTCTCTGACAATTTTTTTCTTTACTTTCTCTCTCAATTACCACAACAAAAATGATTGAAATATCGCGGTTATCACGGTTCACGAAGGTGAATTTCCTTCGCACGATACCCATGTGAAGTTCTGGTTTATATGCAGGTAGACACAGTGTTCCACATGGCCGCTACGGTGCGCTTCGACGAGACCCTGCGCACCTCCGCGCTCATTAACGTGCGCGGCACCCGGGAGTGCCTCTCTCTTGCCAGAAGCTGCCGCCAACTCAAGTGAGAATTTACAACCATCATCATTATCGTCATTTCCACAACCATCACACAACACCGTCTAGTCCCAAGCTAAGCAGAGCTTGTGTTATGGGTACCAGACAGCTGATAAACATTTTATTTGTGAATGTGAAGTACCATGGAGCATTTTTATTTTATTAGGTTACAACTTGTTTGTCATTAAAAGCATGGCAGTTGAGAGTTTGTCATGCTCACTCAAATGTGTCGCTGATGGTGGCACGTGTTATTGGGTCATTCAGTTCCCTTCAAAATGGTTGAGCTGAGTGGGGCTGAGGCACGCGTCATGCTCGTGAACGGGCGCCGTCAGTAGGGACTGGTCATCTCTTAGCGGCCAGTAGCTAAATTCAATTTCTATTTTTTTAATTATTTCATTTTATTTTTTTATTACTTATCTGCATTGCGCCCACATAATAGAAGCGACAAGAAAAATGTAACCAAGATTTATGTAACTCATAATATGATTTTAAAAGAGTGTCCATGGAGTTTCTTGCACGTTCTTCTCCATAGAGATCTACGCTTTGGACCGTGCAATTTAGCTTCACTTTTTTTTTGGACTGACCGACATTTTGACAATTCAAAAGTGCCTGTAATTGGTCTATTTGAAATAAACTATTCTGATTCTGACATACTTATATATTTCTAAATACATACATATTATAGATAAATAACACCCAGACACAGAACAAATGATCGTGCTCATCACACAAACATGTGTCCTGGGTGAGAATCGAACCCACAACCTCCGGCATAGCAGTCAGGGCCACTAACCACTAGACCAACAGGCCAGTCTATTTAAACATCAAAGACTGAGTGTTGGACACAGGCCTCCCCAAAATGTCGCCAATACGAACGGGCCTGTGCGTCTCGCGACAGTTAGATTTCCGCAACATTCACCAGGACATCGGTCCACCTTATGCGATGCCTTCCAACACTACGTCTTCCGGCACTTGGTGGTCACTCCAAAATCTTTTGCCTCCTGAGAAATGTGCCTTGCCCACTAAGTTTAGTGATTCTGCAGGCTATGTCGACGACCTTGGTTCTCCTGCGGATATCTTCATTTCTGAAGTAATCACGCAAGGAAACTCTAAGTTTAGGCCTTACCGTACTACTCCAGAACCTCATAAGCACAGCTATGTCAAAAGTATAATCAGAAACGGAGCATTTTACTGCTCTCCCTGCGCCTACAAGATTATTAAACAATTTTATGATTATCCATCTTAAATTTTGAATTTGTTTTGGGGAAGGAAGCCGTGGGAATAGCTGTAGGTGAAAGCAGCATTGCCTATAAAATGTCAAGGAACCATCCGTTGTACACGTGGCGGAGTACCGTATGCAGCAGAGCCCTAGCCAGTCCGAGTCATCCACATCCCCGTCGTCCTCCCCGGGACCTGCAGCACCCGCGCCGTCGCGCGTCCGCCACCTCGTGGTGCAGCTGAGCTAACGGATGCAGGGCGAAGGGCGAGTATTCTGGGCCTTAAAAGAGAATCATCTCACCAGGGAGAGAACCCGAAAAAAAACCGAGCATATCCGTAGGCTCTGAAGCGGCAGCCCCGCTACCGGATTAAGGCACAGTGGGCTAATCACTCGCTTGCCCGAACAGATTCATGAAACCGAAACAGTAGAAAACCGGACCGATACTTTACCAACGATGAAGTGTAGAGCACAAGATCGGTCGCAATGGGTGAATACTGTCGAAGCCCTTTGCCCCAGCTAGGGACATAGGATCTTAAGTCAAAGTAAGTCAACATATAGGATGGGCATTATATTGTGGGAGACTGGTGCCTAAACTAGGCTCTGAAGCTGTAAAGCAAGCCTCCAGGGGGGCCTACGGCTCCTCCTGCCCCCCCTTGGCAACGCCCACGACGATTTCTATGGTATCATGTGTGGTTGTTGTGTCCAAATAAATTAATCTGCGAAAACTAAACCTAGTGTCTCCACTTGGGTTCTCTCGAAGCGACCATTTATAGCAGAAAGTTTTTGAAGAAGGCTGCAGAATAAACATCATCACCTCATGCATCGATTTCAAACACGGGATGACGCCACTAATCAAATATAAATTGTAATTACATTGAAACAATGACTTACATAATTGCCTTTCAGCGTGACAATGCTGCCAGCGTTCTAGGCACTTTTCCCGTAGACATCAATATGGATGAATTTTTTGATGCCCAACGAGTCTTTTTATACATTTGGGTATATTACATTATATTTAAATTTAGGTAGGCAGCTGTTTTAAATAAAATCATCAGAGAATTATTTTTATTTTGTGTCTTTGATCAACAGTTACGACTTAAGCTAATGAATCGCGTTATTCAAATGATGCGAAAATACCGTGAAGTGCGTAGTTTGAATTAACTAAATAAATAATTACGTGCGAGTTGTGTCAATGAACAGTTTGTAGCTAATGCCGATAGATGTGATATGCTCGAAAACACAGATTTCGAAGATGTAATTATCGATTTTGCTCCACTCAAATCTAGAAAGTGCCTACCTCTTCAATCCTTGGCTATCTCTTCAAGCATTGCTCGCCGTTCGCAAGCCCGCGTCTACGGTAGCTGGAAATCGGAATCAGAATCCCGACGGCAGCTGGGGCGTGAAGACCGTTGCCTCACGCGTGCGTCTTTTGCTAGCATCACTGCTTCGTAGCCCTGCGTTAAAAATAACTAGAGTAGGGTTTTTTTTATTGTAGGTAAAATCATCTAATGACAAATCCCGCCCTTGGGCGGTGCGGGAAATAGTGTCCGACTCTTACTGACTAAGGGCTGATTTCATCATTCAATATAAAAACTTAGTTCAACTAAACTGAGCTCAGCGTAATCTAGTTTAAAGACCCGTGTCGTAAACATGGGCGACAACAAAAGAATTGAAACTAAGTTTAGCGTAAACTAGGTTCAATTCATAGCGGTGAAACGCAAAACGAAGCAATAATCTCGATTAGGCGCTCAAACTGCGTTTTGTTTTATATAATCGCGATTAGTTTCTTGGTGAATTTGGCCCTTAGAACCTACCCTGTTCCTTCCCTGCCTTAGATCCAGGGCCCTGGTAAACCAGAGTAGGGTAGAGTTGTGACCCAGGGTCGTTCTTTTATAACTCGAGTAGTTACTCTAGAATTAACCCAACTAACTCTAACTTCTAGCAGGGCAGGTTGGTGTAAGCGGCCATAAATGACATTGACAGTTCGCGTTCAAAAATGAGAGTGTAGAGTATCTACCTGATGACGTCATTACAGTTAACTTTAACCTCAAATTTGAACGCAGGGCAGAAGGAGGCGACCGCCTACCATCCCTCCTCGCTCCGGACCATTGCCTGTACCAAGGCCCGGCGCGAGAGATCGCTACCGCCGATCAGCCCCACGAGGACACGGCGTTGCTCTGTCCAAGCGGGGCACACCTCGACCGTGTGCTCCACCGTGTCCTCCGGGCAGTCCACACAGTGGTGATACCCGGGCGTTGGTTCCGCATGAATCCGGTGCATGAACTTCCCGAACTGACCGTGTTCGATCAGAACCTGCGTCATGCGGAAGGTGAAGACGCCGTGAGGTCTTTCCAGCCACGCCTCAAAGAGGGGACTTACCGTCTTAACACTGACGACATAAGATATAATATCGGGGTGGCAAGAAGAATTTACATGCATTATTAATTTTATTTGCATCGCACCAGGAACTTCGTGTACGTGTCCACGGCATTCTCCCACGCCACAGAGGAGCGCGTGCAGAAACCGGTGCTGGAACACTTCTACGAGTGCCCCGTGCCGCCCGCCGTCATCATAGGCCTGGCGGAGGCCATGGACGAGCAGCGCCTCGAGCGCATCACTAGCGAGTGAGTTATCTTGTTTCTATGTACAGTTTCTACGCCTTGCTTCACTTGCACTGCCGCATTGGCAAAAAATATAAATGTTGTCCAATTGGTCACCAGATGAGGTGTGTCTTTTTAGTATCTATGTCGTCTCATCATCATCAGCCTTTTAATGTTCCCACTGCTGGGACATAGGCCTCCTCTCTAGAAGAGGGAATGGGCCGTAATCCACCACGCGGGCCCAGTGCGGGTTGGTGAATGTCACATGTCTTCGAATTTATAGTTCTAGGACATGCCGGTTTCCTCACGATGTTTTCCTTCACCGTTTTGAGAGCAGTGGTGATGAAATAAATTACAATTAATTATGTCGTCTCTGTCATACATATTTTTTTCCTATACTCTGATTGATAAATAAAGGCCGCGTAACACGTAACGTTACAATAAATAAGTCGAATGAAAGAGCTTCTACCGACTTGGGAAAATTCTAGTAGATTAGAGTTGCGAATTACTCAATATTCTTACGACTATTTGGCTACTCAGGCGATAATCTTACGATATTTACATCACTTAAAGCTGAGAGAAGTGCGCCTACATATCTAACGTTGAGAGAACGTGCACAGATCATTTACTCGACATTTTGAAGATCCGTCTTACCTGAAATATGAACGTGCTGCTGACTTGTTTCTGATATATTTTGCTGAAAAATGTGAGTGCACCAAGGATTGTACAGTCAGGGCTCAAAAGTGCAGTTGCACTCACCGATACTAAAGTATGTATTCTTTGTAAAAGAGGGTCAATGGATCATGACCGATTTAGTTTGTAGCATATAAACTAAAATATCGAATAAACTAGTTTTAGAACACTGGAATTCTACTACAAAGAAATTTTAGACAGTTTAGCATTGTAAGAGTGCAACTGCACTTTTGACCCTTGACCGACAACACAGTTTTACAATTTAGGTACTTTGTCCACATCTGCATCAACCACGTCGATCAACGTGCGTGGTCACGTACTAAGTTGATGGACAAACTCACTTGAATGTCTACGATTGGCCATCTAAATGTTAATCGCTGTCTTTTTTAGATATCGTAAAGTAGTAGAGTGTTCCAGGTTGATCAAAGGCTGGCCCAACACCTACACGTTCACGAAGGCGATCGCCGAGGAGGTGGTGAGATCCAGCGCCGCCAACGTACCGGTTTGTGTCGTCAGACCACCCATAGGTAAGCTGACAATAGGATTTATCTGCAGAGTTGGTTAGTCATGACCAGCTTGCTAAGAGTGATGAATATTCATGACGACGATCATATTCTTGACTTGATTTATACTTTATATACCTACACCGTTAAATTTTGGTCGTTTTAATCCCGTGGAGGATCGATTCAGTACATGAACTATACAACTATACTATACACTATCGAGATAATTCGAGTTTTTGAAAAAAAAATACTTTATTTTTTTCTTTAAAAATCGATAGTATTTCATGACCGAATCGACCCTCCGCGGGATTATAACGACTAAAATTTAACGGTGTATATTTATGTTCATCAGTTGTCTAGTACTCGTAACTCAAGCTCTGCTTAGTTTGGGACTAGATGGCTTTGTGTGTTAGTTGTGGAATATTATTATACTACATGTTTATCACTATTTCAGTTGTACCGAGTTACTACGATCCAACGCCAGGCTGGATGGACCTGAGTTCGCTGTCAGGACCTACAGGAGTGAGCTATGCATTGTTTCCACCCTTCTCTTCATCCACCCAAGGGCAGGATTTGTCGCTGGATGATTTTACCTACGTTAAAAAAAAAACCCTTCTCTTCATAATCCAGATCACTACCAAGAATAGTCTTATCATATAATTCATTGTCTCTGACAATCGTACGGTAATCTTTTTCGAAAATTCAAATACCTAATATTTATGGCCTACTATATCACATACATAGGTAAATTAGGGTAAATAACCTACCCTGTGCTATGCCCATGTAGTGGGTTTTGTCCACTCCTTCTCTCACTGTCCCGCACAGAAATAAATCACAAATCATTTATTTGCGTAACTAAGGTACACAAGGTTGATAACATAAATAAAATTATTGATTTATTCTGTCTTTAATATTATAAATATAATACTGTTAGAGATTCAAACTACTGGATTGGTCAGACCTATGGTCAGACCAGTGTTTTCGTGTCCTATTCGCCGGGGTCGTGTGTTCGCGACTGGGTACTCCATCTCGTTTAGCTCTTCAATCCCAATAGAGACAGAAGAGCTGACGAGATGGAGTATTTTTGGTCGTGGATGTGCGACAAAAACACGAGACTTTTTGTCGAGTATATCTGACGTAGGCGGTCAAAAGTTTAAATTAATTTTTGATTATAATCACGCAGTCATTACCATAAACGTACAGTACGGCCGACGGATCTTGGCGCGTCTGAAGTTAGGCTCTGTGAACTTTAGCGCTTGTGCACTCGTAAAAAAATAAATGGATGGAAAAATAAATGCCAACAGCGGTTTTTTTTTTTATGGTAGGTAAAATCATTCAATGACAAGTCCCGCCCTTGGGTGGAGCGGGAAGTAGTGTCAGACTCTTACTGACTAAAAACCTACCCCGTTCCTTCGTTGCCTATCATGCCGGGGCTGAGCCTTCCTCTCAGAAAACGGCCCTTAACCCCAGCAGGCTTCGACCCTGCCTGCCTGCAGCTAGCAGGCTGGGCCTCTACGGTTTGCTGACAGCTCCTTGAGGCGCGCGGGAACAGAACGCGCCGTCGACGACTTGGGCTCGGTCCGGTATGTTACCGGACGATCGGACAGCGTGCTACCCACTGCACGCCGTCCGCAAGCCCGCGCCTACGGTGGCCGGAAATCGAGATCGGAATCCCGGCGGCGGCTGGGGCGAGCGCCCCGTTGCCTCTGCCTGATACGGTCGGCCTCCTCCTTTGCTAGCATTACTGCTTCGCAGAAGGAGGCGACCGCCTGCCATCCCTCCTCACTCCGGACCATGGCCTGAACCAAGGCCCGGCGAGAGAGATCGCTGCCGCCGATTGGTGCCAACAGCGGTTGTTTATTATTGTTAACAATTGTTATTGGCATTTATTTTTATAAACCATTTATTTGGCGCGCTTATTTTGAGCGCTAAAGTTCGCAGAGCCTAACTTCAGACGCGCTAAGATCCGTCGACCGTATTGTATTATTGAATAAAAAAAATATATCGATATAACGTAACTGTAAATGTCAATACGCCGGGGTGAAATTCCACTGCCACGACAAGTCGAGGCATGGCGGACAGAGCTCCGGCGGGATCTCATGGCGAAATGGCGTCAGCGACTATCGCAACCTCGTTCGGGGCGCGCCACAATTGGGGCGATAAGGCCCATCCTTGAGGCGTGGTTGGAAAGACCTCACGGCGTTCTCAACTTCCGCACGACGCAGGTGCTTACCGAACACGGAAAGTTCGCTAAGTACCTGTTCCGGATTCGTGCGGAGGATTCGCCCGGGTGTCGCCATTGTGCGGAACACCCGGAGGACACGGTGGAGCACACTGTAGAGGTGTGCCCCGCCTGGGCGGAGCATCGCCGTGTCCTCGTGGAGGTGATCGGCGGCAGCGATCTCTCTCGCCTGGCCTTGGTTCAGGCCATGGTCCGTAGTGAGGAGGGATGGCAGGCGGTCGCCTCCTTCTGCGAAGCAGTAATGCTAGCAAAGGAGGAGGCCGACCGCATCAGGCAGAGGCAACGGGGCGCTCGCCCCAGCCGCCGCCGGGATTCCGATCCCGATTTCCGGCCACCGTAGGCGCGGGCTTGCGGACGGCGTGCAATGGGTAGCACGCTGTCCGATTGTCTGGTAACCGACCGGACCGAGCCCAAGTCGTCGACGGCGCGTTCTGTTCACGCGCGCCTCAAGGAGCTGTCAGCACACCGAAGAGGCCCAGCCTGCTAACTGCAAGCAGGCAGGGTCGAAGCCTGCTGGGGTCAAGGGCCGTTTTCTGAGAGGAAGGCTCAGCCCCGGCACTATAGGCAACGAAGGAACGGGGTAGGTTTTTAGTCAGTAAGAGTCTGACACTACTTCCCACTCCACCCAAGGGCGGGACTTGTCATTGGATGATTTTACCTACCATAAAAAAAAAAAACTGTAAATGTCAATAATAATTATATCAAAGAAATTTGTGTTCAGATCCTGGCAGGCATAATCATGGGCATCCTGCACGTGTTTTACGTGGACAAGCACAGCAAGCTGCCGATGACGCCCGTGGACCTGGTGAACAACGCCACCATCGCGGCCGCCTGGGATGCCGCGGACAGGCGGCGGAGGGGCGAGATGAACCCACCCGTGTACACGGTCTCCAATAAAGACCATTTTATTACGTGGGGTAAGTTGGATAGGGATGCCAGGCAGGGACGTAATGGAGTCCGCCTTTGTACACTAGTGCATAAAGATTTCATAAATAAATAAATATGACGGCTCGTTCAGGATGGTTCGAGTTCTGGTCATCTACCAGGTGGGCCTACGTGGGTATCGTGCAATGAATAAAAACGGTTAGGAACTAAATCAGTTTACTTCTCAATACATTTCGGTACAGTGCACTGTTATTAGGTAGGTACAAACAACAAAACGGACAGTTTCAGAACGTCTTGACTCTGCGACGGCTTGGCTTAGAGTGTCCGCTGTACTCGGCGGATTCTCCCTCCCCAAGCTCGTAGCCAAAGCGGAAACGGCTGACTCTGTCTAGGCGTGCCACCTCCATTTCTTCTAGTCGCCACTAGATGGCGTGCCTTGTTTTGTTGTCAACAAATGAACGCCGGATCCGACAAATAAATAAATATGTAATTTCGGATCCAGAGCCTTACCATGATGCGTTAAAATATTAGACCTGTGAGCGAGACAGAGGGATGAAGCAACCTTTATAGCACCATTCCTTTAGCAGTTCAGTTTAGGGGGTAAAATGGACCCCGTTAATATCTCGTGGTATATACACTTTTAAATTTTAGTCGTTTTAATCCCGCGGAGGGTCTATTCGGTACATGAAACACTATCGAATTGTAAAGATTACATTAAAATATAAAGTACTTTTTTTTAAATCGAATTAATTTACGCATGTACGAAATTAATTTCTTCAAGTAAACGTCAGCTGAGCGAGGCCAGTGAACTGTAGGTAGTTGTACGCAGCGAGTTCGTCACATGTCAGCCGACGTCGACATCACTTTGCTCGTTAATTTGTTCTCAACCTTCACGATACGTCTTATATTATGTAGTATAGTACTCGGCAAATAAGTTGAAACATTTGCTATGGTTACGCGCAGCATAATCCTCGTCACTCAAGTAGAACCATCATGGCGGTCGACCTTGAATACTGGGTAATCGATTTTCGGATCTCAAATGAAGTGGAGGCTGCGCGTAACCATAGCAAAAGTTCAACTTATGTTCTGCATACAAATTAGAGATTGCAAATGCGGCCCGGTGCCCTTTTAGACATCCACCGGGCCCGGCGGTAGGTACCAAACCTGCGGCACGGAAGCCCCAACTTGTAGAAAATTGGCATGGCAACGGTTGCCATGCCAATTTTCTCGAAATCCTTTAAATCCAGGCATTTCATCAGCGTTAGAAGATCATTTCTATCCTAAACTTAATTACTGAATACTAATGCTTGCTTTAACTTAATTCATTAGTAACACTAATGTTACTATTCCGTTCATAAGTGAAACGTAACTAATTCTTTATTAAAAATTCGTGATTTTGAGACTGATTATTGTTGATTTGCAGGTTTGAAATAAATATTTACCGTAACCTTGAATCATTGCATTTTTCCTCCATTTAATTAAAGCAAATTTTCATAAAATAATTTAAAGGTTTCATCCTAACACATCAACCCGGCCGGGTCCGCGGGGCCCGGCCGGGTTGGCGGCGAATGTTACCGGACCCGGCCGGGTTGAAAAACATACCGGGTTGCAATCTCTAATACAAATTGACGTGTATCAATAAGAATTTTTTGTCACCTTCTATTTGGTAAGGTAACTATAACGTTTCAGATTAATGTTAGATTCCGTCATTTCATTTCAGATTTCATAGGCGTGCTGATGAGAACAGAAGGGGTAAATTTGTCATCTCCCAAAGCTGTATGGTACTGCTATCTGATCGAGGTGACGAGCAATTGGTCGTACACCGTTCTAGCATTCATCTTGCACTACATCCCTGCGTACCTGATGGACACGGTGGGCAAGCTACTAGGGAATATGCCCAAGGATATACCATCGTAAGTTCAAAACTTAACCACAATTTGAATCGCACCTATACTCCATTATTTATTTAAAACTTTATGCACTAACAGTGTACAAAGGCGGACTTAATTCCTTAAGCATTTTCTACCAGTCGACCTTAGGGTGGTGCAGAGACATAACATGGCAGGTGCAACTTAAAAGAAGACAGACAGAAAGGACAAAAGAATAATAATAAATATATACTAAGATACATACATACAAATAAAGAATAACATTGTGAAGAAACGAATACAACAAATCAAGAGTGTGATGATTCTACCAACTTCTTGCGAATGTGATCTCGTGCTTTTACTTTAAAGGACAACCGACTGGTGGTGGTGGATATTTACTGTTCGTTAAACCGATTTTGGCTTTTATTGAGTTGTTGGCATGATAAATGGCGGCTGCAGTAAATAGTTGGTATTGTAACCACTTTTTTGCTTTTAATGACATCCTTATGCCTAGGGTATAGAAGTCAAGATCGGTTGAACGGACAGTAAAAAAAAATTGTTTAAATGTCTATTCTTATTTCGAATGGAGTATACTTTATCTATAAAAGTATGCAGAATAGATTGTAAAGTTTCGCGAACCTCCTTTGAAAAGACACACCCGTCTGGTCAGAGGAACCTCCCTCTGATCAGACGGGTGTGTTTGGTCCGGGCAACTGCCCGATAATTGATGTCGGTATATCTGGTTATCCGGTAATCCTGTGATATAGGATTTTGAATTTTAGTTCCAATGTAGCTTCATATGTAATTAAAAAATTATATTAATATAAAAACATTCACTATAAAGAGCAGTTTTAGAAAAAAACACAACCAGAATGTAAGATCTCAATTGAGTATTTTTATTGTCAATTTTCAGTTAGAAATACATTTCGATGAATGAATCTTCAAATGAATTCAGAAATCAGAATTAAGCGTGTTAGTCTCTCCCAGACTGTCTCTGATGTGATAAGAATAGTATGAGAGAGACAAAACGATTGAACGGGAGGACGTTAGACGTTGATTGCACAAACACTTTTTTTTTCTAAAAAATACAACTTAAAATCCTTAATCCGGTAATCGACGACTATTCCTGTACCTCTACCATGAGTTTTAAGCAATAGTATTCGTCGCTACTCGATATCGACGCCGTAAATATTTTGTATGGCAAATTTTGCAGCGCCTCTAGCGGTCACTTGCAGAACCAAAATTTGCCATACAAAATATTTACGGCGTCGATATCGAGTAGCGACGAATACTATTGCTTAAAACTCATGGTAGAGGTACTAGGGTCGTGGAGCCGTACGATAGTGTCCCGAATCGATCCTCCACGGGATTAAAACGACCAAACTTTAACGGTGTATATGTCAAATAAAATATTTTTCTTTTTATATATACCTTATAGTATTTTATGGACTGAATGAATAAGCAAACCTCTTTTTTTCTTTTTTATTTCAGTTATGTTGCAGTCTTCAGAAAAATAGACAAGTTTGCTCTCATCTACCGGTTTTTCTTGGCCAATGAGTGGTATTTCGAGGACGATAATGTGCAGACGATGATCGGTCGTATGTCTGAGGCTGATAAGGTCATTTTCAACTGCGATATCAAATCCATCAACTTTACTGACTACGTCATACTTTGGGGCATTGGTATTAGAAAGTATATAATTAAAGATGGGCTGAAGGACTCCATATTAGGTTACAAGAAGCAAATGAGATTTAGAGTGGCTAATTACTTCTTAATTAGTTTTTATGTGTTAGTTGTATCAAGTTTATTGTTTCAATTATTTAAGTTTGTTAATAATTATTTACTTTAAAGTATCTAGTAGGTACTTATGTTTGTAATTTGTATACATTATTATTAAGTACTATTATATTTTTATAATAAAATAATATAAATAAAAACACTTAACTAGTTAATTAAAATTATATTTATACACTAAAGACTCCTAGCTAAAATATGAATTCAAAAAATTCCTCCGCATCGCTATCGAGTGAAAGTACGCCCAAAAGACTGGCGGCCATGTTGTATGGCAATGCTTAATCTCTGACCGAATTAAAAGCCAGCCATTGGGTCACACGAAGTGTCAACTAGACGTTTTGATAATTCTTTAAAAAGTATATGAGAACTCGAACACCACGGCCCGAGAGTTTCTACCCCAAACGGCTCGAAAATATGCCGCCGCTTGAGGTTCTCTGCAGCCGCAGCGGCAGCACCAGCACAGCATGATGAGCTTCGGATGACTTTTTTTTTTTCTCATCCAGCTTTTTTATATAGGGTGACTGGTAATTAGGGAACGATACTTAAACACGTGATAATAAACAACTTTTACTATGGGACCAAACCTAAAATCGCGAAAAAAGATCTGCTGCTCAGTACATTTGTGTTTGTCTAACTGGTCAAAATGTACTGAAATTGGACGATTTTTTTCGCGATTTTAGCTTTGATCCCATAGTAAAAGATGTTTGTTGTCATGACTGCAATCACGTGTTTAAGTATCGTTCACTAATTAGCAGTCACCCAATATATCCCTATCCCTATCATAATAGCCCATAGAATTTTTTTTAAAAAAATTGTCCTATTATTAGTATATATTTTTTTGGACATATTATATCATATTTTTATTTAATTTGTTTTTGGTACCCAAAAAAAAAATAGAATAATAAAATAATCAAAAAATCGATAACTTTTTTATTTAGTCAATCACTAACGTAAATGTAAAATAAATTGCTATTGCACAGCACATCGATGTTTATGTGTGCGTAAGTTATGCGGTGTATGGAACATACACGCTGTGTTCAGGAAAATAAGGTTTATAATTGACTGCGTTTTAAGGTCTGATTTATTATTTGCGTATGTGTGCGCGGCTGTGTAACTATTGTTGCTTGTGTAGTGGTGTCGGTGGTAGGGACAACTGGAGACATCATGTGCCGATACATTTTTCACTATGTAACATATCTCCTCCTTTCTTATATCTATGTAATATCCTTAAATAAACAAATGCTAACTTTATTCTGTTATCCAGGGTTATTAGAAGCATAGCATCAGCCTTATAATGTTCCCACTGCTGGGACTCAGGCCTCCTCTCTAGGAGAGGGAATGGGTCGTAATCCACCACGCGGGCCCAATGCTGGGTGGTGGATGTCACATGTCTTCGAATTTTGGGTTCTAGGACATGCCGGTTTCCTCACGATGTTTTTCCTTCACCATTTTAAGAGCAGTGGTGATGAAATAAATTACACAAAGTAATGCGCCTGGCTGGGTTTGAACCCGCGACCTACAACTCGTAAGTCAGGGCCGTTACCACTCGGCCACCACTGCTCCTCCCTTCTTACTCCTCACTGGGCCTCCTTTCTTATATCTATGTAATATCCTCATATAAACAAATGCTAACTTTAGTCGGTTATCCATCAGGGTTATTAGTAACTCACAATTAGTAATTCTCGGCAGGACGTGAAAGTGAGATCTTCTTCATCCTGCCCTTGTCTTATATTACTTTTTTTTAAGGTTGGTAAAATCATCCAATGACAAATCCCGCCCTTGGGGGGAGCGGGAAATAGTGTCAGACTCTTATTGACTAAAAACCTACCCTGTTCCATTCATTGCCTTCGATCCAGGGCCCCGGGGTTCATTTTCACCTAACCCTTGGCCCCAGTAGGCCCTGCTGGGCCCCTACAGTTTGCTGACAACTGATGACAGTTTGCCCCCACGAGGACACGGCGATACTCTTCCCAAGCGGGGCACACCTCTACCGTGTGCTCCACCGTGTCCTCCGGGTGGTCCGCACAGTGGCGACACCCGAGCGTCACCTCCGCACGGATCTTGTACAGGTACGTCCCGAACTTGCCATGTTCGGTTAGTACCTGCGCCATGCGGAAGATCACGACGCCGTGAGGCGTGACGCCGACGCCGTTAGGCGTGGCTTTCCAGTCACGCCTCAAAGATGGCCCTTACCGCCTCAATCGTGGCGTGCCCAAAGGTAGCTTGGAACCAGGAGAAGGATGTAGGATAATTTATATCCAGTTAAATAAAATAAAAAAAAAAACAATTACAATACCTGCTCATTTATTGGTATAGGGTAGAGTAGGGAACAGTAGTGTAGAATAATGTAGAAAAGGGTAGATTAGGGTAGAGCGGGAGCGAAGCCGCGGGCAAAAGCTAGTACATTTATAAAAGAAAGTCGTGTTAGTTACACTATTTATAACTCAAGAACGGCTGAACCGATTTATCTGAAAATTGGTGGGAAGGTAGCTTAGAACCAGGAGAAGTACATTTATTGGCATAAGGTAGAGTAGGGTAAAGCGGGCGAAGCCGCGGGCAAAAGCTAGAATTCAATAAAAATCAAATTAATTGTTACTGTATTATTATTAGCATAACTAGTATAATTATAAATAATGCATAAAATTATCTCCTCGCTTTATATTTCTACTTCTACTGGCGTGTTATTCTATTTCTTGTCATTTTCAGTCGTTGGCCGAAGTACACCAATGATTTCGGCATAGGGGTTGTCCTCTGTGGTGGTTGGTGCAGACGCATTGCCAGGATTGAGGTCCAGTTGTGCATATACAACATTTGCGCTTGCCTGTAACAAATATTACCTGCTCATTGTGAAGCAAATCAAGCTGAATAACTATAGTGGTCACAAGCAGTCATTCTCATTTATTTATACAGAATATGTTAGTAGGATTATACATCTATATACTACTATGCATATACACCGTTAAATTTTAGTCGTTTTAATTCCGTGGAGGGTCGATTCGGTACATGAAACACTATCGATTTGTAAAGAGAAAATTAAAAAATAAAGTACTTTTTTAAATTCGAATTAATTTAAGCATGAACGAAATTAATTTCTTTAATTAAACTTCAGCTGAGCGAGGCGAATGAACTATAGTTAGTTAGTACGCAACGACCGACAACTACCTACAAGGTCATGGCGCCGCACCCGTCCACCGGGTGCGGAGGCCATGGAGGCGGAGCTGTATGAGGGATACAGGGCGGCAAAACGCACCCTCCGAGCGGAGATAAAGCGGGCCAAACTCGAGGCCCGCAACGTGTGGCTGGATTCTCTGAACGTCGATCCGTGGGGACGCCCATACAAAATGGTGATGGAGAAACTCCGCCCATGGGCTCCCCCGCTGACTCAGAGTCTCCGGCCCCAGCTCGTGGAGGGTGTGGTGAGCGCTCTGTTCCCTACGCGAGGGGAGCATACTCCCCCGCCTATGGCTCCGCCACCAGCAGCGGTGTCCGATGCGGACCACGACGGCAACGACGGCAACAATGCTCCAGAGGTGACCGAGGTGGAGATGAGAGTGGCGGTGCGAAGGCTGAGTGCCAAGAACACCGCCCCAGGACCCGATGGCTTGCCTGGAAAAGCCTGGGTCCTGGCCATGGAGGAACTCGGGTCTCGACTGAGAGGGCTCTTCAGCGCATGCATGGAGAGGGGCCAGTTCCCGCTTCGCTGGAAGACGGGGAAACTGGTCCTTATCGCGAAGCCGGGGCGCCCCGCGGACTCTCCGTCCGCGTATCGGCCCATTGTGCTGCTCGACGAGGTGGGCAAGCTCTTTGAAAGAGTAATTGCAGACCGCCTCGTCGTGCATCTGGCACGGAAGGGGCCGGATCTTGCGGACGGCCAGTTCGGATTTCGCAGGAGGCGCTCCACTGTGGACGCCATCATGCGCGTGCGAGCCCTCACGACGGGGGATGCGGTGTCCCGGGGCAGGTGTGTCTTGGCGGTGTCTCTGGACATCGCCAACGCCTTCAACTCCCTGCCCTGGAGTTGCATTGGTAGGGCACTCCGGTACCACCGGGTGCCCGACTACCTCTGTCGGGTGATCGAGGCCTACCTGTCGGACAGGTTCATCATCTACCCCGGTCATCAGGGGGAGTTGAAACGGCGAGAGATGTCGTGCGGTGTTCCGCAGGGATCGGTACTAGGGCCGCCCTTGTGGAACATCGGGTACGACTACGTGCTGCGCGCCGACCTCCCCGACGGGGTCAGCGTGGTCTGTTACGCAGACGACACGCTGGTCCTGGCGCGGGGACGGTCGTACCAGGCGGCGGTCGAACTAGCGACGCGCGGGGTTGCGACAGTCGTGGAGAGGATACAGCAGTTGGGACTCGAGGTGGCATTGCACAAGTCCGAGGCCATGTGTTTTCACGGCCCTCGGAGCGCGCCACCTCCGGGCTCCCAATTAACGGTGGGAGGAGTTCACATCGGCGTCGGGTCGACGATGAAGTACCTGGGACTCGTCCTCGACAGCCGGTGGAACTTCAAGGAGCACTTCCGACGTCTGGCTCCCAGGTTGAATGCGACTGGGGCTGCGCTCAAGCGGCTCCTGCCGAACCTGGGGGGTCCAGACGCCTCCTGCCGGAGGCTCTACGCAGGCATCGTTCGGTCCATGGCCCTTTACGGTGCGCCGGTGTGGGCGCCATCGCTACGGAAGCGAGTGGCGGCCCGGCTAACCGCCTGCCAGAGGGTCATGGCCATCCGGATGATCCGCGGATACCGTACGGTGTCCTGCGAAGCGGCGAGCCTCCTTGCTGGCCTACCACCGTGGGATTTGGAGGCAACAGTCCTTGCACACATGCATGACTTACGCGTGGAGATGCAACGTCGGGGCGAAACTCCGCTGCCGCGACAAGTCGCGGCATGGCGGACAGAGCTCCGGCGGGATCTCATGGTGAAATGGCGAGAGCGACTGTCGCAACCTCGTGCTGGGCACGCCACGATCGAGGCGGTAAGGCCCCTCTTTGAGGCGTGGCTGGAAAGGCCCCACGGCGTCGTCACCTTCCGTTTGGCGCAGGTGCTGACCGAGCACGGCAAGTTCGGTCCGTACCTGTACAAGATTCGTGCGGAGACGACGCCCGGGTGTCGCCACTGTGCGGACCGCCCGGTGGACACGGTGGAGCACACAGTCGAGGTGTGCCCCGCTTGGGAAGAGCAGCGCCGTGTCCTCGTGGGGGCGATCGGCGGCGATCTCTCGCGCCGGGGCTTGGTTCAAGCCATGCTCCGGAGCGAGGAGGAGTGGCAGGCGGTCGCCTCCTTCTGCGAAGCAGTAATGCTAGTAAAGGAGGAGGCCGACCGCCTTAGGCAAAGGCGGACACGCCGCCGCCGCCGCCGGGTTTCCGATCCCAATTTCCGGCCACCGTAGGCGCGGGCTCGCGGACGGTGGGCAATGGGTAGCTCGCTGTCCGTCCGTCCGGTAACAGACCGGTCCGAGCTCAGGTCGTCTACGGCGCGCACCGTTCCCGCGCGCCTCAAGGAGTTGTCAGCATACTGTAGGGGTCCAGCAGGGCCGAAGCCTACTGGGGCCAAAGGTTATGTGAGACTGTCACCAAAGGCCCCAGGATAAAGGCAAGGAATGGAAAGGTAGGTTTTTTAGTCAGTAAAAGTCTGACACTGTTTCCCGCCCCACCCAAGGGCGGGATTCGTCATTGGATGATTTTTACCTACCACAAAAAAAAAAAAAAAAAAAAAACCTACAAGGTCATTGACTCGTTTACACAAAGAAATTAATTTCGTACATGCGTATATTAATTGGAGTTTTAGAAAAAAAGTACTTCATTTTTTTAATTTTATCTTTATAAATTGATAGTGTTTCATGTACCGAATGGATCCTCCATGGGATTAAAACGACCAAAATTTAATGGCATATTAAAATGATGATTGGTTTATGCGTATCCTCTACATTGAAAGTTGCCTAGCTATTTCACATAAATAAGTAATGTCAGACGTAAAAATAACTTACATAAGTTTCCTCCAACTGAAGCGTTTCCTTGGGATCGGAAGCTTTGCGAGTGCACTTTTTGACTATTACATATGTCAGCGATGCTACAAGGATAGTTGCCGCCACTGAAGCTATAATGACTGATGTAGAAGGTGAACCGTTATGAAGATCAGTATTCTGCGGTTTTTCAACATTTTCTGATGGCTTTGTCTCGTTCGTATAGAGAGGATTCTCTGTAGCCTTTGGTTTCGGTGTCAAAACAGGCTGATCTTTGTTCGGATTACTTGTTGACTCCTCACTGCTTGGTCGAAGTAACGTCATGGTCGTAGTTTTAGGTGTTGTAGAAGTCGTTCTCAATGAAGTCCTGTGTTCAATGGTGGTGCTAGCTACAAATGACTTTTATTTTAATATTCAATGCTATCTAGTCCCGAACTAAGCAGAACTTGTAGGTACTATGAGTAACTAGATAACTGATAATCAGAGGTCGGAGTAGGTAGATTGATTTAAGGTCGTTGACGTCAAACGTAGAGGATAATATGGATATGCCTCCAAAATACCGGAACTTCATATTTATTGTGATATTTGTTCCGGAATTTTGAAATTAGCACGAATTTGTGTTTAAGGTGAAAAACGTATTAATAATATCAATCTACGCTGCCAGTGTTAGCTAATGGTGAAAGAAATCAATATTTTATTTTATACAAAAATACCTTGGTATAGTTACACCGTATTTTGTCCCTTACTGTTGAATTAGGAATGACGCTTGACAGTATGACGCTTTATTTTATTTTAGTCCATAATTCCAATCCCGGAACTTTTTCTGGTACTTCCCGCACATTATGGATAAAATGGCATGTCCATATTATAATATCTTGACGCAAGTATATAAAATCAATCTACCTACTCCGACCTCTGCTGATAAACTTCCAAGAATATATTTCTAAATACATACATATCATATATAAATTACACCCAGACACTGAACAAATGATCGTCTTCATCACACAAACATTTGTATTGGGTGGCATGAGCCGAACCTTTGCTTTTAAACTGTGCAAATGAATATATTTTACCGCGGAATGGGACAAAAACTCTACCATGCTATTGGAGAGTATTTTAATGCCGGAATTTAAATCCGGTAAATTTAAGGCCATAATTATTACATTAATAAGGATTCAGACAAACGTTATTAATGAGCTAACAAAAACATACTCCTCTACCGTGCGGAGGCCGTAACTTCAATTTGATTTAGTTGAGAAAAGAGAAGAATACATATGTACCTAAGATGCTATAAATAATCAGTATGGAATGTTGTAGGTATCTATTTTAATAAGGAGATACTTTGAACTCGTACAATACTGAAGAAATACAATTATGTTTTCTTAATAAATACTTTGGTTCTTGTCAAATACCGCATATACCCGAACAGCGCATCCTAGTTGGCTTAATTAAATGAAAGAAAGGAAAAAATAGTACATTATGATATAAGTGTGTTATGTAGGAGGTTACCGTCGAGGCGGTATTAAGACCTGAGCAGTGGCGAGGGTCTTAAGAGAGCCAAGAACGGTAACCATTCATTACTCACGTGTATCATACGACGTTTTTCAATACATTTGTGAAGAAAAATAATTTAGGTAACTAATATTACAACGGTAAAAATAGTAATTTTTTTCCTAACATGGCGGTAAAAAAATAAATCTGTTTTCATAAACACACGGTAGGCTATGGCTATATGGTCTTTTGATCATATTGCCTAGTCGTCGTATTTTTTCTTGTGTGAAAAGTTTTTACTATTTATTTATTTTAATTAATACAGCCCATGAACTTCACTCAAAAAAATCTTCAATATGAAGAGTTTGAACAAAAAAATTATAGCTGCATTACAGCACTAGTGCGTAATGGTAATCAAAATGTCACAGTTTGGTAACAGGTGCCAATAAATACCTAAGTGTAGAGCAATAAGAGCCACTTTCTGAGCATGTGTATTGAAAAAGACGTTTATTCGTGTCTCACACGAAGTGAAAGTGAGTGTATGTGTAAGCGAGTGAGTGGAGTGAGTGTGAGTGGGTGGTAATTCGAAGTAGCGTTTAATACCAAACTTACTTGTTGTATAATCCTGGTTTGAAGGCCCCTCATATATCAGCATAGTAATGTCTTCAATGTAACGTGTTAAGGTATAGTTGGTAAGTTCGAAGCGTAGGCAACATAACATGCTGCCACTTTGGATTTTATAAAACATCTGGGAATGATTTGCATTATCAAAGAGAATTATATGTTCTCCACTTGTTTTTATCCATCCTACCCGTGAGTGCGCATCTGTAAAACAATTCTCGTTAACTTCTTCACAAAGGCCGTGTTAACGGAGACGCGGCGCGTTGCGCGGCGCGTTGGGCGTTCGTCGTACATTGCAGCAGCGGGCCGCGTCATCGCTCGCGCAAATACAAACATTATGGCAATGTACGACGGACCGCCCGACGCGCCGCGCAACGCTCCGCGTCTCCGTAAACAAGTCCTAACGGTAACCTTATATAGGTATATATATATATTACATACTAATAAATACCAATATATACTAATATTAAGTCAGTTGTGAAAAAAAGTGCTCTTTAATTTTCCTCTTAAATACATGCAGAGAAGGACTTTTGCGAAGGGAAAGTGGGAGAGAGTTCCAGAGACGCACTACAGTTGCAAAAAAGGAGCCATCATAGCGGCTGGAAGTGTGACGTGGAGTACGAAGAAGAAGAGAATATTAGTAGTTCGTAGCTCTTGTGCAAAGGGTAATGTATACTTACATTAAATAATTTATTATTATATTTTATTAAGCTACTAACACTAGATGGATCTTTGTGTGTCCGAAATAAAATCACTATATAGTATAAAACAAAATCGCTTTCCGCTGTCTGTCTCTATGTATGCTTAGATCTGTAAAACTACGCAACGGATTTTAAGGCCCGGTTCTACTCATTTTCACCTTTTTTAAACCTATGGAAATCCACAAATATAAAAGAGAACACCATGAAAATTTATTTTATTAAAATTGACTATATGGCCAAGGGCTTGGCAAAAATTAAAACACGATATAAATTAGTTGGCTTGATAAAAAAAAATCGAATCTGACTCTAATTTACGATTTCAAACGTATTTATCTACGAGATATTAGAGACGTTACGGAACTACATATTTGAAAGTTACAAAAAAAAAATAAAGCTTGTTATTTACAAACGCTTCGCAAGAACAAAAATCTTGAATAGTTGTTGTTTTTTTTTTTTATATAAAAATAAAACCGCTGTTTTGGGGCCGCGAAGACGACATAATTCCGAGCGAAGTTCATACAAAAAAAACAGTGACTAGAACCAGCCCTTAATGCGGTTTTTTTTTTATAGATAGAGTGATTCAAGAAGAAAGTTTATATGTATAATACATGCATAATTATATATTAAATATCACCATTGCACCCATGCGAAGCTGGGGCGGGTCGCTAGCAAATTATATTCTATTCTTAGGCGTCGAAAAAGGAATACTTCCTCCTGTCTCCTTCAGTTGCCCTCTGGGTTTTAGGATCAAGTTTTCCCTTTCAGAAATTCTACCATCTTTCAGCAATAACTAGGCGGTGCCAGCCGTGTTCAGGCAAAGGGACCAGTCACTACTGGTCAAATGAACTTGCTGGTGAAATAGCACTCTATTCTCTAATAAATCCAGCGCTGCCGCAACAATGAACATCCAAATAGGATACTGTTCAATGTTAACTTTGGACATTGACTCAACACTCGGCCCGGCGGAGGCGCTGTCTAGTTAAAATTATGATTAAGTTGCATCTTACACGCATAGGACACAACGATTTTATGTAATAATGTGTGTTAGGAAAAAGTAGTATATAAGATGTAACTTATTGTAAATAAATCAGATTAGAATTTTATATTCTTGTCTCATTACCCCTCACTGTGGCCAAGACACCTTTAGCCATCTCAGATCAGTCTCGTGAGTCTGCGGGACTGGCAGTGAGTGTACCCTTCCTGAACCTGGACATCCTGTCTACTATCCGTCTGTAAGCTTAGGTCGCATGGTTTTTTTTTATGGTAGGTAAAATCATCCAATGACAAATCCCGCCCTTGGGTGGAGCGGGAAGTAGTGTCAGACTCTTGCTGACTAAAAACCTACCCCGTTCCATTCTTTGCCTTGGTCCCAGGGCCCCGGGTGCCATTTTCACATACCCTTTGACCCCAGTAGGCTTCGGCCCTGTTGGGCCCCTACAGTTTGCTGACAACTCCTTGAGGCGCACGGGAACAGTGCGCGCCGTAAACGACTTGAGCTCGGACCGGTATGTTACCGGACGGACGGACAGCGAGCTACCCATTGCCCGCCGTCCGCGAGCCCGCTAGGTCGCATGGTGCAGACATCCTGAACTTATTTATATATTATAGGGCTTAGGGTCTTAGGGCTGTTAGGCTTGTAGGTCTTAGTAGGTTCCTTTAGCTTATCATATATTCACATGTACCGTCGTACCCACAGATATAGATAGACATAGATAACGCAAGCATCACGATCTGTATGAAAACCAAGCGTGCCATTTTTTGACTTCCTATTATGACGTCACAAGCACTATTTAGTGAAGACGCCGCCGCGTACGGCGTCCCCCTCGCTCCACCCCCACACCAACAGCACAATTAACCATTTTTATATTTTAACTGCCATCCGACTAGCGCTGTACTCAGATGCAAACTGAGCGCGAAAGTGACCACTTACGATTTTTGTACGTAAGCTAGGCACGCGAAGTAGTTGCTCTTGCGTTATCTAGGTATATCTATATCTGTGGTCGTACCCTTACAGTGTTGCGGCCTTACGTAACGTAGTTAAGGGTAGCTGTACAGATACATTGAATCAAACAATCCAATATATAGGAATATTAGGTTGACAATCCAATGTATCCTATTTGGGTGTTCGTCGTTGAGGCAGCGCTGCGTTTTCTTAGAGAATAGCACCACAGGGAGGAGCGCAAAAATGTTATATGTAGTGCTTTTGACTTTTTGCTAATTATGGCACTGTATTTCATTTTCAATAAACATCAATCATTTGAACTTTTTATTACTCGCCAAATAGCTAGCTATGCTTAACTTCAAATAATTCGAATCGGTATAAATGTTGATAGTGATAAAACGTCGTTTTGTGAAAATCAAATCTATGTGTGGTTTTAGTCAGCAAACATCTGACACGGCCTCCCGCTCCATCCTAAAGCGAGAGACGTTAGATTTTAAACGTATTCTAAATTTGGACTATTGAAATTTAGCACAAACTACATGTTTCTGTTTGTAACCTAAGCAACAGGGGCGTAGCTACCGCCGTATATGCCGTAAAAATTATATGGGGGCCCCACCCTATGGGGCCCCGACGTAGGCAAAAATTCGCAACATGTTATCCACAATCGAGAAATAGGGGAAATTAAGCATTTGTAAATAAGAACAGTTTTGTTTTATAGGGGCCCCTGTTGGAATATGATACAGGGCCCCTGTGGGACTAGCTACGCCAATACTAAGCAGGCATTTTTGTCCTTCTGTCCCTTCACCCTATTACTATTTCCCTTTTCTTTCAGATGATGATGTTTTTCAGTGGCCTTTTTATTGTTTTATTATTTTTAATTATTGCTGCATGTTAACATTGTCTATTGTTTCAATTGCATAAAAATGACAAGTGGAAGAGCGGGGTCATCTAATACAAGCAATTCCTTGCTTATAAGGTGATCTTCAATAATATGTATCAAAATGCCTAAAATTCATTTTTTTTTTCTTTCTTTCATACCAAGGGCGTCGCCAGCCGTCAATGGAGGGGGCTATTGGATGGAAGTATACACCGTAAAATTTCGGTCGTTTTAATTAAGTGGAGGTTCGATTCGGTACATGAAACACTATCGATTTATAAAGATAAAATTAAAAAATAAAGTACTTTTTTTCTAAAACTCGAATTAATATACACATATATGAAATTAATTTCTTTAACTAAACGAGTCAATGACCGCGTAGGGAGTTGTCGGTCTTTGCGTATTAACTACCTACAGTTCATTGGCCTCGATCAGCTAAAACTATTTCGTACATGCGTAAATTAATTTGAGTTTTAAAAAAATACTTTATTTTTCATTTTTATCTTTACAAATCGATAGGGTTTCATGTGCCAAATCGACCCTCCGCGGGATTAAAACGACTAAAATTTAACGGTGTAGATACTAATAATAACAGTTTTTTTTATAATAATAAAAGTTTATTTTCTCCACAATATAACTCCAAATTGCTAGCCTTATTTCTACGGTAACATATTAGGATGGGCATTATATTGCGGAAGATTGGTTCCTAAACTTGGCTTAAGGCCAGGTCACCATGGCAAAACTATGAATTATTATTGTAGTTACAGTCGAGAGCTTTTGAAGCTGTAAAGCAAGTGAAAACTTCAACATTTTAGTGCTCAAGTTGATGGAATACACACTAAAATGTCCAAGGGAACTGTAGTCACCAGCATAAGTCTTACCATAATAGTGCTAAATCTAGCTCTGAAAATGCTGACTTCGCAACCCCAAACGAAGCGCGTGGCGTTATATTGCCTGCCCCCAACTTCCTTAGTGTGTGAATGTGGCAGATTAGATAAAAAATAAAAATAAAAAATTTCCTCTATTTCCTAGGGGTTTGTAGCTCCTCCCTGCCCCCCCTTGGCGATGCCCTTGTCTGATACCACTTCTCACAGAATCCATCCATCTTTTCTTTGGCCTGATCTCCCTCCCTCCTCTACCTCTCCCTACTAAATAAGTACCTACCGTTTCTGCAGGTAAAGTTAACCTTTTCAGATTCTGAATATTTGTTTACATCTTTAACATCGTAATTTTCTGAAACAATGAAAGGTTGTCAAAATGGATGAAAGAGATTACTAAAATTAAAAAAAAGTATTGCTGCCATTGCTGCACATTAGGAATTACCTTCTCCTGTATCGTGGATGCGTTTACAAACATATAAACTCACATACACGAGACAACCAGACCCAGAACAAGTATATGTACAGTACGGCCGACGGATCTTGGCGCGTCTGAAGTTAGACTCTGCGAACTTTAGCGCTCAAAATAAGCGCGCCAAATAAATTATTTATAAAAATAAATGCCAATAAAAATTGTTAACAGCAATAACAACTGCTATTGGCATTTATTTTAACGACATAGCGACATCTATGTCATCACATAAGAACTAATCCTGCATCGCGCAAGTAAGATTCTCCGTGCAATTGGAACATATAGAACAAACCCGAAATCATCTATCGGGCAGTACCTCTACCATGAATTTTAAGCAATAGTACTCGTCGCTACTCGATATCGACGCCGTAAATATTTTGTATGGCAAATTTTGCAGCGCCTCTAGCGGTCACTTGCAGAACCAAAATTTGCCATACAAAATATTTACGGCGTCGATATCGAGTAGCGACGACTACTATTGCTTAAAACTCATGGTAGAGGTACAGTAGCCCACCAGATATAACACTTGTCTGGTCGGAGGATCCTCCCTTTTCAACGGAGGTATGTCGGACTTTACTCTCTGTTCCACTAACCCCAAACATTTATTTTTTACAAGTGCACAAGCGCTAAAGCCTAACTTCAGACGCGCCAAGATCCGTCGGCCGTATTGTAGACCATACAGACATTTATTCCGTTCAGGATTTGATCCCGCGACACGCTGCGCAGTAGTCAATCACTCAACTTGACTGCGCCAACTTTACCGTCGAAGTTAGAAAGGCCCCATGATTTTAGCAGACCCAATATACTTAGTATTGTAGCGACATCTATGTCGTCACATAAGAACTAATCCTGCATCGCGCAAGTAAGATTCTCCGCGCGATTTGAACATATAGGACTACCCGAAAATCATCAGCCGGGCAGTAGCCCACCAGACATGACACCTGTCTGGTCGGAGGATCGTCCCTCTTCAACGGAGGTACGTGGGACTTTACTCTCTGTCCCATATCCCTCTAAAGTATCTTTTTTCATTGCAGTAAATAATAAGCTGATTATTTTTGTTCATAGTTCATTGACTCGTTTACTTAAAGAAATTAATTTCTTACATGCGTAATTAATTCAAGTTTGAAAAAAAAGTACTTTATTTTTCATTTTTATCTTTACAAATCGATAGTGGTTGCGCGAATTTGCTTGATGTTTTAATGGACTGTATGTTTGAAAAGGCGATCTAAGGTTTATTAACAATATGCAGATACTGTGCCTGGCATGGGATAAATGTATTGGGAAGGAGCACTGACCTTTAGACTTCGAAGGTTGCACGTGGCACCGGCCGATCCTCGACTTCGCACATTTAAATCACTGCCAGGTCCTGTTTTGCACTACACTGCACCACTGTTGAGTTCTGAATGGTTGGATCACGAAAATAGTCAATTTTCTTGTAATTTCGAGCGGGCGCGGTTAGCGGTGCGGTCACATTCACAATCGATGCACACACGTCAATGTCAAATCATTTCTAGCGGTCGTGCGGGCGGAAAACGGAAGGGATAGGATTGCCAGGCCAAAAAATAAATTACAAAAAACAAAATCGCGGATCATAGCAAATTGGCGCAACCATTCCCCCCGGGTTTGAAGGGTTACCTTCAAAGAAAAGAAAAAAAAACAAAAGCGTAACTAAACCCTATTACTAATCTAAACTATCAATACTAGGTAGCGAAACAACTTATAACTAACTATGCCACTACTACTGATTAGGCAGAGGGCAGAGGCGAATAACCGGACGCAGGTACGATCCAGTTGCGGTTTTAACCTTTACGACTCGCGTTATTCCGTTCGAACCCGGAAAAACTTCTTCCACTACACCAAGAGGCCAGTGCAGAGGAGGCGCACTCTCAGTCTTCAGTATCACCACAGTACCGACTGTGACTGGCTCTGAAGGAGTGTTCCACTTTTGACGCGACTGCAGCGTATGCAGATAATCTGTCCTCCATCGCTTCCAAAAGGACTGAACTAAGCTATCTAGCAGAGCGTGACGCGGGTGAAGCTGCAGTTTGTCAGTCTCGACATCTAAAGCGGGCAAATATTTAAGAGGAGTCGTCGTCAAGAAGTGAGCCGGCGTCAACGCTAGTGGCTCCGATGGATCACTAGACAAAGTCCGACACAACGGACGCGTATTCATCAACGCCTCTACCTGAGCGAGTACAGTGCTCAACTCCTCGTACGAGAGAATCTGTTCGCCTATGACCCGAAACAGGTGCGACTTAAGGCTTTTAATATTCGCCTCCCAATTGCCACCAAAATGACTAGCTGCTGGCGTATTAAAACACCAATCAATGCGATTCTCAGCTAAGACATGGGCGAATTCACTTTGGTAGTACTTGGAGCGTAAGAATGTATGTAATTCCGAAATATTGCGTCGCGCTCCAACATAATTTGTGCCGTTGTCAGAGTATAAGCGCTTAACGGGACCACGGCGAGATAAAAATCGTTTAAATGCAGACATAAAACCCTGCGTACTCAAATCACTGGTTAACTCTATGTGAACCGCACGAGTTGTCATACAAACGAATAGGCAAATGTATGCCTTTGTGGAACGTATACCACGACCACGGGCAATAGTGACTTTAAACGGTCCAGCATAGTCCGTCCCAGTATGTATGAAAGGTTTCACCGTCTGTACAACACGACAAGAACGATGGTCGGCCATTTCCGGCGCGTTGAAACGCGGGCGGAGCTTAAAGCAGGGCACACATCTGTGCACTCTAGCGCGTATCAAATTGCGAGCGGAAAGTATCCAGTACTTCTGTCGAAGAATGGACATTAATAAATCGGGACCAGCGTGACAATTCACCTTATGGTGATAGTCCACCAACAAATCCAAAACGTGATCCCTGCGTGGTAGAACTACTGGATGCATTTGTTCAAACTCTAACTTAGCATTTCGCAGACGGCCACCGACACGAATGAGTCCGTCTTGCAAAAATGGTTTCAAATGTTGAAGTGCGGGACTACAAGGTTTATGTGATTCTAAACTACGAAATTCTATTGAAAAATAAAATTTCTGCAACTCTCGAAGTACAACTGATTCAGCTCTATCCAAATCAGCTGCGATTATAGAACCACGCGATGGTAATAATCTCAAAAATCTTAGGACGTAAACTACACAGCGTAATAGTCTCGACCAAGACGAGACTCGATTAGACAACAACAAAACAACTGACTCTTCACGCGGAACTGATACTACAAGCGTATGTTTCTTCTCCTCGGGTGGCTCTGAAACAGTAGCGGGGTTAAACGGAACACTTGGCCACTCGTTAGGAGTGGTATGAAGCCAGGGAGGGCCACAAAACCAAAGCGGATGATTTAAAATTTGCGCAGGAAGCAAACCACGTGAGAGACAATCAGCCGGGTTTTCTGTTCCAGCGACATGGAATATATTTTCCGGAGACAATTCAGCTTGAATCTTACGTTCCAAGCATAGAAAGCGTTTTTCTGCGGAGGCACGGGAGCCACCGAGCGAAAAAATATCACCCTTGAAAGGGAGCGCGACAACATAACGACCATCTTTATCACGAGTAGTCGTGCGGGTATAAATCTCCTCAGTGACCTGATCCTCAGGGCTGAGAATAGGCGGGACATTGACCTCTTCAATCTCCCAGAACTTGCGGATGGTAGACTCAAGCGGCGGCTCGACGGTGCAACAGTGCGACACAGTCGAGTAACTATTTAAACGAGCGGGTGCGGAACCAACTATAACAAACCCGAGAACTGTTTCCAGTGCGTGCGGAGCGGGGTACATCGGAAGACCTTGAATTTTACGTGATAACTGGAGATGCGGGAGAATCGAAGCACCGATCAATAGATCGATATCTCCAGGGAAAGCGTAATTTCCGTCGGCTAACTGCAAGTTCTTAAACTCCGTCAGCATGGACGTGTCAACCGGTACCGTGGGCAACCGTTCCGTAATCTTATCTGCGACTAGCGAGTCCATTTCAAACGAAATATTACGATTAAAACGTGAACTAAATATTATTTTAATGGAACCGTGAATGGTTGCCTTTAAACCTCCAAAACCTTTCACTTCTGAGCGGGATGACCAATTATTAAAACTAAAACCAAGGCGTTGACAACAATCCCGAGTAATAAAATTACTCTGGGAAGCGCCATCTAGTAGCGCTCGAACGGTGCGCGGTTTGCCAAAGGCATCTACAATGACAACTTGCGCGGTCGCAAGTAAAACGGTAGTGATTTGAGTACCAGCGGCGGAAAGCGAACACAATGTTACGTCGTTTGCACTTGCAGCAGGCCGCGCGTCACAAGCGTCGCGCGTCTGCGCAGGCTGCTGCTGCGATGGCAGCTTACTACTCTCAAAATGTAAGAAGGTATGATGTCTAGCTAGACATTTACGACAGCTAACACCACTGTTACATGACGTAACCAGATGTTTGTCACTTAGACAATTAAAACACAAATTATTAGTGCGGACAAACTTGTAACGATCACTAGGCGATAATCTCTGAAATTCCGAACACTTGTACAGCTGTGTATGGCTACCCTTACACAGAGAACAGTCAGGTGTTGAGGCGGTATTAACTAGCGTATGTGCAGTCTTGACTGACTTCGATGACGCGTCTATACGGCGATCGGAACCTGTCCTATTCGTGACTTCATGACGTGCCGACGTGCGCTGCAATACCTTAATATGGTCGCGAATAAAAGATTCTAAATCTTCGAACTTAGGTATTTCTTTACCGCGCTGAGTCGTTTCAAACAGACGAACAGTTTCAGGATCTAATTTCTTTAAACCGATATACAAAAACAAAAACTCACAGAGGTCATTGACCTTTAGGTTCTTTACTGCACGAACAGATGATGCGAAAATATTTAAAAACTTCTCTAAATTATGATCGTTACAAACGGAAGAACTTTTCAAATCGAATAATTGATCTAAATATGCGGTGGCTACTAATCGCTTATCTTCGTATTTTGTTTTTAAAGTGTCCAAAACTAAAGTGTAATTTTCAGCGCTAAACGTAATTCCAGCACAGACAGCCTTTGCCTTACCGGTCAATTTTTCTACGAGATAATGCAATCTCTCGTGATCTGTCAGCGATGTGTTCCTATGTATTATATTTTCGAAACTATCTATAAATAAATTCCAATTTCGAATGTCACCATTAAATTCAGGTATTTGAATTGGCGGCAATCGTGGGCGTTCGCGAGGAGGGTTGGATAAACCACTCGCGGGGGGGGGGTCTCTAAACTCCTAGCAATACGTTTGATACGACAATACAAGTCATCAAAGGACGACAATGCCTGATAACTCACACAGTAATCAGGATTTAACTCCAACTCTAAAATGTTTATATTATTAATTGTAGATTCAAAATCCGCGCGCAAACTATCTAAAGTTTCCAACGAACACAAGAAAGCATCTCTAATCGCCAGATCCGAGGTTTGCAAAGATTTATCACAAATTGATTGAACACGTGAAAACTGTGAGTCCCTTTTAGCGTATAAAAGCTTTAACTGAACCTTTAAATCAGTACTAACCTTGGTTCCCTTAAGAGACATCTTGTTTTGATATATTCACACTATACACTCAAACAAACACTTAACGAATTATTAAGTAAGCGATAATTATCAGATAACAATATGGTAATATTGTAAACAACAAAGTGAACGGCGAACGAACGGAATAACATGCGTATATAATCTATGGTTTATCCGTTTCCTACAAATATTCACTCAACAATGAACGGGTATTTTTGAAATGCGTCTACCTACATGCAATTTGTAGGACTTCCGAATGAATTTTGTCAAGAAAAAGAATGCGATCGATTTATATCTACGCTGATATTTACGTAGCTAACTATAATTATGCGGTGCGGTTGACGGCGTAGGTACCGTAATTATCAATGACTCTTTAACTATACGAGCGAAATAACGTATAGTTGCCTAAATGCCTAGATGCGGGTTTTCTACTATTATATCTAGGTAAATAGGCGCGTTGCGTTTATTCCCTATGGAACAAATACTATATTGCGAAATTACAAGAAAATGATTCACGATCCTGCTCGTATGGACCAAAAGTAATGGTTGCGCGAATTTGCTTGATGTTTTAATGGACTGTATGTTTGAAAAGGCGATCTAAGGTTTATTAACAATATGCAGATACTATGCCTGGCATGGGATAAATGTATTGGGAAGGAGCACTGACCTTTAGACTTCGAAGGTTGCACGTGGCACCGGCCGATCCTCGACTTCGCACATTTAAATCACTGCCAGGTCCTGTTTTGCACTACACTGCACCACTGTTGAGTTCTGAATGGTTGGATCACGAAAATAGTCAATTTTCTTGTAATTTCGAGCGGGCGCGGTTAGCGGTGCGGTCACATTCACAATCGATGCACACACGTCAATGTCAAATCATTTCTAGCGGTCGTGCGGGCGGAAAACGGAAGGGATAGGATTGCCAGGCCAAAAAAATAAATTACAAAAAACAAAATCGCGGATCATAGCAAATTGGCGCAACCAGATAGTGTTTCATGTACCGAATCGACCCTCCGTGGGATTAAAACGACCAAAATTTAACGGTGTACGAGTAAAATGAAAAAAAAACAGCTGTTGAACTTGCGTCCGTTACAAAAATAACTTCATACTTACTTTTATTTGTGCTAACCTGATATGTGTAATTAGTAAAATACACATTCTGATGTTTTGAGTTAATTATTTCAGCGATAATGAATGTCTGATTATCAAATTGTTGAATCCACATTTCAAATTTTAGTTGTTTCTCTTTTACCGCTGATGTAGTCCCAATTGTTTGACCTGTAATTTTCAAAAACAATTGAGTAATTGTTTCAATTGTTTTTGGTAAATACATAAATACAACATCAAAATTCGTACACCATACATTATAACAAAAAAAAAAACAAGCAGGTAAATAAATATTTGAATGATATATGAGAATATGGTGATATAATATAAATGTTTGTGTGATGAGCACGATGCACGATCATTTTGTTCTGTGTCTGGGTGTAATTTATCTACAATATGTATGTATTTACAAATTTTTATTTATTTATTTTTATTTATTTCTCACCTTACATCTATCTTTACAGGTTTTTTTTTTTAGACCCCAATGCGATAAATGCGCTATTCCTAACTAAGTTCTAACCTTACAATCTATAACTAATTACAAATAATGCATTTCTTGTGAATTCACTCTGAGTACAACAAAATAAATCCGTCTCGACAGCAATCAGGTTGAGCGTGCGAAGTGCACGCGAAAGCGGTGCCTCCCTTAAAAGATTGGTCCGGCCGCGCGGCTCAACCAGCAGGCGTGGTTGCCGTCGTCGCCACACGTACCTGTCGGGAACACATAGGCTCACCTGTTCCAAAACAATGGAATTATGTACCATTCCTCTCAATATTTTAAATATATATGAAGTAAGTGCTAGATCCCTCCTAACCCTTAATTGATTGTATCCTACCATACCTAAAATAAATAAAGTAGGATACATTAATGGATACATCGGATAAACACCGTAATATCGCATATATAAATATCTAATAAACTTATTTTGTACCTTCTCCAGCATGAGGCTATATTTAGCTTCATGCGGAGACCAGATGACTGCGTTACACTCTAGCTGACTCCTAACCAGTGCATTATATAATGCTATAATAGCTTTCAGATTCGTGAACCCTCGGACTATACGAAGCATGAATCCCAGGTTCCTAAAGGCTCTCTTGCAGCACCGTGTGACGTGCTCACGAAAAATCAAGGTGGTGTTAAAACTTACTCCCAAGTCCTTGACTTCCGTGACTCGTACCATAGGCGACCCGTCAATATGGTAACTGCACAAGATGGGATTGTGTGCACGAGAAAAAGTGATTGTTACACACTTCGAGCTATTAAATTGCAAGAGATTTTCCTTGCTCCAGCTCACAACCCTGTCAATGTCCCGCTGCAGCCTCACACAATCATCATAGCTCCTTATTGCGAGAGATAATTTGAGGTCGTCGGCAAACAACAAACAGTTGGCGTCCTGGACTACTTCCGGTAGGTCGTTTACTACAAGGAGGAAGCCCAAAGGTCCAAGGTTAGTGCCTTGACTCACTCCTGACCTCGTGAAATATGGATCTGACACGTGTCCCGCATATTCCACATATTGTCGCCTGTCTCTCAAATAACTGGCAAAAAACCAGAGCGAATGTGGGGTGAAACCTACACTAGCTAACTTTGCAAGCAACACGTCATTATCGACTAAGTCAAATGCCTTTCTGAAATCAAAGTAAGCAGCATCTATTTGCCCCCCACTATCCACTGTCGGCACCAGATGAGCCATGTGACAGAGAAGATTACTGGTAGTACTCCTTCCCGGTCGAAAGCCATGCTGAGCGTCCGAGAGCTGTGCGTTCACCTGAAGGTATATGCTCTTGTGAATAGCAGTTTCCAGTACCTTTGCCGGCGTCGACAACACTGCAACTGGCCTAAACCCATCTACAGATTCAGCTGACCCCCCCTTCGGAACCGGAACCACGCGAGTAATTTTCCACCTCTCCGGGAACCTTGCAGCTTGTAGACACTGGTTATAAATATAAAGCAGCGGCCGTGCTAGCACTGACCGACAATCCTTAAAAATGTATGGTGGAATGCCGTCAGGCCCTGCGGATCGTTTCGGCTTCAGGTCTTGAAGCGCCTGACATACGTCCCTCAGCTTGAATAGGTCCAAGTGCACTCGCGCCGCTCCGTTTTCACTACCCGCTTTAGCTACAGCCGCTTCCACATCCAGCACAGGTGGCTCTGGCCTATACACCGAGTAAAAATACCGCGCAAACTCCTCAACACACCGTCGACCAGACAGTACCTCCCCATCTATCAAAATTTCCTGAGGACTTCTCTTACCCCTCTTGCATTTGGCATAGTTCCAAAACGATTTAGGTTCACTCAGCATTTGACTCTGGATACGGTTACGATATTGTTCCTGCGCGACCACTATCTTCTCTTTAACGCGCGTCCTACAGCTAGCGAACGCTTCGTAATCGACTCTCAACCCGCTTCCCTTGTACTTTTTATGTAGTAAAGCCTTTAACTTTATGTCGCGAATTATGTCGCTAGTGTACCAATCAGGATAAATGTACCTTGACTTTACACTACTTCGCTTTTTTTTCGGAACGCAGTCATCTATGATAGAATTAATACAACAATAAAAATAATCCAAACCTGTTTCTAAATCCATGTCATATAAAGGAGTCCAATCTACGGCTGCCATTAAAGAATATAACTTAAAAAAGTCGGCTTTGTTGAAGTTCCAACCTCTTAATGCACACCTATTTACGTCGAGCGCTGCTGAGCCCACTGAGCTGGGTGCAGCCGAGCCCACCGAGCCAGGGCTCCGATGCTGGCACAAGCGTGTACCAACCGAGATCTCTAGCGGCGGGTGGTACGCGTCCACCGGCACGAGCGGAATCTCCGCCTCACGTACACTCACACGCCCACCCTCAGCCAATGTACTCAACACTAAATCCAATTGCCGACCATTACAATTTTCCACCGTGTTACTCTGAGTGAATCCACAAAATGTAAGAAAGTATTCATAATAATTACTTACGGCTAAAGAACATGAATACAAATTAAAGTCCCCTAACACTATAACATCGTCGTACTTACTGCAATACTGTTCAATAACGTGAAAAAATAACATGTATTCATTATCGCTACTATTAGGCGGTATGTACACAACACAAATAAAAAACATAAATCTTTTACGTAGGTACACAGTAGCACAAACTAGTTCAAACACATGTTTATCAACGTTCAAACCATCGGGCAGCGACACACGCCGCAACTCGAAACGCGGTGTGGCCACGAGACACGCGCCACCTTGTTTACGCCCGTCCGCTCTGTCACACCGTAGAATAGTGTATCCTGGTCGAATTATTTCTGCGTCATGGATGGAGTCATTGCAGCCTGTTTCCGTTATGGCAAATAAATCTGCACTTCCGGTTGAAATATTGGTATAACATTCCTCCAACTTAGTTCGCAGTCCTCGCACGTTTTGGTAAAATATTTCTATTATGCTATATAGGATATCTGGGCTTGCTTGCTCTGCGAAACCAAACCCATTCTGCAAATTCAATGTTAACTGCCCAGCTCTCTGGTTGACACAGCTTTTCGTATTTACTCTCTGGGACCCCTACTATAAAGGATGCATAGTCTCTTTCAGTCTTGTGCTTTATTTGTTCAACTGTAATGGGTACTTCTTCCTCATATATTTTTTTAACATGTTTTTCTATATTTTCCGCTGTCGTATCCTTCTGCAAACGCCATACATGTAAATATTTTTTCTTTTCCATTCCTTGTATATCAAAGGAAGCACTCGTATTTCCGCCTTTTTTTACTTCACTTGTTGAAAATCTGCTCCTTTTCCTGGTAACGGTAGTCCAATTTCCTTCTTTTTCCAATTGTTCTATTTGCACGTTTACAACTTCCTTAGGTTTCTTTTCAGTATTTGTTACTTGCATCTGTGTCTCGTTCTCTACTGTTTTCGCCGATTTCGTGGCCACACATTCCGTCGCTAAATTATTTCGTACTACCTGATTATCTTTTACAGCGTCTGCAAAAGATGATGCAAGTCCTTTAGAACCTTGTTTTACTTGATTTGACAACTGACTATTCTTAAGGCTAGCTTCCAGGTTCTCATTTTTTTCTAAAAGTGCTTTCATTCTCGTTTCTAGCATCTCAACTTTATTTGCCTTTTCTTGTACTACCTTCAAAATTTTTTTCAATTCTTTTAACTCGGTTTCCGTGTTAATGAATCTATTTTTCAGCAAAATATACTCCTTTCGTTGCTCTTCCCACTGGGACTTAACTTCAAGCCTAAATTCCCGTATCTCATCTAGGAGTTGCGCCCCATCACAGACAGTTATCTCCTCTGTATTACGACGACTACCTCGGTCAGCAGTGTTTACAAAGTTGCTCGGTGAGTACGTCCTGCCAATGCTTGCAGTTCCTCGAACAGGCGTGTTGGTATTGCAGCTTTTCGGCATTATGCAAACACATTCAGGACAAATCCACTGATCCTTGTATTCCTGCGTTAACTCTTCAAATTTTTCTTTTGTTAAGGCCAGGCACTTACAATGATATCTCTTTTTGCATTTTACTTGCGAACACTCCATAATCAGTAAATCGTTCAAAGTAGCATCACAGCCGCTACATTTCGGACCCATTTAAAAATTGAGATGGCCAAATAAAATCTGTTTAATTTAAAAACACAAGCAATCCGAAACGCGTCCTTTCGCTCGCGAACGCGTCGCACACACAAAAATTAACATCAACAAAATATATATGTATGTTTATCAGTTGTCTAGTACTCATATCACAAGCTCTAATACTTAGTGCCCAGCTTGATACATACTCATGTCTCGTACTATATCGCACTCATGCGAAAAACAGTAAATTACGTGCCTTAAAGCACTTGGTGTAAAAACGTTTTCGAGTATTGAAAAAAAAAAATTATTACCTATCTAAGTCATTGGAAGTTATGTTTTCAAACCGTTTGGGGTTGAAACTCTCGGATCGTGGGGTTCGAGTACTCACAATCTGTCGAAATGGCTTGTCGACCCAAGAGCTGGCTTTTGGCTCGGACAGAGGATAAGCATTGCCATACAGCGTGGCAATGCCGCCAATCTTTTGGGCACATCACCAGTCGACTACGATGTGGAAGAATTTTTTGGCGCTATATTTTAGTTTGTTTTTAGTGATTTGTAATTAGTTTAGGGGTGTTTATTTGTTGATTCTATTGTAAATATAGTATCTATATTCTAAATGTAAATCATTCGTGTAAACAAATATTGAGTATAAGCACAGAAATCATATTAGTAGGCGCCGTAGGCGCGGGCTTGCAGACGGCGTGCAATGGGTAGCACGCTGTCCGATCGTCCGGTAATCGACCGAACCGAGCCCAAGTCGTTGACGGCGCGTTTTGTTCCCGTGCGCCTCAAGGAGCTGTCAGCACACCGAAGAGGCCCAGCCTGCTAGCTGCAGGCAGACAGGGTCGAAGCCTACTGGAGCCATGGGTCAGCTTCCGAATGGAATACCCGGCCCCGGCACGATAGGCTACGAAGGAACGGGGTAGGTTTTTAGTCAGTAAGAGTCTGACACTACTTCCCGCTCCGCCCAAGGGCGGGATTTGTCATTGGATGATTTTACCTACAATAAAAAAAAAAACACTCCTTTGGCTTAGCCGTAGTTTTGTAAAAATAGGTACACAGGTACATACCAGTTTTTCTGTCTTTTTGATACCAATGAATCTCATATCCTTCCGAAAGCTCGTCGACGTTCAGAATTTGGCATCGTAAACGATAATTATTTTCAGTGCAATTAATGGTTGGCTCTAAAACAGATGATATTATAGATTAGCAAGGCTCATGAGGAGGATTACTTACAGTGGCAGATGACTATATAATGTAGCAGTACTTTAAATAAATAGTAAGAACTGGATGTATCAGCTACAGCATTTTGGGCGTAAAAAAGAACAGATCGAACGAAAGGCGTGAGCGTGGGCGTGGGCAAGAAGGCAGCCACTGTTGCCAGGATCAAATGGGATTGGGCTAGTCACGTCAGCCGCATGCAACTGCTGGGCAAGCGTCGCCACGCAGTGCGTTCCTGCAGCGGAAAAGCACCGTCGAGGCCGGCGTAGAAAGAGGTGGATAAGGTTATCTAGACGCATACCATGAGGACTGGACAGAGAAGGCGCGGGAATAGAATTTTTGGAAGGATTGAGAAAGCCTTTGCCCAGCTGTGGGTCAGTAATGGCTGGGAAAAAAGAAAGTATTAGCTACAGGGCGTGTGACTAGGGTTGCCAACATTTCTTCGATTAAATATAGAATTTTTCAAACTAAGCTACAAAAAATATACTGCTTTAAAAAATTATAGTGTTTAATGGAAAAAACAAAAAATGGACAAAGAAATATTTGTTACTTATTTGCTTTTATAAAAACTATATATTTGTTTGCACTTCTTGCATATTATGTTTAACAATGTTTTTTATCTAAAATTAAAGTGTCATAATATTATACCTAATCATATTGAATTTTAAATAATATACTTAAATCAAAATCTGTATATTTTTATTACGCTTCATATTTTTTAGAGTCTAAAAAATATGAATCTTGTCTGTCTAATCGGTGGTAGCGGCCCACTTTCGTTATCGCTACTATTTTCTTTTCTATTACTAATTTATTTGACGCAGTACTTAATATCAAATGTTGAAAATATAGTATATTTGCGTACTATATATTTTTTCAACAGTATATAGTACACAGACTCAAAACATAGTACAATGCAGTCCAAATGAGAATAGGATCGATTGCCATGTTGTGACGTCACGTCGAACTGTCAAATTGAAGAAATTGGGTACGGCGAGCAAAAAAAGATTTTTTTTAAATTACTGTTTCCGAATCGTGAACGAAATTTTTTTTATCAGAATTTAGTTCTTCAATTTTTCTCATCTCAGCGTCACTGTGTGAAGTGTCTGATTAGTATTATAGAGAATTGTTCCTAACAATGGAAATAAGAAAGAAAATAGTTTTTATTTTTAACTAATTATGACTTAAAACAATATAATTAAGTAACTAATTTATATTAAACAATAACGTTTTTACTTCACCTAGACTTAACTAAGACTACGTAATACAAAGCAAAAAACAACTCGTTATAGATACGCAAATAAGATTTTTTTTGCAAAACCGTACTTTTCACTCAACATTTGACAGATCGAGGTTATTGGCTTTCCTATTCTTATTTGGAACGCATAGTAAAATACTATGAATTATGGTACGGTTGCAAACCCTACGTGTGACATGATCTCTTATAAAGGGTCTTTCAACAAGGGTTGATTGACGGGTCGATGTTGAAATTAAATAAAACAAGCTATATGTGTGTATTAAACAAATTATTTTTTATTTGAAAGGCCCATATAAGCCATTATTTATGAAATATGTCATAGGTCCGTACTTCTTCGAAAACGATGATGGCGAGGCCATTACTGTCGACGGCGAGTGCTACAGATCAATGATTAACAATTTTTTTGGCCAGAATTGAACGATGTAGACGTGGACAACATGTGGTTTCTACAAGACGGCGCTACGTGCCACACAGCAAGCGACACAATGGACATTCTGCATGAACGGTTTGAGGGTAGGGTTATCTCTCGCAGAGGTGACGTGAATTGGCCACCAAGATCGTGCGATTTGACCCCGTTTTTCTTGTGGGGTTTTCTCAAGTCGCAGGTCTATGCCAATAATCCACAATCAACTGCGTTATGTAAAAGTCAACATAACGCAGGCCATCGCTCAGATTCAGCCGGATCTATGCAGTAGAGTAATTGAAAATGGCACCTCTCGGATCCGTGCCACCGTTCGAAGCCTCGGTGGACATTTAAACGATGTCATATTTCATAAATAATGGCATAAATGGACCTTTCAAATAAAAAAATAATTTCTTTAATATCTCACATACAGCTTGTTTTATTTAATTTTAACATCGACCCGTCCTTGTTGAAAGACCCTTTATTTTAAAAAAACATACTACACTAAGTTATTGTCATGAGACGGAGGTTTTATTCACTGAAACGATAACTGCAAGTCGCACATTGATAAGAAGAGTGACACTAACCGAAAAAAGGTAATTTTTCAGTAGTTACGAGAATTAAGGGTTTTTCATCAGACAGAATAGAAAATTTATATCATGACATGATCTAAATTTTCTTTCTTTTTCTATACTGTCTGGAATTTTCTTTTTGTATACTGTCTGGTATTTTCTTTTTCTATACTGTCTGGTATTTTCTTTTTCTATACTGTCTGGTATTTTCTTTTTCTATACTGTCTGGTATTTTCTTTTTCTATACTGTCTGGTATTTTCTTTTTCTATACCGTCTGGTATTTTCTTTTTCTATACTGTCTGGAATTTTCTTTTTCTATACTGTCTGGAATTTTCTTTTTCTATACTGTCTGGAATTTTCTTTTTCTATACTGTCTGGTATTATCTTTTTCTATACTGTCTGGTATTTTCTTTTTCTATACTGTCTGGTATTTTCTTTTTCTATACTGTCTGGTATTTTCTTTTTCTATACTGTCTGGTATTTTCTTTTTCTATACTGTCTGGTATTTTCTTTTTCTATACTGTCTGGAATTTTCTTTTTCTATACTGTCTGGTATTTTCTTTTTCTATACTGTCTGGAATTTTCTTTTTCTATACTGTCTGGAATTTTCTTTTTCTATACTGTCTGGTATTTTCTTTTTCTATACTGTCTGCTGTATATCATGACATGATCTAAATTTTCTTTCTTTTTCTATACTGTCTGGTCCAAAACTCGTAATTACTGTTTGAATGTTTACTTTAAATGCTTCTACTGAAAAATTACCTTTTATTGGTAAGTGTCACTCTTGATATCAATGTGCGAAGTGTGGACAGCAAAAATAAAACTAAACTTACCACAAAGAAGCCCCTTCACTGTCAGTATCACGAAGGCTAGTACCCGGAGACTGACCATAATTATTAGATACTACTTAGGTATAATAATTGCTCTCCAACATAATCTAAATAATAATTCCTTATTGCTTCTAGTTGATGCGTGTGAGAGGGTCTGTGAAAAAAGAACAATTTGATCACTCATACTCGTAGTATAAAACAAAGTTGCTTCCCGCTGTCTGTCCCTATGTATGCTTAGATCTTTAAAACTACGCAACGGATTTTGATGCGGGTTTTAATAGATAGTGTGATTCAAGAGGAAGATTTATATGTAAAATAAAACATGCATAGTATATTTAATATCACCATTGCACCCGTGCTGTAAGGTCTAGCGTAAGGGTGCTTTTCCACCAGAGATGTGCTATCCAGCTATGCTGCGAAGATGTAATAGATAAGCTGTGAAACTATGTGACCGTATCCTCTAATACGTATATGGAAGATGTGCTATGAAGATACGCTTCCGCAAAGAAGCTAGCTAGCTAGCACTAAAGCACGCATCCATAGCACACATCCACAGCACGCATCCACAGCACGCATCCACAGCACACATCCACAGCACGCATCCACAGCACGCATCCACAGCACACATCCACAGCACGCATCCATAGCACACATCCATAGCACGCATCCATAGCGTGCATCCATAGCACGCATCCATAGCACACATCCATAGCACGCATCCATAGCACACATCCATAGCTCACATCCATAGCACACATTCATAGCACACATCCATCGCACACATCCATAGCACACATACATAACACACATCCACAGCACGCATCCATAGCGTGCATCCATAGCACGCATCCATAGCACGCATCCATAGCACGCATCCACAGCACGCATCCATAGCACACATCCATAGCACGCATCCATAGCACATATCCATAGCACACATCCATATCAAGCATCCATAGCACACATTCATAGCACACATCCATAGCACACATCCATAGCACACATCCATAGCACACATCCATAGCACGCATCCATAGCACACATCCACAGCACGCATCCATAGCACGCATCCACAGCACGCATCCACAGCACGCATCCACAGCACGCATCCACAGCACGCATCCATAGCGTGCATCCATAGCACGCATCCATAGCACGCATCCATAGCACGCATCCACAGCACGCATCCATCGCACACATCCATAGCACGCATCCATAGCAAGCATCCATAGCACGCATCCATAGCACACATCCACAGCACGCATCCATAGCACGCATCCACAGCACGCATCCATAGCGTGCATCCATAGCACGCATCCATAGCACGCATCCATAGCACGCATCCACAGCACGCATCCATAGCACACATCCATAGCACGCATCCATAGCACGCATCAATAGCACACATCCATAGCACACATCCATAGCACACATCCATAGCACACATCCATAGCACGCATCCATAGCACGCATCCATAGCACGCATCCATAGCACGCATCAATAGCACACATCCATAGCACACATCCATCGCACGCATCCATAGCACACATCCATAGCACGCATCAATAGCACACATCCATAGCACACATCCATCGCACGCATCCATAGCACACATCCATAGCACGCATCCATAGCAAGCATCCATAGCACGCATCCATAGCACACATCCACAGCACGCATCCATAGCACGCATCCATAGCACGCATCCACAGCACGCATCCATAGCGTGCATCCATAGCACGCATCCATAGCACGCATCCATAGCACACATCCATAGCACACATCCATAGCACGCATCCATAGCACACATCCATAGCACGCATCCATAGCACGCATCCATAGCACGCATAGAACGCATCCATAGCACGCATCCTTCCAAAACATATTATCTTAGTTGAATCCGTTTCCACCAGTGCTAAGCTAAGCTACGTGAACCAATGAATATGATTGGGAGATATCAAACACATCCATACACCGCTAAATTTTGGTCGTTTGAATCCCGCGGATGGTCGATTCGGTACATGAAACCCTATCGATTTGTAAAGAAAAGAATGAAAAATAAAGTACTTTTTTTTAAACTCAAATTAATTTACGCATGTAGGAAATTGTTTTCTTTAAGCCAACATCAGCTGATCGAGGCCAGAAATTATTTTTGTACATACGTATATTAATTCGAGCTTTCGAAAAAAAGTACTTTATTTTTTAATTTTATCTTTATAAATCGATAGTGTTTCATGTCATCGATCCTCCACGGGATTAAAACGACCAAAATTTAACGGTGTATAATCGTGTGTAAATATTAATTAATAAACAGAATAATATTAGGATGTCCCCAGATTTCATGAAACCTTAGCTTCACCCTTTTGCACACTTTTTTTTATGACGTAGGCGAGCACGAAGAAAGGATTTTCTAAAATTCACCCCCTATGTGGATGAAACAAGGGGTCCAAAGTTTGTAAGGAGGAACCTACTCTCACGCGACTACATGGGTAGGTATTTAATAAATTTAATGTAAAAAGCATCATAGATAAGTACTTCTAATTTTTCTAACCTTATTTGACTGTCTCCCAGTAATTACTACACTATAGTTCACTTAATATAACACAGCAGCTATTTGGTCACAGACTCGAAATAACCGCAACCAAATATTTTGATACTTTTGTAAAGCACTTCAACGAGTAAACAATGAAGCCAAACATTAGTCATTATTAATAATAATTATAGTTATTAGTAATGAGTAACATTTTCCTCTTGAATCAGCAGTCAAGGCTTGTACACAAAACAGCGAATTGGTGCGATACGAAGTCGCAACGCAGAAATCTGCGACGTGAATTGCTGCGATGTGGCAAGTGTAAATTGTCATTACGAACAAAGTAAGAGAGCTTCCAAAAATTTGTAAAGGAACTGGTTTTGAAGCGTCTGCAACTCTGCGTCCTACGAAGGCAATGAGACTGCGTGAGCTAGACTTGTACTATTACTCAAAGGCGTCGCTAAGGGGGGGGGGGGGGGGGGGTCAGGGGGGGACATAGAGAATAGAGAAAAAAAATTGGTATTTATTTTTGTTATTTAATCTGCCACTTCGTAACATTTGTTAACCACTAATTGTAAACTTGTCACACTTGTTAACTTGAACAAGTAAAACGCGCCTTTAAGGGGGCCATTTTGGTACACACGGCAGGCAATATGGGCCACACGCGTAATAATGCTAGATTTAGCACTATTACGGGAAGTTTGGAAAAAGAAAGGGGAGGCCTTTGCCCAGCAGTGGGACACACAATAGATTTAGCACTATTATGGTAAAAATTTTGGCAGTGACTACAGTCCCATTACAAATTTCAGTGGGTATTACACCAACTTTAGCACTAAAATGTTGAAGTTTTCACTTGCTTTACAGCTTCAAAAGCTCTCGACTGTAACTACAATTCATAGTTTTGCCATTATGACCTGAAATACAGGCCTTGAGCCTAGTTTAGGCACCAATCTCCCACAATAAGTTTTTTTTTTATTTTTATGTTAGGTAAAATCATCCAACGACAAATCCCGCCCTTGGTTGGGGCGGGAAATAGTGTCAGACTCTTACTGACTAAAAACCTACCCTGTTCCATTCATTGCCTTTGTCCCAGGGCCCCGGGTAACATTTTCACATAACCTTTGGCCCCAGTAGGCTTCGGTCTTGCTGGGCCCCTACAGTTTGCTGACAACTCCTTGAGGCGCGTGGGAACAGTGCGCGCCGTAGACGACTTGAGCTCGGACCGGTCTGTTACCGGACGGACGGACGGACAGCGAGCTACCCATTGCCCGCCGTCCCACAATATGATGCCCATCCTATATGTTACCGTAAAAAGGCTAGCAATTAGGAGTTATATTGTGGAGAAAAAAATCTTTTATTATTTAAAAAAAATCTTTTATTATTAGTCTCTATAATTCCATCCAATAGCCTTGATCATCGGCTGGCGACGCCCTTGCTATTACTTTTTCTGTGGTGCTGGGCAGGGCAAGTGTATGGTTAGGGAATGCAATCCGACTCGAGATCCCGCGTATCAATCCCGCTCTAAAAGTAAAAAAAAAAGTTTCCTCCCCCCTAACTTTTAAACCATAAGTTTAGAAAATATGAAAAAAATCTCAAAAGTAGAACTGTATAAAAACTTTCTAGGAAAATTATTTTAAACTTGACAGCATGTTCTTTACTATTGCCGCCCAATCCCGTCAATCTCGAACGGGATCTCGTCATATTATGCTTCGGGATTGATCCCGAAAAATTACACGGGATCTCGCGAGATCGGGATTGCATTCCCTACGTATGGTATACTGGGACAGAAAACTCTTTGCTCTGTGTAAGAGGACGTGACCGCATTTTAAAAGCAGTGGTGAATAAATAAATGACACAAAGTGAAGCACTTATTGCTTGGGTTCGAACCTATGACCATGAACTTGTAAGTCGGCACCGTGCCGCAACAGCAGGACCACCACTGCTCCTCACTAGTTTGAAGCTACCCTAATGTCATCTTCAACTTGTCGATAATCATTATAATTCGAAATGCTTGTCATGTTGAACATTTTCCTGTTGAGAATAGGGATAACTAACCATAATCACACTACACACTATTATAGCGGGCAAAGGGGTGGAGAGGGATGGGGGGAACAGTGCGCAAATGATATTAAAATATATAATTATACACTTACATGATAATATAGCCAATGGTATATGACTCAGTGCCCATACTATACTCGAAAATTGCTAAAACCTATACTATGATTTTTTATTAGACGAAGTAAAGTGACAGCTATAACAATGGTTGTTTGACAGTTGGGCATTGTTACTTGACAGTTGGGCATTGTTTTTTGATAGTTGGGCATTGTCCACTGCTGTCACTTTACTTCGTCTAATAAAAAATCATAGTATAGGCGTCCACTGAGATACTAAGCTCTCTTGGGAGGTACATATGTATAGCTAATGTTAGTAAGAGGGTCTTCTATTCTTTTCAGTCCCTTAAACGGCTCCAAAAATATCTACTAAGTATTTCATACTAAAGTCACTCTTGGCAATCTCTTTTTCTACCCCTTATAGACTATGTGGATGTCGGTTTTCTAGATGCTACGGAGGTTCTCCTTAACAAGCTCGAGCGACTGCAGAACTTGTGCATCCGCTTCATTTTTGGCCTCCGCAGATACGACATGTGTCGGAGTTTCGGACCAGATTGAAGTGGCTGCCAATTCGGCGTCGGCATGATACCCATATCCTATCTCTTCTCTAACTATCCTGCACAATCCGAACTTTCCTCAATACCTTCGTGAACGGCTTGACTTCGTCCCGAGAGGTAAATCCTATCGCACGCATACCCAAGATTCTGCCACAACCCAGTTATGGCGACAGATTTAAGCGTTAATTTTGAATTGGCTCGAAACGGATAATTCTGTTTGAGAGAGCAAGACGTATACTGTTACTTTTGTTGACCACAAATAATACCCTCGAAGTAAAGAGGGAACTACATTAGACCGACGCACACGGGGGCCACACCTGATTTGTACGTAGTGTCGTGTCGCATGACGTGGATCTAATGTAGCTCCACAAGTCTAGTTGCCATATAAAATGTATGGAGACGGACGCCCCCGCCGCCCAGCAGGGCTATTGGCTAACTTTTTCAAAACAGTTGACAACTGGCATTTGATGTACACTAAACTTTGTTGTCAACTAACAATTTCATAACTTTGGTATTACGTATGACATCAAGTGGCTCGGATAAGTGGTAGCTAACAAAAAATCAAGAGCAGTGGTGAGCATCATTCGAGAGCAGTGGTGGCCGAGTGGTAAGGGCCCCGACTTACGATTAATAGGTTGCGGGTTCAAGCCCGGCCAGGCGCATTACTTTGTATAATTTATGTCATCACCATTGCTCTCAAAACGGTGAAGGAAAACATCGTGAGGAAACCGGCATGTCCTTGAACCAAAAATTCGAAGACATGTGACATCCACCAACCCGCATTGGGCCCGCGTGGTGGATTACGGCCCATTCCCTCTCTTAGAGAGGAGGCCTGTGTCCCAGCAGTGGGAACATTAAAAAGCTGATGATGATGATGATGATAACAAAAATTAAAGGTGCATATTGTCCCGGCTCTAGTTTTCATCGACTATTATACAAGCTAAGTTGAACATCGCATCTTCAGCTTAAAGCTTAGCTAAAGCTATTCAAAGGCTCGCCCTTGACCACCTCATCTGATGGTGAGCGATGAAGTGGTCGACGATGGAGCACGTTTGCCTAGAAATAACATATTCACTTTAGACTTATACCCCTAGGTTATAGCAGTCAAGAAATACAGACTTAGGCATGGAAATTCGACTCCTTAGCGGCTGTACGTAAAATAAACGTGTTCTCGAAACGTGTAGTCCGTATAGAGGGGCTAAATAATAGGTTTTAGATGGCCCCTGGTTTCTTTGACCCAATTTTCATCGCCATTTGGTTAAAGCTGAGATCCTTGAAGTAAATAACATGCTTGTATGTAAAAACTTACAGTCCTTATAGCTTATTCAAAACAAGACGCATGGGTTTTGCATTTGGCGCGATTTTGTCTTTAAATCGGCTTGACTGCCACCTGCCGCTACGCACACTGTCCGCGGTGAGTGATCGACACAACGTTTACAACATATTGAGGATCCATGTGTATAGAAAAAACTTACCTTTATTTTGTTTTGTTAAAGAATAAGTGAATTATTGTTTTATTATGTACGATAAATCGAATTGTGGTCGAACCTTACCTAACCGTTACGGTGTCAACGTCAGAATGGCCAGTCGACTAATATTTAGTTCTGAAACTGTGCCTAAAAATTACATATCAATTGCTTCCATTTGCTTACAATGATGACAAAATTGCTTATTTCATTATTTCAACATTAAAGGTAACCGACCATTCTAAAACTAGAATGGCAGGGCAATTTATGTAGAATTGTAACTACGTGGATTTACTGAAATCAAGTCGCTGTTTGTTCTTTCTATATGCTAGCCACGTCGAGTTTTACAAGTTCCTGCGCCTGTTAAAAATATGTGAGCAAAATGACTTATTAAAAAATTGCGTTTATATTTTATAAGGTACTTATACTAATCGTTACTTTATTTTCTCTGTTAACTAGTTTTGAAAGAAAATGAATATCAGCTGCTTACAATTATAGAATTTGTTCCGCCTGCTGTTAGTAAATCAAGTGGACCATTAGAAGGCACACTGTTAGCGTGGACATGTATAGCAAAGCCACGACGATCTAAAAATCACACGAAGTATCAATAAAAAAGTGATTTCATATTGTATTTTCTAATTAATTTATTCGACATCTATTAGGAAATAGATGTCGAATAAATTAATTAGTACAAATAGATAAATAAGAATAATTTTTACCATTTCCGGTGAGGGCACCGTGATTTCTTTCTAGCCACTCTTCAACGAGGTAGCCCATAATTATGGCTTGGCCAAGCATATTGATTAACCTCTATCTCGAGAACTTAATACTTGCACTAATTTCACATAATCGAGGTGAGATGATCATGATCATGGAATTATATTTTGTTGTCAGGCTCTCCTCCCATGTCCTTGCAGGATTTTTGCTTTGTTTTTTAAACCAAAAGCCCAGTGGCTGTTGGCTTCATAACCGGAAACTGGGTCTTCTTGAGGTTCATAGTGCGACTGACTTTTCCGTACGCCATGAGTAGGTATGTCCTCAGTGTTGAGATCAAACACTGAGCATAATATTTCTGCGCGTCCTGCAATTTCTTGTTTTCCTGTTCAGGAATACCGCAAACCTCAATCTGGTTTGCGAGTGCCGCTTGCTCCATTGAGGCGACTATGCCTCAGAGCCTCATTATGCATCTTGAGATTTTTATGGTGATTTCTGAGATCATTATATTGGTTCTCTAATGTTTTCAGGTGAGAATCGTACGAGATTTTCTTTTTTTATTATTATTGATAGGTTCGCGCTTGACCGCTATCTCACCTGATGGAAAGCGACGATACGGTCGACGATGGAGCGCGCTTACCTAGAAGAAACCTATTCACTCTTGACTTAAAGATTCCCGGGTTGTAGCCATCAGTTTTCTACTCGCAATCATCAATTTTGTCTGCGAAAAACTGTAGTGATGTTTGAAACGACTGCATTTCTGTACGGATTGTCTCCCGTATTTCTCGACGAAGTTCCATGATCATATGAGATGACACGGCGTTGCTCAGTATCTCGGCGTCAGTATATCATCATCATCCTTGGTGTCTGGCATGACGCAGGAAATACGCTTGAGTCTTATATTACCCACACATGATCGGCACTTCCAATTCACCGACTCTAGATTTTAATGCTGTCAATTGTTCAGCTGAAATGCCAGCACACAATGTGTGCAACCACTTACATCATTTAGTGCACTGCAATCCAGGAGCTTTTTTGGTCAGTTTTGGAACACTGCACATTTCATGTTACAAACGATGCGTGTACGCAGACCCAGTAATTACGAAATACGTGCAATTCGTCACAGCGGCGACAGCGTACTCTGTTGCTGAAGGTAGTAGGACATACAACTCCTCATGGGGTCATAGTATTTAGAATTTGTAACAATCAAAGCTTTAGAACTTAGGCGTGGGCGACGCGGGCCCGTATGTTAATGTAGATACCGAAACGTGCTCGCCTACGTCATAAAAGGAAACCTTGTGCAAAATTTAATATGATTTAATTTTTCTAGTCGCAGTAGTTTCAGCTCTGTGTAAAAAAAAAGTCTGAAATGATGCCACTACGAAAGTTCCGCTGGCTGTCTGAAGCCAATCCTTAGAGTTATTTTCGTGGAACGGAGTGATATGCTAAAAGACTAGTACTTGAACACGGATAATAGTGTGTACATTAATAATAAAAAAAAAACTATTTGTCGTGTTGTCAAAGTGTTCAATACAAGCAGAATTATCGTATGTCGAAACGATACTATGAAATTATCAGTAAACGAAGATATTAATCAACCGGACCATGTAAATTAAACATGCGATAGTTAAGAAGTACGGCTTTCAAGTCATACGTTCCGTGTTAATCGTACATTTACTTTGTAAATTGAAAATAAAAATTCGCAAGAATGGATGGAACTTGGGTTCTCATTTTACTTGCTTTAGTGATGTTAGTGGGGTCCTATGTTGCTGGGAGCATACCCTTGAACGTGAGCATGTCTGAGGTAAGCTATATATTTGAACTCCAAGCTCCTAAGTAGAGTAAAAATAAGAAAAAATCATGACCATCTGTGAACTACGTTTTGGTCTACTTACTCCTATCTAATGAAATACTATTGCTGATTACAGCAAAATTCGATACATTGCGAAATATAGCTATCAGAAGGTTCAACGTTTTACCAATTACCTTGCAAAAATTAAACAAAAAGTGAAACTTAACATCTTGAGCAATATTTGTGATGGATTTAAAATTAATAATAACAAATAATTATTAATTATATACAGGTGTACCTTACAAGATGATTGGTAAATAGAGACCAATTTTTTACTGACTGCCAAAGATGAGCATTTGCTTTAAACTTCCAAGCAGCTTGAAGTAGAAAATTCTCTTCAACATTTTAATCAAATTATTGTGTGTGTGTGTGTGTGTGTGTGTGTGTATTGTGTGTTTGAACTAATTAACATGAAGTAAAGAAAGAGAAAAAAATACTTTTTATTGTATACCATTACAAATTACAATAAAAAGCTTAAAAATCTTTATTTTATAGCAATAATTACAATTTCATTTTGATTTGACAGAGAAAGTGAAAAAATATTTAGTTCTTTTTTTTTTGTTTTAGGACAAGCTCCAAAAAGTGACTGTGTTTGGTGCGGGGCTCCTTGTTGGCACAGCTCTAGCAGTTATTATCCCCGAGGGAGTCAGATCTCTGTTCAACGAGCGCTCGCACCCTACGGTGGTGACCAAGGACTTCACAGCAGAACCACCGTCGCATGAAGATGATCTGCATTCTGTTATTGGCATATCCCTTGTCTTAGGTAAGTTGATGTCAATTTTTATGTTACCAACAAATTTTGCTGACCTGAGAAAGTTATGAAAAATGCAGCTTCCTGTTTGCAAGGTTTAGTTTTAAATTTACAAAAAAATTGCAGGCGGCAATTACATTTGCGATTCTCGACCTAAATCACTACATAGTATTAAAACAAAGTCGCTTCCCGCTGTCTGTTACATAGAGTGGTTCAAGAGGAAGGTTTATTATATGTATAATACATGCATAATATATATAATATCACCATTACACCCGTGCAGAGCTGGGGCTGGTCATTAGTCAATAATAAAATGGGTAGGCATTTTTAGTGTGCTATGATTGTGTCTGCACCACTGGGTTTTGAGTGTTTGATGCGGACATTTTGTATAGGTGTATGTCCCTTGGAACAAATACCATTATGACCCCAACGGTATTTGTAAAATATGAACACTAATATCAGTTATTTCTTTTTATAAAAAAAATTGCCCTACTCTAGGAATTATTCCTGTTGTGGATGCGATCACAAACATGTTAACTCACATACACAAGTCACCCAGAGGAACTAGGTGTTCCGTGTTATACAAACATTTGTGCCGTGCAAGGATCGAACCCGCGACCCGCAGCCGACCTGCGCTAACGGTGCCTAAACTGCATTGCTTTATCAAGTCTGTACATTTTAAATAAATGACAACTTATTATGAAAGAAGCCTAGTTTATTTCCCTATGATATGTAACAATAAGCATAATATTTTTTAAATATTAATAACATCAACAAATTAATTAAACTAGCTTGTCATTTCATAACAAAACAATTCAACAATTCAAAGACATGCATTCTTTTATTCATTCACTGATTGAATCTTTCTTATTTGAATGTGAGCTAATAATAAATTGCATGTTCATATTTAATAAATGTGTCCGCCATCATCTTATCAATATACTTTATATACACCACTATTTTTTAATTAGTGCAAATACTTAAAGGGCTTATTAGAAAAGGTCTTGTTATTATTTAAGTAAAGTCTCAATAAATAATATTCATAAACAGCAAAGTTATGAGTTTTTGTTTATATCCCAAAAGGTCACTCAATTTATGAAAACATTGTACAGGTTATTGTTTATGAATGAAAAAATGACAATAAAAATAGAAAAACACTGTGCTTAGTATTTTCTAGTAGTAGTTGTTATGTATGATGATTCAATTATGAATTTACCAATAATGACAAATTTTCGTGGACAATTTTGGGATTTCGTTTTTTTTTTACTTTTGACTACACAAATTTGATCAGTAACAGGTACTAATTGAGCCTCATTTTTTTGTGCACTAATTAAAAAATAGGGGTGTATTTTAACCTTCCATTAGTTATTTTAAAAATCGCTAATAATATAATATAATATTCCACAATTTTCACACAACGCCATCTAGTCCCAAACTAAGCAGAGCTTTTAGTGCTTAGGTCTTTTTTACTTATCATGGGTTAGATTATTAAGATATCAGCAGGACGAAAAAAGAAAATATGCATCTCTAATGAGAGTAAATGTTAGGTAGCTACGTTGTATGAATCCACCAGCTGTCACCCGCACCACACTAGCTATTGTGTTGACAACTGATAAACAAACTTATATGTATTTTTAAATACATACAGATAGATAGCACCGCTCACAGCACCGCTAGACATCCTCGCAACGCCTAGCTTCAGCAGAATGAGTGTGCTCTTACACTAGAAGTGCGGGAGATGTGATGAAACTCCACCCCTAAGGCCGTGATTATGGAGACGCTGCGCATTGTGCGGCGCGTTGGGCGTTTCGTCGGGCTGCGTCATCGCTCGCGCAAACACAAACCAAAGGCCGTGTTTACGAAGAAGCGGCGCGTTGGGCGTTTCGTTTTACAGTGCAGTAGCGGGCCGCGTCATCGCTCGCGCAAAACACAAACATGTGGCAATGGACGACGGACCGCCCGACGCGCCGCGTCTCCGTAATCGAACACTAAGCGGGTGAACCGACTTTCGTGCAGGCGAAGTCGCTGGCGTAACTTGTACATACACCACTACTTTTTAATTAGTGCAAATACTTAAAGGGCTTATTAGAAAAGGTCTTGTTATTATTTAAGTAAAGTCTCAATAAATAATATTCATAAATAGCAAAGTTATGAGCGTTTGTTTATATTCCAAAAGTCCACTCAATTTGTGGAAACATTGTACAGGTTATTGTTTATGAATGAAAGTATGTCAATAAAAATTGAAAAACACTGCGCTTTTTTGATTTCGTTTTTTTTACTTTTGACCACACAAATATGATCAGTAACGGGTACTGATTGAGCCCCATTTTTTTGTGCACTAATTTAAAAATAGGGGTGTATATATTTTTAAATCTGTTAAGTACTAAGCGAGTTAGAACCTTTCAAATCTAGTGATCAGTATCCCCTACTATCAAATATGTACTAGAATAAGGATACACACTGAATTGTGACGTCAATGCCATTAGGTTAAGTGTTTACAAAACATATATAGCGAGATGTTCCACCAATCTTTTTAGTGTTATTTATTGTTTATTTAAATATTGTACAAAAATATTTATACAGCATATTCAGCCTTTTTAATTTGACCACTGGAACTCAGGCTTCCTCTCTAGGAGAGTGAATGGACCGTAATCCGTCACGCAGGGCCAGTGCGGGTTGGTGAATGTCACATGTCTTCGAATTTTTGGTTCTAGGACATGCCGGTTTCCTCACGATGTTTTCCTCCACCGTTTTGAGAGCAGTGGTGATGAAATAAATTACACAAAGTTATGCGCCTGACTGGGTTTGAACTCGTAAGTCGGGGCCGTTGCCACTCGGCCACCACTGCTCACTCTCTGTACAAATATAAATACAGACAAATACAGAGAATTATGAGGTTTAGACTATACAATAATAGTTTTGTTCCAGGCTTTGTGTTCATGCTGCTGGTTGACCAAATGTCTTCGAGGTACAATGATCAGAGCAATCCTGTGGAGAAGAATGTCACAGCCACCGTAGGACTAGTCGTGCACGCGGCAGGTCAGTTCAATGTCTGTATTTTTTTTTGTACGTATAGGGTGACTGGTAATTAGTGAACGATACTTAAACACGTGATTGTAGTCATGATAACAAACAACTTTTGTAACTATGTGACTAAACCTGAAATCGCGAAAAAAATCAGCCATGTTCAGTACATTTTGACCAGTTTGGCGAACACAAATGTACTGAACAGCAGATATTTTTTTCGCGATTTCAGGTTTGGTCCCATATTAAAAGTTGTTTGTTATCATGACTACAATCAGGTGTTTAAGTATCGTTCACTAATTACCAGTCAACCCTATATAGGAAAAGCCCGTCACACAATCCCCAACCACTGCAACTTGATTTTACCTACCATTTAAAAAAATCACTGCAACTTTGAGAGCCAGAATCAACAAATACAAATAAAAGAGTTTATTTGTGTGTGCACAGGTACAATTTAGGTGTAACAAAAATTTATACAAGTATCTCTGTGTTCTGCCACAGTAAGTGGCATACAAATATTAATAAAAATATAATAAAAATAATAATTATTACGCCTATTGAATAATATTGAAAAAATACACACATTACTATTGAATGACCACTATACTAGGAAAAAGGCTATGTGAAAATGTTACCCGGGGCCCTGGGACAAAGGCAATGAATGGAACAGGGTAGGTTTTTAGTCAGTAAGAGTCTGACACTATTTCCCGCCCCACCCAAGGGCGGGATTTGTCATTGGATGATTTTACCAACCATAAAAAAAACTATACTAGGAACCAATTAGAAACCTTAATCTAGGAAATTTGGTATTTCTTCATTCTGGAATGTTGCACTTTATAACAGTGGGGACTACCAGTAAAACACGGAATCAATAAAGCTCGATAGCACGGAATCAATAAAGCTTGATAGCAAACTATTTGTACCTACGTCAAGAACTGCATTTATGCGCAAGAGTGTTTTTTGCATGGCACCAATTATTTATAATAAATTGCCCAAAAGTTGGAAAGAACAAACTTCATCTAAACTTAAACAAACAATGAAATCGTTTTTGGTACAGAAAGCATATTACACTATTACTGAATTTTTAAACGACTCTGTGAATATTGTAAATAAATAGATAGCAGTGGAGGATTTAAAGATGTCTATATTAATAATTTTACTACAATTGTATACTTATTAAAATGATGCAAATCTTCAAAGTGAAAATTATAATCTGTAATGCTTGACAAGGAAAATAATATAATTTGATAATGTAAATAATTTAATATCAGAAATTTGTTTAATTAACCAATGTTTAATATAAGTATGACATTTTGAAAAGAATTAATTCATGGATACTATATAATTTATTGAACCTAACATATTTGCACGTCATGAAAAATGGCAGGCATGTCGTGAGCCATTCTTATTTAAGATCTTGCATGCATTTATTGTTTTAATTCTGTATGCATACACATGTTTGAGCAAATAAAATTTCTTATTCTCGTCGAGTCCCGGAGAAACGATTCAAATATCTCGGATCCCGCATCGAAATTAATCAGAAAAGAACAGCGATGGTATTAGAATAACATAATTTCAAATTCCTTTTAATGTTTTTCCACATCACTTGGACGGCGCAATAGTAGGTATTCATTGGAATCGAGCTTTTTTTCCCCCCTCTTCGCTAACGTGGTTTATTTCACAGAAACCGTGCTTTTTCCTTGACTAAATAAAGTATGGTCAACGACACTCGGATATAAGCATAACTAAAACATTGGATGTTATAGAAAAGCGTGTGTAAAGTGTTGATTTTTACCCGGCGACGGCGTGCAATGGGTAGCACGCTGTCCGTTCGTCCGGTAACCGACCGTGTGTCCGTGTTTACCTCGTCTCCGTAAACACGGCCTTACATGATGGCTAACTTATCTGATATAATTATATTTGCTGATGACACTTCCCTTATTTTTAAAATAGACAGACAAAAGCGTTGCGCTAAAAAAATGCTCAAAGGTGCCCTCAAAACGGCAAAAAAGGAAGTTTTTTGCATGGGAGCGTCCTTGAATACCGTAATTAGAGACACAATAGTAAGACAATAGGTGTGCGGACTCCGGTGTCCTCTTGGGGCTTCACAGTTAATATGTTTATTTTATTCTTTTTTTTAGTATTGTCGCTATAACGGCAACAAAAATATATCATCTGCGAAATTCAACGTTTCATGAAATTATGAGATCCAGCTTGGTGACAGACAGACAGATGGACTGACAGTGGAGTCTTAGGCCTTGTTTAAGTAGACGCGGAGCGTTGGGCGTCCATCGTACATTGCAGCAGCGGGCCGCGTCATCGCTCTCGCAAACACAAACATGTGGCAATGTACGACGGACCGCTTGACGCGCTGCGCAACGCGCCACGTCTCCGTAATCGAGCACTAAGAAATACGCTTACAATTGAAACTAAGCTCTGTTCCCTCAGATTAATGTTAATAATCGAAACCTTTCACTGTTATAGCATTTGCATCATACCGGAACCAAGCCTTTCTGAAATAGTTCACGAACTAAAGATTGTTATGAGCCGAGGGTGATAACCGAATCAAGGCAAAGCATGCTTCTAGATAACATTATCGTTTGCGCTATCGGCACGAATCGTTTCCAAATATACCTACTTCTAGCTTTTGCGTATGGATTTTTAATTAACGGACTATCACACGTACATGGTATAATACGCGGAAAATAAATTGAACCATTTGCTATGGTTACGCGCAGCTCCCCATTTCGATTGAGACCCGAAAATCGGTTACTGCGCATTCAAGGTCGACCGCCATGATTTATTTATTTATCTATTAAAGGCTGCCCAACTTAAATGGGACTGGGTAGGACATGTCTAACGAGCTGTGGGCACGTAAAACACAGGATTGGTGCCCGGACACAGTTACTCGGGGCCGCGGCAGACCACGAAGGAGATGGCGGGACGAACTGGATGTCTTCCTTGAGAATTGGAAGGAGAAAGCAAGTAACCGTGATACTTGGAAAGAATGGAGGGAGGCCTCTGCCCAGCAATGGGACAGTACAGGCTAAATATAATAATAATAATTTATCTATCAACACATACAATTGTTTTAACAGGCGTACCCAATGTAAAAAATGTAGTCGCAATATAGCAGCACTCAAAGACGCCACCGACAGACTCAACAGATCAGTGTTGGCAGCGCCTTGGAGGACCGGCACAGATTACATAGATAACAACACACTTAGTGTCAATCTCTCGAATTCCGCCAATGTGCAAGAAAAAATATCTAACCGCAGAGAGATAGTATTCAGTATTTCTACTGCCCGAGTCACGGTTGCGAACTTTAACAAATAAGTGCGGGCTACCGGAATTTTAAACAGCCTTTCTTTCGGTCCTGGGTGCAGCCTACTGTTTGGAGCGAGCAATCTCAAAGATTCCAATATTTGTGGATTATTAAGCATACCCCGTAAAACCAAAAACACGTACTTAGCAAGAGCGAGATTGCGCCTTACCTCCAGCTTATAGTAACCGACCATCCCTATAACAAAGAGGGTTGGATACATAAGTGGATAGAAAGGATAGACACCAAATTGCCTCATGTATAAGTACCGAGTAAATTTGTTCTGCATCTTTTCCACCATCGTAGATCGAGTCGTTTTTCATGATGGTTCAACTTGTGTCGAATTTTCGGGTCTCAGTCGAGGTGGGGGGCTAGCGTAGCCGTGGCGAATGGTTCAGTTTATTTACCGCTTACTATAACTATTTAATTGATACGACTTTATATCTTAGCAGTTTTTTTTTTAGGTGGGAAATAGAAAGAACAATACAAAAATTATTTAGAACACACGAAAATTATTTAGCATACAGACACAATGAAAAAACAACTTACTTGTATGTAGAAACATAAAATTAAATAAAATAAAAAACAACATCGAGTGCCTCACGGCTGCGCCAAATCAACCAAAGACTATTTCCGCTCTAGGGCGGAGCAGGAGGGCGTGTCAGAATTTTACTGACTAAAACCCACTCCCTATAGGTAATATAGGTATGTTCCTTCTTTGCTCAGCGTTTCAGGTCCACGGGTTTCCCTCCCGGAAGTCAGGGGCACTTAGGCCCCTGACATTTCTTTGATGCATGCGTGGAATACTATGCGTTGTCGATGACTTGGGCTCGGTCCGGACGGCCGGACGGCAAGCTACCCTTTGCTGAAAATCGGGGTCGCGATCCCGGCGGCTAGGGCGTGAGGAAATCAGTTTTTTCAAGCGTGCCGCCGATTTCTTCGCTAGCATTACTGCTTTGCAGAAGAAGGCGACTTTCTGCCATTCTTTCTCGCTCCAGATTATGGACTGTATTAGGACCCGGCGCGAGAGTTCGATGCCGCTGATCTACGTGGACACGGTGGTGCTCCAACCAAGCGGGACAATGGGAAGCTCGCCGTCTGTCTGTCTGGTACACATACGGACGTCAACATGCCGCTCCGCCCTAAGGCGGGAGAAATGATTGATTAAATTCCACCTAAAACAAAAGCGTAGGTACGCTGTGGCTGATTATAAACAAAAAAAATGGCCGCCATCCTCCACGCGTCGAATGGTAAACATACAAAGTGTGGAGAATGGAAACATGATCAATCGGCACGTACTACTCTCTACCTACCTCGGAGATTTCAGAATAATGTGTTTTCTTACGTCTCATTTAGTGAGCGATTTGCTGTCATGACCAAATTTAAATGGGTGCGTTCCGGAAATTTACTTGTAAGCAATTTGCAAGGCACGTGTTTAAGTGTGTAATTTTAATTTCGCGGTGTAAGTAGGTATTGCCTTTAGTATAAGACTAAATTCCTATACACCGTTAAATTTTGTTCGTTTTAGTCCCGCGGAGGGTCGATTCGGTACATGAAACCCTATCGATTTGTAAAGATAAAAATTAAAAATAAAACACTTTTTTTTTAAACTCGAATTAATTTAATATACGAAATTGATTTCTTTAAGTAAACGTCAGCTGATCGAGGCCAATGAACTGTAGGTAGTTAGTACGCAACGACCGACAACTCCCTACAAGGTCATTGACTCGTTTAAAGAAATTAATTTCGTACATGCGTAGGTATATTAATTCGAGTTTAAGAAAAAAAGTACTTTATTTTTTAATTTTATCTTTAGAAATCGATAGTGTTTCATGTACCGAATCAATCCTCCACGGGATTAAAACGACCAAAACTTAACTGTGTATAGCTGCAGAAAGGAATAGACGAATTTTAGTTGCAAAATTGTACAAAACATGCTTCCACCGGATATAATGGGTCCGGGTAAGGTTCGGTCCATGGACCTATACAGGGAGCCGTTCCAGCGACGCAACCAGAAGGCCATGGCCATCCCGATGGTGCGTGGATACCGCACAGTACGCCATGATTATGGCGGCAAGTCCCTTCCTTGAGGAGTGTCTGGAAAGTCGTCACGGCGTCCTCACCTTCCGCATGACGCAGGTCTCACTGGACATGGTAAGTTCGGGAGTTTTCTGCACCTGATTCGCGCAGAAGAGATTCGGTAGAGGTGTACCCCGCTTGGGCAGAGAACCGCCGGGTCCTCGTGGGGGTGATCGGTAGCAACGACCTCTCGCGTCGAGCCCTGGTACAGGCCATGGTCCGGAGCGAGAAGAAATGGCAGATGGTGGCCCGATATCCAGCCACCGTAGGCGCGTGCTTTCAGATTCATCTGGCCGTTCGGTAACCGTCCTGACTGAGCCAAAGGCGACGAAACAGCGCGTGTGGGGAAGAAAATGTCAGCAAAATCTTAGGGGCCAGCAGGGTCGAAACCTACTGAGGCCATTGGTTCGCTTCTGAAAGGAATTCCTAGGGTCCTGGAACGCCCTATACAAAATACCCATAAAGTTATTCTGTCAGTTCGATTTTAGTATTGTAGTCGAAACCCTTTGTAAGCGAGCCCGAGTCACACTTAGCCTGTTCCTTTTTTTTCTATAACCCCGGTTATGGCCATGAGACGGCCATAAGTGGTACCTAAAGATTAAAACTTCGCACGCTGACATCACGCCATTTTGAGCATGTTCTTGCCACCATATCATGTAACTGTACGGTTGTGTCCTCAGCGGACGGCATCGCGCTGGGCGCGGCGGCCACCACGTCGCACGCTGACGTCGAGCTGATCGTGTTCCTAGCCATCATGCTGCACAAGGCGCCCGCCGCCTTCGGGCTCGTCACCTTCCTGCTGCACGCCGGTCTCGAGAGGTATGTTAGACGCCAGTACCCTCAGTTCATCTACTGACTAACTACACCAACAAGACTTTGAGCTTTGGGATGAAGGCCTATTATAATAGCACATCTGTAGGGAAAACCGAGTGCGAACCGCAATTTGTACTGTTCAAACCTATCTCTACTACCGCTAACGGTGGTGATACTACTCGTCGCCATCATGGTGGAATCTGTTTTACAAAGCAAGCGAAAACAGACCTACCGTCTACCTGGTCCACTGGCTGGGTTACGCAAATTTTGCTCCAACGGCGGAACTCCATACAAAATATCTGCAGAGGAACCGCGTGGGATTGAGCGAAATTTATCGCTGTCGCTGTAGGTAGAGAATGCCGCGAAGGACTGCAAGTGCTGTGAAGGTCAATAGATTTGTCCAGTTCATCCTGCTGTCTTTTACGAGATCTGGTGGTGTAGGGGGCTTCACGAAGTAGTTTTTTTGGGCTTCTGTGGGCTTAAAGAAATTCAAATCACTTGTACATTTTATACTGTTTTGATGTTTTAAACAGTATAAAATGTCTATTTCAATTATCATCAAACGATTAAATAAATTCTTCTAAATACATCGTGAAATTTTGATCGTTTTAATCCCGTGGAGGGTCGATTCCGTACATGAAACACTATCGATTTTGTACTCATACAGTAATTTTTTAAACTCAAATTAATTTACGCATGTACGAAATTAAGCTGGGCGAGTTCAATGACTTGCAGGTAGTTAGTACGCAACGACCGACAACTACCAACAAAGCCATTGACTCGTTTACTTTAAAGAAATTAATTTCGTACATGCGTATATCAATGCAAGTTTTAGAAAGAAAGTACTTTCTCTTTTTATTTTATCTTTACAAATCGATAGTATTTCTTTACAAAAAAATCAAAATTTAACGGTGTATAATAATATAAAACATTATGTTTGCTTGTCATTGTACAGGAACCGGATCAGAAAGCATCTGTTGATATTCTCGTGCTCCGCCCCCCTGCTCGCGCTGCTCACCTACTTCGGTATAGGCAACGAAAGCAAGCAGACGCTGAGCGACGTCAATGCGACAGGTAACTTGTTACAACAATACGCATAAAGTGGGTGATTGACGTACGAGGCATTACTGCGGTTTTATAAAACGGTTTTATTCGCAACTCGTCGGTGCTGATTGACTAGCGAGTAAAACAGTTTGAACGACGAGCTGAGTAGAAAATGACGCAAGCACGACGAGCCGCGATAATACATCGGCGAGCTTTACCGACGAGCCATAAGACCGCGGTTTTACTCGCCCGTCGATCAGAGCCTTTACAACAATCATAAAAGTCATACTGACGGAAACAACAGTCTTGTATTTGAATGAATGTTCCATAAATAAAGCGCCTGCTTGAAATATAGCTGAAACTTTTTGCTTTAAGTAATATTGCTTGTTAAATTGTACTAAAAATGACAAATTCATTTAGTAAAAAAATTACTAACATCTCCGTCTCATGCTGTTGATTTTTGGAAGTACTAAATCAGGTACTAAACTTTAGTTTAAACAAAATGATGAAAATACTTAAACACGGTCATAGACATAGTCTGCACACTTATGGTAAAATGATAGAAACCGGGGATGATAATAAAACCGCCCGCGTTGAGTGTAGAAAAATCACTAATTTATTTTACTTAGTAACTATAGTACTAAATGGTCGCGCGTGTGCAAACGCTGAAGTTGCATAACCTACTTAATTATACGAATGTGCGGGTTCACCGTACAGAGACCAAACCTGAAATCGCGAAAAAAATCTGCCTAGTTCAATACATTTTGAACAAAAACGTACTGACCAGCCGATGTTTTTTCTCGATTTCAGGTTTGGTCCCATAGTAAAAGTTGTTTGTTATCGTGACTACAATCACGTGTTTAAGTATCGTTCACTAATTGCCAGTCACCCTTTATATTCATGAAGGTGCTTCAAAGGTTATGTTCATGGTAACTCATGACCCTGGCACATTTATTCCACCAGGGTCGCACATCCACGACCAAATACTTCATCTCTATCACCTATGGAGATTGCAGAACTAAACGAGATGGAGGACACATTTTGCAAACACGACTCCGGCGAATAGGACAAGAAAACACTAGTGGGACCAATCCGACGCAAGCGGTTAACAAAAACGCAGCAAATAAATTGAACCATGAACCACTCAGATCTGAATTCGGTTGCAATTTTCGTCACACAAGTTGAACCATCATGGCGGTCGATCTTGAATGTGCAATAACCGATTTTCGGGTCCCAGTCGAATTGGGGACCGCGCGTAACCACAGCAAATGGTTCAACATATTTGCCGTATATTATACCAGCACCAATAAATAAAACGTTCACATCTGTTCCAGGCATAGCCATGTTATTCTCAGCGGGCACGTTCCTTTACGTGGCGACGGTGCACGTGCTGCCCGAACTCACTCACTCACACTCGCACACGCACTCCCTCCTCCCCATGCAGGAGGGAGTACCGCCCAAGAAGGGCTTCGGTGGCCTGCTGCTCTCCGAGATGATCATCCTCACGGTTGGCGCTCTGATGCCGCTGCTGCTCACCATGGGCCACAAGCACTGATCTCCGCGGCTGCTCGACCGACTGCAGTGTGACTCGCTACCATAGGTGAGCTGAAGGGCTACGGCGGAACTAGCATGGTTTCGGTGTGAGAGAAAGATACTAATCTATATATTTTATCTCACAACGGAATTATTTTAACACAGGCACTTTGTCGGTTTTAGTCTCTTAAGCTGGGTACGCAATACTGCGTTGTGTCGTGTCGACTTCTGATACAGTTCATCATCGTCACTTCAGCCGAAAAACGTCCACTATTGGACATAAGCGTCCCCCAAGTCTCGTTACAATGACCGGTCCTGTGTGTCTCACATCCATAGGATTCCTGTAACTCTCACCAAATCATCGGACCTATTTGTGGCTTACCAACGCTGCATCTTCCGGTACACAGTTTATTGGTTCAAAAAACTCGATCTAGGCTTAAACGAATTCGTTTGATTGGTGTATTCTGAGCCACGACACAACACAATAATGTGGCTGTGGCAGTTTATAATGTTGCGTAACATGTTGCTGGTAACATGGCTTAGAACGTGTTGCTGCAACAACGTAGGCTACAACACGTTGAATCAAATTAGAATATATTAAAAATATTTCTGTTGATGCTTTTGTGATAAAGTTGATAGTTGAGTGAGATTGCAATGTATATTATGTATAGTAACTATTTTAATATGATGACACGTGTTTCTAAAGCGACATCATTACTGTTTGTCGATTTTTAACGATGCCAAATTAAATTCGAATAATTTTAGTCGATAATCACTATCGATACATTTTAAATAAATTTTATTAAATTTAAAAATACGCTTTTAAATATTTTTATTATTTTTATATGAAAGTCGACTAACAGTTATAATTTAGTAAACAAAACATAAAAGACATAAGCAATGTTATAGTTAATGATATAATTATTTTAAAAATATTGTATGAATCGTATTGCAATAATACCATTATATTTAGTACAAGATTACATGTGTTTAGCAAACAGGCTGAGTTTAAAGTCCAGTCGACTAATAGCTTCATGCGTGTAAAGCCTACCATCCACGAACGCGTAGCTTCATAGACTCGTATTCTTATACGCTTAGTGCACGCCGGCGTGAAGCTTGCACAAACTGTCGACGAAGCTGCAACGATACGATGGCTTCACGCCGGCGTACACCAAGCGTATAATGATAGAAACGCGTCTATGAAGCTATACGTCCGTGGACAGTAAGGCTAAGTTACAGATCAAAATTTTAAAAATCTTTGTTTATACTAGGAAATGTTTTAAAGTACTTAAGTATTCAAGAACATACATTTTTAAATGTGAGAACACAATGATTGTAACAAATAATTTATTAATGTTGAACTAGAGCGCAGGAACGTCGATCGAATTGGTACCATGGTGGTTAATATCGATCAATAATGTATTGCGTCGGTCATAGTCAATACTGTTCATTGGGAATATGCACTTATTTGATGAATAAAATTAGCGAGTTTTGGCATTTTGAGAATTAGCCCTTTTGCGACTTGGTTGCCATTTTGCGAATTCGGCATTTTGCGCCTAAACCATTTATTGGTATAGAGTAGAGTAGAATAGAGTAGAGCGGGAGCGAAGCCGCGGTAAAAGCTAGTATTTAATAAATAATATGACCGTAGCTGGTGATTTTGACTAATTAACAGTATTGACTTTGACATGTCGATCACGATCCACTGAGTCAAAGTCAAAGGATTTATTTGCAAACTGATCAACGTTGATCGATCATTCCTATGTTTGTTGTTTACAGCCCCAAATTATGATTATAAAGGACGAGATCTTATGAAGCGGACAAAAATGTTGTGCGAAATAGTAAATTAGTATTTAGTAAATAATTAGGAATATTTCTACAATATTTTTGTGGAGATTTATTAAAGCTTGTTGTAAAATCAATTTTGTTTATAAATTGATTTTTTAACCTCTCAGGTACTTAACCAGTGTACTAAATATAGTACACCTCATACTATCTAATTTAAACCTTATTACGTATAAATAAGGTTTAAGTTAGCTTGTATCGAGGTGTACCGAACTGGTAAACTTATGCCTGAAAGGTTAAGAAATTTTTAAAAACGGTGTTTTAGCCAATTGTGGCCACTGTACAGTCAGCGACAAAAATGTTCAAATTAAGAGATCGCTCGAAACGAGCTGAACAAATAAAAAAATGAGATCTGAGTACTAGAGTACTACATCATAATAAATCAGTTGCGTGGTCTGTCAAATAGTTTGTTTATTGCTCGTTACCCAGTCATCGCTCACAAAACAGTGTCTGGAAAACACTTACACTTTGATCGGCATCTGGTACCGACATATATTTTATGTTAATGAGTTAAGGAGAGAACTCACGAAGCGTTTGATTCGCCGCCGCCTCCGCCGTCGCGACGGCTGCGGTTTTCGACCGCAAGCCGTCGGCCGATAGGGCGCGGTCGCTGCCAACCGACCGCAGAGCGTGCGGGCGCAAACCGCCGAGGCTGCGGCGGGCGACCGTGGCGCCGGTGAGCGGCAGCCGCGAACAACTGCGCACACCGCGGCTATAAACCGCGTCGTGACAACTGATTTCATTTTTTACATATATATTTGCATTCTACAGAAGCTGCAGGCCCGTTACCATGGCGGCAGTGAGAGAAAACCGCTTCGTGAGTTCTCTCCCTTAAAGTTCAATTTTCTTCGATGTTCAGTTAATTTGAGATGGCCTGTACGACTTTTTTGGCGGTGATTGTTCGAACCTTCCGTTACGCGTCATGTCACATGTTTTGTTACAATGGGAGAAAATACTGTACGGCTACTTTTGCATCGTGATGTTTATAGTTATCGCAGCTAATATTAGCAAAAATGTTAAACGATGCAGCTTAGGTTCCAAATGTCGTAGTTAAAATGTCCTCTGCGATGTTTGTAGTTCAAGTAGTGACTGCGGGCTGGGACATTACAGTTATCTCAATGATATAATTCAGTAAAATTCATAGCACCAGTTGGCGTCACTAAGTCGAAAGGTCTACTATTTCTGAATATGTACACATGACTTTGACGTCAATACTAATGTCATTAAAATGCGCTTTGACAGGTGCCGGGACCTGACGCCTCAGTGCTGCCACCTGGTGAACGTCATTTTAGAAAACCCTCATTATTTCAAAATGAATTTACATTATAAAAGATTTTAAAATTCGTTTTTAAATATATTGATAAGAATGTAAGTGAGGTTGATGTTAAATCGATTTTTTAGCTAAGTTTTTGTAAAACGGCCCTAAATTAGGTAATAATGACTAGAAAAAAAATTATAGTTAATTCACGTACCTAAATATAATATTAAAATAAATGCACTTTTTAATTTTACTACGCTATCCCCTCATTCGTAGACACGTTGAAATGATACTATAAATCTAAATTTTTCTAAACTTTGAAATCGCCCACTTGAAAAATAATATTGAAAAATATTCTAAATCATTAATAAACCTCATGTTTACGAATAAGGGACATAAATATTATATTTTATATTAAGTTAGTGAGATTGGAATAAAATTATTTTATTTGTCATTATTTTAGTAGAAAATGTATGGTAATTGAATGAGCGTGGCACACGTGGACATAGTGCAACTATCTAATTTATGACCATCGCGTACACTCCAACACCGCTGAGTCGAAAACTCGTTTATATAGTAAACGAGTTTTCGACCCTATCTTCATCATCGTCATCATTTCAGCCGAAAGGTGTCCAAAGTTAGATCTTAGCCTGTCTCGAGTCCGACCGGTCTTGAGCGTCTCGCATCCATTGGATTTCCATTACCCTTTGGCTGACCCTCTCAGGCACAAGTGTACTTACCGGTACAAGCTTACTTAAACCTTATTTTTACGTAATAAGGTTTTTTTTTTTTATGGTAGGTAAAATCATCCAATGACAAATCCCGCCCTTGGGCGGAGCGGGAAGTAGTGTCAGACTCTTACTGACTAAAAACCTACCCCGTTCCTTCGTAGCCTATCGTGCCGGGGTCGAGCATTCCTTTGGGAACTAACCCATGACCCCAGTAGGCTTCGACCCTGCCTGCCTGCAGTTAGCAGGCTGGGCCTCTTCGGTGTGCTGACAGCTCCTTGAGGCGCGCGGGAACAGAACGCGCCGTCGACGACTTGGGCTCGGTCCGGTCGGTTACCGGACGATCGGACAGCGTGCTACCCATTGCACGCTGTCCGCAAGCCCGCGCCTACGGTGGCCGGAAATCGGGATCGGAATCCCGGCGGCGGCTGGGGCGAGCGCCCCGTTGCCTCTGCCTGATGCGGTCGGCCTCCTCCTTTGCTAGCATTACTGCTTCGCAGAAGGAGGCGACCGCCTGCCATCCCTCCTCACTACGGACCATGGCCTGAACCAAGGCCCGGCGAGAGAGATCGCTGCCGCCGATCGCCCCCACGAGGACACGGCGATGCTCCGCCCAGGCGGGGCACACCTCTACAGTGTGCTCCACCGTGTCCTCCGGATGTTCCGCACAGTGGCGACACCCGGGCGAATCCTCCGCACGAATCCGGAACAGGTACTTAGCGAACTTTCCGTGTTCGGTAAGCACCTGCGTCGTGCGGAAGTTGAGAACGCCGTGAGGTCTTTCCAGCCACGCCCCAAGGATGGGCCTTATCGCCCCAATTGTGGCGCGCCCCGAACGAGGTTGCGATAGTCGTTGACGCCATTTCGCCATGAGATCCCGCCGGAGCTCTGTCCGCCATGCCTCGACTTGTCGTGGCAGCGGAATTTCGCCCCGGCGTTGCATCTCCATGCGCTTGTCGTGCATGTGTGCAAGGACTGTTGCCTCCAGATCCCACGGCGGTTGGCCAGCAAGGAGGGTCGCCGCCTCGCGGGAGATCGTTCGGTACCCTCGCACCATGCGTATTGCCATGACCCTCTGGCACGCATTCAGCCGGGCCCTCGGTTGCTGTTGCAACGTCGGTGCCCACACCGGAGCCCCGTAGAGAGCCATGGACCGAACGATTCCCGCGTAGAGCTTCCGGCAGGAGGCTACGTAATAAGGTTTAAATTAGCTGATATGAGGTGTACTATATTTAGTACACTGATGTCTGAGAGGTGAAATCCTTCTGATAAGGTCCATTTTGAGCGACCATGTTTCAGAACCATTTAGAAATCGGGCTTCACTAGTCGCCAATACATAGCAGGACTGGATGCGGTTTAGCTGTACCATGATAAATATCTTTTCAGACCCACGTGGTACACAGAGAGATAGCAAAAGTTGAGTGGGTTTGCAATACCGCTATAGGTAGCGAAACTTACTTGCGACCGGTTTCGCAAAACAAACTAAAAGATACCGTCAACTAAAACATTAACATACAGGAGAAAACAGTATCGCCTAGAGACTGTTTTCCCTTGTTTCGTTCTAGACGCGAAACTCAGAAAATACCCTGCGAAACCGACCCATATTATTGCTACCGCTCTTGATAGCGAATATCGTGTAAGTCTGATTAGTATTTTAATGTATACAGGAGTCATATTTTTATAAACAATCTCGATAAAATACAAAGCGGTGAAATGCATAGGAATGATATGTGTACTACGATGATATAATAAAGTTTAAGTATATCTAGAAGATTCTTTAAGGCTGTGTAATAAGATTTTATTTTTAAAACAAATTCGTTGGTATTTATAATATTTTTTGCTCTTTTATACAGACTTATCGATTATGCGAAAATATACCAATACCAAACCCAAATCTTTAATTTTCCGAAGTATCAAAATGGAACGTTTGTGTTTTGGAAATATGTCGAACGGTTGCTAGATCTAAAAGTAAGAATTAAATTGATTGTTCTATCATAAAGATATCAAAGAATTATTGCGATAAAAAAAATGGGTGGTGAGGATAGGAGGGTGAAAAAAAACACACAAAAAAAAATTCATAAAAATCGGTCAAGCCGTTTCGGAGGAGCTCGCTAACAAACACACGAGATTTTTACACAAATGAATACTGGTTCAAAAAAGCGTGGTAGACCCCTTCTCCCCTTCTCATTTGGATGTCTGTAATTAGCAATGACCTAAAGAAAGCCCAAGTTAATGACTCGAAGACCTAGAACCGAAATGTCTGGCGAAAAATGACGAGGAGGAGGGACCCCTAATGAAATGGGATAAGGCTAGAGAATTTTGAGTTGTTGGTATGTTTTCGCAAAAAATAGAAAAAGTTTTATGAGAACAAAAGCCACTCTGGAAGCTACCGTGAAGTATCTTCCACACTGATCAACGAGCTAAAGTTCCAACAATTTTGTGTTCTGAAAGATTAAATATTTTAGTATGCTTTTACGTTTGCTTAGTAGAACATAAACATTTTTAGTTTTGTAGTTATTTTTTTTATTAATCAATCCTTCGATTGTATTAAGTTATGATGACACTGAAAAGCTGTATTCACATTTTGTGACCTTTCTACAACCCTATGGGGCCTTGGCATGGTAATCTTGCATGGCACAATATATTGCCTCGCGGATTAGTCTTATCATTGGTATTAGAAGGCCTAGTTCAATATTTTTAAAGTACTCAATCGCGTTAACTTAAACATTCGCTAATGTCAAATCGTTCCGCTATTGTCACATTTGTCTCCTGTCAGCACTTATGAGTAGATACTGTCAAACGGGATGAATGGGGATGCAGGGGTGAATAGGAACTAAACTTTGAAAGGTATTTTCTTGTTACAGTAGACTCTCAATTGTATTTTTATTATGTGCAACATTATTTATTTTATTATTGTTTTAGTATTTTTTTTTAATTGACTTATTGTTAAAAACTGGTATCAAACCGAAAAATCTACTCGAAAATTTTGTTCCCATTCACCCCTACTACTATATGCTTTTTTATTCACCTCCGCAGCCTTACAACCCTTTTCTCCCCTGCATCCCTACTACTCCAGCAGCCCTACATCCCTATTCACCCCTGCATCCCTATTCACCCCTGCATCCCTATTCACCCCTGCATCCCTATTCACCCCTGCATCCCCATTCACCTCTGCATCCCTATTGACAGAGATCAAGGGGTAGTATCCATAATTCCCTACTCACCCCGTTTGATGGTCCGTCATTAAAAACACTAAGTCCATTAATTAGTCCGTTGACATGTAAGAAAAATAAACGCAGTTTGATACCGATGTTGGGAATTGATTATATTGATGCTCGTCCAAATCTATTTTATTTAGCTCGAAGGCATTCTCCCTTAGTGATGTGCCAATATGACGTTTTATACAAATACTACGACTTGTTTGTAGCTCAGTAGACGCGCTGTTTATAACGAAATATCCCTCAAATTCTGTCAAGTATTGACTTTAACCTCTCTGGCACCAGTGTACTAAATATAGTACACCTCATACCCAGCTAATTTAAACCTTACTACATAACAACAAGGTTTAAGTTAGCTTGTACCGAGGTGTACTAATTTTGGTACACTTGTGCCTGAGAGGTTAAAGCAGAGTTTGAAACGTTATTTGCTCCAAATATAAAATTCCTCTTCGCCAATGTCTTGTTTATGTGAGTTTATATGTTTGTGAACGCACCCACGATACAGGAGTTTCTTTGACATTAAAAAACAAATATAGAGATGTAAACAGTGCGTCTTTTGATTCCAAAAAAAGTAAAAATATATAAAATGTACAATTTGTACTGTTGTTTGTATGTAAATAATGTTTTTATTTGTATATCTGTGGTGTCTGTTTACTTTGTAAATATGAATAAAACGCTTGTGTTATAATTCCATTGTTTTGTATTTTTTTTCTGCACAAACAGTACTTAACTACCTATACTGCATGGATTAGAATGTGGGGCTGTGAAAAAAATGGATGAAAAAAGATTCCATGTATGTGGTGTGACGAGAATAAAAAAAGTGAGAAATGAGTATATTAGAGGAAGTTTGAAAGTCGGTTTTTTTTTTTTTTTTTATGGTAGGTAAAATCATCCAATGACAAATCCCGCCCTTGGGCGGAGCGGGATGTAGTGTCAGACTCTTACTGACTAAAAACCTACCCCGTTCCTTCGTAGCCTATCGTGCAAGTTTGAAAGTCGTGCTAATGACTGAAAAGTTGAAAGGAAATCGTTTGTATGGTTATGTAAAGAGGAGGGATGAAACGCGTATTACTAAAAGAGTTATGAGTATACATGTGGATGGATGAAGAGGGAGGCCAAAGAAAAGATGGGTGGATTGTGTGAATAGTGATATGAAAGAAAAGGGAGTTATGACAGCGTGACAGGTTACAGGATAGAATGGGAGAAAAAAAACGTGTTTCGCCGACCCCAAGTAAGACGGGACAAGGCCAGGAAGATGATCAACAGTAAACGAAAACAATAACAGTTTATGGTAAAATGCAAGAATATAAATAAAACAAATCATACCCATTTTGATAATTCAGTATAATCTCAAAAGCACAGTGTTCACAGGACACTTCATTCGGCAATCAAAAATACCTGGACAAACAAACATTTCATAATAATTTGAATAGTTAATTAGCAACTATTGGCTTCAAGGTAAGAAGAATTATAAGGCACTTTTTTCTAATTCTGATATTTCTGCTCAGATAATTTTCGAAGGTTGTTTGTTAGTACCGATATTTTGACGCAGACCACTATAGGTGTTAAGTACCTCCTATAGACTTGATATTATCCATGATTTAGTAAAGTATCAAAATAAAGTAGTTACGCGTGAGAGCCCCTGGACCAAAAGCGACATTTTGATGTTTCAACGCTCACTGTGTTCAGACGTGCGGCCTGTTTACTCCGTGTTTAAAATTCTATAAAACGAGTGTAAAGTGCTTTGTTTTGTGCAAACTATCGGCACACTTAATCTTTAATGGAAAAGTGACAATTCAGTGGTAAAGTCAAAGTGAATATACTCTTATTATTATCAATAACAACAGTTTTAAGTTTAAACGTTCATATAAATTCAAATAAAAGTATCGTTTCGGACTTTGGACCCATTAGCGGCGAGCCACAGTGAACAAAGAACTATTTACCGAGTCACCCAACTGATGCTATTTGGCGACTTGACCCCTTCAGATTGCACTAACCAATTTGAACAGGGGATTCGTAACAATGAATAGCTCTGCGGTATAAAGGGTTACCTCAGTCGAAGCGATATCGTCGAGACTCGAGTTCGATCCTTGACAGAGGCGGATCAACTTTTTGTATTTTTTTTACTTTACATTTTTGTTTACGATGCCTCTCAAGCGTACTCCACCAAAGTTGCCAGCTGTTTTAAATAAAACCCCACCGACCCACCACCACTCTGAGCCAAATTTAAATTCCTCCATGGATATTCTGGACGATTGCTCGCCTACAAAAATCACCAATACATATAAGAGGAGGCGTATAATCCGAAAAAAGCAAGATAACGTAGAGGTTTCTAGCAATCATGAAATTACTGCAATGATTAAAGAACTAAGGAGGGAGCAGTCCTCGTTTTTGTCGTCAATGGAATCTTCACTAAATGAAATTAAATCTCAATATACAAAACTGCAAGAATCTGTTGATTTCACCTCAACCAAGTATGATGAGGTGATGAATAAAATGCTCCAATATGAGGCTGAAAGAAAAGAGACTAACACATACATTAAAAAGCTTGAAGACCGAGTGGATCAATTAGAAAAACAAGCAAAAAACACCTGCTTTGAGATAAAAAACATCCCAAAGAAATCTAATGAATCCAAAATGGATCTCGTGAACGTGGTCTTAAGTATTGGCAAAGCCCTCGGTCCCCCGATAGCTCAAACCGAAATCAAGGATGTCTTCAGGATCCATTCATCTACAGCTATGAATAACACCGTCATAGTAGATCTCACCACAGTTTTAAAGAAGGAAAGCATATTGCAAGCTGTCAGAACTTACAATAAAGAGAACAGGGATAATAAACTGAACACCTCTAACCTGCTTATCGATGGCCCAAAACTCCCAGTATATATTTCAGATAATTTGCCTATGAAAACTAGGAAATTATTTTTCCTGTCAAGAGAATTTGCTGCACTACATCACTTCAAACACTGTTGGTCAGCCCATGGCAAAGTGTACATTCGCAAAGACGACGGGGCGAAACGGTATTGCATTAACTCTGAAGAAGATTTATCTAAGATTCCTGAAATATGACTAGGCAAAAGAATAGGGTCTCCTCCATGTCGCTCTATAGTTACTTGCTTTATTCCTCACTTTTTTACAAATTTTGTTTTTTGTTTACTTTACTTTATTCCATGTTTTTTTGTTTACTTTTTATTAATAATTGTAATTAACTATTATGTCATTATGATTACTCACCTACACTCACCAAGAATCACTAAGCACCTAACACACACATTTACCATCATGCATATTCCGACCTTTAATCTACACCCTTCATTATGTCTAAAGTGCCTTCACACTTATGCACGCATCTGTACTATATATACACGTCCCAGTTTTCTCATATATTCACTCTGTGTACCAAAGCCTCGTATAGCTCTACCCTACATCCTTTTTGAGAACCACGTAAAATTGAATCACTACTATGTTACCTTAATCATTCGATAATTTAAATCACATTCAAAATGAACTAGACAGCGTCTCAATAGCCGACTCAGCAACCTGTAACATAGAAGACTGCAACGAAATTGCTAGATCACATAGGAATGCATTAGGGCTACTATGTCAAAATATAAGAAGCATTAATAAAAACTTTACAGATTTTACTACCCTACTTGAAAGAAGTGGAGCACCCTGGGATATAATTGTTCTCACCGAATGCTGGTTGTATAACTCCCCTTTATTGCCTATACTTGTCGACTATACCTCAGCTGCCACTACTGTACATAACACACAAAACGAGGGAGTGGTAATCTACTTTATAGGATAGTTAATTAGCAACTATTGGCTTCAAGGTAAGAAGAATTATAAGGCACTTTTTTCTAATTCTGATATTTCTGCTCAGATAATTTTCGAAGGTTGTTTGTTAGTACCGATATTTTGACGCAGACCACTATAGGTGTTAAGTACCTCCTATAGACTTGATATTATCCATGATTTAGATTGTGACAAAATTTTATAGATACAATGTGACGTTTTTATACAAATACTACGACTTGTTTGTAGCTCAGAAGACGCGCTGTTTATAACGAAATATCCCTCAAATTCTGTCAAGTATTGACTTTAACCTCTCTGGCACCAGTGTACTAAATATAGTACACCTCATACCCAGCTAATTTAAACCTTACTACATAACAACAAGGTTTAAGTTAGCTTGTACCGAGGTGTACTAATTTTGGTACACTTGTGCCTGAGAGGTTAAAGCAGAGTTTGAAACGTTATTTGCTCCAAATATAAAATTCCTCTTCGCCAATGTCTTGTTTATGTGAGTTTATATGTTTGTGAACGCACCCACGATACAGGAGTTTCTTTGACATTAAAAAACAAATATAGAGATGTAAACAGTGCGTCTTTTGATTCCAAAAAAAGTAAAAATATATAAAATGTACAATTTGTACTGTTGTTTGTATGTAAATAATGTTTTTATTTGTATATCTGTGGTGTCTGTTTACTTTGTAAATATGAATAAAACGCTTGTGTTATAATTCCATTGTTTTGTATTTTTTTTCTGCACAAACAGTACTTAACTACCTATACTGCATGGATTAGAATGTGGGGCTGTGAAAAAAATGGATGAAAAAAGATTCCATGTATGTGGTGTGACGAGAATAAAAAAAGTGAGAAATGAGTATATTAGAGGAAGTTTGAAAGTCGGTTTTTTTTTTTTTTTTTATGGTAGGTAAAATCATCCAATGACAAATCCCGCCCTTGGGCGGAGCGGGATGTAGTGTCAGACTCTTACTGACTAAAAACCTACCCCGTTCCTTCGTAGCCTATCGTGCAAGTTTGAAAGTCGTGCTAATGACTGAAAAGTTGAAAGGAAATCGTTTGTATGGTTATGTAAAGAGGAGGGATGAAACGCGTATTACTAAAAGAGTTATGAGTATACATGTGGATGGATGAAGAGGGAGGCCAAAGAAAAGATGGGTGGATTGTGTGAATAGTGATATGAAAGAAAAGGGAGTTATGACAGCGTGACAGGTTACAGGATAGAATGGGAGAAAAAAAACGTGTTTCGCCGACCCCAAGTAAGACGGGACAAGGCCAGGAAGATGATCAACAGTAAACGAAAACAATAACAGTTTATGGTAAAATGCAAGAATATAAATAAAACAAATCATACCCATTTTGATAATTCAGTATAATCTCAAAAGCACAGTGTTCACAGGACACTTCATTCGGCAATCAAAAATACCTGGACAAACAAACATTTCATAATAATTTGAATAGTTAATTAGCAACTATTGGCTTCAAGGTAAGAAGAATTATAAGGCACTTTTTTCTAATTCTGATATTTCTGCTCAGATAATTTTCGAAGGTTGTTTGTTAGTACCGATATTTTGACGCAGACCACTATAGGTGTTAAGTACCTCCTATAGACTTGATATTATCCATGATTTAGTAAAGTATCAAAATAAAGTAGTTACGCGTGAGAGCCCCTGGACCAAAAGCGACATTTTGATGTTTCAACGCTCACTGTGTTCAGACGTGCGGCCTGTTTACTCCGTGTTTAAAATTCTATAAAACGAGTGTAAAGTGCTTTGTTTTGTGCAAACTATCGGCACACTTAATCTTTAATGGAAAAGTGACAATTCAGTGGTAAAGTCAAAGTGAATATACTCTTATTATTATCAATAACAACAGTTTTAAGTTTAAACGTTCATATAAATTCAAATAAAAGTATCGTTTCGGACTTTGGACCCATTAGCGGCGAGCCACAGTGAACAAAGAACTATTTACCGAGTCACCCAACTGATGCTATTTGGCGACTTGACCCCTTCAGATTGCACTAACCAATTTGAACAGGGGATTCGTAACAATGAATAGCTCTGCGGTATAAAGGGTTACCTCAGTCGAAGCGATATCGTCGAGACTCGAGTTCGATCCTTGACAGAGGCGGATCAACTTTTTGTATTTTTTTTACTTTACATTTTTGTTTACGATGCCTCTCAAGCGTACTCCACCAAAGTTGCCAGCTGTTTTAAATAAAACCCCACCGACCCACCACCACTCTGAGCCAAATTTAAATTCCTCCATGGATATTCTGGACGATTGCTCGCCTACAAAAATCACCAATACATATAAGAGGAGGCGTATAATCCGAAAAAAGCAAGATAACGTAGAGGTTTCTAGCAATCATGAAATTACTGCAATGATTAAAGAACTAAGGAGGGAGCAGTCCTCGTTTTTGTCGTCAATGGAATCTTCACTAAATGAAATTAAATCTCAATATACAAAACTGCAAGAATCTGTTGATTTCACCTCAACCAAGTATGATGAGGTGATGAATAAAATGCTCCAATATGAGGCTGAAAGAAAAGAGACTAACACATACATTAAAAAGCTTGAAGACCGAGTGGATCAATTAGAAAAACAAGCAAAAAACACCTGCTTTGAGATAAAAAACATCCCAAAGAAATCTAATGAATCCAAAATGGATCTCGTGAACGTGGTCTTAAGTATTGGCAAAGCCCTCGGTCCCCCGATAGCTCAAACCGAAATCAAGGATGTCTTCAGGATCCATTCATCTACAGCTATGAATAACACCGTCATAGTAGATCTCACCACAGTTTTAAAGAAGGAAAGCATATTGCAAGCTGTCAGAACTTACAATAAAGAGAACAGGGATAATAAACTGAACACCTCTAACCTGCTTATCGATGGCCCAAAACTCCCAGTATATATTTCAGATAATTTGCCTATGAAAACTAGGAAATTATTTTTCCTGTCAAGAGAATTTGCTGCACTACATCACTTCAAACACTGTTGGTCAGCCCATGGCAAAGTGTACATTCGCAAAGACGACGGGGCGAAACGGTATTGCATTAACTCTGAAGAAGATTTATCTAAGATTCCTGAAATATGACTAGGCAAAAGAATAGGGTCTCCTCCATGTCGCTCTATAGTTACTTGCTTTATTCCTCACTTTTTTACAAATTTTGTTTTTTGTTTACTTTACTTTATTCCATGTTTTTTTGTTTACTTTTTATTAATAATTGTAATTAACTATTATGTCATTATGATTACTCACCTACACTCACCAAGAATCACTAAGCACCTAACACACACATTTACCATCATGCATATTCCGACCTTTAATCTACACCCTTCATTATGTCTAAAGTGCCTTCACACTTATGCACGCATCTGTACTATATATACACGTCCCAGTTTTCTCATATATTCACTCTGTGTACCAAAGCCTCGTATAGCTCTACCCTACATCCTTTTTGAGAACCACGTAAAATTGAATCACTACTATGTTACCTTAATCATTCGATAATTTAAATCACATTCAAAATGAACTAGACAGCGTCTCAATAGCCGACTCAGCAACCTGTAACATAGAAGACTGCAACGAAATTGCTAGATCACATAGGAATGCATTAGGGCTACTATGTCAAAATATAAGAAGCATTAATAAAAACTTTACAGATTTTACTACCCTACTTGAAAGAAGTGGAGCACCCTGGGATATAATTGTTCTCACCGAATGCTGGTTGTATAACTCCCCTTTATTGCCTATACTTGTCGACTATACCTCAGCTGCCACTACTGTACATAACACACAAAACGAGGGAGTGGTAATCTACTTTATAGGATAGTTAATTAGCAACTATTGGCTTCAAGGTAAGAAGAATTATAAGGCACTTTTTTCTAATTCTGATATTTCTGCTCAGATAATTTTCGAAGGTTGTTTGTTAGTACCGATATTTTGACGCAGACCACTATAGGTGTTAAGTACCTCCTATAGACTTGATATTATCCATGATTTAGATTGTGACAAAATTTTATAGATACAATGTGACGTTTTTATACAAATACTACGACTTGTTTGTAGCTCAGAAGACGCGCTGTTTATAACGAAATATCCCTCAAATTCTGTCAAGTATTGACTTTAACCTCTCTGGCACCAGTGTACTAAATATAGTACACCTCATACCCAGCTAATTTAAACCTTACTACATAACAACAAGGTTTAAGTTAGCTTGTACCGAGGTGTACTAATTTTGGTACACTTGTGCCTGAGAGGTTAAAGCAGAGTTTGAAACGTTATTTGCTCCAAATATAAAATTCCTCTTCGCCAATGTCTTGTTTATGTGAGTTTATATGTTTGTGAACGCACCCACGATACAGGAGTTTCTTTGACATTAAAAAACAAATATAGAGATGTAAACAGTGCGTCTTTTGATTCCAAAAAAAGTAAAAATATATAAAATGTACAATTTGTACTGTTGTTTGTATGTAAATAATGTTTTTATTTGTATATCTGTGGTGTCTGTTTACTTTGTAAATATGAATAAAACGCTTGTGTTATAATTCCATTGTTTTGTATTTTTTTTCTGCACAAACAGTACTTAACTACCTATACTGCATGGATTAGAATGTGGGGCTGTGAAAAAAATGGATGAAAAAAGATTCCATGTATGTGGTGTGACGAGAATAAAAAAAGTGAGAAATGAGTATATTAGAGGAAGTTTGAAAGTCGGTTTTTTTTTTTTTTTTTATGGTAGGTAAAATCATCCAATGACAAATCCCGCCCTTGGGCGGAGCGGGATGTAGTGTCAGACTCTTACTGACTAAAAACCTACCCCGTTCCTTCGTAGCCTATCGTGCAAGTTTGAAAGTCGTGCTAATGACTGAAAAGTTGAAAGGAAATCGTTTGTATGGTTATGTAAAGAGGAGGGATGAAACGCGTATTACTAAAAGAGTTATGAGTATACATGTGGATGGATGAAGAGGGAGGCCAAAGAAAAGATGGGTGGATTGTGTGAATAGTGATATGAAAGAAAAGGGAGTTATGACAGCGTGACAGGTTACAGGATAGAATGGGAGAAAAAAAACGTGTTTCGCCGACCCCAAGTAAGACGGGACAAGGCCAGGAAGATGATCAACAGTAAACGAAAACAATAACAGTTTATGGTAAAATGCAAGAATATAAATAAAACAAATCATACCCATTTTGATAATTCAGTATAATCTCAAAAGCACAGTGTTCACAGGACACTTCATTCGGCAATCAAAAATACCTGGACAAACAAACATTTCATAATAATTTGAATAGTTAATTAGCAACTATTGGCTTCAAGGTAAGAAGAATTATAAGGCACTTTTTTCTAATTCTGATATTTCTGCTCAGATAATTTTCGAAGGTTGTTTGTTAGTACCGATATTTTGACGCAGACCACTATAGGTGTTAAGTACCTCCTATAGACTTGATATTATCCATGATTTAGTAAAGTATCAAAATAAAGTAGTTACGCGTGAGAGCCCCTGGACCAAAAGCGACATTTTGATGTTTCAACGCTCACTGTGTTCAGACGTGCGGCCTGTTTACTCCGTGTTTAAAATTCTATAAAACGAGTGTAAAGTGCTTTGTTTTGTGCAAACTATCGGCACACTTAATCTTTAATGGAAAAGTGACAATTCAGTGGTAAAGTCAAAGTGAATATACTCTTATTATTATCAATAACAACAGTTTTAAGTTTAAACGTTCATATAAATTCAAATAAAAGTATCGTTTCGGACTTTGGACCCATTAGCGGCGAGCCACAGTGAACAAAGAACTATTTACCGAGTCACCCAACTGATGCTATTTGGCGACTTGACCCCTTCAGATTGCACTAACCAATTTGAACAGGGGATTCGTAACAATGAATAGCTCTGCGGTATAAAGGGTTACCTCAGTCGAAGCGATATCGTCGAGACTCGAGTTCGATCCTTGACAGAGGCGGATCAACTTTTTGTATTTTTTTTACTTTACATTTTTGTTTACGATGCCTCTCAAGCGTACTCCACCAAAGTTGCCAGCTGTTTTAAATAAAACCCCACCGACCCACCACCACTCTGAGCCAAATTTAAATTCCTCCATGGATATTCTGGACGATTGCTCGCCTACAAAAATCACCAATACATATAAGAGGAGGCGTATAATCCGAAAAAAGCAAGATAACGTAGAGGTTTCTAGCAATCATGAAATTACTGCAATGATTAAAGAACTAAGGAGGGAGCAGTCCTCGTTTTTGTCGTCAATGGAATCTTCACTAAATGAAATTAAATCTCAATATACAAAACTGCAAGAATCTGTTGATTTCACCTCAACCAAGTATGATGAGGTGATGAATAAAATGCTCCAATATGAGGCTGAAAGAAAAGAGACTAACACATACATTAAAAAGCTTGAAGACCGAGTGGATCAATTAGAAAAACAAGCAAAAAACACCTGCTTTGAGATAAAAAACATCCCAAAGAAATCTAATGAATCCAAAATGGATCTCGTGAACGTGGTCTTAAGTATTGGCAAAGCCCTCGGTCCCCCGATAGCTCAAACCGAAATCAAGGATGTCTTCAGGATCCATTCATCTACAGCTATGAATAACACCGTCATAGTAGATCTCACCACAGTTTTAAAGAAGGAAAGCATATTGCAAGCTGTCAGAACTTACAATAAAGAGAACAGGGATAATAAACTGAACACCTCTAACCTGCTTATCGATGGCCCAAAACTCCCAGTATATATTTCAGATAATTTGCCTATGAAAACTAGGAAATTATTTTTCCTGTCAAGAGAATTTGCTGCACTACATCACTTCAAACACTGTTGGTCAGCCCATGGCAAAGTGTACATTCGCAAAGACGACGGGGCGAAACGGTATTGCATTAACTCTGAAGAAGATTTATCTAAGATTCCTGAAATATGACTAGGCAAAAGAATAGGGTCTCCTCCATGTCGCTCTATAGTTACTTGCTTTATTCCTCACTTTTTTACAAATTTTGTTTTTTGTTTACTTTACTTTATTCCATGTTTTTTTGTTTACTTTTTATTAATAATTGTAATTAACTATTATGTCATTATGATTACTCACCTACACTCACCAAGAATCACTAAGCACCTAACACACACATTTACCATCATGCATATTCCGACCTTTAATCTACACCCTTCATTATGTCTAAAGTGCCTTCACACTTATGCACGCATCTGTACTATATATACACGTCCCAGTTTTCTCATATATTCACTCTGTGTACCAAAGCCTCGTATAGCTCTACCCTACATCCTTTTTGAGAACCACGTAAAATTGAATCACTACTATGTTACCTTAATCATTCGATAATTTAAATCACATTCAAAATGAACTAGACAGCGTCTCAATAGCCGACTCAGCAACCTGTAACATAGAAGACTGCAACGAAATTGCTAGATCACATAGGAATGCATTAGGGCTACTATGTCAAAATATAAGAAGCATTAATAAAAACTTTACAGATTTTACTACCCTACTTGAAAGAAGTGGAGCACCCTGGGATATAATTGTTCTCACCGAATGCTGGTTGTATAACTCCCCTTTATTGCCTATACTTGTCGACTATACCTCAGCTGCCACTACTGTACATAACACACAAAACGAGGGAGTGGTAATCTACTTTATAGGATAGTTAATTAGCAACTATTGGCTTCAAGGTAAGAAGAATTATAAGGCACTTTTTTCTAATTCTGATATTTCTGCTCAGATAATTTTCGAAGGTTGTTTGTTAGTACCGATATTTTGACGCAGACCACTATAGGTGTTAAGTACCTCCTATAGACTTGATATTATCCATGATTTAGATTGTGACAAAATTTTATAGATACAATGTGACGTTTTTATACAAATACTACGACTTGTTTGTAGCTCAGAAGACGCGCTGTTTATAACGAAATATCCCTCAAATTCTGTCAAGTATTGACTTTAACCTCTCTGGCACCAGTGTACTAAATATAGTACACCTCATACCCAGCTAATTTAAACCTTACTACATAACAACAAGGTTTAAGTTAGCTTGTACCGAGGTGTACTAATTTTGGTACACTTGTGCCTGAGAGGTTAAAGCAGAGTTTGAAACGTTATTTGCTCCAAATATAAAATTCCTCTTCGCCAATGTCTTGTTTATGTGAGTTTATATGTTTGTGAACGCACCCACGATACAGGAGTTTCTTTGACATTAAAAAACAAATATAGAGATGTAAACAGTGCGTCTTTTGATTCCAAAAAAAGTAAAAATATATAAAATGTACAATTTGTACTGTTGTTTGTATGTAAATAATGTTTTTATTTGTATATCTGTGGTGTCTGTTTACTTTGTAAATATGAATAAAACGCTTGTGTTATAATTCCATTGTTTTGTATTTTTTTTCTGCACAAACAGTACTTAACTACCTATACTGCATGGATTAGAATGTGGGGCTGTGAAAAAAATGGATGAAAAAAGATTCCATGTATGTGGTGTGACGAGAATAAAAAAAGTGAGAAATGAGTATATTAGAGGAAGTTTGAAAGTCGGTTTTTTTTTTTTTTTTTATGGTAGGTAAAATCATCCAATGACAAATCCCGCCCTTGGGCGGAGCGGGATGTAGTGTCAGACTCTTACTGACTAAAAACCTACCCCGTTCCTTCGTAGCCTATCGTGCAAGTTTGAAAGTCGTGCTAATGACTGAAAAGTTGAAAGGAAATCGTTTGTATGGTTATGTAAAGAGGAGGGATGAAACGCGTATTACTAAAAGAGTTATGAGTATACATGTGGATGGATGAAGAGGGAGGCCAAAGAAAAGATGGGTGGATTGTGTGAATAGTGATATGAAAGAAAAGGGAGTTATGACAGCGTGACAGGTTACAGGATAGAATGGGAGAAAAAAAACGTGTTTCGCCGACCCCAAGTAAGACGGGACAAGGCCAGGAAGATGATCAACAGTAAACGAAAACAATAACAGTTTATGGTAAAATGCAAGAATATAAATAAAACAAATCATACCCATTTTGATAATTCAGTATAATCTCAAAAGCACAGTGTTCACAGGACACTTCATTCGGCAATCAAAAATACCTGGACAAACAAACATTTCATAATAATTTGAATAGTTAATTAGCAACTATTGGCTTCAAGGTAAGAAGAATTATAAGGCACTTTTTTCTAATTCTGATATTTCTGCTCAGATAATTTTCGAAGGTTGTTTGTTAGTACCGATATTTTGACGCAGACCACTATAGGTGTTAAGTACCTCCTATAGACTTGATATTATCCATGATTTAGTAAAGTATCAAAATAAAGTAGTTACGCGTGAGAGCCCCTGGACCAAAAGCGACATTTTGATGTTTCAACGCTCACTGTGTTCAGACGTGCGGCCTGTTTACTCCGTGTTTAAAATTCTATAAAACGAGTGTAAAGTGCTTTGTTTTGTGCAAACTATCGGCACACTTAATCTTTAATGGAAAAGTGACAATTCAGTGGTAAAGTCAAAGTGAATATACTCTTATTATTATCAATAACAACAGTTTTAAGTTTAAACGTTCATATAAATTCAAATAAAAGTATCGTTTCGGACTTTGGACCCATTAGCGGCGAGCCACAGTGAACAAAGAACTATTTACCGAGTCACCCAACTGATGCTATTTGGCGACTTGACCCCTTCAGATTGCACTAACCAATTTGAACAGGGGATTCGTAACAATGAATAGCTCTGCGGTATAAAGGGTTACCTCAGTCGAAGCGATATCGTCGAGACTCGAGTTCGATCCTTGACAGAGGCGGATCAACTTTTTGTATTTTTTTTACTTTACATTTTTGTTTACGATGCCTCTCAAGCGTACTCCACCAAAGTTGCCAGCTGTTTTAAATAAAACCCCACCGACCCACCACCACTCTGAGCCAAATTTAAATTCCTCCATGGATATTCTGGACGATTGCTCGCCTACAAAAATCACCAATACATATAAGAGGAGGCGTATAATCCGAAAAAAGCAAGATAACGTAGAGGTTTCTAGCAATCATGAAATTACTGCAATGATTAAAGAACTAAGGAGGGAGCAGTCCTCGTTTTTGTCGTCAATGGAATCTTCACTAAATGAAATTAAATCTCAATATACAAAACTGCAAGAATCTGTTGATTTCACCTCAACCAAGTATGATGAGGTGATGAATAAAATGCTCCAATATGAGGCTGAAAGAAAAGAGACTAACACATACATTAAAAAGCTTGAAGACCGAGTGGATCAATTAGAAAAACAAGCAAAAAACACCTGCTTTGAGATAAAAAACATCCCAAAGAAATCTAATGAATCCAAAATGGATCTCGTGAACGTGGTCTTAAGTATTGGCAAAGCCCTCGGTCCCCCGATAGCTCAAACCGAAATCAAGGATGTCTTCAGGATCCATTCATCTACAGCTATGAATAACACCGTCATAGTAGATCTCACCACAGTTTTAAAGAAGGAAAGCATATTGCAAGCTGTCAGAACTTACAATAAAGAGAACAGGGATAATAAACTGAACACCTCTAACCTGCTTATCGATGGCCCAAAACTCCCAGTATATATTTCAGATAATTTGCCTATGAAAACTAGGAAATTATTTTTCCTGTCAAGAGAATTTGCTGCACTACATCACTTCAAACACTGTTGGTCAGCCCATGGCAAAGTGTACATTCGCAAAGACGACGGGGCGAAACGGTATTGCATTAACTCTGAAGAAGATTTATCTAAGATTCCTGAAATATGACTAGGCAAAAGAATAGGGTCTCCTCCATGTCGCTCTATAGTTACTTGCTTTATTCCTCACTTTTTTACAAATTTTGTTTTTTGTTTACTTTACTTTATTCCATGTTTTTTTGTTTACTTTTTATTAATAATTGTAATTAACTATTATGTCATTATGATTACTCACCTACACTCACCAAGAATCACTAAGCACCTAACACACACATTTACCATCATGCATATTCCGACCTTTAATCTACACCCTTCATTATGTCTAAAGTGCCTTCACACTTATGCACGCATCTGTACTATATATACACGTCCCAGTTTTCTCATATATTCACTCTGTGTACCAAAGCCTCGTATAGCTCTACCCTACATCCTTTTTGAGAACCACGTAAAATTGAATCACTACTATGTTACCTTAATCATTCGATAATTTAAATCACATTCAAAATGAACTAGACAGCGTCTCAATAGCCGACTCAGCAACCTGTAACATAGAAGACTGCAACGAAATTGCTAGATCACATAGGAATGCATTAGGGCTACTATGTCAAAATATAAGAAGCATTAATAAAAACTTTACAGATTTTACTACCCTACTTGAAAGAAGTGGAGCACCCTGGGATATAATTGTTCTCACCGAATGCTGGTTGTATAACTCCCCTTTATTGCCTATACTTGTCGACTATACCTCAGCTGCCACTACTGTACATAACACACAAAACGAGGGAGTGGTAATCTACTTTAGGAACCACCTCCCGATTTCCGTCACGGAACATAAAATACAAGATGCAAACTGTCTTGTGGCAAAACTGAACAACAACACAGTAGTCATAGCTATATATCGTCCCCCCTCATATCGAAATGTCTCCCCATTCATTGAGTCGCTAGGTGAACTGCTTCAATCTTTATCTTACTACAATAATATTATTATCACAGGGGACATTAATATTGACATTTCAAATAATAGTAGCGACTCTCGCTCCACTGAGTATCTCACTATGTTAGCATTTCACGGTATGCTGCCAGCTCACACGCTTCCCACTCGCAACAATAACTCTTGCCTTGACCATGTTATTTTAAAGTCAAAACTTCCAGCGTTTTCCTATGTTGCAAACACATCTGTCACTGACCATGATACTGTTTTGTTTTTCATCCAACTTTCTAAACCTTTCTCAACCCTTCCGTTAAAATGTAGAACATCTAGAATTATTGACTACGCTAACATTGAAACAATGCTGCAGCAATCAGATTTTCGTCCCTTATACAGTTTCGAAAATGTTAATGAAGCTACTAACTTCTTTATCAATACGCTAAATGTGATCATACAGCAAAGCACGATTCAAAAAATTGTACCATGCCGTAAACGGCTGCAAAAGCCGTGGATGACCACTGGTCTTTTAAGATGTCTCCGAAACCGCGATAGTCTGCACCTAAAGTTAAAGAAAACTCCTGAAAATGAAGTTTTAAAAGTTACATTTAAAAGGTACAGAAATTATTGCTCTATGCTGCTCAAAACTGCTAAATGTAACTATGATAAAAATCTTATTAATAACGCGCAAAATAATAACAAAAAACTATGGGAAGCTATAAAAACAATCACTAATACTACCAAACAAAAAACACACGCAGCAGACCTTTTGTCTTGTTCTGACAGTCAACGCTCAGTAAACGAAGTCAATACCTATTTTGCGAGTATCGGACGCTCACTAGCTGAAAATATAGCTGTACCAACTACATCCTTACGACCTGACTACACCGATGATCACAAATCCTTTGTCCTTCTACAAACAGAGGATTCTGAGTTAGATAATTTAATTAACAGGCTTAGGACTGACTGCGCGGTGGGCTCCGATAACGTGTCGAGTACTTTTCTTAAAAAATTCAAACACATACTTATCCCACACTTGACATATTTATATAACCTGGCCTTCAGCACGGGCGTCTTTCCTGATGCGTTTAAGCTGGCAATCGTTCATCCCGTGCACAAAAGCGGTGACAGAGACAAACCCTATAATTACCGACCCATATCAATTCTTCCTACACTATCTAAACTACTTGAAAGGCTAATGAATAACAGGCTCGTTAAATACCTTGAGCATTATCGTCTTTTGTCTCCTTGCCAATACGGTTTTCGTTCAGGAATCTCCACCAATAATGCGGTACTAGATCTCACTAATAACATCGTTAGTCATTTGGACAGCAAACAGTGTGTTTTAGGCGTCTTCCTAGATCTGGCAAAAGCCTTTGATACTATCTCGATTCCTAGACTCATAACTAAGCTTGAGAACATTGGTATCAGAGGCGATCAGCTCCTACTTTTCAAGAGTTACCTTACAGGAAGACGCCAATGTGTCAGAATAGGCGAATGGATGAGCGCCGAACTCCCGATAACCTACGGTGTACCACAAGGTAGTATTATTGGGCCGACCCTGTTTCTCATCTATATTAACGACCTATGTCGTCAAAAACTTACTAATGGATCCATCTTTACTTACGCTGATGATACTGCCTTAATATTCCATGGAGACTCTTGGGAATCGACATTCCAACATGCACAACTAGGGCTTGACATGGTAACTAACTGGTTGGCACAAAATCTGCTTACCCTAAATGTTGAAAAATCTAACTATCTTGCCTTTTCTATGTCTAAAGTTGGTAAACCTTCCACATCCCATTTTTCTTTGATTGCACATTCTTGTAATGCAGTATTAAAATCTTGCAGCTGTGCTCATCTAAGTCGCACAGACACTGTAAAATACTTGGGTGTCCAGATAGATGACTCTTTATCTTTTTCCAACCACATAAACTTACTTACCTCTCGACTGCGAAAATTGATATTTATTTTTAAGAACCTCCGAAATGTGGCTGACAAAATTGTACTCAGACAAGTTTATCTGGCCCTCTGCCAGTCGGTTGCCCAGTATTGTATAGTTGTGTGGGGTGGGTCAGCTAAAACTCTGGTTATAAGACTGGAACGTGCCCAGCGAGCGATCCTTAAAGTTGGCTGGTCCCTTCCTTATCAATTTCCTACCACAGAACTATATAAAACTTGCAAGGTACTCTCCATTCGTAAATTGTTTATCCTAAATCTAATCTTAACAGTCCATACTCGCAGTTCCTATAACCCGGATAAGTTTAATTCCTTGAGACGAAAGCATACAGTTTGTTCATCCATCCCTGCTCATTCGAGGCTTGCTCAACGTTTTTATAATTTTCTAGGTCCCTATGTTTACAACAGAGTAAATAATATCTTACATATGTACGAAACGACTAAACATAAATGTAAAACAATAGTAAGGAACTGGCTCCTTGATTTGAATTATGAAGACACAGAAAGTATCATCCAAATCATAAAGTAATCCTTTGTCACATTTATTATAAACACTAACACACACATACATACATTATACACAATATACACTACACACACATTTTCATCAAAAATATTACTTCTCTTGTTACTTTACACTTAGCATCTTATTTTAAAAATCTCTCCCGCTCACAATCTTACAAACATATGATTCATGTTTATGTGCCGCAAAATGCGATTATGTTTAAAAGGGTGTGAGCCTGGAGATCTGTCTTACAGGTCTCGAACCTAGTTCAGACTCCAGCTCCCACAAAGGTTTTAATTTTAAGGCAAAAATTTTATAGATGTTATAATGTACCTTTATGAGAGAAATAAATGATATTTATTATTATTATTTCATTTATTTAAATTATATACATATTTCATACATTTTTAAATATTTCTTAACAAAAAAAACACATTAAAAAAAACATTTAAAAATATAAAAAATAGTAGCCCACCGGTATCGGGAACAGGGTCCAAGCTACCGGCGGTCAGGGCTCCAGAGAAAGGAACCTCCTAACAATACGAGCCGTGTCTAGGAGTACCGCTTTCTGAATCAAGCCCTTGACCCAGCCGCCTAACGAGAGCCTCCTCAGGTGTTGGTCGAGGCTCTTGGCTATTAAGCCATTACCCGACACGACTATCGGTACAATGATCGCCGAATCCACTTCCCACATGTCGACAACCTCGCGAGCCAAGTCAATATACTTAATTTGTTTATCTTTCTCGGCTTTCACAAGGTTCTCGTCATGCGGAACGGATATGTCAACAATCATTGCACGCCTCTCGTTTCGGTCCACCACCACTATATCAGGCTTATTGGCTACAATAGTCCTGTCAGTGATGATGGACCGGTCCCAGTACAAAGTGATATGACCATTATCAAGAACTGGGTCGGGCTCATACCTGTAGTACGCCACTTCTGATCCTACAAGAGAGTATTTTAAAGCAAGTTGCTGATGGATAATCTTGGCTACAAGATTGTGCCTGTGCAAGTACTCGCCGTTAGCCAGACGAGAACAACCGGAGATAATGTGACGAATTGATTCTCCCGGACGGTGACATGCCCGACAGATGTCAACCGTGCCGTCCTTCACAATAAATCTCCGGTAGTTATTCGTCATGATAACTTCGTCCATAATTGCACAGATAAAACCTTCGGTTTCCCCAAAGAGGTCACCGAAACGCAGCCAAGCTACGGACGCCAATTGGTCTACATCGGGCCTGTGAAGGGCCCGGAAAAAGCGTCCGTGAAGTTCCTTGCTCTGCCATACTTCCCTGCGATCGTCAGTGTCAAGCACTACCGGTTTGCGCCAGTTCTCATTAGCCAAGGAGAGCGGGGTGAGTCCCTTGTCCACTGCCACTACATTTCGATGCATACCCACGTCGGCAGCTAGGAAATATTCCCTGAGACTGCATACCTCGCGGTTGTGTAGGGTCTTAGCATTTAAAAAACCTCGACCGCCACACTTCCGCGGGATATACAGTCTCATCACCGACGATCGTGGGTGATGCATTCGGTATGCAGTCAGCAATGTTCGGACCCGCCTATCCAGGGCGTCAAGTTCCGTTTGAGTCCATTTGAGTACGCCGAAAGAGTACATCAATACCGGCATGACCCAACCATTGAAGGCGCGCACCTTGTTTCCGCCTGAAAGAAGGCTATTGAAAACCTTCTTCAGGCGTCCAAAGAAACGCTCCTTCAACGATTGCTTCATGTCAGTGATATTGATGCCTAGGGCTTCCGACATACCCAAATACTTATAGGTTTCGGTTGAAGAGAGAGATCTCAGGTTTATGGAATCCGTGAGTTGAGTGCCCACAGATTCCACAATCTCCCCTCGCTTTACATGCATGACCGCACATTTGTCCACACCAAACTCCATCCTGATGGCACTACTGAAGGTTTCAGTTACCTTCAGTAGCTCCATCAGTTGCAGGTTGTTGGGGGCAAAAAGCTTCAAGTCATCCATGTAAAGAAGGTGAGATATAACCTGACCACCTCTCTTCAACCGATAGCCTAGACCTGAATTCTCCAGTAGTGTGCTTAGAGGATTCAAGGCTAGGCAAAACCAAAGCGGACTCAAACTATCACCCTGGAATATACCTCGCTCTATCCTTACAGGTTCGCTATTCCTCTGGATATGTCGACATCCTGGATAGCGAAGGACCGTACTCCATTTCCTCATACACGACATCAGAAAGGTGCGTAGTGTTGTATCAATTTTATACAACTCTAGCACCCTCATGAGCCATGTATGAGGAACGGAGTCATAGGCCTTCTTATAATCTATCCAACATGTCGACAGATCCTTTCGGGAACGTCGAACCTGTTGGCTAATGGTCATATCAATGAGGAGCAGCTCCTTAGTACCGCGGGACCCATTCCTACATCCATTCTGAGAAGGTGACATTATCAAATTTTTGTCAATATGGTTGTTAATTTTGCTTCTCAGAATGGATGTAAGAACTTTATAGACCGTCGGCAAACACGTGATCGGTCTATAATTTTTAGGTTCCGCAGTACTGCCTGATTTATGGAGCAGGTGGGTTATTCCTGTCGTAAAAAACTCGGGCAGCGACCCTGACTCTAGGGCAGATTGGAATTGAGACGCCAAACGAGCGTGCGATCTTGTGAACCACTTTATCCAGAAATTGTGCAGTCCATCCGGCCCTGGAGATTTCCAGTTAGGCAACGGACGGACTGCACGAGCTACATCTTGGGGGCTGATGTAAATTGCCCCCATTTGTGGTATTGGATCGCACGCGCGCTCCACCTCCCGAATCCAATCACCCTCGGTGTGACTGACAGGCACCGACCAGATGCTGCGCCAGAATGAACTCATGGCGTCATCATCCGGGAGGCGTGCGTCAGTCACACCTTGGTCCGGTCGCTCCCAAGCCCTATATACCCACCTTTCGTTGCTTCGGAATGTGCGATTCTGGGTGTATCGCTCCACCCGACGCTTATACCTGCGGATACGGTTTGCCCATGCATACACTTTTTGCTTCAGAAAGTCGATGCGCTCTGTGACTCGGGACATGTAGTCTCGGGGGCTGATGTCTGTCCCCGAAAATGCCCGTCTCACAAAGCGCATCACTCTAGGGCGAGTGTTGCCCTCCCTGAAGCAAATTAGTTTGCCGATGAGTGCTCTGGCCCCACCAATACGACGCTCGATCCTGCACTGCCAGGCCGGTACAGCTGGTTTCGGTCGTGTAGCTACGTCACTGGATGGGAATTTGACGTGAGCTACACGACATGCCACTACGGCCGCGCAGTACATTATCGAATGTGTATCGGTGAGATCTTCGCAGTCATCAAAATAGTCAGACAACTGCGAATCCAGAGCAGCCACCAGCGCCCTATTCTTGTTATGCATGGGCAAACGAGGTAAGCGAGGCCTAAGTTCGGGTGACATGTTGCGATATTCCCGAACTGCACACTCCAAAGCACTCCTCAGTTCGCTATTGCACTGGGTACTTACGTGAGCAACCGTGTCAGTATCCTCCTCGTCAGCATGGTGGGATGTGCAGCTGGACGGTGGTGCCACAAGTGGAACTAAAGGCTGCGACGGAGGGGCAATGACACGGTTACTCGTTTCCGTTCGGAGGCGATCAAGTACAGCATCATCCAACATGTGATTACGCAGGATGACCCGCACCTGATCCGACAGTCGTTGGGTTGAAACGTTGACGGCTGGCTCAAGCACCTGAAACAAAGAGAGCATCCGAACACGGTACGCGGTCAGGTTGTTTCCTCCCTCTGTAGCCCCGTAGTATGAGCGCATGACGTTCTCGTTGATGGATTGCGTCCATCGCATGCGCTGCACACTTCCGCCGGGAGCTGGGACCCTATCAGAGACCGGTGGGCCTCGAGATCCTAAGCTGCTCGGCGGCCGGCGTCCTCTCCGTCGACGCGCAGGTGGTGGTGACGTGGGCGGAGAATAAAACTCGTCGCTGGAGCTCGACGCTCGCTTATTATTATTATTATTATTGTTTAGAAATATTAAAACCTTTTTGCTACTATTTGATATCTGTGTAGTACCTCAGTATATATATATGCCTATCATGTTCCCGCTGCTGGGCCTCATGCCTCCTCTCTAGGAGAGGGAATGGGCCGTAATCCACCGGGCCCAGTGCAGATTGTTTCCTCATGATGCTGTTCTTCGCTGTTTTACGAGCAGTGATGATGAAATAAATTACACAAAGTATTGCGCTGTGTTTACTCGGCCACCACTGCTCAGTTAGATACATTGGTTAGATACCTACTAGAGGTAATTGAGCTACTTTTTTCGAGGTAGTAGATTACAAAAAGATAAGCTAGCTGTGTTGTTTCAAGTTATGAAACAAAAAGTGTGGTCCAGATATCCTGATGTCAGAATGTCGGACCACTTTCTTTACGCATGTTTCGCTGACAATAGAGATACAAATATTTGTGGGTATCAAAGGTAGTAAAAAGTATCAAATAGACTTAGTAGCAAAAAGATCGAGTATTTTAAAGTTGGCAAACACCAAATTAAGGGCGTCGACAGCAGATGATGAAGGGGGGGGGGGCAATTGGAAGTATAGAGAATACTAAAAAAGTTTTTTTTTTTAATAATAATAAAAGTTTTTTTCTCCACAATATAACTCCTAATTGCTAGCCTTCTATCTACGGGCATTATATTGTGGGAGACTGGTGCCTAAACTCTGAAGCTGTAAAGCAAGCCTTTAAGGGGGGGCCGTAGCACCCCCCTACCCCCTTGGCGACGCCTTGCACCAAATATCACTTGGTCCAGGGATTCTGACGCTTATAAAATAAAGACTAAAATTAGTATATTTTATTCTGTACATCCAGTACACTACTAACTATCTTAGGTTACATAAGTACATTTACAAAATCTCATCAATTCCATTTTTCAAAGTTAACCTTAGGACGGATTTAAATCACAAATAGACATTTACATCCTAAAATTACAATTTAATAATCTCCAATAATTGTGAAATAATTACGAAATACCCATTCTATTAATTAACAGAATTTAGTTAGGTACGGTCAGGGGTCAAAAGTGCAGTTGCACTCTAACAATGCTAAACTGTCTAAAATTTCTTTGTAGTAGAAGTCCAGTGTTCTACAACTAGTTTATTCAATATTTTAGATTCTATGCTACAAACTAAATGGGTAACTAATGACTCTCTATTAAAAAGAAAATTTACATACCATGTATCGGTAGAGTGCAACTGCACTTTTGACCCCTGACTGTACATTAATACACTTTCAATCAGGGGCGTAACTACCGCCGTAACTGCCGTATCAATTATACGGGGCCCCCACTCTACAGGGGCCCCGAATTAGGCAAAAAAATCGCAATATGTTATCCACAACTGTCTCGTAGCCAAGCATTTGTAAAAAAATACAATTTTTTTTTCATACGGTGCCCCTGTGGGCCATTGCCTTATACAAAAATTTAGTTACATTATACACCTTCATTACAAAACTAAGAAACTTATAATAGATCAGTGCCATTAATTATATCTACAGCTTACCTATGCTATAACCTTATTCCATACGATTTGAGCAATTGTGCTTATGATATGTTTTCAGTTTAGTTATTCAATCAAATCATGCAAAATTATATATTTATTTTCATAATTAACACACACTAAGCATATGATGGGTTTACTGTATTTACAAAATATGAATTTTATCCTTATATTGCAAGATTTATTACAATTTTCCGGTGACATAACATAGAAGGACCCATATATTTAAAATCTATAATCCTTTGTATAAAAAATTAACAATTAAACAACGAATGAGACCATGTCTGCCTTGCTTACCAAAAAAACATCGACTGTTTCATACAAAATTGCATGAAAATTCCTGAACATTAATAGTTTATATTTCAATAAAAAACCGGCTCTTATCTCTACTATTTTTAACCACGTAATATACTGTTTTTCGCACTAGTGCGGTAAAGTTCAGGTGCTCACCCCCACCACTATTTTATTACATTTATCGTGTCAGGCTGGGCGCGCTTATATACGTCTTCGTAAGTGTATTGAAAAACGTCGTTTGATGTGTTTAATACACTACTTAACCATTCCTTGGCTATATGAATGCCACAGCGGTCGAGATGACAAACTTTTTCCACTTGTACCAAAATGCAGGGACTATTCAAATAACAGGTAGGTATCTATCATATAAAAATTTAAGTTTCGTCTAAAATTATCAAAACTAAGCTGAGAACTATCGTGTATTACAAAATTATTTATGTTGTCTACATTTTAAATACAGACTATTACAAAATTCTTAATTAAAGCTTTTCAAATCCCAGGACAATCAATTCGTAAGTGAGAACACAGCTTTGAGCACAAAATATACCAAGTTTAGCACTAGAAATATAGTCACAGCCTTCAGCATCTGGTGCAAGTAATACAACCTGAAATAAAAAAAAACCATCAAAATCGGTTTCTGAACGTTTTGAGTCCTCCTTTTTTAAGTCGGTTAACCAAACTACATTATTAGTTATAAGTACTAGTGCATTCTCTAACCAAACCAAACAATTAAAACTCCACAATCCAATCACTGGGCAACACGAACCTCCGAAAAAAATATGTAAACTTGATACGTATTTGTTAAAGTGGAAATCGTCTACCAGCGGGCCTAAAAAAGTCAATACATCTAGAGCATATCATATTCCGAATTCCTAGCAGATCATAAGCAATTCTTCTAATGTTCGTAAAATGGTTGCACAAATTAGTCGAATCATACTCAATTCATTGCACTTCAGAATCATATTCCTTGTAAATATTGCCGTATAAAAAAATATGATTCAAATTATGATTCTACAAAAGTGGTCTTTTTAGACCTGCTGTACTTCGTGTTAAAGCTGTATACTTACTTGGTCCACTTTTTCCTAGCTTCAGGTAAGGTGGAAAGGTCATCCTTGATGAGGTACACTCTGAGACCTGAAAACAATAAAAAATCTACGTGTGAATTGTGAATAGGTAGACTATAGAAACTGGTACTTTCTTGGTTTTGAATCTTCAATCTCGTGCATAAGTGACGGGTTCCCTAAACACTGGACCATCACGAACCTTAACAATAATAAACAGGGAGAATATTTTTTTCGCTTTTATATTTGTAACATCAGCTGAAGCCCTACCATGAGGCATAATCGTGTCAAATCGTCCGCATCTGGAAGGACTCCAGCATAAAGAATGCTAAAATTCTTTTTTTTCGATTCGTTCGGCGCGTTCGGTTCGAATAAGTATGCAGTCACCTTAAGTGCTCGATTACGGAGATGCGGCGCGTCGGGCAGTCCGTCGTACATTGCCATATGTTTGTGTTTGCGCGAGCGATGACGCGGCCCGCTGCTGCAATATACGACGAAACGCCCAACACACCGCGTCTCCGTAAACACGGCCTAAAAGGGATGCAGGAGCAATGTAGGATGTAAAGCATCTATCCCTCTTTCTCGCTCGTACGCCTGATATTTTAACACCTCGTGGTAAGGTCCTGGCCACAGTTTTCATTCAAATACTCACCAACTAAGAAAGTTTCACACATGTATTCCCAGGACATTTCCCCTATGCTGAAGGGGAAGACGACGCGGTCAGCAGGCGACAGCGAGCCCCACATGTTCTGCACGTTCATGTCCGAGAACTTCCAGTCTTGAGTCGAGAAGTAGAACAGAATGTTGGCAAGCTTCATCACTTTGTGGTACAGTTTTAGCATCCTGAAACGGAAAGTGTACAATAACGCCATCTTGTGGATGATTTAAAATATTCAAACGCCATCTAGTAGAGGTCTAGTAAACTGTTACAGAAAACATTATAATTCGATTTAGAGCCATCTAGGGGAAGCTTACGATAACGTAAAAATAATTTTAAGCACATAGTACAGATTCTAAACAATTAGAAGGATTTGAAGGTGGAAATAAATAACAGCCTTTTATGGTCTTTCTGCTCTGCCTCTCAGGCACAAGTGTACTGAATTCGGTACACCTCGGTACCTTATTTTTACGTAATAAGGTTTAAATTAGCTGTTATGAGGTGTACTATATTTAGTACACTGGTGCCGTGCCTCCTCTTTGTGACAGAGTTGGTGCCAAACGTAAAGTAAAACATACTGTAAGCCCATTGTGAGTTGCTGTCACATAACATGGTTTGTTTTGTTCTAGAAGATGCCGGTTTCCTCTCGATTCGACTCTCATTTACGATTTTGAGAGCAGTGGTGATGAATGTAATAATTTACAACTCGTAAGTCTGCATTTTCCAGGGCAATAAAGTAGTAATCATAATCATCATATTCATGAGTATCATAAGCGTAACAATCTGATAACTTACGCGCGTCTTTTCCCTGTGATAGCGCAGTACGTGTCAACGAACAGCGCAGGCAGGTAGTGCAGGAAGAAATTATAGAACAAGAACAAGTAGTAGTTGTTGGTTGGATTCAGGCCGTAGTACCTGGGAACACCGGTGTAAGGTTAATTACTGAAAATACCTAATTGTGTAAAGTTATATAATATAATATCACACACACTATCACACAACGTCGTCTAGTCCCAAGCTAAACAGAGCTTGTGACATGGGTACTAGACAACTGATAAATATATGCCGGATCCGGCGTTGATTTGTTGACAACAAAACAAGGCACGCCATCTAGTGGCGACTAGAAGAAATAGAGATGGCGCGCCTAGACAGAGTCAGTCGTTTCCGCTTTGGCTACGAGCTTGGAGAGGGAGAATCCGCCGAGTACAGCGGACACTCTCAGCCAGGCCGTCGCAGAGTCAAGACGTTCTGAAACTGTCCGTTTTGTTGTTTGTACCTACCTAATAACAGTGCACTGTACCGAAATGTATTGAGAAGTAAACGTATTCAGTTCCTAACCGTTTTTATTCATTGCACGATACCCACGTAGGCCCACCTGGTAGATGACCAGAGCTCGAACCATCCTGAACGAGCCGTCATCAGAACTGGGATAAAATCGTGCAATTGAATTGATAAGATGTGTGAGCAACAGTTACGAAACACTGAAGAAAATTGGCGGTTATTATTCGAAATCGAAAATGAAGACCCGGATCGAAGCATGGACTTGAATGGTCTGATTAGGTTTTTTCTGGGGTTTTTCCCTAATCCTGAGCAACAAATGTTGGACCATGGTAACGTTGTACCCCCAGAGAGCAAACTACAACGTTTTACCCAGATTGTGAATCTACCCGAATTCGACCCGGAGAGAAGTAGCAGATCAAAAATCACTATGGAAAATTTAGACGTAGGCAGGCTGAAAACAAGAATATTCATACTTCAAGACCTCCGGCAACGAGGCAGCAAGATTGGCCTGGATTGGCCCTGGAAAGCAAGGTCACATGGAGATGTCTGGGTGGAGATCCGGAGCCCTGATGGAAGAGGCGCGGTAGCAACAGTGGCGCCAAGGCATTACGCAGCGAGCAACGGGTGTATGGGTCGTCGATCCTTCATCAGAAAAAGGTCAGGTATTCACATTCCATTTTGTTCAGCTGAGTGCTCTTTCGTTAAAGATGACACCCTCTGTCATATAAATTTAGGGGTAGACGTAATACAAAGGATGGCAATATTGACAGGTTTAGATAACGTATGACAGTCTAGTGTAGGTACTTGGTACAGTTAATTAATTTTGTAGTTAAAATTGATAATAGCTTAATCGAGATTTTATTGCGTTTTGCCCAACATTCATTTGCGAGATGATATTATCTTAGGCCGTGAAAAATTGTCGCAAGGGTTTAGTTCCAGTAGTGTGACCGCGATACATTTTAAAATTGCTTAGTTTACGACGTTAACAATTATAATCAAAACAACCCTCAGATGCTCGTAGAAGAAAAAAAAATAATGAGTGAGCGGGTAGGCCAATTATTTGTGTGTAATTATTATTTGACCAAGTAATGTGGTGTTTGCTAGTCCAGCTCTTTCCGTTAAAAACAAACGTGATAGTCTGTGACTTTATTGACTTCTACGTGTCGTAGGACATAAATCTGCTGTTGTTTCGATGTTGAATCGTCGGTTCTTTGGATTGTTTTATAACCGGTAGGCGTTAAACGCGTGTAACAAAAAGTGAACTTATTCGTTTAATTGACTCGTCTTTGACTGTATAAAGACAATAGTGGTTTAGCGCAAAATAATTAAAAGTAATGCGTGAGGGGGTAGACAAATTAAAAATAATGCGTAAATGGTTAATGAATTATTGTGTGCAAATTATTCGATCAAGTAATTCGGTGTTTGTTAGTAAGATTGCTGTAAACTAAATAAAATCGTGCATAACCGGTATTCGTTACCAATGATCTGAGACAAAGTAACTCGTTTACATAGTGCGCCTTATTTTACAAAATTAGTTTATGTATCAGGCTTTCAGTATTGCATAGGACGGCGGACGGCCAGTACAAACATTTGAAGTTTAGAAAGGCGATCTGAGTTTTCTAACGGACAATTGTTATTGTCCTAAGCTGATCGGTAAATACCTACTTCATAGTTTGAGTTGTCGATATTTTGATTATTTTGGAAACTGTTGAGTTCGCGATCACGTCGGGAGACTTGAAGTAGTTTTGAGAACGTCGACTAAAGCCGGATTAACGTTACATTTAAAAAAGTGGAACTTTGTTATTGATAATGAAATTTAAGTTGCGAGGCTTGATCCGTGGTGGATGATGCCATTCGGTGTGGTTGGATCCTAAGCGGGTGATGTCAGGTTACGAGGCTAGATCCAAGGTGAGGTGATGCCACTGGGTGCGGCTAGATCCTAGCAGGTGATGCCACTGGATGTGGCTAGATCCTATACGTGTGATTTCACTGTGTGTGACTAGATTTTTGACTGGTGATGCCAAGTAAGGAGACTAGATCCAAGGCGGGTGAGATCATGGGATATGGCTGAATCCAAAGCGGATGATGCCCTGTAATAGTGCCACATGCGACTTCTTGTCACGAAATCATTTCTTATCGATTTTAGTCGCGCGTTCTCTACCGTTGATGACGAAACATGATGTAGACCCCTAGGTGTATTTAAATATCGTGAGAGATTTTGCGTTACGCAATTTAAAAAGTGTAGTATTTGAATAAAAGGGTAGTTTTGATTTGATGAAGGTAGAAGTGGATACATTTTCAGTAAGGGCCTTTGTTTAGATTATATACGAAGAGAGCAATTAAACTAAGTTAGATCCATTTAAAGATTCGTTTGAAATAATAAAAGCAGGAGGATAATCAGCGCATAACTGATAAAATTAGGGTAAAGTAAAGTAGTCGACATAATGAGATAATTAAGTTCACACGATGACTAGACTTTAGGAGATTTGATTTATAGCCGTAGCTTAATAGAAATCAATATCCAGTGGTCACATTAGTCTGTGAGTACGCAGTATTGCGATTAAATCAGTGACTTGGCGGTTCTGGAGGGATGCGCAGGTATGGTTGAGTAACTAGAGGTTGCTGGGCTATGAGTAGCCAGAAATCACACGTAAAGTTAAATGATTAATGTTTTGGATTAGTTTGATTTGTTGTGTGTATTGTAAAGGTACCTACCACGATAGGTTAAGAAAGATGCCAGAAAGTCATGTACCAGTCGAAGTAGATAGTGATCACAGTGGTGATGAGCGAGCCTAAGTTGTATGGAGCACGCGAGTAAGTTTCTCTGTCGAGCGTAGTAAAGTTGATGGTTCCAGTAGCTATACTTAGCTCTGATGAAAGTCATGGTCTGTAGTGACCGTTGTGAGTAGTTGACGTGGTCAACAAGATGGTTCTAGTAGCTAGTACGTGCGCGTTTAGCTCTGACGGAATTCATAGTGAGTTATACACAATGTGGTCCACGGCGTTGGCCGGTGGTGGATGCACATGTGACAGAGCAATTGTGATTGGTGTTCGGCAATGAGTGCCGTGGCGTTAGAGTGGTTTACTTGTGGGGGCTTCTAAGGCTTTATGATGAGAACAATGAACGTTGGTACATGACTGGATGACAATTTCTACTACCCGATTTCTTTTTATTTTGGTTTATTGAGTAAAGTGTGAATTGTTCTAACATTGAACGATTGACTGCGTGTTACGGGTTCGATTCCCGCACGGAGTAGACGTTTGTGTGACCTCTAGATGGTCACTCATGGTCATGATGTGAATTGATGGTTTTGTGTGTGTGAGTTTGCGTGCTTGGGAGCGCACTCACGATGCGAGAGTGGTTCCTAGTTTTTGTCAGGAGTGACCGAGCTATATGATACTGCGAGATGTATTTTGTTTCAGAGTAATACACGGAGACGGGACGTCTTATTGGAACTTCTCGTCAGTGGACATCTTCAAGCTGAGGTGGTGATGATGACTAACACACGGGGACGTGTGTCTCGCAGGATGGCCGTGCCGGATCCGGCGTTGATTTGTTGACAACAAAACAAGGCACGCCATCTAGTGGCGACTAGAAGAAATAGAGATGGCGCGCCTAGACAGAGTCAGTCGTTTCCGCTTTGGCTACGAGCTTGGAGAGGGAGAATCCGCCGAGTACAGCGGACACTCTCAGCCAGGCCGTCGCAGAGTCAAGACGTTCTGAAACTGTCCGTTTTGTTGTTTGTACCTACCTAATAACAGTGCACTGTACCGAAATGTATTGAGAAGTAAACGTATTCAGTTCCTAACCGTTTTTATTCATTGCACGATACCCACGTAGGCCCACCTGGTAGATGACCAGAGCTCGAACCATCCTGAACGAGCCGTCATATACATAAATATTTCTAAATACATACATATTATAGATAAATTACACCCAGACACCGAACAAATGATCGTGCTCATCACACAAACATATGTCCTGGGTGGGAATCAAACCCACGACCTCCGGCATAGCAGTCAGGGTCACTAACCACTAGACCAACAGGCCAGTCAACATACAGGGTGAACATACAGGGTGCATCTGACATCGTACCACAAACGAATACCATGGATCCAGTACATGATTCTGGACACCCCAGTGGTAGTTTTTTTCGTTGGCTTTTTTCGTATTTTTTTAAACTTTGTGTTTTTTAAAATTCAAATTGTATAAAATCGTTATTCTAACCCACCTCGATGATATTTAAAAAAAAAAATATTTAAAATTAATTTATTAAAAAGTTATAGGGGTTTTTTTATGGTAGGTAAAATCATCCAATGACAAATCCCGCCCTTGGGCGGAGCGGGAAGTAGTGTCAGACTCTTACTGACTAAAAACCTACCCCGTTCCTTCGTAGCCTATCGTGCCGGGGCCGGGCATTCCTTTCGGCATTTATTAAAAAGTTATAGGTTATGATAAAATCATTATTCTAATCAACCATTCCTTTTTTCACTAAAAATATTAAAAATAACGATTATAATTACTGTAACCTTCGATCAACCGTAACATAAAGATAAAAAAAGTTTACGTTTTTTTTAATCAAGAAAAATCTGATGAATTATTCCACCACTGGGGTATCTAGAATCATGTACTGGATCCATGATATTTGTTTGTGGTACGATGTCAGATACACTCTGTTTAAGTACTCAATACAGTATACATACCAAACAGCTTTTGTAGTGGGTTTGTCAATGCCATACTTCCGGTTCCGTTCGATGAAGTCCCCCCATGTGAGAGGATTCTGCGCTCCCGACACATAGTTGTAGATTGGAATGTCCGAGGTTTGGCTGAAAAACGTTATTATTTCTTTTTTATACAATACTAGCGACCCGCCCCAGCTTTGCACGGGTGAAATAGTTATATGCATCTAAGCCTTCCTCTTGAATCACTCTATCTATTAAAAAAACCTCATCAAAATCCGTTGCCTAGTTTTAAAGATATAAGCATACATAGGGACAGACAGCGGGAAGCGACTTTGTTTTATAATAATTAGTGATGTATTATACATACACCGTTTAATTTTAATCGTTTTAATCCCGCGGAGGGTCGATTCGGTACATGAAACCCTATCGATTTGTAAAGATAAAAATGAAAAATAAAGTACTTTTTTTTTAAACTCGAATTAATTTACGCTTGCACGAAATTTATTTCTTTAAGTAAACGTCAGCTGATCGAAACCAATGAACTGTAGGTAGTTAGTACGCAACGACTGACAACTCCCTACAAGGTCATTGACTCGTTTACTTAAAGAAATTAATTTCGTACATACGTATATTAATTCGAGATTTAGAAAAAAAAAGTACTTTATTTTTAATTTTATCTTTATAAATCGATAGTGTTCCATGTCCCGAATCGATCCTCCGCGGGATTAAAACGACTAAAATTTAAAGGTGTATAAACCTTCCTCCTGAATCACTCTATTTATCAAAAAAACCGCATCAAAATCCGCTGCGCAGTTTTAAAGATCTAAGCATACATAGGGGCAGACAGCGGGAAGCGACTTTGTTTTATACTATGTAGAGCTTCCGCCAAGCTCGTTCTATCATCAGACCACCAGGCATACGGCGATGCGCCACCAGTACATGGTGGACATCCTACCCACTCCCACAAAACATTTCGCGAACACATTCATTCAACTGGAACACTTCTTAGAGTGTTCCTGTCGGTATCTTTGTTTCCTGATACTAACAACCTCGGGGTCTTTAAGTCAAGAGTGAATACTTCCAGGCCACCTAACTCCATCGTCGACCACATCATCGCTTACCTTCAGCTGAGAAGTAGCCGTTCGCGTGCCTATCAATAATAAAACGTTCCGTACTACCTAAGCGTTTCCCCTCGTCTTTTATATCGCGTACATCAAAAGACTGGAACAATTTACCTGCTGCGGTCTTCCTTTTGGATTATAATTTAGGTGTCTTCAAGGCTAGAGTGAATAGGTCCTAAATAAACTAGTGCGCCTCACCATCAACGATTACATCGCAGTGAAACACTAGTTGATATCATTATTGTAAAGATGAAGAGAAAATTCATCGCCCCTTTTTCATGTGCTTTATTAGCACTGTGTACTGTGTGATTCGAATTGAGAATTAACCAGAAGAATCCTTGTAACTCACTTCTCCTTATAATTCTTGGCAGTGAACCAGGCGGACGCGAGGATGGCATTGACGCACAGATCCACCGGGACCATGTCTGCCACCTTGTCTAGATTCATGTACATGGTGCGCAGGACCTGTGGGAATGAAGGCTTTATAAGTAGGTAGTTATAACTTTAACTATCATGGCGCGACTGTGACAAACGCGGCCATTGTGTGATACTAACGCGGAAGGTTCAAGCCCGGCCAGGCACATTACTTTGTGTAATTTATTTCATCACCACTGCTCTCAAAACGGTGGAGGAAAACATCGTGAGGAAACCGGCATGTCCTAGAACCAAAAATTCGAAGACACCACCAAATCGCACTGGGCCCGCGTGGTGGATTACGGTCCATTCCCTCTCTTAGAGAGGAAGCCTGTGTCCCAGCAGTGGGAACATTAAAAGGCTGATGATGATGATGGACGTGGAAGAGCCGGCGATTAAAATTAATGATAGCCACACTTGTGGACTTCCTTGAACTGAAAGACACATCCACATCAACTGGTAATGGAGCTAATGTCTAATCCAATGACTTTGTCAATACTGGAATGAAGGGCACTCCAAAATCTACGATATAACCAGCTTGAATGAGCTATAGTTAAGAACGGGTGGGGCAGTGGCTCCATAATGTGCAAGATCACTAAGAGCAACGTTTACCTATTCCTAAATGTCAAAAGGATTGCATTAGGAAGAAGGAATTCACACTTGCAGAAGTCGTTACATGGATAGGATTAACTATCTATCCAGGCTCCAGAAAATTAACTCCGTAAGAAGGCACCTCCGAAAGCACATGGACCTGTTGGTCTCGCCTGTCAATTGTAGATCTTTGGCGCTGATCGCTGGCCACTACGGCTATTATAGGAAAACCGACACCAGTCTTTCCATAGACTATCGTGTAACACAGTAACTGGGTTGTGGAATTCAGATAGGCAGTGGCTCCATACTGGTATTCAGCTGCATCCAGCTCAACTGAACACATCGGTGTTCCTAACCTAAGCCTAACAAATTGGGAAAAGGAAGGCAGTTTTTTTGAAAGGCTAACAATAGTTATAAGCTGTAATTACTTTTGTGTGACTTCTACGTGGTCTCAATGTTTTTGAATACTGTTACGTAATTGTTGGCCCTACTACACGCTCCGTCTTGCATGCGAGCATGCCTGCACAAACCAGTTTACGCAGGTAAACGCGTGCGTATGGACGGCAAGACGGTAGCTCACACAGTCTCGGAAACGCGGCTTGTGCATTCGTTAACTTACCAAAGATTTGGACTGCGCAAACTAGGCTTGCACGGTTTTACTTGAAATTGTGGCCGGCCATTCAAGCCGCGCATCACGTTGAGGAAATTATATTCGACAAAGTATACGTTATGAGTTATTCCAAGGATTTTTTTTTTAACTTAGTTCATAGAATCGCTAAAACCCAACTAGAATTGCACAGCTCAGTTTGCACGAGTTCAGTTTCCATCCTTTTGTACAGTCATGATTGCACAGGCCTAGACTGCGCAGGATAGACGGAGCGTGTAGACGGGCCATAAGGAATGCTTACCCCGGTACCGATGCCAACCACCAGCCCAGTTGGTCCGTACACGCTGTCAGTCCAGCCTCTCACAGGCTCGTCGTATGTGGATACAACTGTAAAGAAAGTTCATCACATCAGTCAATAGGTACCCTCTTTCTTATCTAATAACATACACACAATAGGCAATATGCATTTTTGCCTGGTCTAGTGGTTAGTGGTCCTGACTGCTATGCTAGACATCGTAGGTTTGATTCCAACCCAAGACAAATGTTTTCTATGTGATGAGCACGATCATTTGTTGTGTCTGGGTGTAATTTATCTGTGATACCTATGTATTTTGAAATATATACCGTCAAATTTTTATTCGTCGTTTTAATCCCGCGGAGGGTCGGTTCGGTATATGAAATACTATCGATTTGTAAAGAAAAAATTAAAAAATAAAGAACTTTTTTTCAAAAACTCGAATTAATATACGCATTTATACGAAATTAATTTCTTTAAGTAAACCAGTCAGTGCAACAAGAGTACGCAAGAACCGACAACTACCTACACCTTGTAGGTAGTTGTCGGCAGCTGACGTTAACTTATATAAAATTATTTGGAACATGTCTAAATTAATTCGAGTTTTAAAAAGAGTTCTTTTTTTTAATTTTCTCTTCATAAATCGATAGTACTTATTTCATGTACCGAATCGAACCTCAGCGGGATTAAAACGACCAAAATTTAACGGTGTATAAGCATATTTATCAGTTATCTAGCAGTCAAAGCAAAATCTCTGCTTAGTTTAGGACTAGATGGCGTTGTGTGAAAGTTGTGGTAAAAATCATCACCATCATTTTAGCCGAAGGACGTCCACTGTTGGGCATAAGCCTCTCTTAAGTGTCGTCACAACGAACGATCCTGTGCGTCTCGCATCCACTATATTTCCTCGACTCTCACCAGTACCTCTACCATGAGTTTTAAGCAATAGTATTCGTCGCTACTCGATATCGACGCCGTAAATATTTTGTATGGCAAATTTTGGTTCTGCAAGTGACCGCTAGAGGCGCTGCAAAATTTGCCATACAAAATATTTACGGCGTCGATATCGAGTAGCGACGAATACTATTGCTTAAAACTCATGGTAGAGGTACAGGTCATCGGTCCACATTGTGGAAGACCTTCTCACGCTGCGTTTTCTGGTACACAGTCACCATTGTAGAGTCTTTCGGCCCCATTGACCATTCGTTCTACGAGCAATGAGCCTTGCCCACTGCAACAAGTTTGGCCATTCTTCCGGCTATGTCGGCGACCTTGGTTCTACTACGGATATCTTCATTCCCTTTGTCCTTCTCGATATAGCTCTTTTCATTGCCCTTTGTGACCGTAAGCCTTCTGATGAGGCCCATAGTAAGCGACCACGTTAATAACCACTACGGAAAAAAAAATATACACCGTTAAATTTTGGTCGTTTTAATCCCGTGGAGGGACGATTCGGCACATGAAACACTATCGATTTATAAAGATAAAATTAAAAAATAAAGTACTTTTTTCTATAACTCGAATTAATATACGCATATACGAAATTAATTTCTTTAAGTAAACGAGTCATTGTCCTCGCTCAGCCGACTTTTACTTAAAGAAATTAATTTCGTACATGCATAAATTAATTCGGAGTGAAAAAAAAGTACTTTATTTTAGTAGTATAGTATTTCAGGTACCGAACGACCCTCCGTGGGATTAAAACGACCAAAATTTAACGGTGTATGCATGCAATTTTTTATTTGCCAAATTAAATACTTTTTAGCTCTATTAAACCAATATGAAAGAATATTTTCATCAAAACGAAGTTACAAAGCTTCAAAGCGACTTATAAGAAAGAGAAGTCCGGCATGGTCTTTTACCAGGCCTGTCTCACTTCCATACAAGCGGCGCAAAATCGTCGAGATATTTACCTACTGTTCTGGAAAACAACCTAATTTCAACCTTTTGCATTGCATATAGCGTTCATAGTACAATAACTGTGTGCCGTCTCGCTTCAATCTGCCAGGGCTGTCAGAGGTACTACTTTATCTGTGAAAGTAATACACGCGAAGCGAGACAGATGGCGACACATGTTGATACGATTTCCAAATGGGCAATAGTCTAGGAGCTAGACAACCGAGATTGGTACTTAAATAATATGAAATGCCTACCTGTAAAATAATAATAAAAATAGGGATATAATGATAAACAAAGACCTAATTATGCAGTAATTATGTTTAATTAAGTAGGTAGGTACTAAAATATATAACAACAGACAATACGTTTTCTTATTTTTTTAATTTTATAGTTGTTTTACTTTTAAATACTGTTTTATTGATTTTCTTCCTGATTTAAAGCAACGATTGATTTCAAACAGAATATACAATACCTAGAACCTTACGGTATTAACAGTTTACTTTAAAATTTGTTTCGCGGATGCGTGCGCTGCGTGTGCGACAAGTCGAGCGAGTGCCAGCCTATTGAGACTAGTCCGGTGACCGGACGCTTGCGTTTATCATACCTAAACTCGGGAGTGAAATTTCTGTACCGGTAAGGTACTATTATATATTCTGTGCTTTTACTTCAAAGGACATAATGTGACACCCGTACGGCCGCCATAGAAAACGGCAACTTGATGAGAGTGACAATAAAAATTGTTTAAAGTTGTCTCGTTCGCTTTTCTAACAATTTTGATATTGTTTTCATATTTAGTATTCTGTTTTTGTATATTTATTTTTATGCATATACTTTCTTCCGAAATTTTTTCGTCAAAACACTTATCTTATCTCAGTCCTAAATTATTGAATTATGTCTTGCGACTTGGTGGATGGCTGGTGATGAGCCTGGGGAGCCTGACTTACCTATTGAAGGTCTGACGATGCTGATCGGTAGTCCTTCGCCATATTTCCTGACAGCCTCTTCTGCTACTGCCTTGGTGAAGCAATACGTATTGGGACGCTTTCCTAGGAGCCTGGAAATTTTACAAATTACTGTAGTAGTTGTTGCTGGAAGATTGTGAGTTGAGTTAAGCTGGTCTTTGCACATGAATAGCTCTGAACTACTGTGTACTATATTAAACATTTGTTGGTGCGGATTACCAGGCGTACGGCGATGCGCTATATGCGGTATATGGCGGACATAATCCCACCTATACGCACAAAACGTTTTGGGGACACATTCATTGTGCGTACAGCTAAAGAGTAGAATTCCCTGCCGGAGTCTGTGTTTCCTGATAGCTCCAACCTGGAGATCTGTTATTCAAAAGTGAATAGGTTACTTCTAGGCAAGCGTGCTCCATCGTCGACCACATCGTTATCGGTCAAGTGCGAGACTATCGACAATAAAAAAAGTCTTGACTAGGCCGTAATAATTTGCCGCCTAATAACAATATTGAAGGATATGTAAAGACACGCGAACGGCAACGGTAGGAACACAGGTAGTTTAAGTCAGTACAAGCCTGACACACTCTTTCGCTCCACTTAGAGCGGGAGAAGCTATTCAATGACTTCCAAAGTAAAAAAAAATGGTTTATAGCTCATTTTCGCTCGACATTAAGCTGAGTGCTCGGCCGTTTTGCGCGGACGTGGCGCATACTTCTCACAATATTTATGTATCATTGTTAAACCTGTTACTTGCGCCTTTATCCGACAAATAAAAAGTTTTTCTTTCTTTCTTTCTTTCTTTCATTTTTTCAATTTTCAGTGGTTTCAGTTTTCCGGTACTCACGTTGGCAAGATGCTTTCAATAATTTTCTCATCAATTTCCGATATGGCTTCCAAAGCCTCCACAGACATAGGGGGCTCGTAGAACCTAAAAACACAATAAATAAAATTATATGATATATTTTTCCGTTTCGCAATTGCTTCCGTCGGGATTCCGACCCCGATTTCCAGCCAATATAGGCGTAGGCTTGCGAACGACGAGCAATGGGCAGCTCACCGTTCTTTTTTGCCTGCCGACGTCTGTTTCCTGATAGCTACAACCTAGGGATTTTTAACCGACTTCTAAAAGGAGGAGGTTCTATGTTCGGCTGTATGTATTTCTTTTTGTATGTAAGTTATTTAAAAAAAGTGCAAAATAACTTAATTTTGGAAGTCGGTGTTAAATAACGAAGAGACCAAATTATTATATGTAGAAACACCGATTTCCGAAACGAAGTTATTTTGAACTTTTTGTTTTTTTTTTCAGATTGTCGGTTGTATTTTTTTTTTTGTAAAAAGTTTTTTTAAGTAAAGTGTGAATAGGTTACATCTAGGCAAGCGTGCTCCATCGTCGGCGTCATCGCTTACCATCAGGTGAGATAGTGGTCAGACGTGAGCCTATCGATAATGAAAAAGAAACTTACTTTTCCTCAATATTTGGAACATGTGTGTTAGAAAAGGCGGTGGAGACATGAGTGACTGCCTTCAAGTTCCTGCACTCCTTAGCGAGCTTCAGCACCTCCTTGGTCCCCTTGACGTTGATAGCTGTGGAGACCGCCAGCTTCTCGTCAAACTTCACCGTGGCCGCCGCGTTGATTATCACTGTTACCTATAACGATTATCACTGTTACCTGTGTTTTATAACTCGAATTTATTTACGCATGTACGAAATTAATTTCTACAAATAAACGTCAGCTGGGCGAGTTCAATGGCCTATAGGTAGTTAGTACGCAACGAACGACAACTACCTACAAGTTCATTGATTCGTTTACTTAAAGAAATTATTTTCGTACATGCTTAAGGTAATTCGAGTTTAAAAAAAAGTACTTTATTTTTTATTTTATCTTCACAAATCGATAGTGTTTCATGTACCGGATCGACCGTCCACGGGATTAAAACGATCAAAATTTAACGGTGTATTGATAGATGACATCATACCTAAGCTTTAGGCAGAGTTAGCTCTGTATTACACTCAGTTTTGACTAGTTCAAAGATTCAAAGCATTTTTATTTCAAATAAACCATTTACAGGCACTTTTGAAAAGTCAAGTCGATCTGTCAGAAAATATGATGCTAATTGCACATTCCAAAGCGTAGATCTCGAAGAATGTGCAAGAAACTCCATGGACACTCTTTTCAAACTTGTTTTGTATTACAAATATCTCGGTTACATGTTTCTTGTTGCTGCTATTATGTGAGAACAATGTAAATAAGATAAAGAGAAAAAAAATGCTCCAATTATAATATTAAAAATAAACCACTGGCAGCTAAGAGATGACCAGTCTCAACTGACAGCGCCCGTTCACGACTGGAGTAACTGCTGCTGAGAAATTTCAGATGGATAAGTATTACGAAACAAACCTTTGGACCTCATAGTCAATAACAGTAACAGCTCGAACATTAGCTCATCTTTAATGTTTACTCAAGTGTTCGTTATGTTATGCTCAAAAAACCGCTTCAATCACGAAGAAAAAAGCGCCATATTTATTGACTGACCTTGCTTGCAAGCATCTTCCTGTCTTCATCACTGATGCCCAAGCCTGGTAGTTCCATATCTCCCTGGATCGTCACTACTTTGTGAATGCCCTTTGGATTTTCTTCATGAGCTCTATGGAACAACTGAAAAAAGGTATAGCCATAAATAACCATCTTGAGAAAAGAAGAAGTTCGGAGACGCCTTTTCTTAGCTTTGGGAAAGAATAGGCAATACAAAAAACCGATCTCAAATACAATGGGGCAAGGGCAGGAAGATTCCAGTCATTGTCCCATTTGGGGTCGGGGCAACACGGCTATTTTCTTCCATTCTGTCCTGTCACCCGTTAAACTATCACTAACTCCTTTTTCTTTCATATAACTCCTCACATAATTCATCCATCTTTTCTTTGGCCTTTCTCTCCATCCAGTGTCCTCTTCACATGGTCATACCAAGACATTATAATCTATTATTATGTTATACACACATAATCTAAATCCAGAAATTGAAAGACCTCCAATCCATCACGCCGCACTGTACGGTCCGGGGTCAAAAGTGCAGTTGCACTCTAACAATGCTAAACTGTCTAAAATTTCTTTGTAGTAGAATTCCAGTGTTCTGCAACTAGTTTATTCAATATTTTAGATTCTATGCTACAAACTAAATGGGTAATGATCCATTGATCTGTATTAAAAAGAAAATTTACATACCATGTATCGGTAGAGTGCGACTGCACTTTTGAGCCCGGACTGTACATTAATAAACTTTCAGTCAGGGGTGTAACTACCGCCGCATCTGCCGTATCAATTATTCGGGGCCCCCATTCTACGGGGGCCCCGAATTAGGCAAAAAATCGCAATATGCTATCCACAACTGTCTCGTAGCCAAGCATTTGTAAAAAAATACCATTTTTTTTTCATACGGGGCCCCTGTGGGCCATTGCCTTGTACAAAAAATTTAGTTACATTATACACCTTCATTACAAAACTAAGAAACTTATAATAGATCAGTGCCATTAATTATATCTATAATCTATTGACCCTCTTTTACAAAGAAATTTTACATACTTTAGTTTCGGTAGAGTGCAACTGCACTTTTGAGCCCTGACTGTACATGCGCTGTGGATTATAGTTCTCTTAGTTTCATAAAGAAGAGGCCTGAATCCCAGCAGTGGGAACATTATAAGGCTGATCATATGTAATAGCAATACTTACGAATTCATCCAGCATTTCATGGAGACGCACCGTCGGGTCTTTGCCCTTCTTGCCTCTCGCCAACACGTAGATTGTATTGACATCTCCACAAGCACGGAGTAATTTTTCAATGAGGACTAAAACAAAATGTTACTTAAGTTTAAAAAAAAAGGTAGATATTTCTACCTGCTTTAAGTGTGTGTGCTGTATAGTCTGATCTTGTTGCCATTGATAAATAGATGGTATGAAAAGTTTCCGACCTAACAATGATGCAAGACATTTTTTTTTAATTAATTTTTCTTTTTTATACTATTTCCTTGTAACTCTACACACTTCTCCCAGCGATGCCGCCAATTCTCGTACCCATTCAAATAGCAGTTTTTCTCTGCAAAATATTTGTTCACGAAAAACTATATTCTCCGAGCACAATCATTAGATAAGTGAATAAAAATAAGCGGATTGGGGCTAGATCTGGTGAGTAAGGCGGATAATCCGGATGATGATGAACTAGTTCAAACCATAATTAGCAGATTTTCGCCTTAGCCACCGCTGATGTAAGACGGCGCGTTGTCTTGGCGAAAAAAATTTATTTACTGCATCTCAATTCGACTCACTCAAACGACTGTCAAATAACAACTGCGCGTCCAAAATGGCTGAAACTTTGGCGAGTTACGATCAAAAGATGCACAGCTAAATTCTCTAAAGGTTTATTGACGAGTGCTGCTATCTTCACATTAAGGACTTCACTAGGAAACTTTTCAGCCACCCGCCTAATTTTACTTTTCCGAAGTATATGTACCAGAGATGTTGCTTGGGTTCGCTTCTGATTCCGAAAGTTCGGCCCTTTCGACCGATTTTGCACCGAGTCTACGATTCCGATTTCAGAGATACAAACAGGTATATAGTCATCACAAAACCAGCGTCAGGGAACCTCCGTGCCTTCTGTCGTTTAGTTTTGTTTCGGTTAACCGCCACGAGGACACGGCGGTGTTGCGCCCAAGCGTAGCACACTTCGTGTCCTACGGGCGGTCCGCATAATGGCGATACCCGGACGTTTCTTCCGCCTGAATCAGGTGCAAGAACCTACCGAACTTACCAAGTCCGTTGTGGACCTGTGTCACGGTAATATTATCTACACAGTATTCCAACTTCATACAAACGGACGAAACGCGAGCTATACCTACGCGCCTCGATCTCGGCATGCGTTCGGCAAGCAGGCAGTCGCGGCTGTACCGCAGTGACGAACGGCTGGTGTGTTGTTTTTTTAATAATAACCTCGCGATTTTTTTATAAAAATAAGTTCAATTACATAATTACATGTTTAATATGACGCGTAGGATATATTGTGCTGTTTTTGGTTTTTTTTTTAAGCTTTATATTAGAATGAGGATTTTTTATACTTTAAAATTTAATAATAAAGCATTTCGTACGTCTCAGTCGAGGCGCAAATAATTTTTGGTCGCAAATTTATAAGACCGATTTGTTATTCAAACATAAACATGGTTTTTTAATTAATAAGAATAATAATAATTTATTAATGCAACGAATATCCAAGTTCAAGATAACAAGCACTTTGAGATACAACTTAATAATAAAATTCAATACAATACAATGAACATCTGCGTCTGAACTAGATAACTTAATATCTGTATCTCAGACAGCAGCGCTCTTCCCTTAAGTTATACATTTAATTATTGTAAATAAGACTGATCAATTTTTGATTCTTAATTAGTAGTTGTAAAGTGTAGGTAAGCCTCCTTGTGTGTGATGTGACAGTGTGTGGGGATGTGTGCAGGAGGGTGAGTATGGGAATTATCTAGGTACAATAAGTAATTGTTCAGTTTCATCATAGTTCAATTTAAAAATGTATTCAAAAAGTTTTCTTTTGAGCTCTCTAATATTTAAACATCCAATGTCAATAAGTTTACTAAGTTTGGCATATAAGTATGGACCCAAGAATGGAAAATATCTATTGGCGAAACGGTGTTTAAATACAGGTCTATTTGGGAAGGATATATCTCCACGACGTTTGGAAGTTATGACAACTGTATTAGAAATGCAGCATGTGTGTTGTTTCATAATAGTGAGCTGAATGTACAATTGGCGCACTGATAGGACTTCACAAGACTGATACAGGAGATGTGTAGGGAACAAATAGGGGCGAAAGGTGCTGGTTTTAAGAATAGCCCTTTGAGCTATTTCAAGCGATTTAATAGTCGTTTTAAGTGCACCTCCCCAAACAGTAATGCAGTATCCTATGATAGATTGTCCAAGAGCCAGGTAGATCTGTTTAACTAATTTAGGATCAGCCACATTCCTGAGATTTTTAAAAACGTATATCAACTTTCTCAATCTTGCAGTCATTAAGTTAACATGAGATTTGAAAGAGAGATTTCTGTCCAATAGGACTCCAAGATATTTAACTTCATTAGTGGCAGTTAGTGAAGGACAACGGCAAACATCGACATTGCAGCAATCATGGGCAATCAGAGAAAACGAATGAGTTGATGAGGAGGTATTTCTCATAGAAAAGGGGATAAAGACGGTTTTTTTTGCATTTAGAGTCAGCACGTTGCACTTTAACCAGTGACAGACAATGTTAAAGCCATCCTGCGCCATTTTATAGACGTCATTCCAATTGTCAGCTGAGAACAAGATTGCTGTGTCATCCGCATAAGAGATGATTTTGCCACCCTTTAGATGAAGATCACATAGGTCGTTTAAATAGACCAGAAAGAGGGTTGGCCCCAGTATACTGCCCTGTGGCACACCATAGGTAACAGGTAGTTCTCCACTGGTTATATCATCAATTTTCGTGCATTGACAGCGATTAGACAGATAATCTTCAATAATTTTGAGTTGATTACCTCGAATTCCTATCTTGTCTAGTTTATTGAGCAGTAATGGCACTGAAACAGTGTCAAAGGCCTTTGCTAGGTCCACAAATATGCCTAATGTTTTTTTGCCACCATCAATATTACTTACTATATGATCTACAAGCTCGTGGACTGCATCACTCGTTGATTTGCCAGATCTAAAACCAAACTGATTACGAGAGAGTAAGCTCTTAGCTTCTAGGTATTTTATAATTCTAGTATTGATGATACGTTCCAAGAGCTTGGAGACCGAAGGTAAAATAGAGATCGGTCTATAGTTTGTAACCTGGTCTTTATCACCCGTTTTATGAATAGGTATAATCACGGATTTTTTTAGTGCTGTCGGAAAAGTGCCTTCGTGCAAACATAGGTTGAATACATGGGTTAATATTGGGACCAAGACTAGTTTATTTTCTTTTAAGAGGTAGCTAGGAATGGAATCCCAGCCTACTGAGCGAGTACTTTTAAGACCCAATATCAGGCGCTCCACTTCAGCCTCATCAGTGTCCAACAATACCAGAGAGTGTAAAGACCTGGTCGATTGCATAGAGAAATCATTAGTGTGTGATGGGTTCCTGCAAGCCATAGTCTTCTGAGCCAAAGTCTTACCAACCGAAACAAAGAACTCATTGACATCTTCAACTGATTTTTTTGGGCAAGCCCTATTTATTAATTGTGTAGCCGAATTTTTTATTTTAGATGTGTTTGTGATGTTTTTTATAGCGTCCCAGAGTTTTTTATTGTTATTACCAGCTGTTTTTATAAGGTTAGTTTCGTACGCTACTTTTAATTTTTTAATTAACTTAATACAGAAGTTTCTGTATCTTGTGTACGTTAATTTAAGAGTTTCATTGTCAGGAAACTGTCTCACTTTTTTATGAAGATTATCCCGATGTTTCATACAGCGCAGCAAGCCAGGAGTCACCCACGGTTTAATAATTCTATTTTTCCTAGGTAATTTTACAGTGATAGAGCAATTAATTATGGCGTTTTGAATAGTTGCGACGACAAAATCCATTGAAATATTGGCAGAGTTTGAGCTATAAATAGGGTCCCAGTTAATATTAGCTAATTCTGAGGATAACCTTTCCTTATCGATTTTATTAACAGTACTATGAGAGAAAATTCTATTTTGTTTATACTTAAGGCATACCAAGACAGCCTGGTGATCAGTGACGGTAGTGTGAAGTACTAAGGTAACAGCTGGATTTTTAGTTTTTAACATCACATGATCAAGGCATGTCCTGCCATGTCTCGTTGGGAGTGTATGAGCTGGCAGGAGACCGTGAAAGGAGCAGAGATTTAAGTACTCAGTTTGTGTCACGGAGGTTTGATCAGGACAGATATTAATGTTAATATCGCCCATGACTAAGATATTTCGAAAAGGAGATAAATCTTGTAAAATTTTGTTGATAGATCGTAGAAAGTTGTCGCTGTTTTTGTATGAAGGAGACCTATATGCGGCAAGAATAGCTGTTTCCCTGCCGATTTTTATAATCAAACAGTTAGAGTCCTGACATTCGGGTTCTTCTACAGTAACATTCAGGTTGGATTTAATGTAGACAGTTACACCATCATTTTGGGCAAACAACCTTTTAGTTGAAAATGATTTGTACCCCTCTAAGTTTGGGATAAAAGGGCAACAAGATAACCAGCATTCCGTCAAGACAATGATGTCACAACCAAACTTAAGCCTACTCAACATTGTTAGTAGATTATCAAAATTAGCGGAGATACTACGAATGTTTTGGGTAATAACGATGAGACTCTCTGCGGGGTGTGTTATTGATTTATGGCAGTCTTCAACATCACAATACATTGACTCAGAGACAGATAACTTGTCTATTTCTAAGGCAACGTCGTCCATTTTGTGGGAAGTGTAAAGAGCATATGATCATGTTGGATAGAACAGATAATATTATTACATACAAGAGCTGTATTTTTGCTTATGATTTTAACCTTATTATTATTATTCAAAATAACAGGACATAACCTGTAATAATGAAGGAAACGCTTTAAAACTATAATCAAATGTCTAGACATTATGTAAACAAACATTATATAATGTGGAAAACCATGTTGAAACCGAAAGACCATACTGTATTGTGTAGTGTGTAGTTGGGAGAAATTACATTTAGATTGCATAAATTTAGAGTAAAATAAGACATAATGAAAATTAGTAGCTATAAAGACATGCAAGTGAAAAAATACTTTAACAATGATTAATGAATTAATGAATAATACTACAAAAATATTAATAATAATTTTAAGAACTAGTCAGGTTGATGACACCTTTAGCTTGGCAAGATCAGACTCTTCTTGTATACGAATGTGGGACATTCCTTCCTTTTTGCGAAGGTAGATTTTTCCATGCGATGTCCAACAGTATGCATAACCATAGGAACTAGCAAAATCCCTCGCCAGAAAAAACAACCGTCTTCCCTTTGCCGTGAGACTTTCCGAAATAAAAATAGGTTTTCTTATACTATTAGTGTTAAAAAGACCTGTATTTAATTTGTCTCGTTTTTCTTCCAAAGTTAGTTTTTTGAGGTTCCATAGTATACTTTCTTTTGTTACTACCGAATTCAGCTCAACAATAATCGGCTTGATACTGTCGCCTTTTGCGAGCGGTCTGTAGACATCTTTTATATCGGCCGTTTGAAGTTGAAAATTTAATACAGAACTGATCTTCTTTACAGCGTCTGAAAGTACCTGCTTAGTTTCATTTGGTGTTTTTGGTACATTTCTAATCTCTAATTTAGTAGTACAGGACTGTCTCTCTAAGCTTTCTATTTTATTTTCCAATTTTACAATGTGAGAAGCGTGTTCCTTACGTTCCTGGCGATAAGATTCCAATTCTTTTTGTAAATCGTCGTACTTAGCCGATAGAGTAGACATAGACATAGTTATACTTTCATTTTGACTTTTAATTTCGGTTAGAGTCAACTCCATAGAATCAAGTCTAGCTTTTTGGTCTGATTGGAATTCTGAGAACAAATTGCGCATTTCTTCCATGAAATTTAAAAGCTCGGCATCACGTTTCCTCTTAAAACTTCCCGTGTTTATATTAGGATTTCTTTTGTTCTGTACTAAATCGGAGGCACTACCTTCCACACATTCCGAGTCAGTCTCTGAAACAGGGGGCTTCGACGTAGGTGGTGTGCGTTTAAGCGGCATAATAGATTTTCACAAATTGCGGCTGAGATACCAGGATAACAAAGCAGCGAGGAGGTAAAATTGAGTAGAGCGAGACGTTGTTGCAGTAATTAAGCGAAGTACCAGGAGCACGGCTACGTACCTCCTACTTGAGCAGCGATGTCCTTGCGCGTGCGCTGCTAATAGGTCAGGCGAAGAGACGCCCTCTTCTGCGGGTGCCGGCAGCGGGTGGGTGTTGACCTCACGAAGTGGTGGGCGTTGGCCTTCGGTTGGTGGTGGTGTGATGATTCACTTCGGTGTCTAGTAGTCACGCGCGCCTCAGTAAGTGCTCCTTTATACTTATGCACTCCTAATTTTATGTAAGTTATTTTCGGTAATTTTAATTAAATTATTGATAAAATAATAAAGTAAAAAAGCGCAAAATGGTCTCGTTGGATACGTCTGTACTACACAGAGGTCCGGGGGGAAGAGGAATTAAATCTACCAATCAAAAAACAACACGCATTTTTATTGTACACTTCCTATTCAATTCACAAAGTATTTTATTTCCTTCCTTCTTCCTGCCATTGTCCCATATTACTTGGGGTCGGCGCAACACGTTTTTTTCTTCCACTCTATCCTGTCAGCCGTTGTATTTTATTTGTTTATTTAAAAAATGTATGTCATTATTTACAATCACAAAATTAAATGGAAACACAAAGTAGGCAATGTAATTAAAAAGCTGAAGGCGGGTAGCCCTATCGCATGTATACGTACCGCGCAGCTGTAGGTATTTATTTCAAAGATATGGCTGAGTTACAATACTGTATAGATAATATTACCGTGCCTGTGTAATGCGCCGTGTCGACTCTCCAGTCACTCCTCAAAGTGAAGATGTACCACCTTGATTATGGCATGCCCGGGGATCAGACATAGTACCGGAGTTTTTAACCGACTTCGAAAAGGAGGAGGTTCTATGTTCGGCTGTATGTATGTTTCTTTTCGTCTGTTTCGGTGTTAAATAACGAAGAGACAAAACTATTATAGAAACACCGACTTCCGAAATTAAAGTTATTTTGCACTTTTTGGTGTTTTTTTTTTTTGAAGTCAGTTGTATTTTTTTTTTTTTTTTGTAAAATAATATAATAATAATAATATAATATTCCACAACTATCACACACAACGCCGTCTAGTCCCAAGCTAAGCAGAGCTTGTGTCATGGGTACTAGACAACTGATAAACATACTTATATATTTCTAAATACATACAAATTAAGTATAGATAAATTACACCCAGACACAGAACCAATGATCGCGCTCACCACACAAACATTTGTATTGGGTGGGAATCGAACCCACGACCCGACATAGCAGTCAGGGCCACTAACTACTAGACCAACAGGCCAGTGAAAAAGTTTTTTATGACTTGTATAATATTAGAAAGAGTTTTTTTAGCCCCCTTTTTTGATTGATTTACTGGTTGTCGCCGACCGCTACTAAGTTGCACATACCTTTGATAATCAATATTTATGTCCTACGTTAAGTCGACACGTTTGATCTAGATTCTAGATCACGTGTTTGTCCGTGCACGTTAATGAGCTGCAGCGCTACCACGAGCTCCATTTTACAACTTAATCTGAAGTGTTAAAGGGATTGAGACACCGTATACACCGTTAAATTTTGGTCGTTTTAATCCCGCGGAGGGCCGACACGATACATGAAATACTATCGATTTGTAAAGGAAAACAATACTGTTTGAAGGAGCACGACTGTTTAATGACTTACCAGAAGAATTAAAAAAATGTGAAAATGTTAATATGTTCAAATTTAAATTAAAAAAACATATATTATATAACCTGTGACGTCGCCAACACATCCAGATGCGAATACTACATTAGTTATAAGAAAAACTATCTGTATCTCATTTTAAGTGAACTGTTAATGTTCTTATGAGAATAAAATTCTTTAAACCCAAAACTAAAAAATAAAGTACTTTTTTTCAAAAACTTGATTTAATATACGCATGTGCGAAATTGATTTCTTGTAAACAAGTCAATGACTTTGTAGGTAGTTGTCGGTCGTTGCGTAGGTACTAACTACCTACAGTTCATTGGCCTCGATCAGCTGACGTTTACTTAAAGAAATCAATTTCGTACATGCGTAAATTATTTGAGTTTAAAAAGAAAGTACTTTATTTTTACCCGACTGCGCCAGAAGGAGGGTTATGTTTTTCGAGAGTATGTATGTATGTATGTATGTTTGTATATATGTATGTATGTAAGTATAATTGTTTGGCACGCTCTGCAGCCTGAACGGCTCGATGGATTTTAGCTTGAGAGGTGTCGTTAGATTCGTATTTACTGTGAGAGTGACACTGGGTATATCAAAATAAAAAAAAACAAAATGGCGAATTTTTGGCGCCAAATTCAAATATTTGGCACGCTCTGTGGCCTGAACAGCTCGATGGATTTTAGTTTGCGAGGTGTTGTTATTTGTAATTACTGTGAAAGTGATATCGTAAAAAAATAAAACTAAAAAAGTAAAAAATAAAAAATGGTAATTTAAAAAACTAAAAAACCCGACTGCTTTTCTGAGTATTCATGAAAAAGCCCTAAAACAAGAAAGTCGTTGTAGTAGTCGGGACCCATTCTAGAAAGTCAGCCGTCTAGTCAGTAGATCTATGATGTAATGGGTCCCGACTGCTACAACGACTTTCTTGTTTTAGGGCTTTTTCATGAATACTCAGAAAAGCAGTCGGGTTTTTTAGTTTTTTAAATTACCATTTTTTTTTCATTTCATCTTTAGGTACATATCGATAGTGTTTCATGTACCGAATTGACCTTCCACGGGATTAGAACAACTAAAATTTAACGGTATATAGTGTATAAGCTGGTTATTTTCTCCATGATAAGCTCTATATCTCGCTTGCACGCCTGACATTTTACCACGTCACGTCATGATAAGTCCGCTCTTAGTGGATTACTCATGGTAGAGGTATAGGTACCTCTACCATGAGTTTTAAGCAATAGTATTCGTCGCTACTCGATATCGACGCCGTAAATATTTTGTATGGCAAATTTTGGTTCTGCAAGTGACCGCTAGAGGCGCTGCAAAATTTGCCATACATAATATTTACGGCGTCGATATCGAGTAGCGACGAATACTATTGCTTAAAACTCATGGTAGAGGTACTAGTCTGTATTTAGATCAGTCAACTCAGATATTTATCCATAAAATTAAAAGCTATTAGTTAGCATATTATAATGTATAACACTCTGCATGTCTTACCAATTACAACCAATTATTTACTATTCTGTTCTTGCGTCATGTGTAAGGAAAACTTTTAATTGTTCTTCGTTCATGGTTGTTTCTTATTTATAGAGCATAACGGAAAAAATGCGGCGGTTTAGTGTTTTTCAATCTTTTGAATACGTGATCCCTTTTTTCAATAGACTAATAGGGGCGACCCCTAGGATCGTAACAACGCGGTGAGCAGACGGGGCGCATTGTAATATTGGCGTCGAAAATTATGTTTCATGTCGCACACAATTTGCCTATCGAAAATAAAACAAACATCGAGCATTCAATGAGCAGGCAGAGCTTTATTACTGAATTGATTTACATTTTGTAGCGTAGGGTCAGTAACCCTTTTATCTCTTCTACCTGACTCGCGAACGCGACCCACAAGGTCATTGACTCGTTTACTTAATGAAATAAATTTCAGTTTCGTACATGCGTAAATTAATTCGAGTTTAAAAAAGAGCAGTGGTGGCCGAGTGGTAACGGCCCCGACTTACGAGTTGTAGGTCGCGGGTTCAAACCTAGCCAGGCGCATTAATTTGTGTAATTTATTTCATCACCACTGCTCTCAAAATGGTGAAGGAAAACATCGCGAGGAAACCGGCATGTCCTAGAACCAAAAATTCGAAGACATGTGACATTCACCAACCCGCACTGGGCCCGCGTAGTGGATTACGGCCCATTCCCTCTCTTAGAGAGAAGACCTGTGTCCCAGCAGTGGGAACATTAAAAGGCTGATGATGATAAAAAAAAGTACTTTTTTGTTTCATTTATATTTTTACAAATCGATAAGGTTTCATTGTACCAAATCGACCCTCCGCGGGATTCAAACGACCAAAATTTAACGGTGTATAAGCAGGTAGCTTTGTACACTGAATATTTTCCTAATCGTTACCCAAATTATTTTTGTTTCTTTTAGTTTTTTAAGTAACATCAAAACAAGAGGCTAGCGCTGTCCAAATAATTAACAAAAAGATATGATTCCGGCCAGGATCGAACTGGCGGCCTTCTGCGTGTAAAGCAGATGTGATAACCACTACACCACGGAACCCGTTACTGATGGCTCAAAATAGCTGTACGCATTGGGTGGTACTTTACAACTACGAGTATAATGTTTCAACGCCTCAAGGTAATAAGTCGATAATCGCGTTTTGTACCTATGTTATAATAGTACATTATGATATAAGTGTGTAATGTAGGAGGTTACCGTCGAGGCGGTATTAAGACCCGACCCTTGGCGAGGGTCTTAAGAGAGTCAAGAACGGTAACCATTCATTACTCACGTGTATCATACGACGTTTTTCAATACACTTGTGAAGAAAAATAATTTAGCTAACTAATATTACAACGGTAAAACTAGTAAAATTTTTCATAACATGGCGGTAAAAAATTAAATCTGTTTTCATAAACACGCGGTAGGCTATGGCTATATGTTCTTTTGATCATATTGTTTAGTCGTCGTTTGTTTTCTTGTGTGAAAAGTTTTTACGTTAATGTCATTCGTAGTGACAATAGAATATGGATGTAACATTTTTTTTTTTTTTTTTGTAGTATTTAATTTGTGTTTAATTAATACAGCCCATGAACTTCACTCGAAAAAAATCGCGCCAAAAACCACGCGAATCTTAAAATGACGGCCATAGAGACCAACAATAACTTTATTTCACCGAATTCAAAATTTGAATCGCAAACAGAGGTTGAACAAAAAGGTTATAGCTACATTACAGCACTAGTGCGTAGTGGTAATCAAAATGTCACAGTTTGGTAACAAGCGCCATTACATACCTAAGTGTAGTGCAATATGAGCCACTTTCTGAGCAAGTTTATTGAAAAATATATTTATCTATGTTTATTCTAATTATGTAAACCTACATATGAACTTTTGTGAAGTTTATTTTTTAAATAAAATGTACTTACTGTAGCATACACGATCATAACAAACATACAAACAGACACACGCACAACTATACAACCACACACACACACTGTCAAACATCTGTCGTCTCGTTCCTACACTCCACGCAGCGTGCGGGGTGGGGAGAGTCAGTCTGCGTCCCACCGCCGCAGAGTGAAGACGTGTTCTAGTGAGGATAGCGAGCCGATATACAAACTTAGCAAATGGTTCATGACATCATCATACATAGTTATTTCATTGTAGATTAGTGTCTACTACACTTACCTACCTACTTTTACTTTTTTTATGCACCTGCCCTGACTCTCCAACTTCACTAGCCTATTTTACTGGTAGAGAATGCCTGCCAGCCAAGTTTCGTCTGTTTCCTCATTCACAATCGCGATTAAGTGTGCAAGGATACATTGATGTATATTTTTATGAGTACATCATGAAAGGCCATAGTTCTCGCAAAATAGCAGAGTATCAGAGTGTTTACTGGTTTAGTTTTACAAAAATTTATGTTTTGATTTCAATATTTCTATTGAAATATCACAAGATATCTGTGTTTCCAAAATATCTGGAGAATTATGTGTAGTAACGTCATAATCACGTAAGAGCGGTTGTATGGAAATACATCTTGGGTTAGCCTCTCTTAATAGTCATCAAAAAAATGAGGTCAATAAAACAAAGTAAAAAAAAAGCATATAATTTAATAAAATACGGTACACACACCACTAAACAATGCTTTTATAAATAATTATTTTTAAACGGAATAAATTAATTAATACACAAATAATGGCAACATCACAGCACGACCTTCTCCACCACACGACTCGCTTTCAGACTTATTCGTCCATCTGGGAACACACAAACAAAATACAATGAAACATACGAAAACACAAAAAAGGCCCAGGGGCGTAGCTACAGCCGTATCCGTAGGCCCTTGCTACAGGGGCCCCGACGTAGGCAAAAATTCGTAACATGTTTTCCACAAACGTCTCGTAGGGTAAACCAAGCAATTGTAAAAAAGCACCATTTTTTTTTTGTACTGGGTCTCTGTAAGACTTTTGATTCGGGGCCCCTGTGGGACTAGCTACGTAGATTTAGACTAGTTGCCAACTATTTTCTTAGTAAAATAACGTAACACTCTTTTACCACCCTTGCCACTGTATGTAAAAAGTATCCAGAAGATGTAGAGGTTACTTAGAAATTATTATACAAACCTACACGTAGTTAGCTAGAATGTAGCAGTAGTTAGTACAATGAGTTCATTATTCAATTTATTTTTGTTAAGTTTAAATTTTGGATCTAACAGTTTACCAAAAAACATATAAGTACCTAGCTATACAAATTACAAGTAAATGACATTTGATATCCGTACTTTTTTGCTGAATATTTAGATAAATATCCACAAAAAAGTTCATGAATGTTTTTTGGGATTCAATTACCTATACAAATAAAATTACTTACCTTGTATATAAACTTTTAAAATACCATGTAATGAACCCGCAAGGCATTTTATCTTGTACATAAACACAACACACATACAAGCAAAAAACAAAACACAAAAAGCAAATTCACAAAAAAGTCATGCCGTAGATACTGTAAAAAACAAATGATACTTGTAATCTGATGACATCACACCGTTATACACTTTTTTACAGTTCTATCACCGTAACTGTTGAGAGCTAGAGTCAACTCTTACCAGCTAAAAATAAAATAAAATATCACACCATGCACACACACATCATAAAACACAATACGCCAGTTTCCGACAAACAAAATTCAAAACACATTGTTCCCAAATAAAACAAAACATGCATACAACAGCTGTCATGTAAACAAAGTGCACCCGTATGTAAATTATTTGAAATTACTTAATTAACTATGTATCACATAATTCTATCATAAAAGTGTATAAAATTGATCAATTAATGTGTGAAAGTGTTATCTTTTCGAAATAATCACTGATAAATAACTAAATATGACTTCGAAATGTGGACAAAATATTGTGGCAAAACAACATTCGTGAGTAAAAATAAACACTTAGTGACAATAAACATTACTAGTTAATGTATTGAGAAACCTGTGACATATGTAAATATTAAAAATACAACGAAAAACCTAAAAATGCAAAAGTGACATTCAGTGAAAAAATATTTTGAATCGCTTAAAACCAACCGGCTTTGTAACGAACTTTTTTTTTTTTTATTGGCGAGCCTAATGATCAAAAATTTCACAGTTCGAAGTAAGCGTCATTGTGGCTAATTGAATAAGCGGCATACCTCCAGAAAAGCGACGTGTGACCCCGAGTTCAAATCCCGTATAAATTTACTCTTTTTGGAATGTTTCGGCAATTTAAATTATAAAATAAGATATAAAACTGGTTGATGATAACTAAAAATTATGAGCTTCTTTGAAAATATAACCTTCCGAAGAAACCGCTCTCGCGCGGTGTCAGAAACAATAACTGAGACCGAATCGAGCCATTCAACAATAGATGGCAGCACCAACAGTTTGCCTAACATATCAGTCGAAGAAAACGACGAATTAAGGAAGTTGAGGAAACAAATAGAGGAATTGCAAACCGAACTATGTTCAGCACACGAAGAAATAAACAATTTATCTATAGAGAACACAGAACTCAAAAAAACTATCAAAGATATGACAAATAAACATGACATCATCAACAAAGCGACGAAAAAGCTAATGAGCGAAGTGAGTACACCTAAGAAAACCAAAAAAATAATAACGCCTCGCCGTACTTCTAATGACCAGCACATACAAAAATTGCTGTTGGATAGCGAGAAACAGAAATTTGAGCTTTTGGACTCGCCGTTAAAATTTTATCCTGCTCAAGCTGCACCAGTAGATACTACGCCAAAGAGTGAACTTGTTCATCTTAAAATGGAACCAGAAAAGCATAAACTATGCATTATAAGTAGTAATAAGACAAATAAAATTCTATCAATCGCAGAAAGAACATTCCCAACATATCACATATGTCATTACTTAACACCCAACTGTGGACTTATGAAGCTTATTACTGACATCGGGGTAAAAGTAAAAAACTATACGATGGATGACTACTGTCTAATTTTCATCGGTGAAGAAGATTTTCGGCGAACAAACAACTACTATGATCTAGTTATTAATATCCGGAAAACTTTATCGGAGATACAACACACAAATATCATCCTTTGTCTACCTACCTTTAAATTTAAAGAATCTATTATGTTCAACTGCAGAATAGAAACATTTAGTAATATGCTTTATTTGGATGTATGTACTCATGAACACGCTTACTTATTCGATTCAAACCTAGATTTATCATATGACTACAGCATGTTTTCGAAGAGAAATGGGTCCCTCAATAACTATGGTTTGAGGAACATCTTTGAAAATTTAAGTCAATTTATTCACTTAAACGTTAGCTTTTATAATAAAATAAGCACGGATGATAACCCTAAAACAAGTCCCGGCACTAACGCCTCTGAGCGAAATGAGTTGTTTTTTCTCGAATAAATATGTTAATATATTGCATCAGAATATAGCAGGTTTAATAAACAAATCTAATGATCTTTCTGTATGTTTAGAAGAACTAGATGATAAAAAAATTAATGTTGATGTAGTGTGCATTACTGAGCACTTCATTATGGAGGGCTACGAGAACCAGTTGTATGTACCGAATTATTGTTTAGCAGCGTATTATTGTAGAACAGGGAAAAAAAGGGGTGGATCTTGTATTCTTATTAAAAATGGACTCAAATGGAAAGAACTGCCTAAAATAGCGAAACTATCGTCTCCAGGTGTATTTGAGTGTTGTGCCATTGAGCTTATCAGCTATAAGATAGTTGTCGTCTGTATTTATAGAGTACCAAACGTAAATAATTTAAATGAATGCCTGAATAAGCTTGAGGTACTTCTACAAGAGATATCAAAATCTACCTGTAAGAATATTGTAATCGCTGGAGATTTTAACATTGATGTTCTTAAGTCGAATAGGATTTCTGCTACGCTTGAATGTCTACTACTGAGCTTTAATTTAAAACTTCAATTTAAACAACCGACACGAATGGCCAGCCAGACATGTATAGACAATTTTGCGCACAATTATAATAAGTCATGTAAAGGCAACGTAATAGAGTTTGCTTTATCAGACCACACAGCGCAGTTGCTTCAATGTCCCGTAAAAAAAGTGTGTTCTATCAACCACTGGTACACATCCAGAAGAGACTATAGTGCAGAGAACATAGCTAAGTTCAAAGCCTGTCTAAAAAATATTTCTTTTTCGGAGATTTACGAGACAAATGATCCCAATATAGCCTACAATGCATTCATTGACACTTTTAAGTTGTTTTATGACTTGTGTTTCCCGCTTACCCGCGTCAAAGTTAATATTACAAAAAAACCTAAATGGTTGTCCAAAGGTGTTAAACAATGCAGCAAAAGGAAACGACACCTTCTGTGGCAATTGAGGCTTAACCCTACTCAGGTCAATAAAACCAAGTTTAAAAACTATTGTAAGTTGTATAAAAAAATTATAAACCAGACTCAAAAGGCACAAAACAATTATAAAATAACGGTAGCCAAAAATATGGCAAAAACTACCTGGCAAATCATAAACCAAAAAAAAAGTAATATTCCCAGCCAGCGTATTGATCAAATTAAATCTAAATCTAATAATAAAATTATAACAAATCCAAAGGACATTTCTAATGAATTTAATAATTATTTTGTTGATAAAATACAGCCTAAATTAATGGACAGCAGTCAATCTAAAGCAAGTAGGAAAATAGACATAAAAATGAAATCAATGTTCATGGCACCTAGCGTACCAGTTGATATACATAGAATAATAATGTCATTAAAAAACACAAATAGCGTAGGATACGATGGCCTCTCTACAAAGATTCTTAAATCTGTAGCTAATGAGATTTGTGTTCATTTAAGTTACATACTTAATCTCAGTATAAGTGCTGGCATATATCCAGATGCTTTAAAAACATCCATTGTAAAACCAATCTTTAAGAAGGAAAATAGAGAGTTAATAGAAAATTACAGACCAATCTCGCTGATTCCGATTATTTCAAAAATTTTTGAGAAGTTCATTTACAAGGAATTATACAAATACTTGGAAAAAAACAATATTTTGTGTGAACAACAAAAAGGATTTAGACCGAGCAGAACTATAAATATGGCGATTTTTGATTTTTTACAAAATGTCATTAATAATGTAGATAAACGTAACCCAGTCTGCGCTATTTTTTGTGACATGACGCAGGCATTCGATTATGTCGATCATCCGACACTTCTAAAGAAGCTCGAAGCTTATGGCATAAGGGGTAATGTTCTTCATTTGTTTCAGTCTTATCTACATAATAGACGACAAGTAACTGAAATTAGTAGAATTAATTTAGCTAATAAACAAGACGAAACATACAGATCACAAGAGCGAATAGTTAGATACGGAGTACCACAGGGAAGTGTCTTGGGCCCTTTGCTATTTATATTATATATCAATGACTTACCGGAATACATAAAACATCCATTGACTCTATTTGCAGATGACAGTACTGTGACAATACCTTCAAAAAGTGTAGATACCTACGAAAGTGACATTAATATTTCTTTAAAATCTATAATAGAATGGTTAGACGAAAATAATTTAAGAATAAATATAAACAAAACCAAGGTAATGCATTTTAATCAACGCATGCCAGATAAGAGCAATCTGCATGTGCAATATAATAATGATAAAATTAACGAGGTAGTAAGTACTAAATTTCTAGGGCTAGAAATAGACAAAAAGCTTAGTTGGAAGCAACATATAGACACGCTCTGCAAGAAACTAAGCACGTCTGCTTACGCTTTGCACACATTGTCATCGGTTGTAAATCTAAATGCACTTCTAACAGCTTACCACGGTTTAGTCGAATGCCACCTACGATATGGTGTTATCTTTTGGGGCAACTCCACTGAAAGAGATGCGGCATTCAAAGCACAGAAAAGATGCATACGGTCCTTTTTAAAACTGCAAACTATAGATAGTTGCGTGCCATATTTTAAACAGCATAAGATTTTAACTTTACCATGTATATATATTTTAGAAATGGCAGTGTTTGTAAAGTTGAACCCAGATCGTTTTCAGCGTATAGCAAACGTATTTCCACGCAATAGGCGTGATAATAGTAGGCTATGTCTCCCTAGTGCGAGAACGACTTTAATGCGCAAAAGTGTCTGCTACATGGCGCCGGTCATTTATAATAAATTACCAAAGAGTTGGAAAGAGTTAAATTTGACTGTATTTAAAAAAACACTCCGAAACTTTTTAGTGGACAAAGCGTATTATAGTGTGACAGAATTTTTGTTGGAGAAAGGAATTTCTTGATTACTTTTTCTAATTACAAGAATTTAGAAATAAGTACATTTAATTTCTGTGATTCTTATTTGTTTTGTAATTTAATTTTATTATCTATGACATTAGACAATTTTTATTTTTTTAATAAAAACACATAAACTCTAAATTTAATTTTTGTTACATTTTAAATTTTATTTCATTTTGTTTTTTTTTATGACATGTTTTATGTAAATTTTTAATTTAATTCTTATGACATTTTTATTATTATTTTAATTTTTATGACATTTTAATATTTAATTTTTTGCTTTATGTAATTTTTATGATATCTTTAATTTTTTGTTTCGTTAAAATTTTATTTAATTCCTCACATGTACCAGACACTCAGAATATTCAGTGTAGTTTTGTACTTTTGCATGCCTTCTGGCTAAATATGGCTGATGCTTATTGTATTTTTTATGTCACTGTTTTTGTACCCATATTTGCAAAATAAACATCTATTCTATTCTATTCTATTCTATTCATAGAAAATAAATCCAGCATAGATGCCAACTCGCGAGTTGACGAACAAGTCGAAATAAAATACGCAACAAAATGTCATCAACATAGGGGTTATCCATTAATCACGTAAGCTCGAAAGGGGGGGAGGGGTCCATAAAAATCACAAAATATCACAAGGAGAAGGGGAGGCTGTAATAATATATCACGTGTATTTATTTTTTCGTCAAATCCGTACAAAATCGAAAGCAGCTTGTAGTGTGACCTTGATTTCGCGATTTCGAGTTTTTCGCATTTCTTTCATTATTTTTATGTCAGTCAAAAACAACCTGCAACATTTATGTCTACCTCTAAACGTTATTATTGTAGTCTTTAATAAAATAAGATGACACTTACACCTGTATTTTATATGATACTTACAACTGAATTTTATAAATATTTAAAAAAAATTAAGATTCTTTGTAGGTACTAAAAAATACACGTGATATAGGGAGGGGTCTTAAACCTCACCATGTATCACCAAAGGGGAAGGGGGGGGGGGGTTAAAAATGCCCAAAAAAATACATCACGTGATTAATGGACAGCCCTATACTCATTTTAAAACCTTAGCATAAAAAGTGAGAATTGTAGCGGTGAGCTGTAGCTCTCCGACATAAAATTTCTTGTAAGTGCAAAGGGTAATTGGTACTAACACTAAATACATAATAAGTTATTATTTATTAAGTTACTAACACTGTAGGGTTTTTTTTGTGTAAAATAAATTCTATTCTATTCTGTAAAAAGAAATTCATGACATGTTAATTTTGATTATATCATTTCGAAAAGGGTTTTGATTTACCTTCATTGACTTCGTACCTTCCTATTTATTATATAATGTAGGTACGTGAGAACAACTTATGTAGGTACATAATATGGAATGCAATAAAGTATTGAGTATTGAGTATTGAACTTTACGCGAAACATAACCGATTTACCGTTACTATATAGTAAACAGTAATTACGTACGTATTCATTCAAATTAAGTTCATTGACTATGTACATATTTGCGTGTTTAATTTTAACTGCTGCGTCTGTTCGTGTATTATGTTAGCAATTTAATTTCAAACGCCTACTTCGGTAGTTTCCTACATGTCCACATAAAAGTGAACGCACACTTATCCGAGCCAAATGCGTCGAACGAATCGAAAGAAAACAATTTCTTAGAGAATAGCACCTCTGGAAGGACTCCAGCTTACATAAAAATTCTTTCAATTCTTTCGTTGGTTTACAACAACACTAAGGTTTTTTCATTACGAAACGACATTGGCATGTCTTAGTAGGTATTTACAGAAATGCTTTTTAATTTAGTAATTAATTAATTTTAATTAATTCTTAAAAACAAGTGTTGATTATTTTCTTTTGATGCTATGTACAACTTACTATGTATTTTATTTTGTAATTTTGACCTTGTTTCTGAAACAATATTGTTGAAATAATTTATTTATTATGTAGTGGAAGGTGAGTAGACAGTAGGTAGGGTATATGACAGAGGTCAAGTCCCTAACCTTCTATTCAGTTTTTCAAACCATTCCAGGCTTTATTGGGCTATTATCGCAAACTATGAAGATATAGGTAAGTATCTAGCTAGCAGCCATGGAGTCTCTTGCCGGTTCTTCTCCATAGGAAACGAAAAGAAACCTCCAATTGGAACTGTACACTAGCTTCTTACGTATTATAAGTGCCCATGTTCATCAAGTGCAACAAAATAATTTTGAGTTTGAATTTTTTGATACTACTGGTTTTTTTTTTGGGAATCATCCAATGACATGTCCGCGCCCTTAGGCAGGGCGGCAGATAGTGTCAGACTTTTACTGACTGTAAGCCCACTCCTGTTCCTTCTTTGCCTTCGTTCCAGCACCACGGGTTTCATTTTCACATTCCCTATGAACCCAGTAGGCTTCGACCCTACTGGACCCCTAAGGTTTGCTGACATCTCCTCGAGGCGCGCGTGAAACGATACGCGCCGTCGACGACTTAGACCAGGTCCGGACGGATACCGGACGGTCGATCGACCCGTTGCTCGCCGTCCACAAACACGCGCCTGGGGTGGCCGGAAATCGGGATCGGAATCCCTGCGGCTGCTAGAGCGTGAGGGCCGTTTCCTCACGCGTGCAACTTCGCTCCGGACCATGGCCTGTACCAAGGTCCGCCGCGAGAGATCGTTACCGCCGATTGCCACGAGGACATGGCGGTGCTCAGCCCACGCGGGGCACACCTCTACTGTTTGCTCTACCGTGTCCTCCGGTCATACTACTGGCTAACAGCTTGAGGAAAAACATTTAAATTTTAAATAAGATGCACTAACTGCCTACATCCTGATTGTGATACAGGTACGAGTTATTTACCTAATATTCCGTCTGCCGTTCTTTAAAATAACCACAAAAACAGCACACACACTATTTAAGCACAATTTTGACGTGTAACCATGTGTGTAACATATACAGCCAGGTCCAAAATTTTCTGAATAAATGAGGAAAAATTTAAAAAGACTATTTTTTTTTTAATTTAGGTTTTGGTCTTTAGACAGGGTGTTTGTAAGCCTTATAGGAAAAGAGCAAAAAGGCAGTTACTTACTTTAAACACACGGAAGGATGAAAATTAATTAATTAAACCAATGATTAATTGGCAACAATAGAATAATCCTATACGTACCGACGAGTATGTAGTTTATTCTACAATACTGCCGCATAATTTATAAACTCAGTAAAGACAATACCACAATATCACCGTAAAATTTTGGTCGTTTTAATCCCGTGGAGGGTCGATTCGGTACATGAAACACTATCGATTCGTAAAAATGAAATTAAAAATAAAGTACTTTTTTCTAAAACTCGAATTAATATACGCATACAATGTACGAAATTAATTTCTTTAAGTAAACGAGTCAATGACCTTCTAAGGAGTTGTCGGTCGTTGCGTACAGTACCTACAGTTCATTGGCTTCGATCAGCTGACGTTTACTTAAAGAAATTAATTTCGTACATGCGTAAATTAATTCGAGTTTTAAAAAAAAGTACTTTATTTTTCATTTTTATCTTTCGTCTCGTAATCGATAGGGTTTCATGTACCGAATCGACCCACCGCGGGATTAAAACGACCAAAATTTAACGGTGTATTATGACAATACCTTTCACATGTAATTTGTGAGCGACCTACGATAGAATACCGAAATAAAATCATTATTAAAGACATCAGAAACTTCTGGACCTTCAAAAACAGCCATGCAAACTCACCTTTCCCCAAGAACCCGGTCCCTCCCGTCAGAAACACACACTGGTCCTTATAAAACTCCTGTATCTCAGTCTTAGGTCCTTTACCCTTCGTAAGCTTCTGTTTTTCCTCCTCCTTGGCATCCATCTTATCTTCTTCGGCATAGTACGTGTCCTTGTGGTCCGGCACGAATTCGTGGTCTTCCGAGTAGTCGAGGATGGGAGCTGTGGGGTTCATCGCTTGGTTCTCTACTTCTGCTATGCGGACTGAGTTTTCTAGTTCCTGTTCAGATCGGGTTAGATTAGAATGGTGTAGATTTTAAAGGTACGGTCAGGGGTCAAAAGTGCAGTTCCACTCTAACAATGCTAAACTGTCTAAAATTTCTTTGTAGTAGAAGTCCAGTGTTCTGCAACTAGTTTATTTTCATTATCCATTGACCCTCTTTTACAAAGAAATTTTACATTCTTTAGTGTCGGTAGAGTGCAACTGCACTTTTGAGCCCTGACTGTACTTATTGTCTATCAGCGCATAAGCAATTATTAACAAACGATATACATTTTGTTTATTTGTTGGAAAAAAAGGAAATTTATTATTTCTTTTATTTTTTAATACATTGTTTTAATGATTGCACTGGCGTAACTAGGGTGGCAAGGCTGGCAAAATGCCACGGGACTCTTGCTTGGTGAAGCCCCCGGTCTGAAAGGCCTTGAGAAAAAAAATTAGAAATTTAAGTATTTAATTAAATTTCTATTTTTTTCTCAAGGCAAGGCAAGGGTTGTTCTTGTGAATGCGTTCAATAAATTTTAATAATTTTATTAAGATATTAAACGCATTCACAAGAAAACGATCAATTTCCCATGGTATTTTGTCAGCCTTACCACTTTTGTATTAGAAAACCTGCCGATTTGATTAGAAATTAATAATATTTTAGTTGTGTACTTCAGTGATTGGTCCAAATAAAATTACAAACTTAACGATTTTCCTGGGGCCCCATCCAGTGATTTTGACACGGGCCTCAAATGCTATAGTTACGTCACTGAATGATTGAAAACCATCTTCGCATTATTTAATTGGTGACTTTGAAACCATCCAACCGAAGTGACAAACACTATATTAAAACCCAGAAACTTGTATCTGCTTATGTAGGCAGAAACAAATGTGTTTTTTATACATAAAAGTCCTGTTTTGCCAAGTATGTCGTTGATGGCACCCGGGGCCCTGGGACCAAGGCAAAGAATGGAACGGGGTAGGTTTTTAGTCAGTAAGAGTCTGACACTACTTCCCGCTCCACCAAATCCCGCATTTGTCATTGGATGATTTTACCTACCATAAAAAAAAGTATGTCGTTGAAGACTTTGCAATTAGTCAGGAACTTAAGGCCCGGTTCTACTCATTTTGACCTTTTTAAACCTATGGAAATCCACAAAAATAAAAGAGAACACGATGAAAATTTATTTGATTAAAATTGACTATATGGCCAAGGGCTTGGCAAAAATGAAAACACGATATAAATTAGTAGGCTCGATAAAAAAAAAAAATACGCGAATCTGACCCTAATTTACGATTTCAAACGTATTTATCTACGAGATTACGTTACGGAACTATTTGAAAGTTCAAAAAACAAAATGGTTTTTATTTAAAAGCGCTTCGCAAGAACACAAATCTTGAATAGTTGTTGTTTTTTCTTTATATAAAAATAAACCGCTGTTTTGGGGCCGCGAAGACGACATAATCCCGAGCGAAGTTCATACAAAAAAAACAGTGACTAGAACCGGCCCTTAAGCATTACACTTTTGTCTCTAGATTCATCTTAAAAAGCTTTGGCTTGCAATGATCATCCGATTTTTTTAAGGAGGAACATCATCCAATAACTTTTCTCGCTCTACGGCAGATCAAGAGAGCGTATCAGACTTTTACTGACTAAAACCACACCTATGTATGTTCCTTCTTTGCCTTGCGTTCCAGGATCTCGAGTTTCCCTTTCGGAAGTCATCCATGAACCCCAGCAGGCTTCGGACCTGCTGGGTCCCTAAGGTTTCGCTGACATATCTTTGAGGAGCGCCTGGAACAATACACGCGACTAGGGCTCGGTTCTGATCGATGCCGGACGGCCTGACAGCGAGCTACCCATTGCTCGTTGACCGCAAGTCCACGTCTAAGGTTGCTGGAAAGGTGTCACGACAGTGGGGGCGCGAGAACGTCAGTTCCCTCACGATGACAGAATATATTGGTAACTCACGTGCAGATTGTCCTGTAGTTCCTTGCTAAGATTCCTGACGTTCTCCAGCTCTTTGATCATCTGGTCGCTGGGTTTGCCGTACACGTCGATCTCGACCTTCTCCCCCTTGATCTGGGCTTCTATCCACTTGTCCATCCTGTCGCGGGTGATGGGCGTCGACATTAACGGGGACTCAGCAAACTGGCTCATTCTGAGGACCAACAGGGGAGATGTGATGAGTATGAGCATTATGAGGCCTAAATTAATAATTCTTGTAATTTTATAAATACACCGTTAAATTTTGGTCGTTTTAATCCCGCGGAGGGTCGATTCGGTACATGAAATACTATCGATTTGTGAAGAGAAAATTAAAAAATAAAGTACTAAACGTCAGCTGAGCGAGGCCAATGAACTGTAGGTAGTTAGTATGCAACGACCGACAACTACCTACAAGGTCATTGACTCGTTTACTTAAAAAAAGAATAACGTACATGCGTATATTAATTCAAGTTTTAGAAAAAAAGTACTTTATTTTTTAATTTTTTCTTTACACATTAGTATTTCATGGGTACATTCCGCGGGATTAAAACGACCAAAATTTAACGGTGTATAGATTATCTGTGACTCTTACTTAATATCATCAACGAGACTACCACCACATACAGCTGGGGAACACCCTATACAATCCTTAATTCGTAAGTTAAACTTTCACCATGGCGTAATTTTGCCGCAACAAGAAACGGCCATTCCAAAATATTCCAGTATTTAACAACATGCCAGCGTACCTTTAAAGCCTTGAGGACCTACTTTCAAATTAAATATGAGTTCTTGAAGGCCGTTTAAATATAAAACAAAAACTGATTGTTCGAACTTTTTCTCCATGGTTCGAACGGTCTCATGTATCGAAGACGGACTAGCTTATGGGTATATACTAGCTATACACCCCTATTTTTTAATTAGTGCACAAAAAAATGGGGCTCAATCAGTACCCGTTACTGATCATATTTGTGTAGTCAAAAGTACAAAAAACGAAATTCCAAAATTGTCCACGAAAATTTGTCATTATTGGTAAATTCATAATTGAATCATCATTCATAACAACTACTACTAGAAAATACTAAGCGCAGTATTTTTACATTTTTATTGACGTTCTTTCATTCATAAACAATAACCTGTACAATGTTTCCATAAATTGAGTGAGATTTTGGGATATAAACAAACGCTCATAACTTTGCTGTTTATGAATATTATGCATTGAGATTTTACTTAAATAATAACAAGACCTAATAAGCCCTTTAAGTATTTGCCATAATTAAAAAAATAGTGGTGTATATGAGATCAAAAATAATACTGCTAAAATTTTGACAGTTCCTTAGATCAATGACTCGTGACCTACTATTTCCCCCCTTATTTACTCTTTGCTTACCATTATCATTAGAACGTCATTGGAGGTCATTGTACAGTTATTGCTTTTGTTCAGTTGTCATAAATTGTTTGCTCTAAGAAATCCTAGATATCTATCGTATTTGTATTTAAAGGTTTTCCAATAATTTGAATATGTTTTCCAAATAATCAATAGAGTCGAAATTTGCTTTTTATTTTTTTGACATATAAAATTAATGAACATAACCTTCACTAACGGCAACAGCTTGGATATTACAAGACAAAGATATAAATAATTTTTTTTAAAAAAAACAATATTAAATGAACACTACATTTTCTTAAAAAAAATTGCTTTCGAATTTTTGCTTTCAAGTTTTACCATAATAGTGGTAAGCATCTAAAAATAAAGCGTGCAATCTGTAAAAATAAAGATTTTTAAAGGTTGTATTTAATTTGTTTATTGGACCTTTATTTGACAACATAATAACTCCTTTGCCGATAAATTTATCTGGTCGACTATATTATAGACTACCAAAGGATACCTTCATGATAAAATTAGACTTTTGCGTTTCTATCAAACCGTGAGTCAAAAATAAGGTCAAAAAATACCCCAATGGGATTTTCCACCTTTTAAGTCCAAAGACATTAAATATACACCGTCAAATTTTGGTCGTTTTAATCCCGCGGAGGGTCGATTCGGCACATGAAACCCTATCGATTTGTAAAGATAAAAATAAAAAATAGAGTACTTTTTTTCAAAAACTCGAATTAATATACGCATGTAAATTGATTTCTTTAAGTAAACGAGTCAATGATCTTGTCGGTAGTTGTCGGTCCTTGCGTACTAACTACCTACAGTTCATTGACCTCGTTCAGCTGACGTTTACTTAAAGAAATTAATTTCGTACATGCGTAAATTAATTCGAGTTTAAAAAAGAAGTACTTTATTTTTTAATTTTCTCTTTACAAATCGATAGTATTTCATGTACCGAATCGATCCTCAACGGGATTAAAACGACCATAATTTAACGGTGTATACTAACAATAGACAGGACATAGCGAACAAAATCGTGATCCGGTAGTTGTTACCTAGGAGTAGTAAGTTGCTCAGTCTAGTGTAGACAACTGGACCTAACTTCAGTTTATTTTCGTAAATATTTTTCGTATTTACTCAGTAAATAATTAGAATTCAATAATTTTCACAAATAGTTCTAGAAAATAGTGTGAAAACATGTTAAATTACAAACATGTTTACTATGGAAAGCTAGCTGACTTAAGATGACAGTTTTAAGACATTTGTTCTGATGTAAACTCTATTTTATCTCTATAAATCTCTTTGGTTAAGACATATTAAGGCAAGAACTACATTAGAAAGAAAGAAAACATGTTTATTTGGTTTGCAATGAAGCACAATACAAAGTTTTCAAACTTAAACATAAAAAAAATCAGCAACAACAAGAATATGCCTCACGGCTGCGCCAAATAGGTTCAGTTCAGCATGATACCAGACAACTTCGTAGCAGTTGCCTGACGCTGGTTTTCAACTGAACCTGCATCCAAGGTTCAGTTGGTCAATCACGGATGAGAATAAGTTTTAATACAATGTGGATTAAATATATTATAAATGGAGATGTATATTTGGGTTTATAAAATGGTACATCAAATAAATACAACAAACAAATACGTAATTTTGAAGACGAATATGTGTGTTAGCTGTGTAGGTATGTAAAGAAACAAATAACGCCATAGTCAATAATTTTGATTAGGTTTAAATTTACAATGATGATTAATAAAACCGAGTATCAAGCCACCGCCATCGATTCAGTGCATAATAGCATGTTTGCATAAGACCAACGCACACGTTTGCGACGCATGATTTGTGCGTAGCGCCGCGTCGCGTGGAGTTGCATGGCGTCATTCTCTTTGAATGGCGTGGATCTAAGGCAAGTCTAGTTCGTTAGTAGATCGACCCTCCACGGGATTAAAACGACGACGACGATTTATTCCCGCGGAGGCTCGATTCGGTACATGAAACCCTATCAATTTGTAAAGATAAAAATGAAAAATAAAGTACTTTTTTTTAAACTCGAATTAATTTACGCATGTACTAAATTGATTTCTTTGGACCATAAAATAATTTATGGTATATAAATACTAAGATCATTGTATCCTATGTTCACAAAATTAATAAATGAATTGAATTGTAATTAAAAGCTGTGAAAAACTAACTTCTAAGTTAACGGAAAAAAGTTTTCGTAAACAAAGGGTAAAAACAGGACGCTATTACTAAAACTACACTATCCGCCTGTCTGCCACCAGACTGTATCTGTGATAGCTAAACAGTACCTCTACCATGAGTTTTAAGCAATAGTATTCGTCGCTACTCGATATCGACGCCGAATTTTGCAGCGCCTCTAGCGGTCACTTGCAGAACCAAAATTTGCCATACAAAATATTTACGGCGTCGATATCGAGTAGCGACGAATACTATTGCTTAAAACTCATGGTAGAGGTACAGTTGAAAATTATCGCAGATGATGTATTTCTGTTGCCGCTGTAAATCATAAATAATATTTATTTTGCAAATAGGTTTTTCAAAAACACTTAAATGACAATATTTTTTTTGCAGTTTAAACTACATGAGGCCGGTGTTTCGTAGCTGACTACCCTGAGAAGAAACACCGAAACAAACTCAGGGGTCAAAGTCTCTTTTAAAGTCCATACAGCAAACTTGTAATGGGTAAATCGTATGAGAACCATGCAGATTAGTGTCTGATATGGTCTTTTGACAGATTTGAGTGGACCTGTCCAGGTAACAACAAATACTAAAAAAGAATAAATAAATTTTGTAAAAAAAAATTGTGTTCCTACCTAGATGACGGTACAGAACCCTTCGTGCGCAGGTCCGATTCGTACTTGGCCAGTTTTTTTTTTTTATTGTTCGCTCCGGGTAAGATTAAAACTTTTTTTTATGGGTTTTTTTTTTATATAGGCATTTATCGAAGCTTGCCCAGAGAGTTAAAAAGGCTAGTTATGGCGCTGTTCGTATGCTATGATTTTTAAATGGTACATAACATTGCTAATTGTAAAAGCAAACATAGCAAGGTGCGCACCTTATAGTGTTTGTGATGTTATATTATTTGTACAATAATCATGTATTTGATTTGACGTCTATGTGCTAAACAATCTGAAATGATTATCCACGAGGGACTTTACTAATAATGGTGAATTTTGAACCGTGACTACACTTTTTGGTAAATTGATAAAAATATTTTTTTTCCGAGTTTTCCTTATTAATGGAGGATGGCCTAACAATCAGGACCAGTAGCGTAGCTGGCCCTGGGGCAAACAATCTGGGGCCCCCTTTTTACGTGGGAATTTATCAAATAACTTCTCCTGGTCTGAAAGGTCCATATTGACCTTTCGGTCGGGGCGTCGCACAGCAAAATTAAAATTCATTACAATTATAGATTATTAGATGTGTTTAATAATAGGGGTATAATTATGCAGGTACTCGACATACCTATAATTATTACTATGTCTGTGTATAAGTAAATTACTTGGATATTTTAATAATATGACATTTTAATTGTTTTGAAACTTTAATTATATTGTAATTTTAATAGTTTGCTTTAAATTATTTGGACATTTTAATATTAAAATAATTCATCTTCTTGATCTAATTGGAGTAATTTATGTAATTGTTTAATTTATTTTTGTTATGTAATAATAATTTTGCATGTTTTTTTTTTTATTGGTTATAAACCAGTGCTTGATTGCAATCTCACCTGATGGTAAGAAGTGATCAATATGTAATGAAATTATCAGTGAGAATTCCAAGACACATTTGTATGCCTCGAGGCATAACATAGCGCTCTACACACTCACATTTCTGTGGCTCTGTTCGCTTAAAATACCATCTGTAATCCATTACCTATGTTAACAAATAAATATTATTATTATAGGTATAAGTGTAAGTGTGGGTATTATCATACCTACTTTTATTTATGTTTCTATTGTCAATATTATTAAATAAAATGTTACTTATCATTTATGTGAGTATTTATATTTTATTTGAATTTCTATAATGCATTCACGTATTTCATAATCTTTGGGGAATAAGAGGGAGAATAATTTTATTTAAGAATAAAAGGTATTTATTTATAATTTTCATTATATGGATTGAGGCAACACTTCTCTCACACACAAACTCACTTTCAGAGAGTTTACATTTCCTGCACGATCTGTCCACCGCTCTGGTTCTGAACATGTTTACAAATGTAGATATTATACCTGATTAGTTCTTAAACTGCTACTTCCTTCTTAGAAAATGGCATTCTTCAACAAATATACATAGATACCTACGTGATTTACGCGAGTCTACAGTTTTGCTTAGTAACCGTGATTATGTTACGACTCAGCACATCTAATTACTTAATAATCGCTTGTGCACTGTTTGTTAGAGATAGTGCACACGAGCAACTTTAGTCTCCGCAACTAATTTAATCGCATCGAAATCGCCTTCACGGATAAGTTCAAGCGCACAACCGATAGAAAGATGCTCTTTATTGTACACCACAAATAAAATTACAGTAGGAGCTTATATATTTATGAAAGCAGAGAAATATGTGTTTAATGACGTTCAAGAGTAGAGGTAGAGATCCTTGAACATATTTTTGAACATTGTTAGCGTTTGTGCTTGCCTTGCTGACACGGCCAAAGCATTCTACAGCCACACTGCTTGAACTTATACTACTTACTTGCTTGTTGGAGTGGCTTGGCATTTCTAGCCTCTCGGAGAGACTGGATCTGTGACCCACTAGCTCGTGCGACGGACAAGTAATTCTCAGCAACAGTTTAAACTTTAAAGAGAACATTTATGTGCAGCAAAAACAATGTTACCGAAAGTATATCGAACCCTGAGGGACAGGGACCCCGGCATTAATAACCAATTCATCGGCATCAAGTCTACGGGATCGTATGAAAGAACACATGTAGCGACGTGACAGCTGGCAGACTTTTTGTCCGCGGGTTCGACGACACTCGACAGGACGGCGACGCAACTATCACACCGTTTAGTTTCTAGTTTTTATGAAAAAGTTACATCACTGTCGCAAGAGAGCAATCAGCAACATTACTTGTACTATTACTTATTCTGTGACAACAGAAAAAAAAAAGTTGCTGGGCAACATAAAAAAGTTGCTCGTGGGCGCCCTCCCTAACTTGTTAAGATCAAGGTTATTATACCAAGTTTCTTTTGAAATGACAGCATAAGGTAAAGTCGACAAAAATTACGCATGCTCAGGTAAGAAAATATTCCTGAGCAGGCGCAGCTAGGGACAAAACACGAATCGAGAGGTCGAGCCGTGAGCCTTGCTGTACAATTATCGTCCTTAAGGTGAGTTTGCGGAACTTTGGCCGATCGTACATAATTATGTAGGTACAGGATCGATTGTCATCATCACAACACTCTAGTGATGAATATAATAGAACTTTTTTTTTTGGTTCTGTTCCTCAAAAGGAAAAAACGGAACCCTTATAGGATCAGTCTGTCTGTCTGTTTGTCAAGACCCTTTATCTCGGGAACGCGTAAAAGTATCGAATTGAAAAAAACCACATACCATGTCTGCGGTCCCTTGAAGTTGTGAAAAAATCTAACTTCTTAGTTAACGAAAATAAAAGATAAGGCCGTTTAATTTAATTCATTTTATTTTTAAAAAGTTCTTTTTCTTGACGTAAATCGGTAGTACTTTACGTCAAAAAAAAATAAAATATTTTTTTGCTAATTGGAAAAATCTTCGAAACTCGATTCGTGGTTGCGCCAATTTGCTATGATCCGCGACTTTGTTTTTTGTAATTTATTTTTTTGGCCTAGCAATCCTATACCATCCGTTTCCCTTCCCCGCACGACCTCTAGAAATGGAATGACATTGACGTGTGTGCATCGATTGTGAATGTGACCGCACCGCTAAAACCGCCCGCTCGAAATTACAAGAAAATTGACTATTTCGTGATCCAACCATTCAAACTCAACAATAGTGCAGTGTAGTGCAAACAGGACCTGGCAGTGGTAAAATGTGCGAAGTCGAGGATCGCCGGCCGGTGCCACGTGGAACCTTCGAAGTCTAAAGGTCAGTGTTCCTTCCCAATACATTTATCCCATTAATGAACGCCAAGCACAGTATCTGCATATTGTTAACAAACCTTAGTTCGCTTTTTTTAAACCTACAGTCCACAGCAAATTCGCGCAACCATTACTTTTTTGGTCCTACGAGCAGGATCGTGAATCATTTTCTTGTGATTTCGCAATATAGTATTTGTTCCATAGGGAATAAACGCAACGCGCCTGTTTACCTAGATATAATAGTAGAAAACCCGCATCTAGGCATTTAGGCAACTATACGTTATTTCGCTCGTATAGTTAAAGAGCCATTGATAATTACGGTACCTACGCCGTCAACCGCACCGCATAATTATAGTTAGCTACGTAAATATCAGCGTAGATATAAATCGATCGCATTCTTTTTCTTGACAAAATTCATTCGGAAGTCCTACAAATTGCATGTAGGTAGACGCATTTCAAAAATACCCGTTCATTGTTGAGTGAATATTTGTAGGAAACGGATAAACCATAGATTATATACGCATATGAACGACGCCGTTCACTTTGTTGTTTACAATATTACCATATTGTTATCTGATAATTATCGCTTACTTAATAATTCGTTAAGTGTTTGTTTGAGTGTATAGTGTGAATATATCGATTGGCGATTCTCTTAGAGAACTATTTAAGGAAATAAATATCATGACGGTCCCTTGTCAATACATTTATGAAAACATTATGTATGTTCGGAAAAATATTCATCTTTTTACTAAGATAAGTGACAGGCACAATTTTAATACTAGGAATAGGAACCTATTAGATCAACCTCGATTCAGATTGGCTAAAGTACAAAGTTCTTTTATGGGGTACTGTGTAAAATTTTATAATAAAATACCACTTGAGATTCTCCATCTCAATGAGTCAAAATTTAAAACATGCATTAAACGCACGCTATGTAGACAAGCATATTATAGATTGGATGATTACATCCTTGATAAAAATGCTTGGCTAAATGCCGGTCCTGCTCCACAGCCACAGCCACATTTGCCTACAAATTAGTTCTACATTTTATTTTATGTATTTTATTACTTTTTAATAATGGAGGAGATGCTGGGACCCTTTTTGTATCGTGGTTTTCAAAATGTTATGTCTTTCTTTTTCAATATAATATATATATATTATAATTGATTAGTTTATTTTAATGGAGCTTGTGATCAATTATTACTTTTTGTAATTGGGAACAATAAAATTGTATAATGTAGAAGCACTTTTTTTTTCTAATTTGTGAATGTGAAGTACCATGGAGCATTTTTATTTTATTAGATAACAACTTGTTTGACGTTATGAGCATGGCAGTTGAGAGTTTGTCATGCTCACTCAAATGTTTTACTGATGGTGGCACGTGTTATTGGGTCATTCGGTTCCCTTCAAAATGGTTGAGCTGAGTGGGGCTGAGGCACGCGTCATGCTCGTGAACGGGCGCCGTCAGTTGGGACTGGTCATCTCTTAGCTGCCAGTGGCTTAATTCAATTACTATTTTTTTATTAGTTTATTGTATTTTTTTTCATTATTTGTGGTTTCATTGCGTTTTAATTTTTTTTTTTTTTCTTCATTGTGCTCACATAATAGAAGCGACAATAAATTTGTAACCAAGATTATGTAACTCATAATATGATTTAAAAGAGTGTCCATGGAGTTTCTTGCACGTTCTTCTCCATAGAGATCTACGCTTTGGAACGTGCAATTTAGCTTCACTTTTTTTTTGGACTGACCGACATTTTGACAATTCAAAAGTGCCTGTAATTGGTCTATTTGAAATAAACTATTCTGATTCTGATTCTGATTCTGATTATCAAAACAAGATGTCTCTTAAGGGAACCAAGGTTAGTACTGATTTAAAGGTTCAGTTAAAGCTTTTATACGCCGAAAGGGACTCACAGTTTTCACGTGTTCAATCAATTTGTGATAAATCTTTGCAAATCTCGGATCTGATGATTAGGGATGCTTTCTTGTGTTCGTTGGAAACTTTAGATAGTTTGCGCGCGGATTTTAAATCTACAATTAAGGATATAAACATTTTAGAGTTGGAGTTAAATCCTGATTACTGTGTGAGTTATCAGGCATTGTCGTCCTTTGATGACTTGTATTGTCGTATCAAACGTATTGCTAGGAGTTTAGAGACCCCCCCCCCCCCGCGAGTGGTTTATCCAACCCTCCTCGCGAACGCCCACGATTGCCGCCAATTCAAATACCTGAATTTAATGGTGACATTCGAAATTGGAATTTATTTATAGATAGTTTTGAAAATATAATACATAGGAACACATCGCTGACAGATCACGAGAGATTGCATTATCTCGTAGAAAAATTGACCGGTAAGGCAAAGGCTGTCTGTGCTGGAATTACGTTTAGCGCTGAAAATTACAATTTAGTTTTGAACACTTTAAAAACAAAATACGAAGATAAGCGATTAGTAGCCACCGCATATTTAGACCAATTATTCGATTTGAAAAGTTTTTCCGTTTGTAACGATCATAATTTAGAGAAGTTTTTAAATATTTTCGCATCATCTGTTCGTGCAGTAAAGAACCTAAAGGTCAATGACCTCTGTGACTTTTTGTTTTTGTATATCGGTTTAAAGAAATTAGATCCTGAAACTGTTCGTCTGTTTGAAACGACTCAGCGCGGTAAAGAAATACCTAAGTTCGAAGATTTAGAATCTTTTATTCGCGACCATATTAAGGTATTGCAGCGCACGTCGGCACGTCATGAAGTCACGAATAGGACAGGTTCCGATCGCCGTATAGACGCGTCATCGAAGTCAGTCAAGACTGCACATACGCTAGTTAATACCGCCTCAACACCTGACTGTTCTCTGTGTAAGGGTAGCCATACACAGCTGTACAAGTGTTCGGAATTTCAGAGATTATCGCCTAGTGATCGTTACAAGTTTGTCCGCACTAATAATTTGTGTTTTAATTGTCTAAGTGACAAACATCTGGTTACGTCATGTAACAGTGGTGTTAGCTGTCGTAAATGTCTAGCTAGACATCATACCTTCTTACATTTTGAGAGTAGTAAGCTGCCATCGCAGCAGCAGCCTGCGCAGACGCGCGACGCTTGTGACGCGCGGCCTGCTGCAAGTGCAAACGACGTAACATTGTGTTCGCTTTCCGCCGCTGGTACTCAAATCACTACCGTTTTACTTGCGACCGCGCAAGTTGTCATTGTAGATGCCTTTGGCAAACCGCACACCGTTCGAGCGCTACTAGATGGCGCTTCCCAGAGTAATTTTATTACTCGGGATTGTTGTCAACGCCTTGGTTTTAGTTTTAATAATTGGTCATCCCGCTCAGAAGTGAAAGGTTTTGGAGGTTTAAAGGCAACCATTCACGGTTCCATTAAAATAATATTTAGTTCACGTTTTAATCGTAATATTTCGTTTGAAATGGATTCGCTAGTCGCAGATAAGATTACGGAACGGTTGCCCACGGTACCGGTTGACACGTCCATGCTGACGGAGTTTAAGAACTTGCAGTTAGCCGACGGAAATTACGCTTTCCCTGGAGATATCGATCTATTGATCGGTGCTTCGATTCTCCCGCATCTCCAGTTATCACGTAAAATTCAAGGTCTTCCGATGTACCCCGCTCCGCACGCACTGGAAACAGTTCTCGGGTTTGTTATAGTTGGTTCCGCACCCGCTTATTTAAATAGTTACTCGACTGTGTCGCACTGTTGCACCGTCGAGCCGCCGCTTGAGTCTACCATCCGCAAGTTCTGGGAGATTGAAGAGGTCAATGTCCCGCCTATTCTCAGCCCTGAGGATCAGGTCACTGAGGAGATTTATACCCGCACGACTACTCGTGATAAAGATGGTCGTTATGTTGTCGCGCTCCCTTTCAAGGGTGATATTTTTTCGCTCGGTGGCTCCCGTGCCTCCGCAGAAAAACGCTTTCTATGCTTGGAACGTAAGATGCAGGCGTCTCCTAAGTTGAAGCAAGCCTATGATGATGTGCTGATCGAATATTTAGATAAAGGTTATATCTCATCAGCGCCTGCCAAGACTGAGGAGACACGTGATTACCCGTTTTACATCATCCCGCACCATGGAGTTGTTAGAGAAGACAAGCTTACAACTAAACTGCGTGTGGTTATGGATGGTAGCGCTAAGACTAGTACTGGCATATCGCTTAACGATATCTTGTATTGTGGTCAGAACCTCCAGGGTAAATTATTTGAAATAATAGTAAATTTTCGCTTGTTTGCTATTGCGCTCTCTGCCGATATTCGGCAAATGTTTCTTAGTATTGGAATCAGAGAATGTGACCGTAGATTCCAACGCTTCTTGTATAGATTTTCTCCGCAGGAACCTTTGAAGGTTTACGAATTCAATCGTGTTTGTTTTGGGCTTAAGTCTAGTCCCTTTCACGCTCTTCGCACTATCAAGCAGTTGGCCGCTGACGAGGGTGATACATACCCGAAAGCAAGGGCCACTATTGAAACCGGATTGTACATGGACGATTTTGTGTACAGTGTACCTAGTGAAGCAGAGGCTATAGAGACCGCTGCTCAAGTAATCAGCCTCATGAAGTCCGGTCAATTTGATCTGGTGAAATGGACAAGCAACTCGCAAGCTACATTAGAGTCGATTCCACCGTCACACCGGTTGACTTCGGTAAAGGAATTCGATGATAGTGATTCGCATAAGATCCTTGGTTTAAGTTGGTCACCCGCAACTGATATGTTCAGTCTTAAAATTAGCTCGACTCCGCCAACTTGTACCAAACGCGTTATCCTAGCATGTGTAGCTCGGATATGGGATATAATGGGTTTTGTAGCTCCTGTCGTTTTGTATGCAAAGCTGCTTATAAAAGAGCTTTGGCTTTCCAACTGTGATTGGGACGACACCGCTCCTGACAGTGTTGCCAAGTTGTGGGCTCGCTATAGGAAAGAGCTTCCAATGCTCGATCAGATACAGATTCCTCGCCATGTTGGTATAGTACCAGACACTGTTGTTAATGTGGTAGGTTTCGCAGACGCCAGTGAGAGGGCTTACGGGGGAGTGGTTTACTTTCAGGTCCAAAATGGCGATAACATTTCAGTTTTCCTCATTAGCGCAAAATCAAAGGTATCTCCTCGTAAGGTTGTCTCTCTTGCTCGTCTCGAACTCTGCGCTATTCTTATGTTGGTTCAATTGATTACATCTGTAGTCAAAACTTGTCGTCCTCGCATTAATATAGAGAGAATTGTAGCGTTTTCAGACTCAACCGTTGCTCTATGTTGGGCCCACTCTTCACCCCATCGATGGGGCACGTTTGTCGCAAATAGGGTGGCTAAGATTCAAGCTGAATTGTCACCGGAAAATATATTCCATGTCGCTGGAACAGAAAACCCAGCTGATTGTCTCTCACGTGGTTTGCTTCCTGCGCAAATTTTAAATCATCCGCTTTGGTTTTGTGGCCCTCCCTGGCTTCATACCACTCCTAACGAGTGGCCAAGTGTTCCGTTTAACCCCGCTACTGTTTCAGAGCCACCCGAGGAGAAGAAACATACGCTTGTAGTATCAGTTCCGCGTGAAGAGTCAGTTGTTTTGTTGTTGTCTAATCGAGTCTCGTCTTGGTCGAGACTATTACGCTGTGTAGTTTATGTCCTAAGATTTTTGAGATTATTACCATCGCGTGGTGCTATAATCGCAGCTGATTTGGATAGAGCTGAATCAGTTGTACTTCGAGAGTTGCAGAAATTTTATTTTTCAATAGAATTTCGTAGTTTAGAATCACAAAAACCTTGTAGTCGCGCACTTCAACATTTGAAACCATTTTTGCAAGACGGACTCATTCGTGTCGGTGGCCGTCTGCGAAATGCTAAGTTAGAGTTTGAACAAATGCATCCAGTAGTTCTACCACGCAGGGATCACGTTTTGGATTTGTTGGTGGACTATCACCATAAGGTGAATTGTCACGCTGGTCCCGATTTATTAATGTCCATTCTTCGACAGAAGTACTGGATACTTTCCGCTCGCAATTTGATACGCGCTAGAGTGCACAGATGTGTGCCCTGCTTTAAGCTCCGCCCGCGTTTCAACGCGCCGGAAATGGCCGACCATCGTTCTTGTCGTGTTGTACAGACGGTGAAACCTTTCATACATACTGGGACGGACTATGCTGGACCGTTTAAGGTCACTATTGCCCGTGGTCGTGGTATACGTTCCACAAAGGCATACATTTGCCTATTCGTTTGTATGACAACTCGTGCGGTTCACATAGAGTTAACCAGTGATTTGAGTACGCAGGGTTTTATGTCTGCATTTAAACGATTTTTATCTCGCCGTGGTCCCGTTAAGCGCTTATACTCTGACAACGGCACAAATTATGTTGGAGCGCGACGCAATATTTCGGAATTACATACATTCTTACGCTCCAAGTACTACCAAAGTGAATTCGCCCATGTCTTAGCTGAGAATCGCATTGATTGGTGTTTTAATACGCCAGCGGCTAGTCATTTTGGTGGCAATTGGGAGGCGAATATTAAAAGCCTTAAGTCGCACCTGTTTCGGGTCATAGGCGAACAGATTCTCTCGTACGAGGAGTTGAGCACTGTACTCGCTCAGGTAGAGGCGTTGATGAATACGCGTCCGTTGTGTCGGACTTTGTCTAGTGATCCATCGGAGCCACTGGCGTTGACGCCGGCTCACTTCTTGACGACGACTCCTCTTAGGTATTTGCCCGCTTTGGATGTCGAGACTGACAAACTGCAGCTCCACCCGCGTCACGCTCTGCTAGATAGCTTAGTTCAGTCCTTTTGGAAGCGATGGAGGACAGATTATCTGCATACGCTGCAGTCGCGTCAAAAGTGGAACACTCCTTCAGATCCAGTCACAGTCGGTACTGTGGTGATACTGAAGACTGAGAGTGCGCCTCCTCTGCACTGGCCTCTTGGTGTAGTGGAAGAAGTTTTTCCGGGTTCGAACGGAATAACGCGAGTCGTAAAGGTTAAAACCGCAACTGGATCGTACCTGCGTCCGGTTATTCGCCTCTGCCCTCTGCCTAATCAGTAGTAGTGGCATAGTTAGTTATAAGTTGTTTCGCTACCTAGTATTGATAGTTTAGATTAGTAATAGGGTTTAGTTTCGCTTTTGTTTTTTTCTTTTCTTTGAAGGTAACCCTTCAAACCCGGGGGGAATGGTTGCGCCAATTTGCTATGATCCGCGACTTTGTTTTTTGTAATTTATTTTTTTGGCCTAGCAATCCTATACCATCCGTTTCCCTTCCCCGCACGACCTCTAGAAATGGAATGACATTGACGTGTGTGCATCGATTGTGAATGTGACCGCACCGCTAAAACCGCCCGCTCGAAATTACAAGAAAATTGACTATTTCGTGATCCAACCATTCAAACTCAACAATAGTGCAGTGTAGTGCAAACAGGACCTGGCAGTGGTAAAATGTGCGAAGTCGAGGATCGCCGGCCGGTGCCACGTGGAACCTTCGAAGTCTAAAGGTCAGTGTTCCTTCCCAATACATTTATCCCATTAATGAACGCCAAGCACAGTATCTGCATATTGTTAACAAACCTTAGTTCGCTTTTTTTAAACCTACAGTCCACAGCAAATTCGCGCAACCAATTCGAGTATTGAATTTTTTTCAGTAAGTTTATAACGAACCCTCAGTACGCGAGTCCAACTCGCACTTGCCCGGTTTTTTTGTCATCGACACGCTAAGAAGAAGATGTAAAAGTAAAATATTAGATCCACAAGCAGAATTATTAGTTTAGTACATTAAAATTAGTGGATTGTGACGAACTAGAGGCAAACGAAGTCGCCGGCAACAACTAAGTAAAATGCAGATAACATATTAAGTACTTAGGCTGGCCACACACGTCCGGAATGGCTCTCTGGATTCACGCTCAGCGGGCCTAAAACCGTCACATGAGCAATTCATCTAGAGCAAATCATATTCCGAATTTCTAGCAGATCGTAAAATTGTTGCACAAATTAGTCGAATCATACTCAATTCATTGCATATCAGAATCATATTCCTTGTAAATATTGCCGTATAAAAAAAAAATATGATTCTACAAAAGTGGTCTTTTTAGATCTGCTGATTTCATGATTAATTCAGAAAGACCGGAATACTATACAATATCAGCATGCTATACATACATTCTTTTTTTGATTTTCTCAGATCGATATGTATGAATCTAAGAATGAGACTGACCAGCGTTCTGAATTCCGGATCGGAATATTATATTAATAAATTTGTATTTCGGACTGGTGTCCGCAACACCACGACTAAAGCGCATATTTTGCGTACAATATTGGTTATGATTCCATAACGCGCATACAGTACGGCCGAGGGATCTTGGCGCGAAGTAGGCTCTGTGAACTTTAGCGCTCAAAATAACCGCGTCAAAAATAAATTATTTATAAAAATAAATGCCAATAACTGTTGTTAACAGCAATAACAACTGCTATTGGCATTTATTTTTTCAAACCATTTATTTTTTTACGAGTGCACAAGCGCCAAAGTTCGCAGAACCAAACTTCAGACGCGCCAACATCCATCGGCCGTACTGTACTCTCATACATTTTAAGAGCGATACACACATACATATGATTATATTATGAATTATTTCACTTGACACAAAAGTAATACGACTTATTCCTCTTCCATAAAGAAGTTTACATGTGCCGGAAATGACGATACTGATCAATTTAATTTTTTTATGTAGATAATATGTGAGGCAAGTTGTCGCTTGAATTTAGATTATTTTTTGACTAGCGACCGGCCCTACGCACGGGTGCAATGGTGATATTACACCTTCCTCTTAAATATAATATTGGTTGCATATTACTGTATGGTTACATTTAACTTATTATAACTAGACATGACAACGACAGTTTGTCTTTATCACCATCACTAACTGTTGACTATCCTCGTTAGTGTTTTACAAATTCCTTCGTAATGCTGGTGCAGTCATTATTCTGCTGCGACACTGGACTGAGCAGTCGAAACGGACACTGAACGCACGCATCAACGATTTTCTTTGTTTCCGATAAGAATATTGATGGTACTATTATCGATTCAAGGTGATTCACTGACACCGTCGCTCTAGTAATGCCAGCCTCGCTGCAAGTACACACATGCCAGGTTCATCAACCTTGTGATGTTTACTAATGCTATTAGGTAGTATATTATATAATATTATGCTAAAGGATACTTCTTTGAAAGGGTAAGCAGAAAAGTCATACTTTTTTTAGGTGGGAAATCATATCTAGGAGCTGGAGGGCGAGCTCCGCCCTAGAGCGGGAGAAGCTGATATGATTTACCTCCTGAAAAAAGTATGACTTTTACTGACTAAAATCTTCAATCTTGTTTGCCTTCCGTCCCAGTTGTCATAGCCCCAGTAGGGGCAGTAGCCCCTCAGACATAACACCCGTCTGGTCAGAGGATCCTCTCTTTAAAATGGAGTTTTGCGGGACTTTCTCTGTTCCGCATCCCTCCAAACTGGTGACCCTCGACAATGAACGTCAGCGCAGCCTTTGTGCAGTTACTTCGTGACGTCATCATCACTTCCTCAAGCTTTCGAGCAGCGAGCCATACAGCCAGCACCCATGGCTTTAAAGGATATCCTGACCACCAGCATGCCTACCTAGTCATACGTGGTATACAAGATTATATAGTTTGTTCAGAATCAGTACCTAACTGAATCGATTCCAATAATTTTTACACCATGTTATATTTTTTCCCAAAAATACTTAAAGAAGGTCCCAAGTTGGACACCACCGACACTAAGTACAACACAGGTCACGGCAGATCATAACGGGCATTAGATGCCAGCGCACCGCTGGGTGCGAAAGCCAAACAACCCCTCAGCTGCCTGGGTGGCCCGGAGACCAAGTATTTAATTCGCCAACCAGGTACCATAACTGGCTTATAACTTTGTGATTTTCCATAATACAATTTTCAAATTTTGTACATAGATTCTTTACATAAAAATACATATTAAAATAAGGTCGTATAGCTTATACACTACTATTTTTAATTAGTGCATATAAGTACTTAAAGGGCTTATTAGAAAAGGTCTTGCAAAATCTCAATAAATAATATTCATAAACAGCATTTGTTTATATCCCAAAATCTCACTCAATCTATGGAAACATTGTATGTTTATGAATGCAAGAATGTCAATAAAAATAGAAAAACACTGCGCTTAGTAGTAGTTGTTATGAATGATTCTAGTAGTAGTTGTTATGAATGATGATTCAATTATGAATTTACCAATAATGACAAATTTTCGTGGTCAATTTTGGGATTTCGTTTTTTGTACTTTTGACTACACAAATATGATCAGCAACGGCTACCGATTGAGCCCCATTTTTCTGTGCACTAATTAAAAAATAGGGGTGTATATACAGAGTACTATATTTTTGATTTATATTATTTTCTTTTGGGTTTCACTTTGCTTTACTGAATAAAGTAGGCATGTCATGTATAGGTAGGTACGTAGATATGTCTAGTTAGTTACTTCTCTTTGTCAATAAGTGATCTAGTCATTACTAGTCTAGTTGCGTTCGTGCTTGTGATATTTTCCATCGCGTTTATGTCAAAGACAAAGGTAATGTTTACGCAATTATTAATCGTAATTATGACAGATAGACTGCACTCAACTGTTAAGAGCGACCAACCTAGGATACATTTTCATACAACAGCTCTTACGTGATTATCAAACACAAATATCTTGTGCATATTATCTAGGCTTTTATAGAAATCAAAACATTAAAACTAATCTAGTAAAGATCTCTGAAATTCTGCTATTTTACGTGAACTTTTGCCCTCCATAATGTACTTATCCATACTAATATTATAAACGGGAAAGTGTGTGTGTCGGTTTCTTTGTCCGTCTTTCACGGCAAAACGGAGCGACGGATTGACGTGATTTTTTAAGTGGAGATAGTTGAAAGGATGGAGAGTGACATAGGTTACTTTTTGTCTCTTTCTAACCCCCAAAAATGGAAGGTGGAAGTTTGTATGGAGCATTCCGCAATTTTCAAGGTAGAAAGCAAAAAATTGGTATGCGGACTATTTGTGACTAACAAAAAAATCGTGTATCATTTTTTTTTTTGGAAATCTACCCCCAAACCCTTAAAAGAGGGGGTAAAATTTTATATGGGACTTTTTGCAGTTTTCAAGGTAGGAAACTAAAAATCGGTACACAGACTCTTTGTTCCGTCCGAGTTATCTTCTGTGTTCTAAATCAGGAAAGGGGAACCGTGTTACCCCGAATTTAACGCGAGCGAAGCCGCGAGCCAAAGCTAGTATATTAAAAATATAAGAAAGTACTTCTCTAAAAGCCTTGCTTTAAATGATGACAATTTTTATAAAACACTTTTAAGAGTTTAAAAAAAACAAGTCTTTCCTGGAACAAGGTTTGTGAAATATTCGAGTAAATCACGGAATTACCGAATACTAACAGAGTGTTCTGGCGTTATCTATCTTTTTTCTCGTTGCCTCTTCATCAAACATCGCGTTGGATTGTTTAGATGAACCAACAAACTTTTAATACATGCTCAACGAGTGGGGTAGGGCCACCTTAATGAGTCGGTTTATCCTCGTTATGAACTCTAATGAAATAAAGACTTAGACAACTGACAGTTATGGCATGGCATAGTAATTTGTTCACCGTGGAGTTTCCTACCGGTTTTTCTCAATAGGAAACGACCTTTTGGAATCGTTCGCTAGCTTCTGTCGTTTTATACAGGAAAAGTTTTTAACCAGTGCGCAAATTTTGACATAATAAACTTGAATATATTTTAATAAACACGTATTTTTTATTTTGATATGTTTCAATAGTAAAAAATTAAGTTAACGCTTACGAGACTTGTTTACTCAGAAATTTATTTTATGGACGTCGCTTGCCAGTCCGTCGACTGGTCGCCCGATTCACGCCGCGCGTCGACCGCTCGCCTGACGCGCCAGCTGGTATCAGAAGTACTCACGCGCGCTCGCTCTATGCGACGGTACCTACTAACGCGGTGCGATTATTGACCCCAGTTTAGCGATACAATTTTTTAAGTTTAGACTGTGTAAAGTTATTTGTAAACGTAATTCCAATTTATCCTTCATACTTTCATGGGCTTAGGACCATCAAAATGCAGAAAATAAATCATAATAATAAGTAAGAAAGTAGGTAATACGTTTTAATCCATTCAAAATAAAACATTTAGGTATGATAGGTATTTAGACATGGTACAATTTAGATTGAAACAATTGCATTTTGGCGTATTTAAAAAATTGTGGTGTGATTTAAAAGGCTCGACGTGGTGCTGGGTCTGGGTCATGGAGTTGTTGTACCGGCTGAAAGTGGTATGGATGGAGTCCGGCTGTATTTAGCAGCTTCCATATTGCGCTTTGGCTAACACCAAAACGTCGTTCTGCGTCGTAGGTACTGGCTCTTGGATTGCGTTCAAAAAAATCGGCTTCGACTGCCAGTCGAGGTCTGCCAGACCCTTGTGCGTGGCTCGGTGTTCTGAACTGGCCGTGATCAAGCAGCCTTTGGTTAGCTGCTAAAATTGTCCTCTCATTAGGGACCGTAGGATTGAGGATCCCTTGGGCTCGCATACGAGGTACGCTCTCCCTTTCGTATCTTCTTCGTGCTGCTCGAAAATTTTCATTGCTTAACAAATACACTCGCACCATTTCATAATACTCGCGGTGAGTAAAATGAGACATTGTCACTACGCTAGTCTAGTACGCGGCACACGCGCAGGGACGGCGAAGGGCGCGAACGTCCGACCTCCACTTCCGTAAGTGACGTACTGCATGTGCATGCGTTTTGTTTATCAAACGCCGGCGCCGCATGCCCCCGCACCCCCGTCTCGTGCGCTGGGCGTGGTCAAGCGGCCGGCGGCCTTCGCATTTTCATTCATGCTCATTCATAGTATTACTATTAAATTATATCCATGTCTTACTTATTTCAAATTGGGACAAAGTGGAAAAATGAGAAAAAAAAAAGTCATAAACTAATAATGGAAATGTGTTCTATTGCTTACACTGAGCCACCAAAAAAAATTTACGCAGTGGTTAAAAAATTTTCCTGTATAGTTGTTCTAAATAAAATATACTACCTACTGACTGGCCTGTTGTTGTAGTGGTTAGTGCCCTACCGTAGGTAGATCGTGAGTACGATTTCCATTCCGGACAAATGTTTGTGTGATGAGCACGATCATATATTCTGGGTCTAGCGACCCGCCCCAACTTCGCACGGGTGCAATAGTGAAAACCTTCCTCTTGAATCACTCTATCTATTAACGAAAACCGCATCAAAATCCGTTGCATAGTTTTAAAGATCTAAGCATACATAGGGACAGACAGCGGGAAGCGACTTTCTTTTATACTATGTAGTGATTATGAATCCAGAGAGCCATTCCGGATGTATGAAGCTAGCCAATAAGAGCGAAAGATTTAGATCTTATTGGCATACTTGGACAGACAGCGGAAAAAGACTTCGTATTATTATACTATGTAGTGATATGTATGTATTTAGAAATATATAAGTATGTTTATCAGTTGTCTAGTACTCATAGCACAGGCTCTGCTTAGTTTGGGGTGACGAATACCATCATCGTGTGATTTATGTGCAAAATATTATAAGTCATCTGAGTATTTACTTGCTGCTGATGCTGAGTATTACTGACCATGTGTAACGTATTTCCTTTTAGTAAATCTTTTTTACTAGCTTCTTCATCAATTCACATTTGTAACCCAAAAAAAATCCACACATTTTCGTTATAATTCTTTGTTTTTTAAGTACCTAATGTAAACTAGTGCTTAACTGTGATCCCACCTGATGGCAAGCAGTGATGCAATCGTTGATGGTGAGACGCACTAGTGTATTAAGAGCCTATTCACTCTGGCTTTGAAGACACCTAAATTATAATCGGACGGGAAGACCGCAGCAGGTAAACTGGTCCATTCCTTCGATGTACGTGGTATAAACGGAAGTTTTTTCATGAAAATCGAGCTTACGGAGTCCCGTCATCTTGACGTTAATATTTTTCAGCATCACTGCAGATAATAAATCTAATACCTATAGCGTAGCATCACCTACCAATTGCGCCAATTCAACACCATGATAATCATAGATTTCTACATGCATTGCATTGCATCAGCTTTATAATGTTCCCACTGCTGGGACTCAGGGCTTCTCTCTAGGAGAGGGAATGGGCCGTAATCCACCACGCGGGCCCGGTGCGGGTTGGTGGATGTCACATGTTTTCAAATTTTTGGTTCTAAGACATGTTTATTTATTTTTCAGATTTCTATGAAGATAACAAATTTTTACGGTTCGCTTACAAACCAGATTTATTCACTGAATGTACCACAAAATAAGTAATTACATAAAAAAAACTTTTCGATATATTTTGCTCAGAAAATCGAAAAAAAAAATTCGTAACAGCCTATTTTTTACTGAGCAATTACGCAAAAATTAGTAATGATACTATTTTAGGATGATGATAAAAAAATCTCGTTGTATAATCATTATCAAATGGTGCCGTCTGCATCTACTGAACATGTAGGTACTTACGTACCTACTTATTTTTTCTTTATATATGTGTGTAGTAGTTCCAATTACGTATGATAGTTATTATATTCAAGGGCGTATCTGAATATTAGCTCTTAAAACGACTTCAGTCGCTACTGGAATGTTTTTGTAAAGAAATCAGTTAAAACTGACATCCCCGTCGCCGGGATGCTGATCCCGATTTCCGGCCACCGTAGGCGCGGGCTTGCGGACGGCGTACAATGGGTAGCACGCTGTCCGATCGTCCGGTTACCGACCGGACCGAGCCCAAGTCGTCGACGGCGCGTACTGTAACCGCGCGCCTCAAGGAGCTGTCAGCAAACCCTAGACCCAGCCTGCTAACTGCAGGCAGGCAGGCTCGAAGCCTGCTTGGGTCATGGGTCAGCTTCCGAAAGGGATACCCGGCCCCGGCACGATAGGCAACGAAGGAACGGGGTAGGTTTTAGTCAGTAAGAGTCTGACACTACTTCCCGGTTCGCCCAAGGGCGGGATAATGTTTACGGAAAAATAATTGCTGGTTAAGTAAGAAATGTACATAGCTTAAGTAAATCAATCAATATTTAGCAAAGAAAATGGGATCAAAGGTCAGCGAAGTCTATCCACAGATGACCAGAATTAAATGTACAGATATTCGTACTGTCTATAGGCAGCATTAGGAGTATGTGTGCTTTAGAATACTGTAATTAGAGACACAATAGAAAGACAATAGCCGCCTTATTCCAAAACGCGATCTAAAATAGTTCCGGGACTATTACTAGGTTTAATCTATATCTATACTTATAATAAATCTGTAGAAGTAAAAATTCTGTACATTGTAAATATCAAAAAAATAAATGGCAGGGGGTGTCGACACCGAACCCAAAAATGTGATTAAAATTTTTTTTATCTGTCTGTCTGTTTGTCTGTCTGTCTGACTGTCTGTCTGTTTGTTCAGGCATCACGCAAAAACTACCGGTTCGATTACGATGAAACTTGGTATAATTATTCTTTAATATCCTGGGCACCACACTGGGTACTTTTTATCCCGGAAAAGTATATACAATAAAAAACAAACTTAATCGTTCGATCCCTAGACCCGATTACTATACCAACCGCAAATAATAAGTTTGTCGTAGGTTACGTCACCCGTTTCTATTGTAATTAGCCACAAAGGGCCCGCGCCGGGACAGAAGTATTACCGGTATGCTCGATAGATAACGTCCTACACAAATAGCATTTTACACAAAAAACTCTTTGATAAGTTTCGTCGCTCACGCGAACGAAGTTGCGGGCCCAGCTAGTGCCAATTAAAACTAGTAATAGTCCCGGAACTATTTTAGATCGCGTTTTGGAATAAGGCGGAAAGTGTGCGAACCGGCGTTCGCTTGGGGCTTGAGTAATTAATTCCGCCCAGATGTTCAAGGGACTATAACGCCTTAAGGGGATTACATCGCCCAAATCCAAAAAAACACCTTGGTTGATTGAAGTTTATAGATTATTCCTTATGTGGGTCGTTCTTCTTTTTTATCGACAATGACTTGTCTTCTCCGCAAAAAAAAATAATATTTTGCTCATAAATACTAAATTACTTAATTTTTTTATATAAAAATACACTTGACAATGCAATAATTTTAATATCCTCAAAACTAGATTTTATTCATAATTATTTTTTACAAAATCAGTGTGACATAGTATACAAAAAGCGTGACGGAGGTGTTATACATACAAATAAAGTGTGTCCCTCTATGACTAGTAATGTAAACAAACTGCTCTCGTAAAAAAAAATCACATTGAAAGTTTCTATCCAAGAACATTTACTGAACTACTTAACCTTTTTTATTACATTAATAAGAAGAAATAATTTTTAATGTTTATATTATTAAATAAAAAAATATTTTATTGGCTGTCTCCTGATGTATATGATTTTAGTTGCTACCTTCTGTCACTCATTTTATGGTAAAAAATTGTGTGCGTTAGAAACTTTGACCTTGGTCACTAGGTTCGAGAATAGTCCCCCTCCACCCCACACTCGCGCTATACGTTCCTACGCCCCGGCAATACCAGTCAGCAGCTCGCAAACAGTAAAAGGAGGGGCGTGTGTTTATTTAGCGACCGCTCTGTCACGTAAGTTACGACTTTCAAATGTTATTCTAATTTCGGGGTTTTAATATTATTTGATTAATTTATGATAAATATTTCATATATACCCAGTTTTATGCGTAAATTATAATTAGGAAAATGCTGAATATCTCGAACACTACTATTTTACACCTCTGTCACGTAGCCCCTCTGTCACGAAAATGTGTGACGGAGTGGTATAACTCGTGACGGAGTGGTCATTTTTGTATGGAACTTAGAGCCTTAGTTAATATCCATAATAGATGATTGCTAGTTTTTTTATGTTGGTTATTCTATCGTCAACTATTTTGTTAATTTAAGGTATTACCATCAAGTAAATGAAAAAATGGCATTATCTGCGGCCGAAAGACAGCGACGGTGTCGTGAAAAAATAAAGCTTAACCCTGAACTTGTTGCAGAAGTAAAACGTAAAGATTTAGAAAGATATCATGCTCGCAAAACATTACTTAAGGATATGACATCAAAAGAACATAAAAAAATAAAAAGACAATGGCAGATTAGAAATAAAAAGAGAAGAGAAAGACAGAAAACTTTGCAGAACGTTTTGATTAACACTTCGGCTTCTACACCGCCTCCTTCAAGTCCCAGACTACTTTCATTAAGTCCCAGATCTCGTTCACTGACTCCAGATTCGTCTTTTGCCAATAGCAGGGGAAAAAAAACAAGTGCGACGAGATAGATCACGCCTTTATAGACAAAATATTCGTACTCATTTCAACCTCGGATATAGAAGAACCACTGACTGATATAACTAATATAATTGGTTCTACTAAGGGATTTTATAAGTCTGTGTATACCTCTACTTCAGAAGACGAAGATGACCAGCCTCTTCTTAATTTGAGAAAATCTGTAGATACAAAACCAAGTACATCACACGATCTACTAGTGGATAAGATCCATCCATTATTAATAAAAAATGGAATACATCTTTTAGTCAAAGTACTAAGTGAAAGAAAAATTGAGTACACTTACTTAGGAGTAGCAAAAAGTGGAGTGGATGAAGATGGAGATGTTCGAGTGATGTTTTATAAATCTGTTGATGATACTGGGAAATTGCTTAAATTGGTAGAGACTGATGTGTCAGATGTGATGTATGAAAATTTGTTACAAATTATTCCACCTCCTAAGATAATTAAAAGAGGAAAACGCGTGTTTTACGAATACGATCAACCAATAGAAGTTTTTGAAAAGTAGAGTTAGTGAAAAGATATTGTAAGACTAAATTAATATCTACCAAAGAATGGACACCAAGCATCAAGACTTGTAGTAACATTTTAAGTATATACTATGTTTTTTATTGTTTTCTAAAATTAAAAATTGTTGTAAGGTTGGTTTTGTTCGGCGGACGTAAACATTGTTTACCACTCCGTCACTTCGTTAACCACTCTGTCACAATTTTGTCCCCCTTAAAATTTTAGTTCAAAGTAAGTTATGAACCACTTCATTGTTAGTATTTACAAAAATAACGTTTTCTAGTATTATATGCTAAATAATAAAGGTGTTCACTAGATTTGTAAGCGACTTTATTGGGCGACTTTCATAATATTAAAAAGTTTTATGTCTTATGAAGCAAAAATGTGACAGAGTGGTATTGGATAATTAAAAAAAAATGATTATTTAAAAATTCCGTCCAATGGAGATAGACAATAGTAAATGTTTATATTCTTGATAAGAAAGTAATAAGAAACTGAAGTTCTGATTTAAAATGAGACATAAAAAAAATAGATACTTTTGTGACTGAGGTGTTATTTTTTTCATACTATTCCTACGAAATTTGAAATAAAATGAAAATTACATGTAATACTTCGCTGCATTATATGTTTTTGTAATCTACAATAATGAGGTAGTAGTTTAAATCACATTTCACTAAATAAATCACAAGTTTATTTTTTTATCAAAAATAAAAATTTGCTGGTCAGATTGTCGATAAAAAAGAAGAACGTCCCATGTACGATTACCATATAAAAATGAAGGGGTTACTTAAGGACATTACTAATAAATTGTATTGATTACGTTTCTCAAAAAAATACCCTATCTCTAGAAAAAAAATCTGGTAAATAGGCCTTTTTTGAACATTAATTCCATATTTTCTCGAAAACGGCTCCATATTTGAATTTATACTAAAATATATGTTACGATAAATTGAATAACTTGTATTGATTTTTTTTCTAATTTTATTGAATATCGATAAGTAATCAAGAAAAAACTCGAATCAGTACTAACACCCCGCGCGCAGCACCCCCTGCAATGCCTGTGTAGAGGTCAATTCTTCTATACTAGTGTAGAGGTAAATTCTTCAAGGTCATTGAGCAATGTAATACCCTTAAGTTTCAATTACATGGCCTTATTATTATTATGGCTTACAAATAGATTTTTCAAAAACTTATTCATACTCGCCTACATCATAAAAAAAGGAAGCCTTGCGCAAATTTTCACTTTCTTAGACCAAGTCAGTAGTTTTGACTGTATGTCGATAAGTCAGTCAGTCAGTTCCTTTTTTTTATATATAGATACTTTAGCTTTAACTACAAATTGATATGCCTTCGTACGTGTGTGACTGTACATCATCATTACAGCTAGACCTTACTCAAGGTTGCTATAAGTATTATCTCAGTAGTTAATAGATTTGATTGAGATAAAAAAATTAATCAGACAATATCATGTCGGAAACTCGACACAGGGGACTTAACGTGTTTAAAACGTCAGGCCCATGTGTGAGAAAGAAGGATGTATGTTTCAAAGATTCAAAGCATTTTATTTAAAATAAACTATTTACAGGCACTTTTGAAAAGTCAAGAAGTCGGTCTGTCAGAAAAATAAATGATGCTAATTGCACATTCCAAAGCGTAGATCTCTATGAAGAAGAATGTGCAAGAAACTCCATGGACACTCTTTTCAAACTTGTTATGTATTACAAAATATCTCAGTTACATGTTTCTTCTCGCTGCTATTATGTGAGAACAATATAAATAAGAAAAAGAGTTTAAAAAAAATGGTCTAATTATAATATTAAAATAAACCACTGGCAACTAAGAGATGACCATGGGAGCTACAGACCCTATATAGGGTAACGTAATTAGTGAACGATACTTACACACGTGATTGTAGTCATGATAACAAACAACTTTTACTATGGGAACAAACATTGGCGGCAACGCGTGAATTCTGATCAGTAAAAGTCTCGTCAAAATCGGTTCAGCCGTTTTGAAGATTAGCCGGAACAAACATACAGACAAAAATTTTTTTGTTATTGGTGTCGAATATTCTTTCGTATATGTTAATTAGTAAAAAAAGATATCAGACACTTTATAGTAAAATTAGCCTTACAATGTTCCCACAGCTGGGACTCAGGTTTCCTCTCTAGGAGAGGGAATGGGTCGTAATTTCCACCACACTGCGGATTGGTGATGTCATAAGTCTTGGAATTTTTGGTTCTAGGACAAGCCGGTTTCCTCACTATGTTTTTCTTCACCGTTTTAAAAGCAGTGGTGATGAAATAAATTACACAAAGTAATAATATTAATGCTCTTAAATACAATCTTGTGGAATCAGAAATACCGTACTATAGGTATGTGCCCGACCCAGTTCTCAACAATGGCAATATCACATTGTATTGAGATCGATCTATCATCACTGACAGGACTATTGTTGCCAATAAGCCTGACATAGTGGTGATAGATCGACTAGAGCGTCACACAATGATTGTTGATATAGCGGTCCCTCATGACGAGAACCTCGTAAAAGCTGAGAAGGATAAACAAACTAAATATCTTGACTTGGCTCGCGAGGTTGTCGACATGTGGGAAGTGGACACAGCAGTCATTGTGCCGATAGTCGTGATGGCCAATGGCTTAATAGCCAAGAGCCTCGACCAACATCTGAGGAAGCTCTCGCTAGGCAGTTGGATCAAGGCCTGATTCAGAAGGCAGTATTCTTGGTCACGGCGCGCATTGTCCGGAGATTCCTCTCTCAGGAGCCTTGACCACCGGCAGCTTGGACCCTGTTCCCGATGCTGGTGGACTACTATTGTTTATATTTTTTTTTATAATGTTTTTGTTAAGAAATATTTAAAAATATATGAAATATGTATGTATAACGTAAATAAATGGAATAATAATAATTTATTCATCTAAAGACAACTTTTGGTCCACATTATATGTTAGTATCACTTATGAACCCACGACCTATACTTACAAGTCAAGGCCGTTAGCGCTAGGCCATCACTGCTCTCAACAATACTTCAGTATTTTTTTTTATAGGCTCTCGTTTGACCACTATCTCACCTGATGGAAAACGATGACATGGTCGCGCGCGCGCTTGCCTAGCAATAACTTATTCACTCTCTCACATAATAGAAGCGACAAGAAAAATGTAACCAAGATTTATGTAACTCATAATATTATGATTTTAACAGAATGACCCAATAACACGCGCCATCATCAGCGAGACATTTGAGTGAGAATGACAAACTCTCAACTGCCATGCTCGTTTAAGTCAAACCAATTGTAATACCATTGAAGACGCCGACAGAATATATAATCAATTGGCATCTATGTCTGTTTAATTGTCTATATTGAGTTAGTAGATAAAGTAGACTCACTAACTCTTAGTATTAGCAAATGTACTTGTCAGAGAGAATCTAACCTGGCTGGCCTCCAAATTGTGGTAACAGAGGACACACCCCAGGCCATCAGTGCTCAGGACTGTATTTCCAGCCAGGTACCCCACATTCAGCAAGAATTAACTAAAGGGGTATACTCAGTAAATTGTAGTTTATCCTCTTCTGTCAATGGGGATTATAAGTCTATTATGTTTTCGGACAGTATAGGAAGAGGTTTAGGGCAATTAGTTAGTAACAACCTCCCATTTTCTTCTCAAAATCACTGTACACCTCAAGCTTCCTATCATCATATTATGTCATTAGTTAAGGAACAAGTATATGATCCCAATGCCATTATAACTGTATTTGTGGGTAATAGCTTAAATGTAAATAGAGATGATATAACTAATAATGTTACAGAGCTAATGAAGATAAATTGTAAAAAGATTATTTTGTGTGCTTTTCCATACTTTGAGCACTTATCATATAGGCAAAACAAGTACATACATATGCTAAATATGCATATGCATTTTTTAGTAAGTCACCACTGCGGGAAGTTTTTATTTTTTGACATCAACAATTTTGTTGATAAACTTTTGTCGACTAGGTATACTGTGTACCTACCTGTTATTTTTAGACGTCAAATAGCGAAGCTATTAGCTTTTAATATTCACTCAGACATAAGTAGTATGTCGATGTACCCAATTATCAATTCCAACATTAGTAATAGTACTAATGATATGTTTGCTGGCTCCATTACTTTAAACTAGATAAAATGACAACAGTTGGTACCGTTGGCAATTTAGATCAATTAAAAAATAAGGTATCTTCTAGCATTCATACTAAAGGGGCTAAGCAAAAATCGTTTAATTTGTTTCTTCAAAACATTCAGGGTTTTTCTTCGAAACAATTGGAAATTGAATTATTTTTAGAAAAAACAAAGTTTGACATCATTTGTATTACTGAGCATTGGTTAAAGGACTTTGAAATGCTAATCAATTATGAGAATTATAATATGGGCAGTTGTTTTAATCGAAAATCAATGTTACGTGGAGGTTCACTAATCCTAATTAAAAGTTGTATCAAATTTAAAACTCGTAAAGACATAGTTTCACTGTCCGTTGAACATAGCATTGAACTGTCTTGTGTTGAGCTGGATAGGCATGTCATAGTGTGCGTTTACAGGCCCCCTAATTATCAAAACTACTCTGTTTTTGAGTCAGTCATGGAAGATGTTATGGCAAAACTTGCAACTGGTAACAAACTAGTAGTTATCTGTGGAGACTTTAACATTAATATTTTAGAAAATAATTCAGATAGCAATAGATTTTTAAATCTTTTCAAATCATTTAATTTATCAAATGTTTTCATAGAACCAACTCGTACTACCACTACTTCTGCTACATGTATTGATAATGTTTTTTGTTGCTGTGACTATTTAGAAAAGGCCATTGTAGATTATTTGCCTTCTGATCATAGCGGCCTGTTGGTAACTTTTGAATCCATTATACCAATACAACAAGTGCAAATACAATCCAGACCAATAACATCCGGTAAACTGAATAAATTTAACAACACTTTAATTAACAAGTTAGGTGATTGGAACCTTGCAGTGAACAATGGTAATATTTTGTATAACGATTTTTTTTCAATAGTCCAAACCGAATTTAATAAGACATTTGAGAAGAAAACTAAAAGTATCTGTCCTAAGTTTAGGTTTAGTGACTGGGCGACTAAAGGAATCAGGATAAGTAGGGAAAGACTTTTCGAGCTGTATGGCCTTAAGCCTATTATTAACACTGAAACTTTTAATAAGTATGTTGCTACCTATTCAAAAATGTTTAAAAATACTTGTAAGGCAGCTAAGGCCTTATATATTAGCAACAAGGTTAAAACAGCAGATAATAAAATAAAAACGGTTTGGAAAATCATAAATAATGAAACCAACAGGAACAAAATACATAATAATGATTACATATTAGAGACTCATCATGGTCTTATTAGTGATAACAAAGTAGTTGCGGAAGAATTTGTAAATTTCTTTACCAGTGTGCCAATAAAAACTACTGAAGCCCTAAATTCATCACCATCTCATGCTTTTGGTTTATTACAGGCTAATGTTGCAGCCTGCCCCACTGAATTTAACTTTAAGCATATAAACCCCATAACAGTAGTAAAAGCATTTAAACAAATCAAGGTTAAATTAACTGAAGATCTTTGGGGTATGTCTATCAAAGTTTGTACCTCAATTATTGAGACTATAGCGCCATACTTAGCATTAATATTTAATTTGTGTACAGATCAAGGTGTCTTTCCGGATCTAATGAAATATAGTAAAGTTATACCACTTTTTAAATCCGGGGACAGTAAAGACTCTAATAATTATAGGCCAGTGTCTGTGTTGCCAGTTTTTAGCAAAATATTTGAGAAGGTGATGTTGGATCAAATGCTTAATCATTTTAACACAAATAACATCTTACACGATAAACAGTATGGTTTCACCAAAGGACGTTGTACAACTGACGCTGGTGTCTCCTTATTAAAACAAATTTTTAATGCGTGGGAAGAGGCACAAGATGCTATAGGCATATTCTGCGACCTGTCTAAGGCGTTTGATTGTGTGGTTCATGAAACATTACTCCTGAAACTTGAGCATTACGGACTAGGCAAAACAGCGTTAAACTTATTAAAATCATATTTGAGTGATAGACAGCAATTAGTTCAGATAAACGGTGTCAATTCGTCGGGGTTAAATGTTAAAATGGGAGTACCCCAAGGTTCGATTTTAGGTCCTTTTTTATTTTTAGTTTACATTAATGATTTACCCCATTTGTTGCAAAATAAACTTAATATGGTGTTGTTTGCTGACGACACTTCTTTGATTTTTAAGGTAAATAGAAGGACTAATAATCTTGACGACGAAAATAACGCCCTACTGCAGGTCCAAAACTGGTTCACTGCTAATAATCTAGTTTTAAATGGGAAGAAAACTAAATGCATAAGATTTTCCTTACCGAATGTCAAAAGTAGTGAATGTGACATAGTATTGAACAACGAGAAACTAGAATTCGTCGATAAAACGGTTTTCCTGGGGATTACGCTTGACTCAAGGCTACAGTGGGGTCCTCATTTAACATCTCTTGCAGGACGGCTTAGCTCAGCTGCATATGCTGTTAGAAAAATCCGCCAATTTACGGATGTTGATACCGCTAGACTAGTCTATTTTAGTTATTTTCATAGTATCATGTCATACGGTATCTTACTATGGGGACGGGCTGCAGACATCCACTCTATTTTTATATTACAGAAAAGAGCCATCAGAGCCATCTACAATCTCCGCCGGTGCGATTCTCTAAGGGAACTGTTTAAAGATATTAACATCATGACGGTGCCTTGTCAATATATCTATGAAAACATCATGTACGTTAGAAAGAATCTTCACCTTTTTAGTAAAAGAGGCGATAGGCATAATTATGTCACAAGGAATAGGGACCTTTTAGTTCAACCAGGGTTCAGACTGGCTAAAGTAGCGTCTTCTTTCATGGGGTACTGTTTAAAATGTTACAATAAAATACCTCCTCACATATTAGAACTCAATGAAACAAAATTTAAATCTTGTATTAAACGCACACTATGTACACGGGCATATTATAGCTTGGAGGATTATATTCAAGATAAAAATGCTTGGGTTAGTGCTGGTCCAGCTCCACTACCAGCAGGGCGTACAAATTGATTAGTTTGAAAAATACTTTTTTATCTTTTTATTTAATATTAAATTATTATTGTATAATGTAGAAGCATTTATTTTCAAAGTTTGTAAATGTGAGTACCATGGAGCAATTTACGGTATTTGGAAATTGGACTTGTTTGACATAAATGAGCATGGTGGTTGAGAGTTTGTCATGCTCACTCAAATGTCTCACTGATGGTGGCGCGTGTGTTGGATCATTCGGTTCCCTTCAAAATGGTTGAGCTGAGTGGTGCTGATATACGCGTCATGTTCGTGAACGGGCGCTGTCAGTTGAGACTGGTCATCTCTTAGCTACCAGTGGTTTATTTTAATATCTTTATTTAGAATGCCTTTTTTTTTTCGTGTTTACTTTATTTTATTGACATTGTTCTCACATAGTAGCAGCGACAAGAAACATGTTACAGAGATATTTGTTATACATAAAATGATTGAAAAGAGTGTCCATGGAGTTTCTTGCACATTCTTCTCCATAGAGATCTACGCTTTGGAATGTGCAATTAGCATCATTTTTTTTTCTGACAGACTGACACCTTGACCTTTCAAAAGTGCCTGTAAATGGTTTATTTGAAATAAATGCTTTTGAATCTTTGAATCTTTGAATCTTTATAGTTCGCACGGCTATGGATCAGACCACCCAGGGTAGAAAAGGGACCTCTTGAAATCACTACATAGTATAAAACAAAGTCGCTTCCCGCTGTCTGTCCCTATGTATGCTTAGATCTTTAAAACTACGCAACGGATTTTGATGCAGTTTTTTTCGCGTCGTCGACGACTTGGGCTCGGTCCAGTCGGTTACCGGACGATCGGACAGCGTGCTACCCATTGCACGCCGTCCGCAAGCCCCAGAACCCTAGAAAGCAAGTATTACTGACCATGTACAATGGCCTGAATATTTGATCGAAAGATATTTTAGGAATTTACTGCAAGTAGATGGATGGAGAGGAAGATGGAGGCCAAAGAAGAGATGGATGGATTGTGTGAAGAGTGATATGAAAGAAAAGGAAGTTAGTGATAGTGTGACGGCTGACAGGATAGAGTGGAAGAAAAAAACGTGTTGCGCCGACCCCAAGTAATATGGGACAAGGGCAGGAAGAAGAAGACTGCAACAAATATTTCACACAATGTGTTAAAAATTATTTTTTTGACAGCCTGTTGGTCTAGTAGTTAGTGGCCCTGACTGCTATGCTAGAGGTCGTGGGTTCGATTCCCACCCAGGACAAATGTTTGTGTAATGAGCACGATCATTTGTTCTGTGTCTGGGTGTTATTTATCTATAATATGTATGTATTTAGAAATATATAAGTATGTTTATCAGCTGTCTGGTACCCATAACACCAGCTCTGCTTAGCTTGGGACTAGACGGTGTTGTGTGATAGTTGTGAAAATATTATATTATATTATATTAAAATATTTAATTTATACATTTGTAACTTCCTAGGCTATTAATTAGATCGGAATTTTAGCACTGGAGCTACCGGTTCTACTAAAATAATACGAATGTCCTAGAAATTATTTTTTGTTAGTGTATTCATGGTCAATATTGTGCAATAATATAATTAGATGATTGCAAACCAGTTTTTTTTTTTTCATATTAAAAATAGCTCAGGTGAACATAGTTTTTATGCTTATTTTTCCCAAATGTTACAAAAAGGTAGACGTCATAAAAGTTTTTTTTGGTTTTAATAGTTTGTCGGCGTTGCTATGGTTACATGCAGCACTTAGATTTATGGCTGATTTCATCATTCAAAATAAAAACTTAGTTCAACTAAACTGAGCTCAGCGTAATCTAGTTTAAAGACCCGTGTCGAAAACATGGGCGACAACAAAAGAATTGAAACTGAGTTTAGCGTAAACTAGGTTCAAGTCATCGCGGTGAAACGCAAAATGAATCTATAATCTCGATTAGTCGCTCAAACTGCGTTTTGTTTGAACGAATCGCGATTAGTTTATTGGTGAATTTGGCTCTTAGACCTAAAAATGATCGGTTATTGCGCATTCAAGGTCGACCGCCATGATGGTTCAACTTGTGTGACGAGGATTAGGGGCCATTCAAATATTACGTTAGCACTACAGGGAGTGGGGGTCTTTGGTTTGCTTATTTTTGATGACATGGAGGATGGTGGTCTATGGTGATTACGTCAGCAGTTTTTTTTTTTAAGAGAACAGTCTCGATGATCCAAAATCAGATGAAAGTGAGTAGACAGACCATAGAAATATACAAAAACAGACAAATATCCCTGAGCAATGTTTACGGTTGCATCGAATTTAACAACTTGAATTGGAACAATTCCAATGTCGACCGATCGGAATTAAACTCGAGAGTAAGCCCCCAGGGTCTGGCGCGAGAAGTCGCCGCCGCCGATTGCCTCCACGAGGACACGGCGGTGCTCCGCTCATGTGGGGCACTTCTCCACCGTTGCCCGACCTGGTAGCCCTTGTCAGCCGTAGCCCTTGCTGCTACTAGACTAGTGAACGCAACTCCATAACAAAAACTTTTATAAATACGCAAGTATGTATACTTATGAACATAATTTTAATTCAATGATGACTTGGCAAAACTTAAAATAACGTAAGAATGTTGTAAATTGAAAAACTAACTACGCACGAATAAATTACTTGATTTCTACTATTTTTTTCCAATAATTGAAACGTCGTGGTGAATACAGAAAACAATTGATTCCATAGAAACCACGTTTAATTAATTATCATAATATATTATAATGTATACATACACGAACAATTTGTGTACAAAATCTTGGTTTTTGTTCGTTAGAAATAATTTCAACTAAATTGAAACTTCTTTCCGGTTGGAAATCACCTAACTGTACCTGATATACACCCCTATTTTTTAATTAGTGCACAAAAAAATGGGGCTCAATCAGTACCCGTTACTGATCATATTTATGTAGTCAAAAGTACAAAAAACGAAATTCCAAAATTGTCCACGAAAATTTGTCATTATTGGTAAATTCATAATTGAATCATTATTCATAACAACTACTACTAGAAAATACTAAGCGCCGTGTTTTTCCATTTTTATTGACATTCTTTCATTCATAAAAAATAACCTGTACAATGTTTCCAGAAATTGAGTGAGATTTTGGGATCTATACAAACGCTCATAACTTTGCTGTTTATGAATATTATTTATTGAGACTTTACTTAACTTATAACAAGACCTTTTCTAATAAGCCCTTTAAGTATTTGCCATAATTAAAAAATAGTGGTCTATAAATAACATTTTTTTTTACTTAATGTAAAAGTATATTCGATACCTATAATAAAATCTTTTTTTTTAATATTTTGTCTGTCCGTTAGTTCCGTCTAATCTCCGATACAGCTAGACCGACTTTAATGGGACTTTTACTGATAAACACGGACACGTGATATTATAAGGAATAACTTGGATTACTTTTATTTTAGACATAGATTTAGGTCCAATTTCATCATTCACTATAAAAAACTTAGTTCAACTAAACGGAGATCAGCGTAATCTAGTTTAAAGACCCGTGTCGAAAACATAGGCAAAAACAAAAGAATGAAAACTAAGTTAGCGTGAACTAGATTCAATTCATAGCGGTGAAACTCAAAATGAAGTTATAGTCTGGATAAGATACTCAAACTGTGTTTTGTTTTAAATAATCGCGATTAGTTTTATTGGAGAATTTGGCCTTAGGGTTCAGCGCAAAAATTTCTTGAAATTGTGAATAAATTAATGGCATTGCGCTGTTTTATACGACTGACTTAAACGACGGTCGGGTACCCGTTTAAGGCCAGGTTTTATTCTTTTTGAGCTTTTTCTGAAACTCTGTAAATCCACAAATATAAAAGAGAACATCATGGATTCTTTTTTTTTCAAATAAATTTGGTCATATTTATGACCAACCGCCGTCAAAACATGATATTTTGTTGGCTCGATAAAAAAAAAATCGCAGACTTTCGATTTTAAAGCCGTATATCAACGAGATTACGTCACGGCAATAATTGAAAGTTACATATAAAGTAGTAAAGCTTGTATTTTTTTTAAAAGGTTCTGGTAATAACAAAAGCACAATCTTGAATAGTTATTACGATTTTTTTTATATATTAAAAAAAATTCGCCGTCACGGGCACGTGAAGTCGACGTAGACTCGGGCGAATTCTATATGACTACAACTGGCTCTTAATGACGTGCAAATGACATTCAACACTCAACCTTAACGTGACGTAAGTAAGTAACTTATTTCCTTAACTGTACTTTGTTAAAAACATAAAATTAATATACCACAACGTTCACACAACATCTAGTCCTAAACTAAGCAGAGCTTACTGCTTACTAGACAACTGAAAAACATACTTATATATTTCTATATAATAATAATAGGAGGTTGTCGACATGTGGGAAGTGGATTCGGTGATCATTGTACCGATAGTTGTGTCGGGTAATGGCTTAATAGCCAAGAGCCTCGACCAACACCTTAGGAGGCTTTCGTTAGGCGGCTGGATCAAGGGCTTGATTCAGAAAGCGGTACTCCTGGACACGGCTCGTATTGTTAGGAGGTTCCTTTCTCTGGAGCCCTGACCGCCGGTAGCTTGGACCCTGTTCCCGATACCGGTGGGACACTATTTTTTATATTTTTAAATGTTTTTTTTTTAAAGAAATATTTAAAAATATTATAAAATATGTTTAAAAAATAAATGAATGGAATAATATAATAATATTTTATTAAGCACATTATAGACACATACATCAGTGGTGCTCTGGCTCTTGTACTAGGATAACCTGTGTTACAAGAAACCTCCTACCTCTCAAAATACAGGGTGTTTAATAAAAAGAAACATGATAGACTAACAGAGAAAAAAAAAACACTAAAAAAAATCGTAAAAATAACAATAACAAAAACTACTTAAAATTGATTTTATACTTTTTTCAGAAAGAATGTTATAAACATGACAAGAGTGTGCCACTCACCCCTGAGTGTAAAGAGTGAGTGAGTTGGATGAGTGGGTGTGTAGTGTTTGTGAGTGTGTATCAAAGCATCAAATAACTGAATACACTCATATTATAGGTAAATTACACCCAGCCATAGATCACAGATCGTGCTCATCACATAATTATACATTTGTCTTGGGTGGGAATCGAACCCACGACTTCCGGTACAGCAGTAAGAGCCACAAACCACTAGACCAACAGGCCAGTCATTGTCTAATTACAGTACAAATCCCGCTTGTCAGCGAAGGTCAAACTCAAGCGGGTTTAGGAAAAACCAGATAACAAGCGATTCCATAGACAAAACATAGCATTAAAAGATTACGTTGAGTTTTTGCAAGACTTAATGATGACTTATTTTATTTTGATGAGTTATTTTTTTTTTGTTTGTAAATACTTACATAATTCAAAAAATCGTAAGATTAACTCGCCAACCAAAATTAAATATGATATCCTCATTGTTTTTTGCCGTCTGTACGGTCCGGGGTCAAAAGTGCAGTTGCACTCTAACAATGCTAAACTGTCTAAAATTTCTTTGTAGTAGAATTCCAGTGTTCTGCAACTAGTTTATTCAATAGATTCTATGCTACAAACTAAATGGGTAATGATCCATTGACCCTCTTTTACAAAGAAATTTTACATACTTTAGTGTCAGTAGAGTGCAATTGCACTTTTGAGCCCTGACTGTACCAATGTTTATTAATAGAGTGCAATGGAATGCCAGTATGTTGAACTCAGATATTACCGAGCCTCCCTAGAAAACTAGTATTAAACCAGTCGTTATGCACCGAGTGGTTATAGGATATGACGTGTGTTTATAAAGAAGCTGGTCGGAATGTAACAGTCCATAACAGAACATTAACTTCTCATACAAAATAGTACAGGGGCCTTGTCGTGACGTCCGAGCGAGAACGAGGTATGGCGTAATACACCCTTTATAGCTCCATCCCTTCAACAGTTCAGTTTAGGCCGTCAAATGGATCGCGTTTAAAGCTTGTGGTAGAGCTTCAAAGCGTTAATCAACCCTTCTAGAACAAAATTGTCTATTGGTTTGTGTCTACAGGTTGCCTCTACTGTATTGTATTTGTGAACTAATTTATTGTATTTATGAACGATTGTATTGTATTTATGAACTAGCTATTTTATTGTGTTTGTAAAATATAGTATCGTATTTGATTGTACTATTTTTGTTTCTCGTATTTTTACTCTCTATCGAACAGTAAATTTTCGCACGATTCCTACATACAAGTACTACTTTCTTTGAACAGCCTTTGTACAATATCTTTGACGAATTAAATTATTTGTGACTTGAATACAGCACCATGGCTTTATTCTCCAGAAGGATACCTAGGAAGAGGTACACCCTCATTCTCCAGTTAGGTGAATATTCTATGTCACAGCAGGCAAGCTTACTGCCAGTAAGCGGGCACCAATCTCAAAACTGTCAGTCATCAACTGCTCAAATGTCCTTTCTCTGGTATTGTTCATCAAGCCGTCGCTCCTCAGTAGTCCGAGTTGAGCTCCACGAATTCTGACCAATGCTTGCACTGACTGGACATATCCATTCAAATCTGTATAGTTCTTTCTTCAAAAACATGGGATACTAATGTACATTGTTCTCATTATTATGGTTTGATCACTACCCGCCTTATTTCAAAACCCGATCTAAAATAGTTCAGGGACTATTACTAGTTATAATAATAGTCCCAGAAATACATTTAGATCGCTTTTAATTGATATTAAATTTAGTAATAATCCCGGAAATTATATTTAGATACTGTTTAATCGGGATTAAACCTAGTAATAGTACCGGAACTATTTTAATCGGTACATGTTTATAGTATGGACTTTAAAAGAGACTTTGACCTCTGAGTTTGTTTCGGTGTTTCATCTATGTAGTCCTTTAGGTATCACCGGCCTCATCTAGTTTAAACTGGCGAAAATATTGACGTGTAAAAGTGTTTTATATAAACCTGTTTGCAAAATAAATGTCATTTATTACTATAAATATATTTAAATGGAATGCCTACTGAAATAATTACTTAATACAAATGCGTAGTTTGTGTGGCAATGAAATTATATTATAAGGTATTATAAACTTTCAGGAAAAACTTCGTAAGTGACTTGAGTGACGTTTATGCATAAATGGTTTCCTATTCTACAATTAAAAAGTATAATTTATGAAAATGTGATGATAACAACTAGAATTATAAGTTAAACCAGAATTACCTATAAGTTAAGTATATTATTATTGATCTTTTCATTTATACTTTTTAGTTCAAAAATGAATAACTAACTACAATTCCAAGGAAACCAAAAAAAACTCGAATTACAACTAACCAAAATATAGTTTCAAAAAACTCCTATAAATAACTGTCGATTGGTGATGTGCCCAAAAGACTGGTTTTTTTTTTTTTTTTTTTTTTTTTGCCACGCTGTATGGCAATATTTATTCTCTGTCCGAGGCAACAGCCAACTACCAGCCTAGGTCATGCTTATTGCCAACGAGGCGTTTCGACAGAATTTCTACAAATTGTGAACAAAAAAAAAGAATCATTTTTTTCGCGGAAATCCTTCAAGTCACTTCTCTCGCTCTGGATGCTCCCCAATACCCTCAAACTTAGCTTTTGTAACAATGTATTGCATATTAAACTCACTTCATCTTCACGACTGTTTTGACAGCACTGCTGGCGCAGTAGATGAGTGGCTGCCGCGCTGCGTGTCACGGGTTCGATTCCCGTACGGAACAAATATTTTTATGACCTAGACATAGTTGTTACGGGTATGTTTGTCTTAAAGTATGTGAGTTTATATGTTTGTGAACACACCCACTATACAGGAATAAATCATATAGTGAGGCATAGTTTTTAAAAAAAGCACACAATATTAACTTATTTGTTTCTGAAGTAATTTTTGTAGCGCTGAACATAAAACAAAAGTTATACGAGTATGTATTCATTTCTAACGACAATCAGGTACCTTATCACTGTATTTTTAATAAAATCTATTGTCAATATCCCAATACATACAAGTAAATAAAAAAAAAACATTTTTACTTTCCAAAAAAAAAAACCTTACCTTAAGAATTTTCTTTCACGCCTTCCGATGTGTACCTAATATTTTAATCACTGTACTGTAATGAATAATTAATATGAATGCTAAGCCACACGTCTCTATGCCATGGAGGATGGTTATGAACTGTACTTGCACTGCAGTGACAACTGCCGATTAAGGAGTATAGAATAAAAGCCAGGGGCGCGGAACCTTAGGCAACTTTTTAAAACAGGTTGATTTTTTTTTTCGTGTAAGTAGGTATTTATTTTCAATATCGAAAACAGGTGCAGAAAACCTCACTTTTATTTGTTGTTCTTCTTCTTTTCGTGTCGATGTTCTCAAACAATTTTTTTCTGACCAGTATTTGGCAATTTGTACAGCTCTGTTATTGGTCTTCATCATCCCATCAGAACATCTTCCCTCTGGACGCGAACTACAGAGGCCAATCTGGAAATCTTTTAACTGACTGCAGACCTAGGTTGGCCGCTGTAAAGACAAGCTGGCCAAATGGGGCCTCCTCGACCTATCTCTAACACAATGCTAATGTGAAGCTGCTGCACAGGACATGCGTGTGAGTAGCCACCTGCATTTTACAGGATTTATTCGTGGCCAATAACCAAGCTTTATTTGCGGTAAAAGAAATAATTATGAGTAGGTAGTTATATTTTGGTTCAGTTGTACCAGGTTAATTTCCAAGACAATGTTTTTTATTTCTTCAATGTGTTTAGACATGTTATTATTGTTTTATCAAAAGTATTTTTAGTTTGTAAGTTTCCTTGTACAACACCTTGGACATCCTCTATAATGTTGTACAAATGCTTAAAAATAAAAAAGACAGATTAAGGCAGGCAGGTTAGGTTAGGCATTGGCCTATCCAAACTAATTTAAAATATTATCAAATTCAAATCCTAATTTTAATTTATACAATCTTTTAAAAGTATGTTTGTTTCATACGTGCTTCAGGCGGTCTCTTTCCATATAAACGTATAAAGGTGTATTATTTCTACACCACAAACTTCATCAAAGGGATGGACTCCAATCTGCATTACAATCTAAACTTGCACATATATGTACAAGTTTAAATTATAACCTATACTATGAAATTGTAAAGCCAAAATTTATGTGTTTCATTTAAAAAAAAGTAAATAATAATAATAAATCGTTTATTTGGACCAACAATGTTGTACATTTCATAAACCCACCAAACTGCGTAACAGTTTGTTGGCGGGATTTTTTTTTAGATAACACTATTGCCCTATCCTTCTTCAATTCAATGGCAAGAAGCGATCAATGGTGTACAATAAAGCATAAATAAATATAACAGACGACAAAATGTTGTCCGCCCCTGACTCGGCACGCAATCGCGAGCGCTACACTACCTCGTCCTGACGTCACAGCTCCAGATTTACACACGATACAAACCAGTAGAATATATTATACATACTATACATTTATACAATAAAAAATGTCAATAGTAAAGCCTGCTTCAAGTGCTGCTCCATACAATTTGTGAAATACGTTTTTCTATGAAACCACTATTATATCCGAATCATAACTTCTTCTTTGGGGTGTGGCATCCCTCAGAAAAGTTTCCGGTGGGTTTTACTCAGTAAAAATCTGTCGCTCCCTCTCTGTCTACCCAGAGCTCGTTCGGTAACCGTAAAGCACCGAGCCCGAGTCATCGACACCGTGTTCCAAGCGCACTTCGAGAAGTCAGCAAAACCGTAGGAGCCCAGCAGGGTAGAAGCCTGCTGTGGCCATGGGTTGGCTTCTGAAAGGGAACTACACCGAACAGACAAGTGAAGGAACGCAGGTGGGTAGTCAGTAAAAGTCTGTCACTCCTTTCGCTCCACCGAGAGCAGCAGAAGTTCATAATTATCTAAATAAAAAAAATCATGACCGGCCATTATTTTTTTTATGGTAGGTAAAATCATCCAATGACAAGTCCCGCCCTTGGGTGGAGCGGGAAGTAGTGTCAGACTCTTACTGACTAAAAACCTACCCCGTTCCTTCGTTGCCTACCATGCCGGGGCTGAGCCTTCCTCTCAGAAAACGGCCCTTAACCCCAGCAGGCTTCGACCCTGCCTGCCTGCGGCTAGCAGGCTGGGCCTCTACGGTTTGCTGACAGCTCCTTGAGGCGCGCGGGAACAGAACGCGCCGTCGACGACTTGGGCTCGGTCCGGTATGTTATCGGACGATCGGACAGCGTGCTACCCATTGCACGCCGTCCGCGAGCCCGCGCCTACGGTGGCCGGAAATCGGGATCGGAATCCCGGCGGCGGCTGGGGCGAGCGCCCCGTTGCCTCTGCCTGATGCGTTCGGCCTCCTCCTTTGCTAGCATTACTGCTATGACCGGCCATTGGCAGGCCGGCCAGCAAACCGGCCTCAGCTAGATAAAATTGACGAAAAAAAAAATTGACGAAAAAAATAATTGACGTGTAAAAGTGTTTTTTAAGAACCTATTTGCAAAAAAATTTTACTAAGTATTTATAAATGATAATGATAAATGATATTTATTTTGTAAGTAGGTTTTAAAAACACTTTTACACGTCAATTTTATTTTTCGTCAATTTTTAACTAGATGAGGCCGGTCTACTAATACTAATCCTATGTACATAAAAACTAAACTAAGAATATATACTAGACCTAACTGTGTATACAAAAAAAAATAAAAAAATTATCATGATTCTTTAGGCTAAGGGTCGCTACAGATAAGTTTGAGATCCTGGATTCGATACTAAGGCAAATTTTAATAATTTTTCAATACACTTGCTCAGAAAGTGGTTTTTATTGCACTACACTTAGGTATATAATAGCCCCTGTTACCAAACTGTGACATTTTGATTACCATTACGTAGCTATAACCTTTTTGTTCAACCTCTTTGTTCGCAAAACAAATTTTGAATACGCAAAAATAAAAATTGTTTGTGGTCTATGGTCGTCATTTTAAGATGCGCGCGGTATTTGTCGTAATGTTTTCGAGTGAAATTCATATTAGTTAACTAAATTATTTTTCTTCACAAGTGTATTGAAAAACGTCGTATGATACACGTGAGTAATGTATGGTTACCGTTCTTGGCTCTCTTAAGACCCTCGCCAAGGCTCGGGTCTTAATACCGCCTCGACGGTAACCTCCTACATTACACACTTATATCATAATGTACTATTCTATAGGGAAATCTTTTATTTCAGCTCCAAATCTCACTTCACGTTTAGTGCCGACAATGACCTCAACCTTTTTTACACAGGACTTGTACATAACACAAATGAGCTCATTAACCTTCAGCAAATGTTTCTGCAGTGTGTTGTTTTAAAACTATTTGAGTCAAGCGCTTCTGGTTTTTTTTTTAATAGCTATAACCTGCAATGACCCTTCTAGTTTAGCAATCACTGCAATGGCTGTAAGTTACTAAGTACTTCTGCAGAATATGATTTTTTTTTTTAAATTTCGCGCCTCTAGATTAGGAGCCCAAGTCTGCTATTTTTGTAAATTCGACATTCCAATACAATCCCATTTCGCCTTCTTTTGCGAAGCAGTAATACTAGTGAAGGACTGCATCAGGCAACGGTGCACAAGCCGCCGCAGCCGCCGGGATTCCGATCCCGATTTCCGGCCACCGTAGGCGCGGGCTCGCGGACGGCGGGCAATAGGTAGCTCGCTGTCCGTCCGTCCGGTAACAGACCAGTTCGAGCTCAAGTCGTCTACGGCGTGCACTGTTCCCGCACGCCTCGAGGAGCTGTCAGCAAACTGTAGGGGCCCAACAGGGCCGAAGCCTACTGGGGCCAAAGGTTATTTGAAAATGTTACCCGGGGCCCTGGGACAAAGGCAATGAATGGGACAGGGTAGGTTTTTAGTCAGTAAGAGTCTGACACTATTTCCCGCCCCACCCAAGGGCAGGATTTGTCATTGGATGATTTTACCTACCATAAAAAAAAAACACAATCCTATGGTCATTTTGGTAAAAGTTCTTAATCTGCTAAATCATAATGGTCGATCATTGGTCGGTTATTGGTCTCGTAAACGAATGGTGGTAGAATGACTTTGTCGTATTCAGACAAATCTAATGGTAAGTCACTAATCATAGGAATTGACAAAATTTTAGCAGATCACCCCATAAGCCAGAAATTCATTTGTCATTATTTACGAGATTACCATTTCTTTCAATGGTGTGTCAGTTGTAAAGTCATACTGACGCCATTATATTAGTAGATTACCAACCACCACCATCACTGCCCTTTATTCTTTTCTCGATTTTTCTTTGTTCGCTTCCATATAATTATGTAACACATAATTATATATATTACCTATATATGTATAGTATATACATGTACTGATATATATATATTTTAAGCTTATGTATTATCTTTTGTAAAGGTATATTTTATTCATTTTTCGTATTTTTATTTTTATGTTTATATTTGCTAGTAGTACACCGCAGACTACCCCTCTTTTTAAAGTTCTTATAGTCCATCCTAAGGTTGTCTGGTAGAAATCGCTGTCAGCGATATGACCGCCATTGTACCCATAGATTTAAGTTCCTGTGAATTGTTACTACATGTTTTGGTGTCTATTCTTGTCAAAATCAACCATGATGAAATCAATGATAGACGATTCTGACACTATTGTAATAGCAGACTTGAGGCCCTGAGGCCTCACTACGACGTGTCAAAATGTCAAGTGAGAGCAAGAAAGAGATATGTAGATATACACACATCGATTCGGTAAACGAGTCAATGACCTTGTAGGTAGTTGTCGGTCGTTGCGTACTAACTACATACAGTTCATTGACCTCATTCAGCTGACGTTTACTTAAAGAAATTAATTTCGTACATGCGTGAATTAATTCAAGTTTGAAAAAAAAAGTACTTTATTTTTAATTTTGTGTTTCATGTACCGAATCGACCCTCCGCGGGATTAAAACGAAAAAAAATTACGGTGTATAGGGTGACTGGCAATTAGTGACCGATACTTAAACACGTGATTGTAGTCATGATAACAAACAACTTTTACTATGGGACCAAACCCGAAATCGCAAAAAATCTGCTGGTCGCGCAATTAGAGACAGAAAAAAGTTTTTTTTTTTTATCTAATCTGCCACATTCTTAATATTTGTTAACCACTTGACAAACTTGTCATTTTTAAAAACTTGATTAATGAAAAGAAACATTTGAGCAAGTAAAACGCGCTTTCAAGGGGGCCATTTTGGTTTTCTGGCTGTGGCCTAGTTAAGGCACCAGTCTCCCACAATAATATAATGCCCATCCTATAATAATTATGTTATAATGTGGAGAAAATTCTCTATACTTCCAATAGCCCCCCTTGATCATCGACTGGCAACGCCCATAATAAGTTATGTTATATTTTTGTATACAATAAAGAATTAAGAATCGTATGACACGAGCACACCAATTAGTTATTAACTAGAAATATTCAGACAAGTATAATTTAACATGTAACTGCAACAGTCATCGAAACGAACAAGTTTAATTTACATTTTGGAAAAATAATTTTCGCAAATATATATTGTTGCGGGTTACAATCGCGGATGTTTTGAATTGCGGAAGAATCTATACGAGTATTATAGAAGGTCCCAGACGATATGTAAAAGCGAAATCACACTCGCTGATTAATTAATTAATTTATTTATTTAATCTTCATGCACAATAGTGGTAGATAGGCGGACTTAATGCAACAAGGCATTCTCTACCAGTCAACCTTTGGGTTAAAAAAGATAACACTGTGGTGGATATGCACAATAAATAAATAACAGAATATTTTGTATAGAATATAGTATGAACTAAATGCTAATATTATAAAAAAATAAATAGGTAATATGATAAATATCAAAGAATTATAATTAGGAGAACTTTGACAATTATTATGACGAAGATTGAAACTAAAGTATATATATACTAGCTTTTGCTCGCGGTTTCACTCCCGCTCTACCCTACTCTACCCTACTCTACCCTACTCTACCCTACTCTACCTTACTCTACCCTACTCTACCCTACTCTACCTTACTCTACCCTACTCTATCATGTACCAATAAAAGAGCAGGTTTTGTTTTTTTTATTCATTTAACGGAAAAAATCCTATGTCCTTTTCCTGGTTCTAAGCTACCTTCCCACCAATTTTCAGCCAAATCGATGCAGCTGTTCTTGAGTTATAAATAGTGTAACTAACACGACTTTCTTTTATATATATAGATTAATGAACACATGGAATTGACGTGTACACTGTGTACAGACAATATTACACGTGTTGCCCAGTAACTGGGTAGTGGAAGTCTGACAGACAGTCGCTCCATGTAAAACACAGGTATTCAGGTGCACCCGGTAATACTAGAAGCCGTTCCCGAGCTACTTGGTAAATGTCAGCAAAACCGTTGAAGCCCAGCAGAGCTGTACCTCTACCATGAGTTTTAAGCAATAGTATTCGCAAGTTCAAATAAATAGTATAAATTCTCAAGGTTTGAGAGTCAAAATGGGTGTCCCACAAGGCTCAATATTGGGTCCTTTTCTCTTTTTAGTGTATATTAATGATCTACCGCATCTATTAAAAAAACAACCACACATTGTATTGTTTGCTGACGATACGTCGTTAATTTTTAAGGTCAGTAGACGTTCTACAAACCTTGATGACGTAAACAAAGCTCTACAGGAAGTCCACAAATGGTTCACTGTTAATAATTTGGTGTTAAATGGAAAAAAGACTAAGTGCATAAGATTTGCGTTACCAAATGTAAGAATTGGTGATTTCGATATAGTATTGAACAAGGAGAAACTCGAATTCGTCGAGGACACGGTTTTCCTGGGGATCACGCTTGACTCGAGGCTACAATGGGGTCCTCATTTAACATCTCTGGCAGGTCGGCTTAGTTCAGCAGCATATGCCGTTAGAAAAATCCGTCAATTTACAGATGTAGATACTGCGAGACTAGTGTATTTTAGTTACTTCCATAGCATAATGTCTTACGGTATATTACTATGGGGACGGGCTGCAGACATGGAGTCTATTTTTATTCTGCAGAAAAGAGCTATCAGAGCCATATATAATCTTCGCAGGCGCGATTCTCTTAGAGAACTATTTAAGGAAATAAATATCATGACGGTCCCTTGTCAATACATTTATGAAAACATTATGTATGTTCGGAAAAATATTCATCTTTTTAATAAGATAAGTGACAGGCACAATTTTAATACTAGGAATAGGAACCAATTAGATCAACCTCGATTCAGATTGGCTAAAGTACAAAGTTCTTTTATGGGGTACTGTGTAAAATTTTATAATAAAATACCACTTGAGATTCTCCATCTCAATGAGTCAAAATTTAAAACATGCATTAAACGCACGCTATGTAGACAAGCATATTATAGATTGGATGATTACATCCTTGATAAAAATGCTTGGCTAAATGCCGGTCCTGCTCCACAGCCACAGCCACATTTGCCTACAAATTAGTTCTACATTTTATTTTATGTATTTTATTACTTTTTAATAATGGAGGAGATGCTGGGACCCTTTTTGTATCGTGGTTTTCAAAATGTTATGTCTTTCTTTTTCAATATAATATATATATATTATAATTGATTAGTTTATTTTAATGGAGCTTGTGATCAATTATTACTTTTTGTAATTGGGAACAATAAAATTGTATAATGTAGAAGCACTTTTTTTTTCTAATTTGTGAATGTGAAGTACCATGGAGCATTTTTATTTTATTAGATAACAACTTGTTTGACGTTATGAGCATGGCAGTTGAGAGTTTGTCATGCTCACTCAAATGTTTCGCTGATGGTGGCACGTGTTATTGGGTCATTCGGTTCCCTTAAAAATGGTTGAGCTGAGTGGGGCTGAGGCACGCGTCATGCTCGTGAACGGGCGCCGTCAGTTGGGACTGGTCATCTCTTAGCTGCCAGTGGCTTAATTCAATTACTATTTTTTTATTAGTTTATTGTATTTTTTTCATTATTTGTGGTTTCATTGCGTTTTAATTTTTTTTTTCTTCATTGTGCTCACATAATAGAAGCGACAATAAATTTGTAACCAAGATTATGTAACTCATAATATGATTTAAAAGAGTGTCCATGGAGTTTCTTGCACGTTCTTCTCCATAGATATCTACGCTTTGGAACGTGCAATTTAGCTTCACTTTTTTTTTGGACTGACCGACATTTTGACAATTCAAAAGTGCCTGTAATTGGTCTATTTGAAATAAACTATTCTGATTCTGATTCTGATTCTGATTCGTCGCTACTCGATATCGACGCCGTAAATATTTTGTATGGCAAATTTTGCAGCGCCTCTAGCGGTCACTTGCAGAACCAAAATTTGCCAAACAAAATATTTACGGCGTCGATATCGAGTAGCGACGAATACTATTGCTTAAAACTCATGATAGAGGTACTGGAGCCTACTGGGGCCATGGGTTTGCTTCCGAGTCAGAAATAAATGTTTTTTTCTATCTTTCTTTTCTTTCATAACAAGTTTGAAAAGAGTGGCCATGGAGTTTCTTGCATATTCTTCTCCATAGAGATCTACGCTTTGGAATGTGTAATTAGCATCATTTTTTCTGACATACCGACTTCTTGACTTTTCAAAAGTTCCTGTAAATGGTTTATTTGAAATAAAATGCTTTGGATCTCTGAATCTTTCTATAACATAACACGGCCAAAGGCCAATTACGTTAAAGACGTGTTTTTGAAAACAATACACAATAGTACATTATGATACAAGTGTGTAATGTGATTGGTTACCGTCGAGGCGGTATTAAGACCCGAGCCGTGGCGAGGGTCTTAAGAGAGCCAATAACGGTAACCATTCATTACTCACGTGTATCATACGACGTTTTTCAATACACTTGTGAAGAAAAATAATTTAGTTAACCTATATTACAACGGTAAAACTAGTAAAATTTTTCATAACGTGGCGGTAAAAAATTAAATCTGCTGCCTATGAGCACGCGCTAGGCTATGGCTATATGGTCTTTTGATCATATTGCCTAGTCGTCGTTTATTTTCTTGTGTGAAAAGATTTTACGTTAATGTCATTCGTAGTGACAATAGAATACGGATGTAATATTTTATAATGTAGTATTTGATTTTATTTAATTAATACAGCCCATGAATTTCACTCGAAAAAATTAATTTTCTTAAGGAAATTTTAAGTTTCTAGGTGTTATAGTTTCTGATATTTCGCTTTTATACACCGTTAAATTTTGGTCGTTTTAATCCCGTGGAGGGTCGTTTCGGTACATGAAACACTATCAATTTTTAGAGATAAAATTAAAAAATAAAGTACTTTTTTTTCTAAAACCCGAATTAATATACGCATGTACGAAATTGATTTCTTTAAGTAAACGAGTCAATGACCTTGAAGGGAGTTGTCGGTCGTCGCGTACTACCTACCTACAGTTCATTGGCCTCAATTAGCTGACGTTTGCTTAAAGAAATCAATTTCGTTCATGCGTAAATTAATTGGCATTTTAAAAAAGAGTACATTATTTTTCATTTTTTATCTTTACAAATCAATAAAATTTCATGTACCGAATCGACCCTCCGCGGGATTAAAACGACCAAAATTTAACGGTGTATATACAACATAATTCAACCACATTTTTGCTCCAAATACGTCAAAAACTAAAGTTTTTCCTTTCATCAAGTAAAAGTGTTTAATTTAAAGTTTATTATACGAAAGGTCAACACGACGGATGGACGCACATGCATAAAATATAATGTGAATTTAAAATTATAATAAATTACGTTTAATTAAGGTCAGAGGTCAGGCAACGGTAACATGGAAACTTTGAGTCTTCAATACACATTAAGCAGTGATCGATTTTGGATATGGATTGGCTACAAGGACGAGTCGACGGCCAATGTTCTTGCGGCCGATCACCCACTAGGTCCACGGCTCTTAACCTAGGGGTAACTAGCTACCACTGCGGGGGGCACGCCACGATTGAGGCGGTAAGGCCCCTCTTTGAGGCGTGGCTGGAAAGGCCTCACGGCGTCATAACCTTCCGCATGGCGCAGGTACTAACCGAACATGGCAAGTTCGGGCGGTACCTGTACAAGATCCGTGCGGAGGTGACGCCCGGGTGTCGTCACTGTGCGGAACGCCCGGTGGACACGGTGGAGCACACGGTAGAGGTGTGCCCCGCTTGGGAAGAGCATCGCCGTGTCCTCGTGGGGGCAATCGGAGGCGATCTCTCGCGCCGGGGCTTGGTTCAAGCCATGCTCCGGAGCGAGGAGGAGTGGCAGGCGGTCGCCTCCTTCTGCGAAGCAGTAATGCTAGCAAAGGAGGAGGCTGACCGTATCAGGCAACGGCGCTCACGCCGCAGCCGCCGCCGTAACTCCGATCCAAATTTCCGGCCACCGTAGACGCGGGCTTGCGGACGGCGGGCAATGGGTAGCTCGCTGTCCGTTTGTCCGGTAACAGACCGGACCGAGCCCAAGTCGTTTACGGCGCGCACTGTTCCCGTGCGCCTCAAGGAGTTGTCAGCAAACCGTAGGGGCCCAGTAGGGTCGAGGCCTAGTCTGGGGCTCTGGGAAGGTATGAAAATGCATACCAGGGCCCTGGAACCAAGGCAGGGAAGGAACAGGGTAGGATTTTAGTCAGTAAAAGTCTGACACTATTTCCCGCTCCGCCCAAGGGCGGGATTTGTCATTGGATGATTTTACCTACCGTAAAAAAAAAAAAAAAAAAAAAAAACCACTGCGGGGGTGCTGACTGTATTGTAGTTAGGTCTAGTACACATTCTTAGTTTAGTTTTTATGTACATAGGTTTAGTATAAATACTTAGTAAATATTTAAGTTTCTTTTGTTTCTGCAATAAAATGTTTTTTTTTTTTAATAGCCTGTTGTGTGTCCCACTGCTGGGCAAAGGCCTCCCCTTTCTCCTTCCAAACTTCCCTGTCTAGGGCAATCTCTGGCCAATTTTGCCCCGAAAACATGATCAGATCGTCACACCACCTTCGTCGTGGTCGACCTCGACGGCGTCGACCTCCCTCAGAAAAAAAAATGTTAATAAAATGTTACAATAATTTAAATATATAAAACTCAAAGGTGACTGACTGACTGACATAGTGATCTATCAACGCACAGCCCAAACCACTGGAGGGATCGGGCTGAAATTTGGCATGCAGGTAGATGTTATGACGTAGGCATCCGCTAAGAAAGGATTTTGATAAATTCAACCCCCATGGGGATAATTTAGTTAAGAATATTGTGTACAAAGAAGTTTTGTAGGCCCTAATTTTTTACACACGCTAAACAAAAGTAAAGCCGCAAAAAATATACCTAATTAATAATAATACTTAACGCGAGCGAAGCCGCGGGCAAAAGCTAGTATAGTATATAAAGACTGTTATATTTAATGCTGTAATAATGCTAAGGTTTTATAATATTAGGAGTGTGTTATAATAATGCTGAGGTAGAGGCCTTTTTGGCCCGCAAAGGCCTTTTTTTATCTCTTTTAATATTGATTTCGTTTTCCTTGTATTTATTTTTTGTTTATTTCCTTGTTAAGATTAAGTAGTGGTTGTCCTGTGTGAGTCACAAATAAATGTATATGTTTTTTTGCAATTTATTGCAATTTTTATATGTAAACTGACCCAGCGAACTTCGCGCCGTCTAATATTCGATTCTTTTTTTGTGATATTTTTCTTTAATTCTTTATTGTACACCATAACAACTAATACAATAAATAATAATAATAATATAATAATAATATTTTCCACAACTATCACACAACACCGTCTAGTCCCAAGCCAAGCAGAGCTTGTGTTATGGGTACCAGACCGCTGATAAACATACTTATATATTTCTAAATACATACATATTATAGATAAATAACACCCAAACACAGAACAAATGATCGTGCTCATCACACAAACATTTGTCCTGGGTGGGAATCAAACCCACGACCTCCGGCATAGCAGTCAGGGCCACTAACTTCAGACCAACAGGCCAGTCAATGGATAACAAAGGTCATGTACAAAGGCGAGCTTAACTCAAAGTTGAGTTTTTTTCCAGCAAACCATTGAGTGATAGAGAGAGATTATAATAGAGAGTAGGTACTCGTAGAATCCAGTGTACAATTTTAAAAATTACATATAATACGAATAAACTAATACATAAATATACCTACATACATAAATACAAACATTGTGAAAGAAAATGCTCTTTAATTTTCCTCTTGAAAACATCCAAAGAAGGGCTGTCACGTAGGGAGTGTGGAAGGGAGTTCCACCAGTGTGAGAAGGAACCATCGTAACGGCTAGAAGTGTGGAAAGGAGCGAAGCCCCTCATAAAGGCTAGTGGCGTGATCATATCAGAAATGAAGATATCCGCAAGAGAACCAAGGTTACCGCCATACCCGAAGAATCGAACTTAAGTGGCAGTAGGACACATTGCTCGTAGACCAGGGTGTCGCCATTGTGTGGACCGCCCGGAGGATACGGTGGAGCACACGGTAGAGGTGTGCCCCGCTTGGGAAGAGCATCACCGTGTCTTTGTGGGGGTGATCGGCGACGGCGATCTCTCGCGCCGGGCCGCGGTACAGGCTGTGCCCTGGAGCGAGGAGGAGTGGCAGGCGGTCGCCTCCTACTGCGAAGCAGTGATGCTAGCAAAGGAGGAGGCCGACCGCATCAGGCAACGGCGCACACGCCGCTGCTGCCGCTGGGATTCCAATCACGATTTCCGGCCACCGTAGGCGCGGGCTTGCGGGCGGCGGCAATGGGTAGCTCGCTGTCCGTCCGTCCGGTGACAGTCCGGACCGAGCCCAAGTCATCAACGGCGCGCACTGTTCCCGCGCGGCTCAAGGAGTTGTCAGCAAACTGTACGGGCCCAGCAGGGTCGAAGCCTACAGGGGTCAAGGGTTGTGCGAAAATAAACCCCGGGACCCTGGAACGAAAGGAACAGGGTAGGTTTTTAGTCAGTAAGCCAAAACGTTTCATTTTACAAACTCTCGCTTAATAAACTCTTTTTTGTCAAATGCTTCTTTAGATTGTTTAAAAATAGAACTTAAAATATTTGTAGTGTGTTTTATAAAATTAGCTTTAAATTACAATATTAATAATAATTAAAATTGTAATTTAAAGCTAATTTGCTTCGAAAATATTAATTTAGTTTCTAAGCTGTGTATCTGTATTTCAACTGTCGATTGTTTCAGCATATTTATTAATTCACTATAATTATGTGAAAACTTGTAATTGGCCTTAAGCTTTATTATAATATTTTAACATGTACATTTATTAGCTGTAAGTTTTCCAAATAAAATAAAATAAAAATAAAATAAAATAAATCTATATGATTTTTTTGATGCCCAATAAGTTTTTTTTCTACCCTATTACATATTATTATTTTTAATTTGTATATATTATATCTAATGCTTCTTTTGCTAAATGGTTCGGACGACACTTAATCATTTATACATTTTTAATTAAATATTTTGGTTCTTTTTGAAAACTTTCGTTTATCCAAATTTCATTTTCTAACCGATCATGACGGTATTGTTTTACAGATAGCTCGACGGAACCCCACTCCGGGGCTCCGTCGAGTTATCTTGGCAATCGAACTATGCCGCCGCAGTGCCGGATTAGCCACGTAGCAAGAGTAGCAAATGCTACGGGCCCCGCGCTTCTGGGGGCCCCCGTCCGACGTACAAAAACAGGTCAGGTTACTTCTTGTATCATACGATATTTAATCAATTCCGGAATATTCATAATATAAAACATAATTATTCATTGTGCGTACAGCTAAGGAGTGGAATTCTCTGCCGGAGTCTGTGTTTCCTGATGGCTACAACCCGGGAATCTTTAAATCAAGAGTGAGGTTACTTCTAGGTAAGCGCGCTTCATCGTCGACCGCATCGTCGCTTTCTATCAGGTGAAATAGCGGTCAAGCGCGAACTTATCAAAAATAAAAAAAAATGTAAGCAAATACATTGGGGCTACCGGCTCTGCGGCTTGTGGGAAAAATAAGTTGGGCCCTTTGGTAGAATTTGCTACAGGCCCCGCGCTGGCTTAATCCATCACTGCGCGCAGCCCCTGTCCTCGATTAAGACCCGAAAATCTGTTACTGCGTATTCAAGGGCTATCGCCATTTTAGTTCGACTTATATTTTGTGAATTATAATATTTTAAAATGCTAGATTTCTGTTTATCATTAAAATAAGTTTCATATGAAATTTTTCGCGTAAAACTGTGCCCTCTATCGGGTACTATGTGTACTACTTAGAGCTAACGTAAACGTATGATCTATAGATCACTACAGTTCATGTTATGCCCCAGAGATGGCGCTGCTACACATGGCGTCATTAAATAATTATATTTTTTTTTTCTCTGTAACTAGTAAGTAAGTATACTTGCTAATGTCTTAACATAATTATGTAATCCCTAATTGTAACTATACATTACATAACTATAACGTCTATTACGTTATTATTATATCTACGATGAACCGTTGGCGCAGTGGTTGACCGATTGGCTGCTGTGCTGCGTGTCGCGGGTTCGATTCCCGCACGGAACAAAAATTTTCATGATCTACAGATACGTGTTGCGGGTCTGGATTTCTTGTGCAACCACGACACAGGCGTTATTATAGGTACTTACTTCCACTCTAATATATGACGCAAACTGTAGGGGCCCAGCAGGGTCGAAGCCTACTCTGTCTGGGGCCCTGGTACGAAGGCAATGAAAGAACGGGGTGGGTTTTTTAGTTAGTAAAAGTCTGACACTATCTCCTGCTCCACCCAAAAAAAACAATAAATAATAATAAAATATCTTTATTTCCCAAAAAATATACAGATAATTATATCCTATGTCTACAAAATAACATGAGATGCTATAGAAATATGTAGAGCGAGAGAGATCGCTGCCGCCGATACTGCAACGGGGTAAAGGTTGCGGGATTCTGGATTCTAGACTCGTGAAGTAGGAAAGTAAACGTTGGTTGTGGCGATGCTTTGGGCTGATTGAATCTTGAAGAGGAAGTAAAGTTTTTTTAGGTTGTTTAGGGTATAACTCACTTGAGGTTAGAAGGAAATGACCAAATATTAAATATGTTGAAAATCCTTCGTGGAAAAACTGATACTACAGAGCTACATGCCGAGGTGTCTCGGCTTTGTGCCCCAGTCAAATATAGCCGTGTCAGGAGACATAGTTTATTCGCTGTGCCTGCGAGTCACACTGTGGCGCGAGCCTAGTCTCCTGTCCCTCGCACTCTCTTTGCGCTCAACACTATTTTGGACACGCACCCTGAGTCCCAGACTGTGGTGTGTTCTCGGATAAATGGAAGACGATCATATCAGTATGTCTGGAGTTCTGTGAGGTGAGTGTGTGAGTTTTTATGTTTATGTCTTTAACTAATGTAATTGGCGGATAGCCGTTTTTGTTAGTTAGTTTAGCCTATTATGTCCCACTGCTGGGCGAAGGCCTCCCTCTCCCTTTTCCACACACGTCTGTCCTCGGCCATTGTGGGCCAGTCCCTCCAGTAATTGTCCAGCTCATCTCTCGACCTTCGTACTGAGGCCAAAGGTTATGTGAAAATGTTACCAAGGGCCCTGGGACAAAGGCAAGGAATGGAGCAGGGTAGGTTTTTAGTCAGTAATAGTCTGACACTATCTCCCGCTCCAATCAAGGGTGGGATTTGTCATTGGATGATTTCAACTACAATAAAAAAAAACCTTCGCCTTGGTAAAAGTAAAATAAATAAATAAATAAAGCAATATCAAACTCCTTCCTCACTTAAAAGGTAAGATCTACCTGTAACGTGTCCGGTTTAGTAACGCCTTCATAAGACTTGCCTTCATCAGAAAACGGATATATCAATGTGGTCTACTCTATAACCCGACACACAGTCACCGTGTTGCATCGTGTTGATTTATGGCTACGTTAAGTTGTGGACTTTCTTTCATAGTAGAAAAACATTCTGTATGCTAGTGTGGAGCTAAACGATATCGATGTCACTCGATAGTTACAATCGAATTGTGCTCTATTCATTCATTATTTTTTTTTCTATTTATTGAATACGAAGTTTTTATTCACATGGATACGCCAACCTCATTCCATTCTAGTTGTCTGGCATTCATGCTAAACTGAAGAAATTTTCGCTCAGCCGTGAGGTTTTTACTTCCTTTTTGGTTTCGTGTTTACATAACTATTCTTTGTATGCCTTGTGTTATTTATTTAATACCCATGTATTAAATAAATAAATAAATCCCCATGGACTTACAGCTAATAAAACCAGAAACCATAAACATTAGAAAGCAACAAATCCTCACGTATAGGCAGTAAAATGAATGTTGTGAGCACAAAAACAAAAAACGGTTATTTAATAAAAAAAAAGTTAATTTTCTTTTTTTTCTTTCCCTGTCCTATTTGTTTGTGTTAGTATATCGAGAGATAGTAAGTTTTTGTTAGAAATCAAAATGCAGGCAAAAAATTACCTTTAAATACCTAGTTTTTCTATTGGATTTTTCAAGGCCACTTCTCCCGAACACTACTCCTCAATGTTATAATTAAAATGTTATTCAACAGAGGATTTGTATTTTAGATAAACCAACCGAAACATACTAAAAGATTTTTTTAAATTATAATGCCTATGTGAATATTTATTTTATAGGTCGGAAATCATCCAATAACTTCTCCCGGTCTAGAGCGGAGCGAGAGGGTATCTCAGAATTTTATTGACTAAAACCCACTCCTTGTTACTTCTTTGCCTTGCGTACCAGGACCCCGGGGATCCCTTTCGGACTACCCATGACTATATTATACTCATAATATGTTAAGTACTTACTTGACGAAATTTTTAAATATTTTTACTGAGAGACTGCGGCTTTAGGTCTCAGTAAGTAGTTTAGAAAGTATTCCCAAAGTCAATGCCTAAGTAAATCTAAAACTAGTCAGACACTTTCACTACTTAGAGCAATAGAGAAACGGTAAAATATTATATTATAGAAGTGCATTCAATTAATTATCTCTAAATTAAAAACTAAGTAATCGATATTTTTTATCGATGCATCGTTTCAAAAGTTGCAATTTTGCCTCTCACTATCACTCAACGATGTTTTCACAGAATATGAAAGTAATGAAGCGTTTCCCACAAAAGGTTCAAAGTCTTTCTTCCATTAATCAAAAGTGTACCTTAATTCTGTTTGATTTAAGCGTATAATTGACTGGTTTGTTAGTCTCACATAGGTCTTAAGGGTAAGGGACTTCTAGAAGTGAATGGAAACTCACACATTTGGATTAAATGTATGAGAACATTAAGCATTCAAAAGTATACTTTATACCCACGAGGGAAAGTTGTATTTCATACGAAAGTCCTTGAGTACTTTATTCAAAAGTTATGAAATCGCAAACACATGGGACACTCGGTTTTCGCATAAAACCATAAGTTGAATGAATCATTGCAGAACAATCTGTCTCCTATTGCGTAAATTATACAGTCGTAATTCGAATGCTAATGTCATGTACTTATTACGTTTTAACGATAGTGAAAGTTGTTTTTCGTTCCTAGTTTGTATTCAGTTTGGCGGCAAAACTGGTGGTCGCTGGTTACGCTTTTAACTTTTTAATTTTTATTTTTTTATGCGATGGTGTTTGTGACATGATTTTTTGTTGTTAAATTTGTGAGATTGACATTTTTTGTGCTGTGTAAAATGCAATTGACTTTTAAAATGAGCGCGGCGTCGCTCGTGTGTTTCTTCCTACTTTCTGTTGGTGAGTTTGCTAATTAAATATGTTTTTTAAACACTTGGGCCCATAGGCTAATAGAAGATGGAGATAATTTTGACATTTGTATGCATTATTGCGACATGGGCAGTAGTACGTACGTAATTCAATTACGTGAATACCTTTGGACTATGAGATTCTAATACCTAAATTATTTATATTGATAACTTGAATGATACAATCACTAGTGGCGCAGTCGCAGAATAGTTCGTTACATCATGGTTCACACTTCGAACCGCGATTGTGGGTTCAGTTGCCAGGTTAAGTAAAAACTTAATTATTCGATCCATGTGTCAAACGCTAGCATGAATTTGAAACCATTCCTATACCTACAATACTACCTTCTGCCAGAGGCTTTGCCGGTAGTAAGGTAGATTTCTCCACGCAAACTTCGGACCTCTGATTCTAACCCTTAGTGCTCGATTACGGAGACGCGGCGCGTTGCGCGGCGCGTCGGGCGGTCCATCGTACATTGCCATTATGTTTGTGTTTGCGCGACCGATGGCGCGGCCCGCTGCTGCAATGTACGACGAAAGGCCCAACGCGCCGCACAACGCGCCGCGCCTCCCTCACGGCGTTCTCAACTTCCGCACGACGCAGGTGCTTACCGAACACGGAAAGTTCGCTAAGTACCTGTTCCGGATTCGTGCGGAGGATTCGCCCGGGTGTCGCCACTGTGCGGAACATCCGGAGGACACGGTGGAGCACACTGTAGAGGTGTGCCCCGCCTGGGCGGAGCATCGCCGTGTCCTCGTGGGGGCGATCGGCGGCAGCGATCTCTCTCGCCGGGCCTTGGTTCAGGCCATGGTCCGTAGTGAGGAGGGATGGCAGGCGGTCGCCTCCTTCTGCGAAGCAGTAATGCTAGCAAAGGAGGAGGCCGACCGCATCAGGCAGAGGCAACGGGGCGCTCGCCCCAGCCGCCGCCGGGATTCCGATCCCGATTTCCGGCCACCGTAGGCGCGGGCTTGCGGACGGCGTGCAATGGGTAGCACGCTGTCCGATCGTCCGGTAACCGACCGGACCGAGCCCAAGTCGTCGACGGCGCGTTCTGTTCCCGCGCGCCTCAAGGAGCTGTCAGCACACCGAAGAGGCCCAGCCTGCTAACTGCAGGCAGGCAGGGTCGAAGCCTACTGGGGTCATGGGTTAGTTCCGAAAGGAATGCTCGACCCCGGCACGATAGGCTACGAAGGAACGGGGTAGGTTTTTAGTCAGTAAGAGTCTGACACTACTTCCCGCTCCGCCCAAGGGCGGGATTTGTCATTGGATGATTTTACCTACCATAAAAAAAAAAAAAAAAAAAAAAAACGCGCCGCGCCTCCGTAAACACGGCCTTAGAATGTGAATTTCGGAAAATCCTCAAATAGTGCTCACCTACGTCATAAAATTAAGCCTTTTGCTAAATTTTATGCTCCTGGTCCTTGTAGTTTCGACTATACGGTGAATAATTATGCCAGTCAGGTTCACATTTCATCAATATTATATTATAGATCAATTGAATCCAAATGCTTCGAGTGTGTTTGTGTTCCAAATGTTTCTAAAAAAAAAAATGCTTAGTGCTTCAGCAAATAATTTTTTTTTTTTTTTCAAGAAAATGGCGGTCAATTCAAACATCTTGCTGATCTTGCTGTTGTATTTTTTGGCGCAAGTTTTTCGTAAGCAACGCGTCTATAAAACCATCTTTATGTAAGCATCAGATACTCAAGTAATTGCTGAGATATCCCCCTCAATTGACCAAAAATTCGTCGAATTCGACCTTGAGCGAATCAGTTACAGTAGAATGTAGAGACCGTGAGAAATTATCAATAATAACACAATCTCTCATATGTTTCACATATAAATGTCTCATAATCGGTATATGTCGTAGCTGTATGGTAGGATTGGCCATTGCATGAAGTGGCCAACCCTTGTGTGAAATAGCTGATTACCTTGTATGAAATGATCAATTCTACAATATGACTACAACACAGATAACCCTCCTTCTGGCGCAGTCGGGTAAAAAAAGTATTGTTTTACAATAATTCCCAGTAAATTGACAAACCTATCACATGTACGATAGGCAACGAAGGTACGATAGGCAACGAAGGAACGGGGTAGGTTTTTAGTCAGTAAGAGTCTAACACTATTTCCCGCTCCGCCCAAGGGCGGGATTTGTGATTGAATTATTTTACCTACCATAAAAACCATTTTACCTGCCTTTCACATTGATAAAATATAGATCCTGTTGTTTGACGAGTGCATTTAATTGCGTAAATATCATTTAAAACTTGTCCGTAGGATATATAACATTATTTTTAGTATATGCGAAACCTGAATATTGTTTGTTCAGAATCAGTAACTGAATCGATTCCAATAATTTTACACCATGTTATATTTTTCCCCTAAAATAGGTACCTATTTAAAAAAAGGTCATTAGTTGGACACCACCGACATTAAGTACAACGCAGGTCACGGCAGGTCATAACGGGCGTTAGACGCCAGCGCACAACTTGGTGCGGGAGCAAAACAGCCTCTCCGTCGCCCAAGTGGCCGGTGATCATGTATTTCGAAATTTTGTACATAGATCTTTACATAAAAATACTAGACAGGTATTTCAGGCTTCGCATTTACTCAAAATAAGGTTGATCATTGTTTAGAGTTTACTAACCTTAAATAACCCTCCTTCTGGCGCAGTCGGATAAAAATGATACGCAATGCAATATTAGGTGATTACGTGTACGGCGCGTAGTGTTCCACGCGTCTCAAAGACAGTTCAGCTAAACTGAAAGGACCAAGCAGGGCCGATGTCCGCTGAGGCCGCGGGTAATTTAAAAAAATACTGTGGCCCTGAAACGCAAAGCGAACTAAAAAACTCTGGTGGGTTTTAGTCAGTAAAAATCAGGCTTGTCCTCTCCCTGGAGTGGGAGAACCACAGAAATCTTAATAATAAAGATCTATTAGTATAGTATATCTACGAACCCTAAGGTCCTGAACCTTTGGAAGGCATTCGAGGGGCCGAAACCAACTCGCAGAGGCCCCTTTGATACTTTTAATGGAACGTGATACCAACCGACGAATATCCCTGTACGCGCAATGCGCGCAATGCATCCCAGGTCAACCCCCGATTGCTGAAAACTATCATTAATAATCCTCAATAATAAAGATATCTGTGGTGAGAAATCATTTAATGTTTTTCCACCTCAAAAATGAACTATAAACTCTGAATAAAGTTGCTGTTAGTGTGGCAAGTGTTGAAATAAGGCAGGCGTTACCGCGGCCATGTTTCATCGATTACATCAATTCGGAATTTCCTTTTTTTTGGAACATTGTTTAATGCTCGTACCTATTGCAATTTCATAAATATGTATAGGGTTACACGATGTCCAGTGTTATTTCTTTTAAATTGATGTTTAACTATTGCTTGGTCTACGATCCTACCTGATGGAAAGCAGTGATGCAATCGTTGATGGTAAAGCGCACTATTTTCTTAAGAGTCTATTCACTCTAGCCTATAAGACACCTAAATTATAATCGGACAGGAATACTGCAGCAGATAAATTGTTCCGGTGTTCCGATGTATGCGGTATATGCGGATGAAACACTTAATCCGGAACGTGTAGAGGTGTCTATATAAGGTTTTTTTTTATTATTTTTTGTTTCTTATGGTAGATAAAATCATCCAATGACAAGTTCCGTCCTTGGGTGGGGCGGGAAATAGTGTCAAACTCTTACTGACTAAAAACCTACCCTGTTCCATTCATTGCCTTCGTCCCAGGGCCCTGGGTGACATTTTCACATAACCTTTGGCCCCAGTAGGCTTCGGCCCTGCTGGGCCCCTACAGTTTGCTGACAACTCCTTGAGGAGCGCGGGAACAGTGCGCGCCGTAAACGACTTGAGCTCGGACCGGTCTTACGAATCTCTTTACGAATCGATAATATTTCAATACTATCGATTTAGCACGGTAGCACCATGTAGCACGCTGTCCGATCGTCCGGTAACCGACCGGACAGAGCCCAAGTCGTCGACGGCGCGTACTGTTCCCGCACACCTCAAGGAGCTGTCAGCAAACCGTAGAGGCCCAGCCTGCTAGCTGCAGGCCTAAGTCTGCGGGGGTCATGGGTCAGCTTCCGAAAGGAATACCTGGCCCCGGTACGATAGCCAACGAAGGAACGGGGTAGGTTTTTAGTCAGTAAGAATCTGACACTACTTCCCGCTCCGCCCAAGGGCGGGATTTGTCATTGGATGATTTTACCTACCACAAAAAAAAAACCGCAGGTAATTCCTGTGTTTTAAGAATTTAAATCGATAATAGAGATCATTCTTGTCAAATGATAATTATATAACAAACCAGCATTTATATTTAACAAAGAACAGCTCAAAGTAGGCCAGATATTTATAAATATCCGCTTGAGTCGTATTATGTAACTAAAGTAGAAAGACCTCTTTCCCTTACCAAGTTAGTTTTAAGTTACGACTTATTATATACATTGTTATATACATACTGTAAATATACATGCTGTGTTATAGGCTTTCCCCATATTACATCGCAGATTTTTTTTTAAAGTGGGAAATCATCCAATGACTTCACCTGCTCTAGGGCGCAGCAGAAGGCCGTGTCAGACTTTTACTGACTAAAATCCATGTCTGTTCCTGTTGCCTTTACGTTTCATGGCCACGGTAACTCCTTTAAACATTTCTGGAGCCCTAATATACGTCTTTATTCCCTGATAGGTTAGGCAGATGTGCACCTACAGTGTTTCCATCACTATCCACGAAAAACACACACACACTTATTAAAAATTAAAAGTTATTTTAGTATTATTAGCAATTGGCTATATACGATACTTACAAGTAAATTTTTGTTTAGAAAAGGTTCCATTATACACCGCTATATAGCTATTATGCAACTAGCCCTCTGTGGCCGCTATACAGCTAATATTTTTCAGTAACGCATAAAGCTGAATAATTTGGGTCCATTTTTGCACTTATAAGTGCTGTTAAAAAAGAAAAATTGACGTGTAAGAGTGTTTTTGTGAACCTATTTGCAAAATAAATATCATTTATCATGTAGAAGCGCTTATACAGCCTCTACACAGCTTAGAGTATAAACATGAGCCTTTATACAGCTCTTATACAGCTTGGTGTGCTCTTTGGGTTGGGTTTTCAAAGTTTAAAAAACATAAATAAGGATTATCATCACCCCATTCCTACAGTTTGACAACTAACACGTCTCTATCCTTGACCAGTCATATTGTTGAGCTCGCTAATTGGTGTCAAAACTGCGCAGACTTCATAATGGCCGGTCGTGAGATTGCAGCCGGTGACACACATACCTACAAGGTTAAGTTAAGTAACGTACTCATGCGTCGAATAAGACAATCTTTACTACTATTTAGTATCTTTACGTTTTAACATGTATTTTTTTTATAGTAGGTAAAATCATCCAATGACAAATCCCGCCCTTGGGCGGAGCGGGAAGCGGGAAGTAGTGTCAGACTCTTACTGACTAAAAACCTACCCCGTTCCTTCGTAGCCTTTCGTGCCGGGGCCGGGTATTCCTCTCGGAAATTAACCCATGACCCCAGTAGGCTTCGACCCTGCCTGCCTGCAGTTAGCAGGCTGGGCCTCTTCGGTGTGCTGACAGCTCCTTGAGGCGCGCGGGAACAGAACGCGCCGTCGACGACTTGGGCTCGGTCCGGTCGGTTACCGGACGATCGGACAGCGTGCTACCCATTGCACGCCGTCCGCAAGCCCGCGCCTACGGTGACGTTTTAACATGTAGTGGCCGTACCTAGTTTAGCATCGTTTTTTTTCTTTTTTTTTCGGTTACCTCGGGCCTTACCATGACGTCGGTGGAGCACACAGTCGAGGTGTGCCCCGCTTGGGAAGAGCATCGCCGTGTCCTCGTGGGGGCGATCGGCGGCGATCTCTCGCGCGTGGCAGGCGGTCGCCTCCTTTTGCGAAGCAGTAATGCTAGTAAAGGAGGAGGCCGACCGCATTAGGCAAAGGCGGACACGCCGCCGCCGCCGCCGGGTTTCCGAACCCAATTTCCGGCCACCGTAGGCGCGGGCTCGCGGACGGTGGGCAATGGGTAGCTCGCTGTCCGTCCGTCCGGTAACAGACCGGTCCGAGCTCAGGTCGTCTACGGCGCGCACCGTTCCCGCGCGCCTCAAGGAGTTGTCAGCAAACTGTAGGGGTCCAGCAGGGCCGAAGCCTACTGGGGCCAAAGGTTATGTGAGACTGTCACCACGGGCCCCAGGATAAAGGCAAGGAATGGAAAGGTAGGTTTTTAGTCAGTAAAAGTCTGACACTGTTTCCCGCCCCACCCAAGGGCGGGATTCGTCATTGGATGATTTTACCTACGTTAAAAAAAAAAAAAAAAAAAAACCATGACGTCATAAAATGTCAAGCGTGCGAGCAAGAAAGCGAGACGCAGCTTTCTTTCTTTTCCACAACTATCACACAACGTCGTCTAGTCCCAAGCTAAGCAGAGCTTGTGTTATGAAAACTTGACAACTGATAGACATACTTATACACCGTTAAATTTAAGTCGTTTTAATCCCGTGGAGGGTCGATTCGATACATGAAACACTAGCGATTTATAGAGATAAAATTACAAATTAAAGTACTTTTTTTTCTAAAACTCGAATTAATTTACGCATGTACGAAATTGATTTCTTTAAGTAAACGTCAGCTGATCGAGGCCAGTGAATCGTAGGTAGTTAGTACACAACGACCGACAACGCCCTACAAGGTCATTGACTCGTTTACTTGAAGAAATTAATTTTGTACATGCGGATATTAATTCGAGTTTTAGAAAAAAAAAGTACTATGACTTTATCTCTATAAATCGATAGTGTTTCATGTACCGAATCGACCCTCCACGGGATTAAAACGACCAAAATTTAACGGTGTATATTTCTAAATACATACATATTATAGATAAATTCATAATGAACAAATGATCGTGCTCATCACACAAACATTTGTCCCGGTTGAGAATCGAACACACGACCTCCGGCATAGCAGTCAGGGTCACTAACTACTAGACCAACAGACCAATCAACTACCCTCAACAAGCAGGCAAAAACATTCACCGCGAGTAGAGTCGCTGGCAGAGAGCTAGTATTTCATATTATGTTATGAAGGTATATAGTCAGGTACATAATGATTGTTAGGTATTCATTCTGTCATTGTGGTAACAAAATCGATGTCTCTTTGTGTGCTGAGAACCACAAATGTGTTTTGAAAGCTTCTACAATTTAACGCCAGCAGTCCCCGGATTGGTAGGCAGAGGTGTACATAAATAACTAATGGTAAAACCAAAAAAATACTTTTCTCGATCTAGATTAAACTAAAACCCGTATTTCTAAACAAATAAAACTAATTATTTGAGTAAAAGTAACAATTTGTAGAAAAATTGAAATTTTTATGAAGATTTCTGACTTAAGTTTATAAGAAATTACTTAGCAATAAAGTAATTACTTGTTTATAAACACGGGTATTAGACACCCATGTTCTGTCTGCTTGTATTAGACCAACGAGGCAGCCACTATTATCGCATAGTACGCGGCAAATAATAATTAAAGCCATTTGCTGTTGTCCAAACCGCACTGGGCCCGCGTGGTGGATTACGGCCCATTCCCTCTCTTAGAGAGGAGGCCTTCGTCCCAACAGTGGGAACATTAAAAAGGCTGATGATGATGATGATGATGCTGTTGTAGCGCACGGCCCCCCACCTCGACTGAGACGCGAAAATCGGTTATAATCGGTAATTTTGTGTCCTGGCAATTTCTGTCCATACTAGATTGTCTGGAAGAAATCGCCGAGTGCGATAAGGCCTCCGATTGTATGTTTTTCTTTTTTCTATGGTTTCCCTTTATAATAATTGTAATCTTGTTGTACAATAAAGTGTAAATAAATAAATAAATAAATAATCCTCGTCAAGTTGAACCATCATGGCGGTCGATCTTGAATGCACAGTAACCGATTTTCGAGTCGCAATCAAAGTGAGGGGCTGCGTTTAACCATATCATAGAAAATGCTTCAACTTATTTACCGCGTACCAAACCGATTGACGGTCTGCACTCAAGAACACTTTTTTTTATAAGCTGGAAAATTGTAATATAACTTTTCTCGCTCTGGGTGGAGGCTGTTCACCACTTCAACTAGCTTTTCTTTGTTATTAGGAACAGCCGTTGATATGTTATAAGGTTTTGATTTAATCTAAGGGAACAACATATTATTTTTCAATTGTTGACCGTAACAGTAAGCAGCGTATTTTATCTGTTTCAGTCTCGTCGACTTTGGCATCGGTGATCATCCCAGAAGAGCTGCCATCATTGCTGTCCGTCGCCTACTCCAATATACCCCCTATTAAGAAAGGTAAGATAATAATGACTACAAATTATAAAACAAAGTCGCTTCCCGCTGTCTGTCCCTATGCTTACTTATATCTTTAAAACTACGCATCGGGTTTTGATGCGGTTTTTTTTAATAGATTCAAAAGAAGGTTTTTATGTTTAATATATGCATAATATACTTAATATCACCATTGTACCCGTGCGAAGCTGGGGCGGGTCGTTAGTAATTTATAAGATACAATTCCCAGGGCAGTTTTGTGGCGAAATGTTGGGCATTAGCAAGCCCACGGACCCGGTCTCCCGGGAAATGCCTTTATTGGCCAGCCGTAGTGAACACTGACGAGGAACAGAGCTCCCACCTCTCTCTTGCAGTCTTGCCTTTATTGGCTGGCTTGAGATTCACAAGAGCAAATGTGCTCGGGAGAAGGATGTATAATCCAGTAAGGTGCTGGTAGGGATCTTGACCGTACTTCCGGTATAGTCCTGATTGCTGTGGTATACCTCTCCACTCCTCAAGCACCTCAGGAAATGTTGCCCTCTTATTGCTACGTCACTTCGTGCTAGCGGCCGTTTTTGGAGACCCATTTATTGAATGTGCAAGTCACCCCCTGCCTTTTTATCGATTCATTGTACAGGCAGGGGCCATAGTCTTATTATTATTATTATAGTTCTTGGTAACCAGTCCACTTAAGACTCCAAAAACCATAACCCTATTGTCTTTGTTTTCTATATGTTGCAATAGTTTTTAACCAACCGGGGGTTATCCTTGAGTGCATTAGCATAGCGCGTACAGGGATAACCATCGGTTGGAATCACGTCCCATTAAAAGTGTCTAAAGGGCCCCTGCGAGTTGGTTTCGGCTCCTCGTACGCCTTCCAAGGTCCAGGACCTCAGGGTCCTGAGATAAATAAATTCATAAAAATAATAATTTTATTTATTTCAGACTTAGGACTCCAAAATAGTCCTATTGTCTTTATGTTTCCATATTTCGCAACAGATCATCATTTCAGCCTAAAGACGTCCATTGTTGGACATAGGCCTTCCCCAAAAGTCGCCACAATGAACGATCCTGTGCGTCTCGCATCCATCGGATTCCCGCAACCTTTAACAGGTCATCGGTCCACCTTGTAGCCTTCCATACTGCGCTTTCGCTCCAACAGCCATCTGTTCTGCGAGAAATGTGCCCTGCCCAGAGCCACTTTAATTTGGCGGCAGGAAACCCCTTAAAAATAAGATTGCCCAATAATAATTATGAAATCATTTCAGGCACGGACTCTCGCGTCGGCTTCGGCTTCGCATTCGGCAACCATGCTGACCTCCAAGTTATGTTTGAGCTGGGACCACAGACTAACACGCAAGCTTTGAGTAAGTACCTAACACTTAGGGACCGTTCAAGTATTGCAAAAGCAGACTTGTCAGCAAAAGTAAGCGAAGCTCTACCCCAACCTCCTTTTTATGGTAGATAAAATCATCCAATGACAAATCCCGCCCTTGGACGGAGCGGGAAGTAGTGTCAGACTCTTACTGACTAAAAACCTACCCCGTTTTTTCATTGCCTATCATGCCGAGTCTGAGCCTTCCTCTCAGAAAACGGCCCTTGACCCCAGCTTCGTCCCTGCCTGCCTGCAGCTAGCAGGCTGGGCCTCTACGGTTTGCTGACAGCTCCTTAAGGCGCGCGGGAACAGAACGCGCCGTCGACGATTTGGGCTCGGTCCGGTCGGTTACCGGACGATCGGACAACGTGCTACCCACTGCACGCCGTCCGCAAGCCCGCGCCTACGGTGGCCGAAAATCGGGATCGGAATCCCGGCGGCGGCTGGGGCGAGTGCTCCGTTGCCTCTGCCTGATGCGGTCGGCCTCCTCCTTTACCAGCATTACTGCTTCGGAGAAGGAGGCGACCACCTGCCGTCCCTCCTCACTCCGGACCTTGGCCTGAACCAAGGCCCGGCGAGAGACACCGCTGCCGCCGAACCCAACCCCCTTTCAATTTGTTCTGGTTTCGTTATTGAGGAGTGGTTATAAGTCTAGAAATAAGGAATAGGCTTGAAATAGAGGCTGACTCTAAGGCTTCAAGGACATTTGATATTTGTTGCTTTCATGTGATTTTGGAACATTGATATCGTTCTCTTAAAAAACTAACAAAATATACTGCTGACGTAATCACCATCAAGACCCCCGTCCCCCATGTCATAAAAATAAGCAAAGAAAAGACCCCCAACCCCCTATAGTGCTTACGTAATACTTGAATGGCCCCTTATTAGGTAAACTAAAGCAGCTCCTTTGGCAGTGCTGATGTCTCTCTCAAATCTGCACACTGCACATGATACAGATTTTGATCAGATCATACAATACGTATCTGAAAGTAGAACTGGTAAACTGACCATGTCTTCTAACCTTGCCATATGCCATTAATTACCGGAAGTGACGCGCCCAACGAGCCATTCGTTTTATTAAGTTTACGTAATTATTATGATAATGTTTTTACTTTCACAGATGGTCAAGGCTTCCAGTCGACTTCTAGCAATGCTAAGCGACAAGCGAACTCGCCGCCGCCCGCCAAATACATTAAGAACAAGGAAAAGGTACAAATAAACATTTTATTTATAATGACAAAGATGAAAAATTAAGGCTTTGCCAATAGTTTGCAATGAGAGCCCTTTCCATAGTTTTGTCCGACCTGGCAACGGCTTCATGGTCAAAATTCGCGTCTGTGACCATTGGATCTACCTGATAGTAGATACATAATTACCGTCAAAATACAATCAAGCTGACATGAGTGCGAAAACCGTATTGATCATCGAATTTTGTTTCTTCGAAAACCTTTCAACAACGTCTTTTATACTGCGATCGAAGTTTTTTTTACTGCGACATTTCGTTACATCGAAAACTGTATTGCGAACGATTTTGTCAATCGAAGTCTTGTTACTGCAATGTTATGTTACTTACGAAAACTTTTTCTTTCTAATTTCGTAACGTTAAAAAAAATCTTAGGTAATGAAAATAGTAGCTTATACTATTTTCATTACAAAATTTTCATTACCTAAGATTTTTATAGAATGTTTAACATTTCTATAAAAGTAGAGAGCGCCATCTGTCATGAATATCTGTGTCTTATGTTTAAGAAAATATACTTACACCGTGAAATTTTAGTGGTGGTTTGCCCGCAGCGTAGCCGGAAATTTCGGTAGTCGGTATTGTTTGTTTCTTACTATTCATTATTTCCCAAGAGGACGCCGGCGTCCGCACACCTATTGTCTTTCTATTGTGTCTCTAATTACGGTATTCAACAGGTTACCACCAACTTCCGAAATTAAAGTTGTTTTGATCGTTTTATTTGTGTTTTTTTTAGTGAAGTCGGTTACTTTTTTTTTTTAAATAGTTGTTTTATTTTTCTTTTACTGTATGCTTCAAAATTACTTCTTATGGCAAGTCGTTCTCTGACGGTAAAACAACCATTAAAATTTCACGGCGTACATCCTACATATGAGTGCACAATTGAATATACTCCTTGCTTATATTTTCCAGTACGGATCATCAGATGGCAGTAAGTATCTACAGAACTGGGCACAGAAGATGAAGTTTCCTCAAAAGCTGACGCATAACACACAGCCCAAGCCGGGGGAGGTGCCCAATCTAGAGGACTCCATGGTGGAGCTGGTGAAGAATGAGAAAGGAGAGTACGAGATCCATCAACCGAAGCCAGGAAACCTTCCGCAGAAGGTAAATAAGTATATATAACTTTAGGAGATGAAATCTTTGGAATTATATTATTCTGTACTGGCAAAGACTACCTACTAAGCTTATGCGGTATCTCTGTCGAACTCTGGCCAATAGAAGCACGGCTTCAAATGGAGGCATTCACACTGCGAGCAACTGTCGTAACGACCGGACGACGGACTGCTAAAATATTGGATATACATTCAATTTATACACCCCTATTTTTTAATTAGTGCACAAAAAAATGGGGCTCAATCAGTACCCGTTACTGTACGTTTATGTAGTCAAAAGTAAAAAAAACGAAATCCCAAAATTGTCCACAAAAATTTGTCATTTGGTAAATTCATAATTGAATCAATCATTCATAACAACTACTACTAGAAAATACTAAGCGCAGTGTTTTTCCATTTTTATTGACATTCTTTCATTCATAAACAATAACCTGTACAATGTTTCCATAAATTGAGTGAGATTTTGGGATATAAACAAACGCTCATAACTTTGCTGTTCATGAATATTATGCATTGAGACTTTACTTAAATAATAACAAGACCTTTTCTAATAAGCCCTTAAAGTATTTGCAGTAATTAAAAAATAGTGGTGTATTGGAGGTCGTGGGTTCGATTCCCACCCAGGACAAATGTTTGTGTGATGAACACGATTCATTTGTTCTGTGTCTGGGTGTAATTTATTTATAATATGTATGTATTTAGAAATATATAACTATGTTTATTAGTTGTCTAGTGCCCATAACACAAGCTCTGCTTAGCTTGGCACTAGACGACGTAGTGTGATAGTGGGTGATATATATACAAACTAGCTGACCCGTCAAACGTAGTTTTGCCTTTAAAAAAAAAAAATTAGGGTGAACAACCCTTATCACTTACGGGTATGGAAAATAGATAGTAGCCGATTCTCAGACCTACTGAATACGCATATAAAATTTGGTAAAAATCGGAAGCCGTTTCGGAGGAGTACGGTAACTAACATTGTGACATGGAAATTTTATATATTAGATTAGATAAATTCCCGAAAAGGTATTTGGGATTTATCGAGTGACGAATATTCTAATAGGGATTTGAAGAAAAAACAGTGGGAAGAAACGTCAAATTAGAACGTCCATTCTAGAAGGTCCTAGTATCGTTAATAGCATATTTTGATACAAGTGGAGAAAATTTGTCACCGCGACCGAGGTGGAATTCGCCCGAACCGCAGGCGAGGGTTTTATAAAACCGAATGCTGCAGTGACCAATTTCCACGTGTATCAAACGATTTTCAATACACGAAGATAAAACAACGGAGGTTGGTAAGCACGCAGCCTGATACGACAAACACAATAAATTGTGGCGAGGGTGATCTCACGCACTTTTTCGCACTAGTGTGGAAAACAGTAAATTGCATGCCTATATAGAAGCAGCAGGGATAAGAGTGGCTTTTCGAGTATTTATTCTACTTTTTTATTTTCAGGTTCTAGAAGACTTGAAGAGGCTGTACAAGCTCAAGAGCGAAGCAGCGAAGAAGATGACCGCCGGCGCCACGCAGAAAAGAAGTGAGGAAGAAGTCAAGAAGATCACAGAAGACCTGTCCAACGTTGACCTGGACTGAAGCTTCACTGCCTTTTGTACTCTTTTGTAATAAATTGATTTAGACTAGTATGGAATTGTTTTATTAAGTGATTTGAACGCGTTCATAAAAAAAGGTGTACTATGCGTTCCAAATAAGAATAGGAAAGCCAATAACCTCGATCTGTCAATTGTTGAGTGAAAAGTACGATTTGCAAAAAAACCTTATTTACGTATCAATAAATGGTTTTTTTTTTGCTTTGTATTACGAAGTCTTAGTTAAGTCTAGGTGAAGTTAAAACTTGATTGTTTAATATAAATTAGCTAAATATATTGTTTTAAGTCACAATTACGTAAAAAAAATAACTATTTTCTTTCTTATTTTCATTGTATTACGAAGTCTTAGTTAGTCTAGGTGAAGTTAAAACTTGATTGTTTAATATAAATTAGCTAAATATATTTTAAGTCACAATTACACAAAAAAATAACTATTTTCATTGTTAGAAACAATTCGCCTTCTTATTCTATTTGCTACTAATCAGACACTTCACAAAGCCACGCAGAGAAGAGCAAAATTTAAGAATTGAATTTTGATAAAACTTTTTTCGTTCACGATTCGTTAATATTGAATTTTATAAAAATATTTTTTTGCTCGCCGTACCCAATTTCTTCAATTTGACAGTTCGACGTGACGTCACAACATGGCAATCGATCCTATTCTCATTTGGACCGCGTTGTACCTAAACCTTTTTGGTTGTTTGAAGGGTGTGTGTGTGATGTAGGTACTCACTGGGTAGATGGTGGAAAAATAAGTCCTTCGTTGTGGTATCTCCAATTATATTCTCCTCCACACACAATACAACAACACAGTTATTATAGAGGGCGCAAATGAGCCAAGCATAAGCAGGGGTATAAGACCTTTAAACACAGCTATGAGCTTTGAGGTTAGCGCGGGTAGGTACTTGTCGACAACTTATATCGGCGCGCACGCACGTATGTTCAGCGGACAGCGTAGATCGTGACTGGTGAGAAACGAATATAACAACGCGGGGGTAGATGGAAATATATCGCCTGCGCGTCATCGACGATGCGCGTGTCCAATGTTACGTTATGGTGTTTAACGTATATATGTATGTGTAAATATATATAAATAAATGTGGATGATTTGTATATATTTATTGTTTACGTGTAATATGTAAAATGTGTAAATATATGTGAGTCGCCCATACCTTTTTTAACCCAAAGGTTGCGTGGTAGAAAATGCCTTGTTGTATAAGTTGCAGTGAGCAGGCACATCCCAAGCAGCACAAAAGGCTGAACAAGGGCTGTATATTGGTTCAGGTTTACACTCTAAGCTGTATAGTAAGCTGTAAATAGGCTGTATAAGCCTATATACAGCCCTTGTAACTCCAAAAAGGGCCCACATATACAGCCTATATACAGCGTTAAGTGTAAGTGGAGAATAAAAGCTGTATATTGGCTGCATGTTGGCTGTATATCGGCTGCATAAAGGCGTTTTTGTACACTCTAAGCTGTATATCGGTGTACAATTACACTTTAACTCTACAGATACTCAGTTATAACTATCATATACAGCAAAATGCTGTTAATTGGTGTAAGAATACGAAAGAATCCTAACTTAAAGATTATTTGCTCGTAGAACAGATGGGCAATGGAAACGAAAGGTTTTGGAGTGGCGACGGCGTTAGAAGGCGGGAGGCCTACAAGGTGGACCGATGGCCTGGTGAGGGTCACGGGAATTCGATGGATGCGAGACGCACAGGACCGGTCGTTATGGCGACGTTTGGGTGAGGCCTATGTTCAACAGTGGACGTCTTTGAGATGAAGTAATGATAATGATAAAGTCCGCGGTACTACTTCTGTACAGAAAGATTCAATAAATGAATTAGAAAAAGCAATATAACTCTGATTGTACCTTTTAGCGTTACTGTAGTCTAGTTGCAAGTAGTGATATGGTTGTAGCGACATCTATGTCGTCACAAATGAACTAATCCTGCATCGCGCAAGTAAGATTCGCGGCGCGATGCAGGATTAGTTCATTTGTGACGACATAGATGTCGCTACATGGTCACCAAGAAATCACAGGGCACATTGCACGAATTAAGGCCCGGTTCTACTCATTTTGACCTTTTTTAAACCTATGGAAATCCACAAATATAAAAGAGAACGCCATGAAAATTTATTTGATTAAAATTGACTATATGGCCAAGGGCTTGGCAAAAATGAAAACACGATATAAATTAGTTGGCTCGATAAAAAAAAATTCGCGAATCTGACCCTAATTTACGATTTCAAACGTATTTATCTACGAGATTAGGTTACGGAACTATTTGAAAGTTACAAAAAAAAAGCTTGTTATTTAAAAGCGCTTCGCAAGAACAAAAATCTTGAATAGTTGTTGTTTTTTTTTTATATAGAAATAAAACCGCTGTTTTGGGGCCGTGAAGACGACATAATCCCGAGCGAAATTCATACAAAAAAAACAGTGACTAGAACCGGCCCTTAAGTCTCTGAGGATTGACATGGATTAAAAACTAGGGCCCGGGGCCGGCTTCGATCAGTATCTAAATAAGATTAATTAGAGGCTTCGGATTTTACACATTACACGCTCGAGGAGAACCCTACCTGGAGCTCGGATCGACGAATTCTGATTGGGTGAAAGTTTCCTGTCTCATCTGAGTAGGAGCTATGTTGTCGAGGACAGAAAACTAAAGAGAAGATGAATCCTTCTGTGAGACTGTGATAGTCTGGAAGAAGGGCCGCAAGGAGGTGGTTTCAGGCAGGCTTTCGCCGGTAATCCCACCCAGACTTACTTCCATAACCTCATACAAATACAAAAACAAAATCTAAACATTAATACCATCTATACCAGGTCGGTTTTACGGACCTGGGGCCTTACGTTGACGTGTATGTCAGGCGTGCCAGCGGGAAAGAGGGATAGACACTGACGTCTATTTGAGGTAAGTAAAGAGGTAGCTCTAGATCCAGAGAGGATGCAGCTATACACAATAGATGCTCCATGGCTTCAACAGTTCCGTATACCTTGTCAAATGGATTGCTTACTGCTTCTGTACATTTGTGTGTTTTTTTTTATTAATATTTCATGTTTGTAACCGTTGTGCTGTGTCTGTCTCGAATAAAAGTATTTCTATTCTATTCTATTCTATTCTTTGCCCTCTAGGTCTTCCGATGTTCGTGACAAACCTGCACGTTTTTTAGATGAATTGGGGAGCGATTGTTGCGGCTGTCTTATCGATCGAGTTTGAGGTCATCCACCTATAGCACAAATTTTGATAAGATCACCACTGATCTGAAGATAGAACAGACCATAAAACGGCAGGATTTATAATTAAAACACTAATCTTTCAGTCAGTCCACCAATCCGCACTGGGCCCGCATGGTGGGTTACGGCCCATGGCCCATTCCCTCTTCTAGAAAAGAAGCCTGAGTCATAGCAGTGAGAACATTATAAGGCTGATGCCATGCCTTTCCGTCATGTCCGGTAACCGTCTGAACCAAGCCCGAGTCGTCGAAGGTGTGTATAGTGTAGTGACCACACGTGCCTCAAAAAAATGACAGCAATACGTAGGGGCCCAGCAGAGCTAAAGCCCCAGTAGGCTTGTTGACTTCCGAAAGGAAAACCCGGGTCCTGGAATGCTAGGCGAAGAAAAAACATAGGGGTGGTTTTTTTTATTTGATAATAAACTAGTGCTTGACTGCGATCCCACCTGATGGTAAGCAGTGAAGCTATCGTTGATGGTGAGGCGCACTAGTTTTTTAAGAGCCTATTCACTCTAGTCTTGAAGACGCCCAAATTATAATCGGATGGGAAGACCGCAGCAGGTAAATTGTTTCAGTCCTTCGACGTAGTTTAGTTTACATTTCATTTAGTCAACAAAAGTCTGACACACCCTCTCGCTTCGAGCTAGAGCGGGAGAAGTCATTGGGTGATTACCCACATTAAAAAACTCATGCAGGGCCAAATTCACCAATAAACTAATCGCGATTATATAAAACAAAACGCAGTTTGAGCATCTAATCGAGATTATAGCTTCATTTTGCGTTTCACCGCGATGAATTGAACCTAGTTTACGCTAAACTCAGTTTCAATTCTTTTGTTGTCGCTCATGTTTACGACACGGGTCTTTAAACTAGATTACGCTGAGCTCAGTTTAGCTAAACTAAGTTTTTATATTGAATGGTGAAATCAGCCCTCAGTCAGCCCTGTATCTTGAATTATTGCGATACCTAAATAACTGTAATGTATAAACCTTTTAGAATTCATCCAAGGTTACAAAATTCCCTAAACATAGGTAAATGTTTAGGTGCAATGTTTGATCAATCAATACTTATAATTATTACTGTGAGAATATTAAAACAATGCTCCATTGGTAAGTGCAGCTAAATGATTACTTCTCGCATATTGTTCTGGCATTTGTTCTTGCGCTTTTGTGTCTACAAACCGTTTGCAGATTTAATAATAACTTATTAATAAATGACAATGTATAAGAAGTTCTGTCTGTGTGGGTTTATTGTGATTTTGAACAGTGAGTACTTTGAATATCATGCTGTACCTACATACACCGTTAAAATTTGGTCGTTTTAATCCCGCGGAGGATCGATTCGGTTCATGAAACACTATCGATTTGTAAAGAGAAAATTAAAAAATAAATTACTTTTTTTTAAACTCGAATAATTTTACGCATGTACGAAATTAATTTCTTTAAGTAAACGAGTCAATGACCTTATAGGTAGTGGTCGGTCGTTTCATACTAACTACCTACAGTTCATTGGCCTCGCTCAGCTGACGTTTACTTAAAGAAATTAATTTCGTACATGCGTATATTATTTCAAGTTTTAGAAAAAAAAACTTTATTTTTTAATTTTATCATTTCAAATCGATAGTGTTTCATGTACCGAATCGATCCTCCACGAGATTAAAACGACCAAAATTTAACGTTGTATACCCCAAAGAAGTTAATAGTCTTCTTACATACAATTTTTTCAAGACATCTTCAAGTCCCGCATAAAAGATAGATAGCTTTTAACCTCGTAACTTTGGATTCCATGCTGGTCCTGAAAGGTCATTGTGTAGCATTCGGTAAAGGAGTGTCCAGCTTGGGCGCAACACTGCAATGTCCTCAGGCCATCGGTGACGGCAACTTCTTACGCCGAACCCTTGTTCAGGCCATGGTCTGGAGCGAGGGGAAATGGGCGGCCGCTGCCTCCTTCTGTGAAATTGTTATGCTAGCGAAGGAGACGGCCTCACACGTGTGGCAATGGACGTCCTCACGCCCTAGCCGTAGAGACCCTAACCCTGACTTCCAGCCACCGTGGGCTTGCGGACGACGAGCAATGGGTAGCTCCCCGTCTGGCCGTCTAGTCCGAACTCGAGCGTCAACGGCCTGTAGTGCGAAGCGCCTTAAAGAGATGACAGCAAAACCGTAAGGGTCTAGCAAGGCTAAAGCCTACTGGGGTCATGGAACGACTTCTGAAAAAGAAACCAGTTATCCCAGAATGCAAGGGTAACTGAAGGAACATAGATGTAGTTTTTAGTTAGTAATAGTCTGAGACGCCTTCTTGCTCCACCTGAGAGCGGGAAAAGTCATTAGATGATTACCCATCTTAAAAAAAATGGTACTGAAAATTCTTTGTGTCCCTCAAAACTTCGTGTTACTCAAGAAACGAACCTAGGACCATACGTACAGTCGCGCTTGCCACCACTACACAAACAAAACTATAACCAGCTTACGCTTGTTCATTTTACTTAAGTTATATCTACCTATATTAACAGGTATTCTAAGTGGGGCTGTGTTCTTCCTGGTGATACCGGAAGATGTCCCGGCAGGGTTTGCAGCTATCTACGGATTTGCTCCACCGATCACTAAAGGTAAATTATGTGAAGCGCCGGTTTCTGACAGGCCAAGGTAGTCAACTGGCCAACTGATTTTTCAACTCATATTTAGTACAGAATCAAAAAATGAAAATTTTTCTTCTCTAGCAGTTACTCATATATCGTGGATGCATTCACAAACATGTAAATTTACTTGCAAAAGACACGCAGACCTGGGATACCGTCCGGAGGACACGGTGGAGCACACAGTCGAGGTGTGCCCCGCTTGGGAAGAGCATCGCTGAGTCCTTGTGGGGGCGATCGGCGGTGTTCTCTCGCACCGGGGCTTGGTTCAAGCCATGCCCCGGAGCGAGGAGGAGTGGCAGGCGGTCGCCTCCTTCTACGAAGCAGTAATTATTATTATTATTTACTTTATGTCCGAGGAGGCCGACCGCATCAGCCAACGGTGCACACGCCGCCGCCACCGCCGGGATTCCAATCCCGATTTCCGGCCACCGTAGGCGCGGGCTCGTGGACGGCGGGCAATGGGTAGCTCGCCGTCCGTCTGTCCGGTTACAGGCCGGTCCGAGCTAAAGTCGTCTACGGCGCGCACTGTTCCCGCGCGCCTCAAGGAGTTGTCAGCAAACTGTAGGGGCCCAGCAGGGCCGAAGCCTACTGGGGCCAAAGGTTATGTGAAAATGTTACCCGGGACCCTGGGAGAAATGCAATGAATGGAACAGGGTAGGTTTTTTGTCAGTAAGAGTCTGACACTATTTCCTGCCCCACCCAAGGGCGGGATCTGTCATTGGATGATTTTACCTACCATAAAAAAAAACCCAGACCTGGGATAATTATAATTATCTATTGTCAATACTTAGTTATACGCCAGTGGCGTAACTATATCATAGTGGCCCGTGGCAAAAAAAAAAATTGCGTGCGGCCCCAGAAAAATCGTCACGTTTTGATCGAACGCCGATGGGTATATACAATTATACAACTTGAATGACTTTGAAAAAACGTTAATTGTTGTATTGTACACACGGGCGTACGAAATTCATTTGGCCAAAAATTTTGGTTTCTATGTCTTCGTTTTTCCAAGAAAAAACCTGATAAAGTCTTTTTAAATTCTTTTTTTTTAATGTGATTTTCTAAAAAGTGCACAATTAAGTAACAACCAGCCGCGGGTGTTCTTATATTCTGTAAAATAGGTTACTAAATACTTCTTCTGAGCTCGCGGCCTTTCGCACCGGATCCTTATCGTACCGGGGGCCTCATCGGACGGGGGCCAGAGGCATTTTACCAGCCTTCCCATACAACCATTTTCGGTCGCAAAATTCTCAAATAGTCGCAAATTAGCAAGATAATGTAACAGTGTCGTAACTTTTACTAAACATAATAACTGTGCGAATTTTGGTTACAGCGTGTAGGAACGATATCAACACTTTGTACTGAAAAATGTTACAGTAAATAAGTGTTGTATCCGTGTCGACAATTTACGACATAGTTTTTTCTTAATTCATTTACGACACATTGTGTTTACTTTGAGTTCCTGTGTAAATATTAAAATTAAATTGTCGACACATTGTCGAAACTAAATTACAGTATCTTTTGGAGTTACACAAATGTAGTAACGGTTACGACAATTTAGTGTTGGATTTGACCAAAAAAAAAACAACAGGGGTTCTCAAAGTGTGCTATTGTATTTAATAAAAATTATTGACCTTTTGTTTTATAACTATGAGTCATAAGCAACCAAAGCGTTTTCGTCTATCTTCGAACTTTTACAGAAAAGTAAAGATGAGAACAAGTTCAGAAAATAGACAACCAGGTTAGAATTTTTCATTGATAAAATTATTATTCGTATGCATTCCACATCCTTTTTTGACAAGTCGTTTACTGTTCAAGCAGCTCGTCTGTGGAATGCATTACCCATTGAAGTAAGGCGCGCTCAAACGCTATCAGCCTTTAAAGCAATGGTAAAGGAACATTACCTCTCACTTTAAAAAAATATATTCTCCTTTCTCGATTTTATATTTGTATATTATTAGTATATTAATTGATATTGTATATGTATTTAATATTATTTATGATTTTTGTACACTGATCGCCCCAAATCTATCTCCTCTTGTTTCAGTTCATCCTAAGGTTGTCTGTAAGAGATTGCCCTATGCGATAAGACCGCCCATTGTACACTTAGTTTAATATTTAGTAGTAATATTTATCCTGTCCGCATTATGAGGTATACAATAAAGTATATAATAAATAAATAAATAATACAACGTATCAATATTCATTGTTGCGACACTTGGGGGAGGCCTATCTCCAACAGTGTATGTCCTTCGGCTGAAATGACGATGATGATGAAAATAATACGATAAAGGTACAGGGTTATTTGATAAACACTAATTACCTCGCATGACTATATTTCTGACATCATAAACTACAACTTTTGAAAATTCAAAAAAAAAAAAATCGGTTGATCACACATTCTGTCTCGTTTTGTGAACAAAATCAGCAATATCGTCAAGCGAGGTTAGGTATTAGTGTTTTTCAAATAGCCCTGTATAAAAAACCGTAGAATATTACTACCTCACACCCAAAAACTGGAAATATCAATCTTAAATTCACTGCACTGGATTTTATGACAATTCAGCGTAGTACCGCAGAACTATGTGACACGTCCAGACATTCGGCTACTGTAGTTGACAATTCACTGAGTGAAATAAACTCAAACTATGATGATAACGAATCATCAAATTCGGATATCGCTGATCTGGATGAAAATATAAAACTTTCTTTTAAATTTAATATAAAAACATTGCACTCATACTTTCACAAAACGCAAGGGCGGGGGATGTCATTGGATGATTTTACCTAACATAAAAAAAAGAAAAAAAAATACGCTCAAAACTATATTAAAATACAACTTTACATTTAGGTATTACATACTACAGTAAATTAAAGAAAAGTAATAGGTATAGGCATAATAGTGTATAATAAATTAAACGAAGGTGGTGGTATGGTACATCCAATATGGGGTAGCTCATGTTGGATATACCATGACTAACCTAAAGTCCGTGTAAATAAATATAAAGGATTTTGTAAATAATTTTTCCTCAACTTTATAATGAATTAATAATAAAATATACAATTAAAATTTTACAAACATTTACATTTCGTCATCTTCTGTGCCTTAAAATTTAGAATATAATTCTTCTAAACGGAGAAATTCTTTAAATGAAGAAATATCACCTAATTTTATTCTGCGTTTTATTTATTTCCACGATTTGTCGGCTATGCTGTTTTCTTCACTTTTCAGCGATTCAATCTCACTTTTTTGAGTGATCGAGGCCAGTATAAGTATGTTCCCACCACCCATCCTTCCGGCACCGCAGTTGCTCCTCACTAGTTCCATTTTTTGATAAAACTAACTTGTACGGCATGTTGAGAACCACTGCAAACACAAAATAATAAAACTCCATTTTGGTAAAACAGTCGCACTGTAACGTAACTTAACACAATGCCGACACATGTAAATACAGTTACGAAACATTGTGTTGGGTTTCATCTCTCAAGTAGATACATAATTATCCACATAATTTTACACAATTTATATTATTATTATAGTATTCTAGAATATAATTAAGTTAAATATAAGTAAGCAAAAGATTTTATTGATAATAAAACCTTTTGCATTGCTCGGAAATACGATGCGTTGTAAATTTTTATTGAAAACAACTACAATAACAAAAAATATTTTAAGTATTTTATTAAATCAGAAGGGCGCATCGGTTAATTTACTATCGTGACATAAAACTACACGATACATTTAAAATCGCAAAGGATTTTCGATCGAGAAAGATGCAAGTATCACAGAGAATTATATTTAAATAGGTACTTACATTTTTTTCTGATGGCGGCGAAGACATCCACAAAAAAGAACGAATTACAATAAAAATTGACAAGTATAGAATGAACAAAACAAAAAATGAACGATTGAATGTGCGATAGAAGTGAGCGCATAAAAGTCACGACGTGTCGACACGGCGAAGTCACAATGCGACTGAAAGTTACTGTTAGTCTGTTACGATTATTCCCCTCTTTACGACACGGTGTCGAAACACAAGTCGACACGGTGACGTTATGCTACGGAACAATGTTATAAACAAATTCCGTTACGACACAGTAAATGTCGACCTAAGTAGTAACCGCTACTTCAAATGGCTGTATGGGTTACCACCCTATAGTTACGCCACTGGTTACATGTGAGGTAGGTAACTATAGTAATATATATGTGGGAACGTAGTGAATTGTTCTTTACTAATAGAATACTGGGTACTTAGGAATTAAATATAATGTACTTGTACGATAGTTTGTTACCAAAATAAAATAAAAAGTAACACAAATATTTGTTCCTTGCGGGGACAAATATTTGTGAAAGAAGAAGAATAAGCGGGAATCAAAGCCACGACAGGCCAGTCAATCGCTCAACTACTGTGCTACCGATTTCGTTGTTTTTCAATCTTTTATAATATCACTAGCTTTTGCCCGCGGCTTCGCTCCTGCTCTACCCTACTCTACCTTTCTCTACCCTACTCTATCCTACTCTACACTATACCAATAAATGAGCAGGTTTTGATTTTTTTTTATTATTATTTAACAGGATAAAAATTATATCCTTCTCCTGGTTCCAAGCTACCTTCCCACCAATTTTCAGCCAAATCGGTTCAGCCGTTCTTGAGTTATACTTAGTGTAACTAACACGACTTTCTTTTATAATGTATATAGATTATACCCGTTATATAGTTAGAGTTCCCTCCCTTTTCCTCACAACTCAATCCTCTGTCAACGTATACCAGACCTTCCAGTGGGAGTCAATTTCGACCATCTTCGTTCTTAGTCTGCCGCAACGTGGCCTAGCAAGTAATGGGGCCTAAAATATTATAGTGGATTGATTCATCATGTAAGTTGGTGAGAATCTGTAACAATATTTTTAATTTTTAGGAAACGACCATCGCTTTGGCTTCGGATTTCGACTGGGCAACCACGCAGACTTTCAGATATTGTATGAGTTTGGACCCCAAACCGCTACGAGGCCTTTGCAACCCCCAAGTAAGATGTTCAATAAACTATACCTCAACACCGTTCAATTTTGACCGTTTTAATCCTGATTAAGATAAAATAAAAAAATAAAGTACCTACTTTTTTTCTAAAACTCGAATTAATATACGCATGTACAAAATTAATTTCTTTAAATAAACGAGTCAAAGACCTTGCAGTTAGGTGTCAGTCCTTGCGTACTAACTACCTACAAGTCATTGAACTCGCCCAGCTGACGATTAGTTAAAGAAATTAATTTCGTACATGCGTAAATTCGCGTTTAAAAATAAAAGTAATTTATTTGTTATTTTACCTTTACAAATCAATAGTGTTTCATGTACCGAATCGCCCCTCCACGGGATTATAACGATCAAAATTTAACAATATCTATGAGAGCGTGGAAGGTGCCTAGACTAATATTTTGCGCCAGTTAGATACTTATTTATAAGAAAACTAACTCCGATATATTTGGGAAAGGGTAAGCAGATGACGAAGTAAGTCACGAGTAGATAAATAAAAGACACAAAAAAAGATTAGAAATTGCTATGGACGGCTAGTAAAAATTTCAAATTTCTGAGAAAATCCAGTAACACTTTTTGTAACATGGGAATAAAACCTGAATCACAAGCTCAGAAGTCGCATTTGCCAGCACTAGCCCTTTGAGGAAGTTCATTTTTTACATATCTTACAGAGCTCTATAGGATGTATATGTCCCTCATATTTTTTTTATAAATAAAACGTTGGGTGTATAGGTAGGTACCTCAGAATTGAGCCTCCATCAATTTTTCAGTATTTTTGTTTTTAGCGACATTTTTTTTAATAACTGCGAGAAATTCAATCTTCATTTCACCTAACTTAATTCAAGAATCTTACATATCCTAGAGACAACTTAATTTCTCATTTGATAGTTTGCTACCTTGCGCAGCCAGAAAAAAAAAACAGTTTGCTGTCATAGATTGAAATACTTTGACAACACACCAAGCGCGCAAAAATGGCGGGTGTGTAAATTGGCCATGCATGTCGGTTGGCTGTTTATTTTAACTACGAGTACTTTCAATTAAGTACTTTTTGACATTGTTTTTAGGTTTTCGTACCTCAAAAGGAAAAACGGAACCCATAAAGGAACACTTGTCTGTCTGTCTGTCAAGACCCATATCTCGAGAATGCGTAAAGGTATCGATTTGAAATTTAGACCATATACTCAGGTCTGCTATCCCTTGAAGCTGTAAAAAAAAGATACGACCGTTTATCGCAAAAAACGCATATTTCGACAATCTCAAGTGAATCAAAATTCATACTTCCCGTTGATCTAGAATCCTGGAATTTGGCATGAAGAAACGCCTCGTAGAACAAGTATAGTAAAAAATCTGAAAACTGTAAATTTGTAGTTGCATCACAAAAAACAACCTTTTTTGCTGTTTGGTAAAATCTTCGTAACTCAATTCGGGAATTGCACTGTTTTCATATGTAAGTTTCTACGGAACCCTCAGTGCGGGAGTCTGAGTCGCACTTGACCGGTATTTTCATTCTTTCTTATTAGATAGGTGTGTGAATTATTGAACGAAAATTTTAAAAATTTCATGCAAATACATTTCAATATAAAATTGGTGTTTGTCGCAGAGATCCGCTCCACGAGCTATCGTCAGCGCTTCGTACGCCGCCGGCCAGTGCTCGAGCTGCTGGTTCGCGCAGGAGTCATCAAGAAGAACTCCTACGACTTCAACGTCATACAGGACTGTGATGATGAGCCTAGGTAGCCTAATTTACGTACACGACCAGATATGCTAGCTTAGGCCCACTTTCTAGGTAGGTTTCTGTATCTACCTATCTAACTTGACTCAAGATTGTGTGGTAGCGGAAGCTCCCTCCACCCATCATTACACCAATACATTTTGATATACTCGTGCTACCCCTACAAATCTCTAGTTTTATTTACCGCCTACCACAATTACGTGACTTCGACAAATGAATGTGCGGTTAATTTTGTTTTTTTTTTTTTGTTAATATTTTTGGCTTGGATACTAAGTCCTTTAAGCACTGTCTTGGTGTAAAAACTTTGGTTTACCATTAGAATATGGATGTACATGTTCTAATGATTTTTTGTTTTGTATTGTTTGGCAGCAAATGTATCAAGTCAACCTTCTCGGCAAACTTGAGCTTGAGCTGAGGTAGGTAATCAACACTACAATAAAATTCTGAGCTCCATTTTACCGAGATCGCGCCTGTTTCAATGATTCCACATATTGTCCAGTTACGCAAACACTTGAGATACAAAACTACACCAATTTTACATCACAATATTCACTAGGAATCAATTCGCGAATAATTAAAACAGCCACTGAACTTCACTTAAAGAAATCCCGCCAAAAACCCAATGCGCGGTTAACGTTTGTGCGACAAAACTGTACTGCGACTCATCCTATTTCGAATGCACGCTTGTGCGACACTCTGAAACTCGACATCACGCTGATATGACAAACGATTGTGCGACAGTAGTTCGACACAACGGTAGTGCAACAATCGTGAGATTACTACTTGTGCGAGTACTGTAATTCAATGGTACGTTTGGTGCAGTATAACATTAGTTTGACACTACCCTACTTGCCAAGATAGCCACTGGCACTAAGGCGGGAGTTCTGCTGCGTTTCACTCTCGCCTTAGTGTTCGATTACGAAGACGCAGCGCGTTGCGCGGCGTATCAGGCGGTCCGTCGTACATTGCCTTAAGTTTGTTTGCGTGAGCGATGACGCGGCCCGCTGCTGCAATGTACGAGGAATCGCCCAACGCGCCACGTCTCCATAAACACGGCCTTAGGCTTCTAACATAACCTGTCCGTGTCGGGGTGCCCTAAAATATGTTAGTTGGTGAAAGTCGCAGTTCAGGTAGCACACTTTTGTTATGTACTGAGATTGGTTGACAGAATCAACCAGTCGCATCACTTAGGCTGTACGTTTAATTTGTAAAGCATCGATAATTTCTTTCCGGAAACCTAGTAGTCTTTTACAAATTTTTAGGATAAGAAAGGTATTTAAATAAAAGCCATCGAATTTTCTGTATTTTTTTAATTATTTCTCATAAAAATGTCTGACTTACTACTGTACATTATAACGTAGAACAAGAATTCCCGCCAATTGATAATTACATTAATTCAAAATGGCGAAGCGTGTATATGGATTAATAATGCATTTGCCTCCTAAAGCGTATCTATGTGTATTATGTAGGTAATATAAAAACTAATTAATTATTATGAAAATATATTTTTGTATATCATCTTAAAACTGACGGTAGTATCGATTTTAGATAAGACTGCAAATACATGGTCTACGGTACTCCAGTAGCTGTTCAACAACGACTCTTGGCAGTACCGTAGCTAGGTGTGCGCGGAGCAGATCCTCGCCTCCGGCCTCGCTCCCTAAAGGTCATCGCGCAAGCGAAGGTTTTCACCTGATGGTAAGTAAGCGCCGATGTGGTAAAACACTGGGTTACGACTGTCGCTGTCTCGTTTTCGAATTGATGAAACAAAAAGGTCTCGTTGATGCACTTTCATCCATGTTAAATTAGTCCAAGCTACGTCTCTGACTCTTGAAGTACGAAAAGATTTAGGGCTACACCGGATTGACGAGAGACGCTCTGATGTGGCCTAGGTTATGGTAGCCACACACGTTCCAGTATACTTACTTGCGCAATTTAAGACTTGCACAAGTATACTGAAACGTGTATTGGAAGTGGTTGGAAGATACTTGCGCAAGTTTCTGCACAACACATGTTTCAGTATACTTGTGCAAGTCTTAACTTGCACAAGTATACTGGAACGTGTGTGTCTACCATTACGAATGAGTTTTTAATGCCATTGTATGATGACCCTGTGGTATAACCCAACTGGCCGCATGTGTGTGTCTACACTGAGAAGGAGAATGCTCTTTAGGGCCGAGGGGCTCATTGGAAGGGAACCGCGGTCCCAACTTCCACCTATAAAAACAATTATTAATTTTGAGTAGTATTTTTGGACCACAAATAAAATAAATACAGTTGTTTTTGGTAACTGTACTTTTTACTGCCTTTTTCATTGTGGTCTCAAAATACTACCTGCTAAACAAAATAAAAATATAGGTAGAATTTGGGACCGCGGTCCGAGTCCAAACAGCCCCGAGACCTGCTCGTTATTGGCCTATTATAATGAAGATACGCAATCAGCAATGGGTATTTTGTTTTACTCAATTGCAGCATTGGAGATCTATTTAATACTATAAATCTTAAGTATTATATGAAAATAGTTAACGCTTAACATTATTTTCTTACTTAGAACGACATTTTGTCTTTTTGACTTTGAGTATTGTACTACAGGCGCAGGCGCAGTGATCACTTCTTTGCAGAAACAAAAACGTTGTTCAACATCGGCAATCAAATAAAAAGCTAAGTACAAAGAGCTGATTGTGAGAATTCATATTTTCAAGTTAAGAAAAAAAGAATGTTAATTTTATCTGTTTTTTATTGATTCTATCCTGATGTAACGTGAATGAATCTTGGTTACCTGTCAAAAACCCTAGGGGTTAAACTACATTTGTCAGCACCGAACCGCACCTTCCTCTGCTATTATTCTAAAGAACCGTTATGTATTAAAATGAGAAAACTAGAGGACTGCACGCGACGGAATCGACGAGGCGGTCTGAAACCAGTTATTTGGAGCCTGAGCCAAGTTATTTATTTATTTGGATCTCCAACAAAGGTCACACAGACACAGTAGAAATATTTAGTCATGGGGTCCTTTAACGTGTGCTCCTTCAAATACAGGAGACCACAGCATGCACCTAAAACTAGGTGTAAACTAGAATAATTAAAAATTCACAAACTAAATACCGAACAGATAAGACGAAAACACATTCCAATAAGTTATGTCCAATTAAAACTAAAAATTAGGGTGAAAATACAAAGGGGATACATACTCATTGGTCAATTTGAATTAAAACTGAATTATCGTTTCGTAATAATAGTCTCGATTTGCGTTAACGCTTGGAGTTGGCCACGCCCCCAACTCCTTTGTTCGAACGAAGGAATTGGGGGCGTGGCCAACTTCAAGCGTTAACACAAAACGAAACTATTGTAACTTGGCTATGGGGGGCTGAAACGTTTATTTCAAATAGACCATTTGCAGGCACTTTTGAATAATGTCGGTCAGTCAAAAAAAAAGTGAAGCTAAATAAATTGCACGTTCCAAAGCGCAGATTTCTATGGAGAAGAAAGTGCAAGAACTCCATGGACACTCTTTTAAATCATATTATGAGTTAGGTACATAAATCTTGGTTACACTTTTCTTGTCGCTTCTGCTATATTGATCTTTTATTATGTGGTCGGCAACACATTATCTTTCTCGCTCCAGTAAATACAAGGTAAAGTTCGATTCAGTGCTGACAGATATATCCTAGTCACCCCTAATGCGGTTGCTTGCATAATTACTCGTATAATTTAAGAAAAGCAAAATAAACTCTATGCATACGTACAGAGTTTATTTTGCTTAATAAACTCTATACATACGTATAGTTTATTTTAGAGTATGTTCTTATATTTAATTCATAAGATGACGTATTTACAGTATATCATCCACTTTTGAAAGGCTGACAATAATAGTAATTTAAGAATTTTCTAACTGTCAGACGCTTACCGCTGCAATTGGTGGACTGTAAGGAAAACAGCCAATCAGACTTCATCTAAACTTTTTAGAAAGAGACACACGCGTACGAGTGACAGAGACGCTCTATATCATCTAATTAGGGAGAAAGTGACTGTCTATCATATCCCTTAAGGAGAGAACTCACGAAATGGCCTCCACGGCCGAGGATACGGCTATTTTATTTCAAAGCTCACGACTCGGTTGATTTGCCGTCGCCACCGCGATGGCTGTGATTTTCGTCCGCAAGCCGGCCTGCCTTTAGGGCGCGTTTGCCGCCAATCGACCGCAGAGCGTGCGGGCGCAAACGCGTATATATTTGCATTCTACAGGAGCTGCGGGCCCGCTACCGTGGCGGCAGCGGGAAAAAGCCGTTTCGTGGGTTCTGTCCCTTACTGTCATCCCCAGCGACGGCCTAAACAGAGATCCGTACACCACAGGGAGCGCCCTTAGCGTGTAGTCGCATAGATTTAAGTCGGCTTAACGTAGTGTCGGCCCTAAGAGAGGATTTTGCCAAAATTCACCCCCTAAGGGGATGAAACGAGGGTCCAAAGTTTGTATTACTCTGGCAACGAAGATGGCAAATGCTATTCATAAATATGACTTATATTCACATACTTAGGTTGTACGCAATTTATCACGGTCAATAGGTTACTTTACATTTTCATTCAATTCCAGGGTATCACTTTTTTATTTGGATAGAGCTGTTTAAGTAGCTATATATATATAATTATGTTTGCATGAAGTTAAATTTTTCGGTAAATATACTGTACTTTTACTAGTAATTTTTGTCTAAAAAACAATGAAAAAAAAAAATAACCAAAAAATAAATTCAATATATATTTATTTCGCCTAAATTAAAAATTAGTGTGCTTTGTTGCTATACAAAAGAAAAAAAAATACAGAGTCCACTTACTTAAAAAATTACAAGAAAAATTATAAACTTAGAAATTATTTATAATAGTATTAAAATTAGTCTTTTCCACAGATGGCAATACAATTGAACATTAAATAAAAGTTAATAACTACGCGTCCTCTATAACCGCGGCGCCGGCGCATCCACCGACTACTGAGTCACTATTATGTATTTATTTACAAAACGAAAAAGTGTTTGGAAGCGACTTTCTTATATCTTTAAACATAAAATATGTACTAATACTTCGTCAAATGCCTTGATTAGCTTTGCATAATTTCAGAGAATATTCTAAAATGACATTCCCTAGATGGCAGCACTGAGGCGTCAGGTCCAGGCACCTGTCAAAACGCTTGTTTTAATTACATTAGTTCGACAACAACGTCAACGTCAAACGTTAGACGTCATGTTTACGTTTTTCAAGGAAAAGACCTGACAGCTAAGTGGCGCCAACTGGTGGCGTAAATTTTCCTAAATACCCTCAATCTCACTTCTTGCCAAAACATTGGATATTTAAGAGTGTTCTGACCTCATTCCATACAAGTCTCTGACGTTTTATTAGAACTAAGGGTGTTACAAATATAGCGTATTCGCGTTAAGAAAATAGTGAGTCATCGTTATCACTCAGCTTAGCCACGCCCCTTGACCAATTAGATCATAGCAAATTAGAAAGCCGTGTTCACATCGACCTGTGAGTAAGCCCTTCAGACAGTAAGGACGCACCTTTTGTCAATTTAAAAAAATAATACTTTACCTATTCGAAAAAATGATGATTTTAAATTTCAAAATATCTATAAATAATTTATATTCGAAAATACTGTGAAACAAAAAGTTTGTTTTTTAGTAAGAAAAGTTTAATTTCTACCACATTATGAATACACCTTTGCCACTGATGAATCATTACTATCTTCCTAACATGAATCGACTACAACAATCAACGAATTTGACAACAGCATTAGTTTTTGAGATAAATCTTAAGAAATTATTGATACATTTTCTTTGGACACTTCTATTAGTCGCTAGCAAGTCCTCACATACCATTAAATACACGTTTATGCACAACAAAGACAAGTTACATTTCAAGAAAATAAATTTAAATTACAAAAAGAGGTAAAAAATGTAACATTGACTGTAACATTGACTGTAACACTAAACGCGTTTTGTGACACTATCGTTACAAAAAAAAAAAAACTTAAAATATACCATTCTATACATTGGACTTAAAAATTGAGATTGTATCTTTCGTTAAATATAATGTTCTTTTATCGTAAGGTTTATTTATTTACGGACGCGTAGCTTCATAGACGCATATTTGTCGTCATACGCTTGGTGAACGCCGGCGTGAAGCGACCATATACATGAAAATGTCGACGAAGTAGCAAAAACACGACGGCATGACGTTAAATACGCACGTAAGAAGCTACGCGTCCGTGAACAGAAGACATTTTTGCTTAGGCCAAATCTTCACGGTGTCATAAAGAAATTAGTAGGTAAGATTAGTTAGTGGACAATCTTACCTAATCTTAGTCAAGGTCAGGTAGAAGAGCGACCTCCTAATATTAAGTAATATATCCACATTTTAACTTTCAAGTATGTTAGGTTAAGACCTTAAGTATGTTAGGTCTTTGGGCACACCCTTTTTAAAAATAAACAAGTTCAAATACATACATAGATTACTTTCACAATGTCCATTTTTTTAAGTATTTCTTTTTGTGCTTGAATGCAATACTACCTGATGGTAAGCAGTGATGCAATCGTTGATGGCGAAGCGCACTAGTTTATTAAGAGCCTATTCGCTCTAGCCTTGAAGACACCGAAATTATAATCGGGCGGGAAGATTTCAGCAGACAAATTGTATACATTTTTGCTATCATTATTTTTATACTATGGCCTTTGTTGGTTAGTATGAGTATTTAAACAATTCAACATAATATCTTTAAGGAATGGTTAAATTCAGTCATGAATAAATTATTTCTACATACATAATTAACACTATTGAATCATTCATTTTACAATAATAAAAAAGACGTATTCAATCGTTTTCACTTTAAGAAGTCCTTTTTATAAGAAAAAAACAAATATTTATTATATAAAATAGATAGCCAGTACAAACATAATTTTGCATGTCCTGAATATGAGCAATATGTTTTTAATCAATTAAAATACATAATTAATACAGTGACGGAAAATTTCGATAATTCAGTCCAAATGTTTGTAAGCTTAACGGGGTGGGTTTTTAGTCAGTAAGAGTCTGACACTATCTCTCGCTCCGCCCAAGGGCGGGAGATGTCATTGGATGATTTTACCCACCACCAAAAAAAAAGCCATCAGCTTTGAAAGCTGTAGTTTAATTTTTTATTTTTATTGCAAGTATATTACGACGGACTACTTTTTTTTAAACCAGTAGAAGTGTAACACATAATTGAACAAAGTATATAATAAATTAATAAATGCACATATCGATATTATGTGGCGTTTGATTGCATTGATGGTCTAATCCAAAGTTTCGCTGGTAAAATGGTTGCCAGTTTTAATGCATTTTTGGAATGAATGTTTTAAATGCAATATTAGTTTATTGTTTTTTTTATTCTGGAGCCTTACCATGACGTGCTAAAACGTCAGACGTGCGAGAAAAGGGATGATGCTATACATTCTACATCGTTAAATTTTGGTCGTTTTAATCCCGCAGAGGGTCGTTTCGGTATATGAAACACTATCGATTTGTAAAGATAAAAATGAAGTTGTTGTAGTTAGTACGCAACGACCGAAAACTCCCTACAAGGTCATTGACTCGTAAAGAAATTAATTTAGTACATGCGTATATTAATTCGAGTTTTTAGAAAAAAAGTACTTTATTTTTTAATTTTTTCTTTGCAAATCGATAGTGTTTCATGTACCAAATCGACCCTCTGCGGGATTAAAAAGACTAAAATTTAACGGTGTACATAAAATACTCTATCCCTTTCACAGATCAGTTTAGGTCGTCAAATGGATCGCTTTAAGAGCTTGTGGTAGGCCGCCTCTATTCTGTTGTCTTATATCAGTTAAAATGCTTTCATCTCAGCAATATAAAAATTTGACATAAAATACAGAAAATTAGACAATACCACTAACGCTTATTGTCCAATTCTCCCCAATGTTTTTCTTTGTTTATCATTTGATTAAAATACGTTATGCAAATTTTAACCTCAAACTTTTTTCGTAAAAAAAAGTTCTGTCAAAATTCGACTTGTATTTTTTTTAGGTACCACTTGTCTCTCGAAACCGGCATGTCTTAGAACCAAAAATTCGAAGACATGTGACATTCACCAACCCGCACTGGGCCTGCGTGGTGGATTACGGCCCATTCCCTCTCCTAGAGAGGAGGCCTGAGTCCCAGCAGTGGGAACATTAAAAGGCTGATGATGATGACGATGATGATGACTTGTCTCTTACAGATCTTTGTTCAATAATTGGCGCTAGTATGATAGAAATCATAATCACATTTCATTAGACTATGCTCGGAGTTTCTTTGCGTGATCGCAACAGAAATGAAGATATCCGCAGAAGAATCAAGTTTATCGACATAGCTCGAAGAATTATCGAACTGAAGTGGCAGTGGGCAGGGCACACGCAAAAACTACTCAATGGATTTAGACCATGTTTTATCATGGGAGTATTGTCTCCTAGGGATAATTAAATGACACAAGCGAAGTCGCTGGCAGCAGCTAATATTATTATAATTCAATAGTATGTTTTTATGAATTGTATGGCTGTTGGTTGGCATAAACACGAGCTGGAATTGTACTTGAGGGAATGTTGAGGGAAAGGTTGACTGGTAGAGAATGCCTTGTTGCATTAAGTCCGCCTATGTACCACTACTGTGCATGAAGTTTAAATAAATAAATAAATAGTGGGTGGGTGGAGCGCGTGTTCTATTGCTGGCCAATGCATCGCACGCAGGCGCAGGAGGTGCGCGTCATTTACAACTGAGGCCCTTACTTCAAACGTGTGCGCGCACGCAGCTCGCGCGCCTCATCCTCGCCCCGCCGGAGCTGCACTGGCGGCGCATTCGCCAGGTCCAGACACACCATATTGTTACTGTGATTGGTAAATAGATAGATAAAGGTCACTTTTAAAAGTTAGATAGTTATAAAAATGTGGGTATTATAAACACAGATTCACTTCACCAAGTATCAAAATTAGTTGGACACCATGAACTAAAAGTATTTTGAATGGCAGAGAAATAAAATCAGAAAATAATTTAATTTTAATTCCTTTAAGAAAAGAGAAACCATTTTATTTATTTTTTTAAGTTAGGAAATGATTTTTCAATAGCGCGAAATACTGTTGCGCCTGTAGTACACATGCGAGCACACAGATGGCGCTGGATCGCATATAGATGTAAAGATGGCGCTCGGTCGCGCACGCAGCGACGGACTCAAATTGACAATATTCTTATAATGTATAATTTAAAAACATTATTTACATGTTAATTATTACGACGTCATCGTGCTTTAGAAAGTGTTAGTCCTGTACGAAGGATGTGGGAGGTTTTTTAGGTGGGACATGATCTAATGACTTTTCTCGCTTTAGGGCGGAGCAGGAAGGTGTGTTAGATTTTCACTGACGACACTTAAATTTCTTCTTTGCCTTTGAGCTCAAGGACCACAGGTTTCTCTTTCGAAAGTCTGCTCACAGTCTCAAGGAGATAGGACATTGGCCGAGCATTGTTAGAAAAAGTTACCGAGTTCTTCGAAAGCAAAGCGCAACTATAGAAACCAGGGACTGCATACCGAAAAAATATCGGTTATAAGGGTTAACGGTATGACGTCATACTTTTTTATTTCAATACCTCTAAATAACGGTACCGTTATTTTTCACTACCGAAAAATTACGATACCTAAATTTTTCACTACCGAAAAATAACGGTACCTAAACCTCTAACATTAAGATATCCTTTGAAACCCCTACTCCCGCGCTTTTTCGTCGTGCCAATCGCAATACACTTGTCGCGGTAGCTGGCAACGTCGCATTTATCGTAGGTACTCGCACGAGAAATAATTTCGGTACCGGAATTATTTCGGTTGAGTAAAGGTTAAATAAAGGTATAGCGGTACCTTAAAAAAATAGCGCTATCGTTATTTTATACCGGTAGCGTAACCGCAAATCTTAACCGGTTTCGGTCTACCTTTAAAAAAAGCGGTACCGTATTTTAATACCGGTAGCGTAACCGTATACCTTAACCGAAAACGTTCCCTGGTAGAAACACAGTTTTTAGTCAGTAAAAGTCTGATACTCTCTTACGCTCCACCCTGAAGCAAAATAACTCATAAGTTGTTTTCCTACCTCAAAAAAATGACCTGATGCTGCAGCATGCCCTGGATTGAAAGACAACTTTTCAATTTCCGCCGCCTCCCATTCCCTTTCGCTACACCTCGAGCAGGATGAGCTATAGGATGATATCACACCTTAAAAAAAGTACGAGTGACATAGACAATATTCATTATTCACCAAGAGGACGCCGGCGTCCGCACACCTACTGTCTTTCTATTGTGTCTCTAATTACGCGATTCAAAAGGCTAAAAAACAAAGTTAAACACTTTCTAAAACCCAATGTGCCTGATAGTTCACATTATCCTTCAACAGTAACAGGTTATGGACACCCTAATTATAAATAAAGTTACTTAAATATCACTTTTTTAACGATTATCGGTTTCATCGTAAACTTGCTTACACAATCGACGAGTTACCGACTATTCGCGTCGATCCCTGATCGATCATATACGATCTAGACGTTATACCATGGACAGAATTCTTCATAATCTATACTCCGTTCGAAACAACATTAGCTATTTAAACAAGCCTTTTTTGCTGTCCGTTCAACCGATTTTGACTTTTATTGCGTTGGTGGCATGACACATGGCGGCTGCAGTGAACAGTTGGTATTGTAACCAATTTTTTGCTTTCAATGCCATCCTTATGCCTACGAATTAGAAGTCAAAATCGGTTGAAAGGACAGTAATAAAGGTTTGTTTATGTCTAATATTATTGTGAATTGAGTATATTCCCTTTTTAACGATAAAACGTTTATTACTAGTAGATTTTGGTTAAAAATTGAATTTCCTATCTTACTTGGAGGTACGTACGACATTTCAACTCTTAGGGCATAATTCTGCCAACAATTAAAGTAACTAACGCATAGATCTTGACACTCCATAATTAACACTATTTATTACAGAATCTTCAACGTCTAAAGGCAACTACCACACACGCATGGCCAATTCTATCTTCCGATTCGTTTGATCTGTACCTCTACCATGAGTTTTAAGCAATAGTATTCGTCGCAACTCGATATCGACGTCGTAAATATTTTGTATGGCAAATTTTGCAGCGCCTCTAGCGGTCACTTGCAGAACCAAAATTTGCCATACAAATTATTTACGGCGTCGATATCGAGTAGCGACGAATACTATTGCTTAAAACTCATGGTAGAGGTACTGTCTAAAACCCGTAAACGGTTTCACGCAACGATCGGAAGTATATTGTTGAATTTAAACAGTTTCGTTCAAATTGATCTCCTTACATACGGATGCCGTAGCTTCTTACGCGTATTCGTCATCATACGCTTGGTATACGCCGGCGTGAATCTTCCAAACCTGTTAAAGCGACGAAGCGAAAATTTCATGCCGTTTCATCGTTGCAGCTTCGTCGACAGTTTATGCACGCAGGCGTACTCCAAGCGTATAATGGCGTATACGCGTCTATGAGGCTACGCATCCATAGACACTAGACCTTATACTGACGTAAATTCAGCTGTATGTTTGGAAGTCAGCGTCAACATACGAAGTACGGATTGATTTTGCGTTCGCACACTTCACACACACAGTTTAGTTCTCACAGTAGTGTCACAATGTTCTTTCAATACTAGCTCTCGTTGGTGGGCTCCCTCGTGTTGGGCGGCAGGCTCTGAGGCTGCGCGAACTGGTTCACCATCTTCGTCTGCATCATGTTGAGCAAGATGTCTGAGTACTGCTCTATTAAAGACATGGCGGGGTTGCTGGCGTTTGTTGCTTCTGGAAATAAAGTGATTCTGGTAAGAATGTTACGAATAATATTTTAGAGAAGGTAGAGTGACGCGCCGAACTGAAAAAGCCTGGGAGAGCTTCTGGTCAGGGCACTTTACCTATGTCACGTAAGCTGATGGACATGTGTAATCTCTCCATTCTGACCTATGGTGCACAGACTTGGTCTTTGACATTAGTCCCTGCTGGTACTTTTGGTTATTAAACCAAAAGTCCAAACTCAAGGTATGCCAGCGTGCTATGGAAAGCAGCATAATATGTGTTAAATTAACAGACCATGTTCGAAACACTACCTTGCGCTCCAAAACGTAAATCGTTGATGTGGCTCAAAAGGCTGCCCAACTTAAACGAGAGTGTGCAGAACATGTCTGCCGCATGTCTAACGAGCTTTGGGCACGTAAATACAGGATTGATGCCAGGACACTGCGATGCGGAGCCGCGGCAGACCACGCAGGAGATGGCGGGACGACCTGGATGTCGTGAAAACGAGCGTGTGAGTCACCGCGCTGCTTACCTTTGGACACGAGGTGCTCCAGCTTGTGACTAGTGTTGTGCAGGCGGTACTCGCCGTCCGTGGACGAGAGGCTGCTGAGCGCCTGCTCGCCGTTCTGCGTGCGAGTCTCCGCGCTGCTTACCTTTGGACACGAGGTGCTCCAGCTTGTGACTAGTGTTGTGCAGGCGGTACTCGCCGTCCGTGGACGAGAGGCTGCTGAGCGCCTGCTCGCCGTTCTGCGTGCGAGTCTCCGCGCTGCTTACCTTTGGACACGAGGTGCTCCAGCTTGTGACTAGTGTTGTGCAGGCGGTACTCGCCGTCCGTGGACGAGAGGCTGCTGAGCGCCTGCTCGCCGTTCTGCGTGCGAGTCTCCGCGCTGCTTACCTTTGGACACGAGGTGCTCCAGCTTGTGACTAGTGTTGTGCAGGCGGTACTCGCCGTCCGTGGACGAGAGGCTGCTGAGCGCCTGCTCGCCGTTCTGCGTGCGAGTCTCCGCGCTGCTTACCTTTGGACACGAGGTGCTCCAGCTTGTGACTAGTGTTGTGCAGGCGGTACTCGCCGTCCGTGGACGAGAGGCTGCTGAGCGCCTGCTCGCCGTTCTGCGTGCGAGTCTCCGCGCTGCTTACCTTTGGACACGAGGTGCTCCAGCTTGTGACTAGTGTTGTGCAGGCGGTACTCGCCGTCCGTGGACGAGAGGCTGCTGAGCGCCTGCTCGCCGTTCTGCGTGCGAGTCTCCGCGCTGCTTACCTTTGGACACGAGGTGCTCCAGCTTGTGACTAGTGTTGTGCAGGCGGTACTCGCCGTCCGTGGACGAGAGGCTGCTGAGCGCCTGCTCGCCGTTCTGCGTGCGAGTCTCCGCGCTGCTTACCTTTGGACACGAGGTGCTCCAGCTTGTGACTAGTGTTGTGCAGGCGGTACTCGCCGTCCGTGGACGAGAGGCTGCTGAGCGCCTGCTCGCCGTTCTGCGTGCGAGTCTCCGCGCTGCTTACCTTTGGACACGAGGTGCTCCAGCTTGTGACTAGTGTTGTGCAGGCGGTACTCGCCGTCCGTGGACGAGAGGCTGCTGAGCGCCTGCTCGCCGTTCTGCGTGCGAGTCTCCGCGCTGCTTACCTTTGGACACGAGGTGCTCCAGCTTGTGACTAGTGTTGTGCAGGCGGTACTCGCCGTCCGTGGACGAGAGGCTGCTGAGCGCCTGCTCGCCGTTCTGCGTGCGAGTCTCCGCGCTGCTTACCTTTGGACACGAGGTGCTCCAGCTTGTGACTAGTGTTGTGCAGGCGGTACTCGCCGTCCGTGGACGAGAGGCTGCTGAGCGCCTGCTCGCCGTTCTGCGTGCGAGTCACCGCGCTGCGCAGGACTTTCTGTGTTTCTAGAATGGCTGCTTCTAGACCTGTTGACAATTCAAAATAGATGAGTATTAGTGCATTGTTACTTCATTCGTTTGCAAGGTAACTAACAGATCGACCTTTTAGAACTCGATTTATTATTAAAGCTACGATTCTAATCGATTAAAAAATCGATCTCCTTTAGAAAAAATTGCCATCCCTAGTCCGAGAGTTTCTGGAGTGGCGACTGCGTTTTGAAAGACTGAAGAATGTCTCCCTACAAGTTAGACCGTGAAACAAAAACGAGTGGTTGCCTGCGGCCTGAAATGATGGTGACTCACCACTGATGTCGGCGGCGGCGTTGGGCTCCCTCTGCAGGCTCGCGTACAGCTGCACCACCTTGGACGCCGTCTTCGTCAACTGCTCCGTCAGCGCAGAGCACAGCTGCGACGACGACACTAAAAATGTATTTTTTTGTGAGTTAAGAGCTCGCGGTAGGCTTAGTGCTCGATTACGGAGACGCGGTGCGTTGCGCGGCGCGTCGGGCGGTCCGTCGTACATTGCCATCACACATCAAGTGTGTTTGCGCGAGCGATGACGCGGCCCGCTGCTGCAATGTACGACGAAACGCCCAACGCGCCGCATCTCCGTAAACACGGCCTTAGCCAAGTTGATAATCAACAATCGTTAACGCTAATAGAAAACTAATCAAACGTATAGGAATGACATCATCTCAGTAAAATTCGTAGCCAAGTTTACATTACTGGCGCGCACTGTTCCCGCGCGCCTCAAGGAGTTCTCAGCAAACTGTAGGGGCCCAGCAGGGCTGAAGCCTACTGGGGCCAAAGGTTATGTGAAAATGTCACCCGGGGCCCTGGGACGAAGGCAATGAATGGAACAGCGTAGGTTTTTAGTCAGTAAGAGTCTGACACTATTTCCCGCCCCACCCAAGGGCATTACATATTCCCTCCGCATTACAATAAATACTTGTACGAAAACCATGCGAAGCACTTCCATGCATGACGAAATCAGCATGATAATAAAAACACCCTTATAACATATTCAACGTGTCAAGTTCCCGGGTTGTAGTTTTCAGGTAGGTTTTATTAGAGCAGTGGTGGCCGAGTGGTAACGGCCCCGACTTACAAGTTGCAGGTCGCGAGTTCAAACCCAGTCAGGCGCATTACTTTGTGTTATTTATTTCATCACACTTGTGTTATTTATTTCACAAAACGGTGAACGAAAACATCGTGAGGAAACCGGCATGTCCTAGAACCAAAAATTCGAAGACATGTGACATTCACCAACCCGCACTTGGCCCGCGTGGTGGATTACGGCCCGTTCCCTCTCTTAGAGAGGAGGCCTGAGTCCCGGCAGTGGGGACATTAAAAGGCTGATGATGATGATTATTAGATGCACCCGGTTAAACTGGAAGCTGGCCCAACAAAACTGGGTACAATGACTTACAGTTGGCTTCCGCGGGCGCGTCCTGCTTAGGTCTCTGCCGCGTGTTGGCAGTGAGTCGCGCCGTGACTTCCCTCGCTTTGGCAGACAAGTCCCGCTCGCTGCCGCTGCGACCTGTCGACCAAGTTACACACAACTTAATATACGCTTGCTGTACGCCGGCGTGAAGCTTGCGTACTAAACTATGAAACTGTATACGAAGCTGCAACGATACAACGGCATGACGTAGCCGCTTCTTCGACCAAATTACCTAGTTCGGTATGCGAGCTCCACGCCGGCGTACCCCAAGCGTATTATGACGTATATATGAAGCTACGTGTCCGTGGACAGTAGGCTTACATACATGTACTGTTAAGCTAGTCTCTTGATAGGAACGCACAAAGCTGTGAATGCGGTGCTGGACAAATAATTTTCCTCCAAATGTGAGTTACCCAGCTCACGTTACCAGAAATCTTCCTCGGAGTCTTAATAATGCATAAGTCTTCTTATATAATAGAAACGGCAAGAAATATGTAACCGAAATACTTGTGACACGATTTAACCTGTTGAATATCGTAATTAGAGACACAATAGAAAGACAATAGCTGTGCGGACGCCGGCGTCCTCTCGGGGAATAATGAATTAAAAGAGTGTCCATGGAGTTTTTGCAATGTTTTTTTTATTATTGGTAGGTTCGCGCTTGACCGCTATCTCACCTGATAGAAAGCGAAGATACGGTCGACGATGAAGCGCGCTTACCTAGAGGAAACCTATTCACTCTTGACTTAAAGATTCATAGAGATCTACACTTTGAAAGAAAAAACATTTGAGAGTCGCACAGGACAAACAACAATAAACAAAAAATGTTGCTACTTAATCTATAAATACTTAACATATATCAAAAGTATAATAAAACAATTTTGAAAGATTAAAATTAAAAGACCTGTGCGAGACCAAAAAGGCTCCTATCTCAGCATATACTTTTTTTTATTATTGGTTATAAACTAGTGCTTGATTGCAATCCCACCTGATGGAAAGCAGTGATGCAATCGTTGATGGTCAGTCGCACTAGTTTATTAAGAGCCTACTACTTACTGCTTGCTACTACTTTATACTGCGATATATAACAAAAAAAAAAGCAAAATAACGCAGCGCTGGTATTGTGATAGGACTTTTGAAATGTGCAATAAGATCATTTTTCTAGCTGACATGTGGTAACCCAAGCCAAAAAATGACTTATTCTCTTTTAGACCTTCACTTAAGGGGATTAAATCGCCCAAATCCAAAAAAACACCTAGGTTTATTGAAGTTTATAGATTATTCCTTATGTACGATTACCGTATAAAAAATGAAGGGGATACTTAAGGACATTACTAATAAATTGTATTGATTACGTTTCTCAAAAAAAAAACCCTAACTCTAGAAAAAAAATCTGGTAAATAGGCCTTTTTGAACATTAATTCCATATTTTCTCGAAAACGGCTCTATATTTATACATTGAATTTATACCAAAATATATGTTACGATAAATTGAATAACTTGTATTGATTTTTTTTCTAATTTCATTGAATATCGATAAGTAATCAAGAAAAAATCGAATCAGTACTAACACTCCGCGCGCAGCACCCCCTGCAATGCCTGTGTAGAGGTCAATTCTTCTCTACTAATGTAGAGGTAAATTCTTCAAGGTCATTGAGCAATGTAATACCTTTAAGAAAAGTGGAGCCGTCCAACTCACCGATCCTCCTCTGCGTGTGGTCGACGGAGGAGGCGCGCGGGCGCGGCCCCGCGGCGTCGCCGTTGTTGCGCTCGTCCGCCTCAGAGCTGGACTCCTCATGCGCGCCGCCCGCCAGGCTGACTGTTTAGTACAGTGGGGTTAATGGTGTGAACGTGTCTACTAATACTGCTGGCTTTCGTGGGTATTTAGTAAAAAGCCCGAAAACTGATGCAGGCTTTCAGGTGTGAATATTTAGTAAGAGACCTGAATTGCTGTGTGGAAACTATTATTTTTATTTTAAGTGGGATTATAGTAAACTAGTGCTTGACAGCAATCCCACCTGATGGTAGGCAGTGATGCAATCGTTGATGGTGAGTCGCACTAGTTTATTAAGACATATACACCGTTAAATTTTGGTCGTTTTAATCCCGTGGAGGGTCGATTCGGTACATGAAACACTATAGATTTGTAAAGATAAAATTAAAATATAAAGTACTTTTTTTCTAAAACTCGAGTTAATATACGCATGTACGAAATCAATTTCTTTAAGTAAACGAGTCAATGACCTTGTAGGTAGTTGTCGGTCGTTGCGTACTAACTACCTACAGTTCATTGGCCTCGCTCAGCTGACGTTTACTTGAAGCAATTGATATCGTACATGAGTAAATTAATTCGAGTTTAAAAAAAAGTACTTTATTTTTTAATTTTCTCTTTACAAATCAATAGTGTTATATGTACCGAATCGACCCTCCGCGGGATTAAAACGACTAAAATTTAACGGTGTATAATACATTGTGGAATACACTAAACGATCAAACATTGCATTTTTATTCTTGTGAATTTAGTAACCGGTGTGCTAACTACTTTGTTCAATTCAAATTACTGGACAAGTTACAAGGGCTGTCTATCATACAGGACAGCTTGTGTGTGATAGTTACTGCTTCAAAATTGTAGGGCCATGCCACACTGAAGCCGTGTTTACGTAGACACGGCGTGTTGCGCGGCGCGTTGGGCGTTTCGTCGTACATTGTAGCAGCGAGCGGCGTCATCGCTCGCGCAAACACAAACATATGGCAATGTACGACGGACCGCCCGACGCGCCGCGCAACGCACCGCCTCTCCGTAATCGAGCACTGAGGCGCCATGGCGGCGTAGCCAGCCTTCATGAACAACAGTTGCCAGATGAGCTATATGTATTTTTTTGACTGCACAAACTGGCAGTTCCGCCATGGCGTCCCAGTGCTTTATTATTATTATTTTTTTTAGTGTACGAGCTTTATTTTTAGAAGCATGTTGTTGAAATACAAAAGTGTGATTGTTTTGATCAGATCAGAGGCCTTACCACGACCTCATAAAGCGATCCATTTGACGATCTAAACTGAACTGTTTAACGGATGGAACTATACACCGATGAATTTTGGCCGTTTTAATCCCGCGGAGGATCGATTCGGTACATGAAACCCTATCGATTTGTAAAGATAAAAATGAAAAATAAAATTATTTTTGTTTTAAACTCGAATTAATTTACGCATGTACGAAATTGATTTCTTTAAGTAAACGAGTCAATGACCTTGTAAGGACCTTGTCGGTCGTTGCTTACTAACCACCTACAGTTTATTGGCCTCGATTAGCTGACGTTAAAAAAAGTTAGAAAAAAAGAACTTTTTTTTAATTTTATCTTTATAAATCGATAGTGTTTCATGTACCGAATCGAGCCTCCACGGGTGTATAGGGTCTGTAGCTGCATTCCTCTTTCCGCTCGTACTATTGACATTCTGACACGTCATGGTAAGACCCCAAGCCGATCAGACAGACCAGTCCGCGTATGACAGCCTACGAGTGCGATGTCAAACCTTCGCTAGGACTCCCAAATTGCTCTGTGTACTGGAGTATGTTCTTTCTAGTATGCATGTACGGTCAGAGGTCAAAAATGCAGTTGCACTCTACTAATGCTAAAGTGTATAAAATTTCTTTGTAAAAGAGGGCCACTGGGCCACAACCGGTTTATTTAATTCTTTAGGTTCTATGGTACAAACGAACTGAGTGATGATCCATTGATCCTGTTCTATAAAAAAATTCTAGACACTTTATTATCGGTAGAGTGCAACTGCACTTTTGACCCCTGACTGTACGTGTGTACAAACCTGCGCTGTAGGCGTTGGCGAGGCCGCGGCGGCGCGCCGTGTTGGCGGCCGCCTTGTTCATGGATGAGATGGTGGGCCGCATGAGCCCCTGCGGCCGGCTACCCGACGTGCGCGACGGCGCGGGATCCGACTCCGAATCGCTCTATGCAAGGGGAATTTAACTAGATTATCTTAGCAGATAGTAGGAGTTTCTAATAAGCACGTCTTTCTTTTGTGACGTAAGAAAAAAAGAAGCTGTTTGTACCTAATTAAAAAAACATTATAAAACATAATTCGTAACTGTAACTGCACCTGAATGCACACCCATAAACACCCAAATAAAAAAAATAAGTAACATTAGAGCACTGAAATTTTACTTAGGTAGTTTTTTTTTAATTAGTTACTCTAATTTGTAGGCAAATAATATGGACAATTGGACATCAACTAGGTACATTCGTAGCGTATCTACGCACACACACAAACACGCTAGTAACGCAATCAAAATTGATCAAGAATTTTAAAGTTTCATCCTAAAATAAAACTTAATTATTTATGGACAAATGTACCTATTTTAAAACTACCTGAAATCAATTCAGTAGCTGAATGGTATGATCAATACCACATTCAGAATATGCGTTTAATGTGTATGTGTTAAATAAGTAAATAATAAGAGCTTCGAGCTACTCTTCGAAAACCAAAGATGCGTTTCGAAAACAAAGTTAGGAATCAAATGTACAATGCGTTTCAAATAAGAATAGGAAAGTCAATGACCTCGTTCTATCAAATTTCGATTAAAAAGTACGGTTTGTGAAGAAAACTTATTTGTGTATCAATAAAGTTAAAAATATTTGTCTTTTACTTTGTTTTACCTTAGTTAAATCTAGGTGAAGTAAAAACGTCAGTGTTTAATCTATATTCGCCTTATTCTTCTATTATTTGCCATTACTCAGATACTTCACACAAAGACGCAGAGATGAGCAAAATAGACAAACTGGATTCTGAATAAACCTATTCTTTAGTAAAAAAATTCTTGTTTTGGTCACCCTACTAAATTTCTTCGCTTTGACAGCTGTAACGTCACCCCATAGCGCAAAATCGACCTTATTCTTATTTGAAACGCATTGTTATATGTTTTTCAACAGTTGAAAAGCAGCTTTGCTCATTTAATTAATTAGTCTTGCATATCTAACCTGGTTAAGCACTCCAACGCTAGAACTCCTGGTCATATTAGACTTGGTGTTATACCGTGGCGCCGGTCGCACGAAGTTGCTCGGAGACTTACTGTTCGAGCCATTCTGCGGCGTGGCCGGCTTGGATGACGGACCTGTGGTGGGAGGGTCCGTTAGAGAAGGAAGGAGGATGGACACAGTTTGCCAGAACATACAAATCAAAACTACAAAGCCGCATGAATGGGGACACGAGTCCCCACAAATTTTAATAAAATAAAGAGGTGAGACTAAAGATTTCTAGCTAGGATATGATTTTATTTTGCTTATACTCCATTTGGGTTAAAATTAGACATTTGAACTTTTAGATATTTGGTGGTAGGTGGAACAGAGAGTAAAGTCCCACATACCTCCGTTGAGAAGGGAGGATCCTCCGGCCAGACGGGTGTTGTGTCTGGTGAGCTACTGCCCCATAGATAATTTTGGGCTGTTCTATATGTTCACATCGCACGGAGAACTTTACTTGCCCGATGCAGGATAGTTCTTTTGTGACGACATAGATGTCGCTACAGATATAATTAACCAAAACTTATTCTCCGTGTGGCATCCTCCACAAAGGTTTTACGACTTGATTACTGGCGCAAAAGAATCTTGTTTTTGATGCTTTATTACAATAAAATATATTTTTTCAAAGCTGCATTTAAATAATGAATAAATACCTACTGAATATAACTAACGATTGGTAAATCCGAATACATATATCAGCGACAACTATCTATTATTTAGAACTCCTGCGACTAAAAAAGAAAATTTTATGTGGGTACGTATGTTTCGGCATATTACTGTGTCATTTGAATATTGTTGCAAAACTTTAGAGATAATAGTTCTAGAGCCAGTTTAACAACAGTTTGTTAGTCAATGTCTAGTTAAGGATTTAACCGTATTTTTTAATAGTGTATTGTTTTATCCTTGAAAATCCTTGACATGACATTATAACTAAAGAAACTAGGCGAAACTGAGTTTAAAAACAAAATTAATTACACTAGAGTGGGGTTAATTTACTAATTATATTTATATACAACTGTTAATAAAAAGATTAATAAACTATATATAATGGCAATGTATTATACGTAATTCTACAATAATTAAACTAGTACTAAATTAGTAAAAGCATGCCATACAAATATACTCCATGCGCGTTAAGATTAGGCATTTAAACAAACCTTTTTTACTGTCAGTTCAACCGATTTTGACTTTTATTGCGTTGGTGGCATGACACATGGCGGCTACAGTAAATAGTTGGTATTGTAACCACTTGTTTGCTTTTAATGAGATCCTTATGCCTACGGAATAGAAGTCAAAATCGGTTGAACGGACTGTAAAAAAAAGTTTGTTTGAATGTCTAATGTTAATGCGATTGGAGTATATACGATTAACAGAAAGTGCGTGCCAAGGTATATGTATATACACTGATAAATCCTCCAGACCAAATTCCAGTCAGTAACCAATCTCGATGGAAATTAGCCAAGAACGCAGGAGATATTATAGTGCACAAGTGCGTGTGCAAAGACAGGTGTACTCTCTGTTCCTTTACTCTCATAGTCCGATGGAACGGTAATCCATCACGACCGGGGAAAGATCAGGCGCATGACCAACGTGGTAATGTTTTAGCACGTTATTTTTAGAATATAACTACCAAGTAAGGAACTAGCAATTACAAGTTTGAGCGACAGATACGACTAAGGCGTTTAGTATCCAACACCATCTTATTCAATATTAGTATGATCCATGAGGTCCTTTACCCATCCATTCTACATACAAATTATTATAATTATGACTAAACGAATTATTAAAAAATAATAATCATTTTTTTACTCACGAAAGTTTTCTTTTAAGCCCGAGCAATACAAAAAACTTAGCTTATTCAAACCAAACCAAAATCCAGCAAAATTTAACCATACCTAATTTAACTTATCTAAACTCAATTAATTCCAACCGGGATTGTTTACCCCAATAAAACTTAGTTAAATCCAACCACGCTCAGTTAAACCCAACCACAACCAAGTTTAACCCAACCAAAAGTAAGTTAAACAACTAAATATAGTTAAACCTAATCAAAACCCAGTTAAACCCAACCAAACTTGGTTAACCCTAACCAGAAGCCATTTTCACCCAACTATAACCCAGTTAAACCCAAATCAACTTAGTTAAACCCAACCAAACTCAGTTAAACCCAGTGAAACCCAACCAAACCCAGTGCAACCTGTCTAACCACCACCAGACGCACCTTGCGGCGTCCTCGGCGCGGGCATGGGCTTGGCGGCCAGGTCGGACAGGGAGATGGCGCGCCGCATCCCCTGGCCCTCCTCCTCGCGGTCCGACACCGACAGTTGTGAGCGGTTCGCTGGCGACACGACTGCTTATATGAATAACATGCGTTTATAGCGAGCTGAACGGTTCTAATAAAATATCAGTAGTTTATAGGATACCAGTTTGTTGAACAGTTTGCTAAGAAATTCCGTCCATATCTGGTTTAAACGACGAAGCTATACTAAGGGCTGATTTCATCATTCGCTATAAAAACTTAGTTCAACTAAACTGAGCTCAGCGTAATCTAGTTTAAAGACCCGTGTCGAAAACATGGGCGAAAACAAAAGAATTGAAACTGAGTTACGTCTAAACGAGATTCAATTCATAACGGTGAAATGCAAAATGAAGCTATAATCTCGATTAGACGCTCTGTGTTTTGTATTAAATAATCGCGATTAGTTTATTGTTGAATTTGGCCCTTAACATTTTAAATGAAATAAACATTTCATATAGTTCAAATATTACCAGTGGATTGACCAAAATCATATAAAAAAACTACGCTAATTTACTACTAGGAAGAATACAATTTAATATACTTTTATTTTTTATATTTCTTCATTACTCTACAATTTGCATTTTTAACCAAAGTACGTATCCTAATTATATTTATAACCATTCAGATTGCTATAATTAAGCAAACAAACAACACTTAAAAAATGCGAAAAACGCATGCATTAGGAAATATCCGCATAATGTGCTAAAAAACATGCTGAAAGAAAAAAAACCTGAAAAAAAAACAATACAAATAAAAAAGCGGTTGCAAGTGATATGTCGTGAATCTGCCGTGCGGTATAAAAATATATATTTGCATGTTTAAGTTACTGCCAATGATTTTAATTTGGGCGAATTCACAAAATATCACCTTATTTTGTGGTCAGTGCGAATTTTGGATTTCTTTTTTGGCCTTAGATAACTTCAAGTGACAGTAGCTGATTCAAAAAAGAAAACGTGACGGTTAGGCCTACTATCCACGGACGCTTAGCTTCATAGACGCGTATTTGCCACTATACGCTTGATGTACGCCTGCGTGAAGCGATCATACAAAACTATGAAACTGTGAATGAAGCTGCAACAATACGACGGCACAATGTTGCACCTTCATCGACAGAATTACCAAGCGTATAAATACAAAAACACGTTTATGAAGCTACACATCCGTGGACAGTAGGCCTTACAGAGGCGCTTACGAAGACAGCCACTAAATCTAGGGCCAATACTTGGAAACCCAAAACAAGTACTACCACATTTTAAAACGCAAATAAAAGGGACCGTAACGACATCAAATAACTTGTCTCATGTAGTCCCAAACCTTGCGTCGGAGAGAATTTCGATGGCAAGACCGGGCACTGTACCGGTACCTTCCTCGCTAGACAAGAACCTCTAGGCGACCCATAAAGCACAGGCCTTATTTTATGCGGAAAAAGACGGTTTTCCATACACAATCTTGGAGTAGGACCTCTCATGATTTTCCTAAACGGAGGTTTCGGTCTACTGAAACCGTAAAAATGTAGCCTTTTTGGAGAATTAGTGCAACTTGAACTAGTTGTTGACGATTCGTAGTTCTCACTGTCTAGATGAACATCGGTTTTTGGTATCACCATTTCATTGTACACTCTTTGTTTTAGACTCTTCGGTGGGTTTCCTGTTTCTGATTGCACGGTGTTGTTTAGTTTGACATCTTCTACAGGTCCTGTGTTTCCGGCCTCGTTTGTTATATCTCTTCCAACAGTGACAAGACCACCTATTTGATCGGAATCTAAAATGTCTGGCAGACTCAAGTTTCTTTTAATTTCTTTATTATCTGATGTAGTATCAGTGTCTGTGTCGGCTTCCTCTAGAGTGAGCGACGCAAAGTTGTGTACAGTTGACGATTGCTTCGTAGCTAACTTCTCGAATTTTCTTGACAGTAATTTCACTACTCCTTTCCCATCATTAATGTTAGCTTTCAAAGGTCTCATTCTCCATTCTTTGAGTATCTTCTCTTGTAGAATTCTTTTCTCTTCCATTTCTACTAATTTGTTAATGATCTCTATTTTTCTTTCAATGTTTTTGTATTTTTTTATTTCATCACTCATTTCTGGTGATATGTTTTCTTTGGTGTCACTTTGTCTGCTGTGCGAAGGTCTTGGTAAATCGTTTCGAGCAAGTTTCAGATTCAGTTGGTCTTTGGCCGTTTTTGCGTACAGTTTATTGTCTTGTTCAGCATAATAATCTAAAGAGTCTTTGGCGAAATCACTCGCATCAACATCGAGGGAATCCATACTCACTTGTTTCAGCCTCTCCATCCGTTGCATCGCGTACACTTCCAAGCTATCCATCTGTATTTCAGACTTGTTTTCATTGACATCTTTTTCTTTGACAAACACGTCAAAATGCTTCTCACTGTTATCTGGTTCTACGTTAGAGTTGGCATCTTCTGGCTTTTTATTGGCTAAATAGTTTTTATTGTGCAGACCGTCTAGTTTCGCTTTGTACTGAGATGATATTGATGACGTCAGTCCTGATTTCTCTATGCCTGCTTTCAGTCTATTGTTCATTTTGACAGAGGAAGTTCTCTTGATGGGTTTAGGAGGTTTGTGCGGCACAAACTCCATAGTTATTTTTGTATTGTTATTCTTCTGGCCCGAGCCTCTTTCAAGGCTCTTCGTAGCATTGTTGTACTTACCATTCGATTTTTCTTTATTCAACTGATTTTTATTGACTTTTGTCTGTGTGTTCTTTCTGATTTGCTCTTCGAATTTTTCCAAATTCTTTTGGACATGAGAATTTCGTTTCTCCATAAGATTTTTCAAAGGATTTGGTTTTGATGCCGGTTCTAAAACTACTTCAAAGCTACAACTCTTAGATTTGACCATAGCATTTTTTTCACAGCCTTCCATTTGGCTTTTGTACTTATCAGCGAATTTTGGCTGTAGGGATTTGCTGGTGTTCACCATGTAATCAGTCTTATTCAACCTCGGTATCTCATCGCTAAGTTTCTTTTCCTTATTATACTGCTGGATATTATTTCCATCGAAATAATACGCAATATTCTTAGCTGGGGGAGGCTGTTTTGTTGACGAGTCGTGTAGACTTTTCGATCTTGTGACAGTCTTGTGTCCATCTACCGGCACATCGAAACCGTACACCTTATTCGCAGGTGGTTTCGGGTTTGTAGTTACAATATTAGGTTTGGTTTCTCTACAGTTAGGTGAGGAAGCATCTCCTAGATAATTATTATACATGTAACCGAAATAAGCATTGTTAGGACTGGAGCCGTAGCTTTTAGACGTGTTATCGAACTCGTAACAACTTTTACTGTTCCGTGGCATATTCTGGTTCTTCTGTTGTTTCTTTGGCTTAGCTCCTTCAAACAACATTTCCAAAGGCGCACTTTTAGTACATTCCGAGTCATCAGACAGCACACTCTCTAGAGAGTTACAGTTAGTTCGACACAATTGGTTGTCGTTATCCAGGAAGTCGTCAGACAGAACGGATTCCTGACTACAGCTGTTTTTCATATATTTCTTCTGATTCAAAAAGAAACTAGCGCTACTGTGTCTATGATTTTCCAAATACTCTGTGTCATGTATGTTCTCGTACGAACAATTTTGCGAATCGTTCAAATTGTATCTACTGCCATCGAACTTGGCTTGCTGGAAAGCGACCTCGTTGCCATATTTGAGGAAAATCTCATTAGAAATACTTGAACAATTGGAATTATCACTTAGGACGGATTCGTTTGACCTTGTGACACATCTCTTTGTTAGAACACTTTGACATCGATACATGTTAGAGTTGTACTTCATTGAGTTTTCATCGATATCGTCGAGATTTGAAGGCATGTTTCTAGGAAGCGTAGAACTTTTCTGGTTGGCTATGTAAGCGGGTTTCGCTGGGACGACAGGCTTCTCACTGCCATAAATTTCATAGTTCGACACAGCTCGTCTTGGTACTGTTTTAGTGTGCTTTTTACAAACCTTCTTAGAAAATAATTTATTTTTACAACTCGCGTCTTGGCTGAGGCTGCAATCTTCTAATGAGTCTGAGGAAAAGTTCCCGTCGTCTTTTTCCTTCGTAGGTTTTAAGTCAAGATCGTCCTGACCTCTTGCAACATCGTATTCATCCAAATCGCCATATTTCTTAGTAATTTCAGCGATCATCTTTTCAGTATCAGATTTTATGGTATCGACTATACTTTTACCGCTGTCTTTGAGATTTTTGTTATCAAAACCTACGAAGAAGCTTAAAGAATTTCTCTTTTTAGGATCTAAGGAGTTTGTATCTGGTTTCACATTTTTCTGATTAGCCTTGTCAGCCCATTTACACTCTTCCGACACCGGCGACACAGGACAAGACTTATAATTCTTGAATATACTCCGTGCAGGTTTTACAGACTTAGGCGGGGGTGGTTTCTCATCATTTTTTGTTAGGTTTAACGTGAAGTTACGTGGTTTAGGTTCGCGAGGTTCTTTTTCAGGGAAGAGGCGGTTGAAGACTTTGGATTGTACGGGTTTCGCCATGTCGATTGTGAAGGCTAGGGGTTGCTTTTGTGGCAGCTGTTCTTTGAACACTATAGGTTTAGTATCGAAAGGGGTGTAATGCATGTTGCGTCTATCAGTCTGCGTCGTCGGTATATTCGCGTGTGGGGGGACGTAAGGGGCTACATTGTCCATATAATCCGGTATGATCTTATGGTTCAGGTTCGCGGGTATCGCATAGGGGTTCTTGTTTCGGTAGTCGAGGTAAGGGTTCAGACTATCGAAGTAGTTGGAGTTGAGACTGTCCAAGTTCTCTTCCGGACAGGGCAATATTCCTGGTCAGCGTTAGGGAAACAATTTTGGTGTTGGTTAGTATTTAGCGATGATTGGTTTACTTGTAAACGCTTTGTTGACGTTCAGCACTCTTGCCAAAGTTGGCAAAGATGGAGTGGCTATTCAACCCTTTAACATCACGCGTGCTATTCGCCAAGGTCGTGTATTTGAGACTGGGTACTCCATCGTTTAGTCTCAATCCCCGTAGGTGACAGAAGAGCTGACGAGATGGAGTATTTGGTCGTGAATGTGCGACCCTGGCTGAATAAACGCGAGAAAGTTTGCCGGATATATCCGAGATAGGTGGTTAGAAGATTTGTAAAGCGTTTATAAGTAACATTAATGACGTCACACGTTAGTGAAATCACACATGGTTAATACAGTCATAGTTGTTCATAATTTATGTTTTTAAACAATTTGTTGTGAAGAACAGAGGCATTACCATAACGTGTCAAAATGTCAAACGTGCGAGCGAAAAAGAGGGATAGAGCTATACACCCTATACACCGTTAAATATTAATCGTTTTAATCCCGTAGTGGGTCGATTAGGTACATGAAACACTACCGATTTGTAAAGAGAAAATTAAAAAATGAAGTACCTTCTTTTTATATCGAATTAATTTACGCATGTGCGAAATTAATTTCTTTAAGTACAAGTCAGCTGGACGAGTTCAATGACCTGTATGTAGTTAGTACGCAACGACCGAAAACTACCTATAAGGTCATTGACTCGTTTACTTAGAGAAATTAATTTCGTACATTAATTCGAGTGTTAGAAAAAAAGTACTTAATTTTTTTATTTTATCTTTACAAATCGATAGTGTTTCATGTACCGGATCGACCCTCCACGGGATTAAAACGATCACAATTTAACGGTGTATAGCTCTATCACTTTAACAATTCAGTTTAGGTCGTAAAATAAATCGCGGTAAAAGCTCGTGGTAGGGCCTCAGTAGCTGACTGAAAAGTACAACTTTGACTGCATCTTCAAGGAAATTGAGTATTCAATCATAAAGTTAACGAATCCTGAATGAAGTGTACAACTCATTTCATGTTTTTTATTCATCACATTCATGTTTTCTACTAATAAGTGAAATCAGGTTAAATAAATGCTGTTTTTTTTTTAATTGATATAAACCAGGGCTTGACTGCGATCCCACCTGATGTTAAGCAGTGATGCAATCGTTGATGGTGAGGCGCACTAGTTTATTAAGAGCCTATTAACTCTAGCCTTGAAGATACTTAAATTATAATCGGACGGAGTATCGTTTATCCCCTACAATTAATCGCTATTAAATATTTCATCTCAATTTTTTTTTTTTTTTCAGACGGGGAGGCCTTTGCCCAGCATTTGGACAAAGTACGCGAATAAAAAATACCAAAATATAGTTTTGGGTATACTCTATTTAGAATACTCAGTTTCCTTGTCCCATAAGAAGTTTAGTAGCAAGGTGCAGCGTGTTACCGTAAGGCCTGGAGTTGGATGGGATGGCCATGGACACGGGGCGCGCGCGCCGCGAGCTGTCCTTCTCGGGGATGTACGACAGGTCCGTGCTCGACTGGCTCGACTTCAGGTTGGAGCGGAAAGCCACCTGGAAAGAAGACATATGGTTTAGTAAGATCAGATCACTTGGCAATAACGCGTTTGTAATATCTCAAGTATTCTAGCCCTATCGAAGTATAATAAGGTCAGATCACTTGGCAATAACAACGCGTTTGTAATACCTCAAGTATTCTAGCCCTATCTAAATATATAAAACTCAAAGGTGACTGACTGACTGACATAGTGATCTATCAACGCACAGCCCAAACCACTGGAGGGATCGGGCTGAAATTTGGCATGCAGGTAGATGTTATGACGTAGCCATCCACTAAAAAAGGATTTTGATAAATTCTACCCCCAAGGTGATAAAATAGGGAATGAAACTTTGTTTGAAACTTTGTCAATTTTAAACCGATCGGGCTGAGACTTTGCATGCATATAGCTACTATGACGTAGGCATCCCCTAAGAAAGGATTTTGATATATTTCACCCCTAAGGGGATAAAATTGGGGATGAAAGTTTGTATAAATCTTCTTAGATTTTCGACTGATTGAACTCAAATTAAAGATTGGAGCTACTATGATGAAGACGTCCGCTTAAATAGGATTTTGATAAATTCAACCCCCATGGGGATAAAATAAGGGATGATGGAGGATGTAAATGTATTAGTTTGAACTATCAGTACCTTTTTTTACACACGCTAAATAAAAGTAAAGCCGCAAAAAATATACCTAATTAATAATAATACTTAACGTGAGCGACGCCGCGGGCAAAAGCTAGTCGAAGTATAAAATAAAAACAAAAATATATTAAGTGCCTTGCTCTACTAACTTTTAATTGTTATGTACTAGCTTCTAGCAGCGGCTTCGTTCGCGTGAAGGCAATCTCTCTCAATCTCCTTCGGTGACGAATTTTAGAAAATCCTCTCATAAAGCTCGCCGACGTCATAAAAGAAAACCTTGTGCAAGAGAGATTGCCCAAATTTGTATGTGAGTCCGTACCAACTTGTGTCAAACCAGATTAACTCGCAAGAATATATTTATTGTTTAACTTTTCACTACCTAAAATGTTTTGTTAATATTTTAGAACATTTTTTAAATATTCAAAAAATGTCATAAAACACCTTATCACATAAATTTTATTTTCATAGCATTTTTTTTACCGTCGTGATTATTATAAGCCGCATAGCATAGTATGGCAGTTGGGGGTTCGTATCTTAAAAAAGACCGAACGATCGATGTCCGGATCTCTCGCTATTAAAGTGTACAAGTATACACCGTTAAATTTTGGTCGTTTTAATCCCGCGGAGGTTTGATTCGGTACATGAAACACTATCGATTTGTAAAGATAAAATTAAAAAATAAAGCAGGTATTTTTTTTCTAAAACTCGTACAAAATTAATTTCTTAAAGTAAACGAGTCAATGACCTTGTAGGTAGTTGTCGGTCGTTGCGTACTAACTACCGTTCATTAGCCTCTCTCAGCTGACGTTTACTTGAAGAAATTAACTTTGTACATGCGTAAATTAATTCGAGTTTAAACAAAGTACTTTACTTTTCAATTATCTCTTTACAAATCGATAGTGTTTCATGTACCAAATCGACCCTCCGCGGTATTAAAACTACTAAAATTTAACGGTGTATACTTATAAATGTATCGTAAGTTTTATTCTAGTCTTATATATAACAGAATCTAGTCTTATATTTATCAGCACTCTGAGCTTCCTTTTGACCCTGTACCTTCAACTAGAAGGAGGAAAGATTTGGTTTGCAGAAAACCACAGACGAGACATGCATTTGCGCATAGATTTTACGTATTTTTAGGACCTTTTTTGTACAACAAGCTCAACAAATTATTAGATATATATAGCTTATGTTATATTAAATGTAGCACATTGGTATCAGAGTATTTATTAAAACTCAATTACACAGACACAGAGAACCTTTTGGAAGTTTTAGTATGATTAAGGTTTAGTTCGTAAGTTGTTATTCTATAGTTCTGTATACATGCACCCTTTATGATTAGTCTTGTTTAAGTGATGACCTGAAACACAGGTTTTTGAAAACCTAGCTCAGGAAAGTCGCTGATTATACATAACGTACGTTTTTCGCAAGCTTTGAAGTCTTGATCATTTTAGATAAACACAAAGTTATTTCTAGGACATTAACATAATTATTTACTTAAGATTTATTTGTGGCCATTTTATGTAACTATGTGTAAAAAAAGATTAAATAAAGATTATTATTAAATAAAGATTATTATTATTATTAAAGAATCCAGAAACTTTAAGTATGCTCAAAGTATTAATTTTTCAAAACTACCCTCAAAATATTGTTTAAGAAGTTTTTACGAAAACATTCTCGCGAATAAAGTTGTTGTTAAAGTGCAAGTAAAATCGAAAGTTGTCTGAAACAAGACTTTGAATTAGATTGGCTAATGGATACGTATAAGACTCACACTCTCGAGCTGCCTCCTAGTCTCCAGTATCCGCCTGTTGAGCTCCTCCCGCCTGCGGGCGGCCTCGGGGTCCATGACCTTAGAGGGCGTGCGCGGCGCCGGGCTGGGCCGCGCCGGCGCCGGCGCCGCGCCGCGCGACAGGTGCTGCGCCGACAGCGACGTGTTGCCTGAGGGGGGAAATTTTAGGTATAAAAACAAAAAAAAACTTTTCGAAAACTTTAGCGCTCAAAATGAGTGCACAAGCGCTAAAGTTCGCAGAGCCTAACTTCAAACGCGCTAAGATCCGTCGGTCGTACTGTACGTTTAGTTAACTACTAAAACCGATGGAGTATAGTTATTTATCATGGCTTGCTTATCGTTAGTAAAAATAGCTGCCACAAGGCATTCAAGTCGTAAGACTTACTACTATGACCACTTCTTACGAGTCAAACGACTGGAGCTTATTTATCCAGGAGACTAGCGAGCGGATCGAGCACTCTTATGATAAAGCGAGCGCAGCGAATCCATTATAAACACGATGAGCAAGCGGTCAAGGTGAGCGAGCGAAGCGGTCGCCACTAGGGAGTAAAACGCGGCTACACACGTGATAAATTAGCTTACCGCCTGTGAGCGTGGCGTCCATCTCGACGCCGCTGAGGCTGTCGAAGGCGGACTTGAGGTACTTCTCGCGGCGCCCCGCCGTGTCCAGCGACTCGCACGACCCCGACAGCGGGTTGCGCTCCGTGTTGTCTCCCGAGGGGGTTGAAACCTGACGGATATTAATACAAATTGTTAGGTCACATAGTATTTAAGAAGTATTATATTGACTAAACACTACAATGTCACTCAGATTGATTAGACAACAAGTCATGAACTGAAGAGTTTACTGTTCTAAAATACTTCTAAAGACTTAATAATCAATCTGTGTGTACTTATTGCATAATATGAATTTATTTGTAATTTATCAGTAAAATGTCAAATGACGTATTGTCAACAAGTTATGCACTTATAAACTTATATCTTTAAAATATTTTTAAGGACGTAATAATTCATTTGTATGTATATATCGTGTAATATAAATTTATTTATAACTTATTAGTTTGTCAAAGTATTTATGTTGACCAATGTATTATTTATTGGTTGCTCATTTGACTAACGCTATCCCCACTATGAGTTGGGAGGTTACCTACGGTCTAGCCGCCATAAGGGGCATTCGTTGTGTAGCACTAGACGAAGTAGGAAGTCTAAGGAAAACTGTAAAATACTGTACTGTGCAAAATAATAAAAGTGAAGTTTGTTATACGTTACGTGTTTTATTTCCTGATCAATAAAATATAGCTAATGTTTTACATTTTGCGACAATAAAATGTTAGTGTGCCCTTTGCGCATGGTATTACACTAATTATAATTATTATTATTTTATTTATTATTTTATTATTTCAATTTTTACCACTTATTAACATATATATGTATTTGATTACTTTACACCTAAAACTACCGACTAAATAAATAAAGTATTTTTTTCACTGGACACTCTAAATAAGGTTCAGTTGAAAACCAGCGTCAGGCAACTACCACGTAGCTGTCTGGCATTCTTGCTGAACTGGACCTATTTGGGACAACCATGAGACATAGATCTTAAGTGTCTACATGTTGTTTCTGCATTGTGTGTGTGTCTATACTCGTATGTGTCAAATTTTTCATTTAAATTTTTTTTTTTCATTTAATTTGTTTGCCTAAGCCTCCGAGGAGTATAGTGGTGATGGCGATCTTACCTCATCGTCGTCGGAGTCCACGGGCGTGCCGCTGAGCTTGGCGTGCGGCGGCGGCAGTTCAAGCCGCGTCTCGCCCGTCCAGCGCTTTGAGCGCCGCATAGACTCGCGGAGTTCGTCCGCGTCCATCGCATTTACCATGAATTCTCTGTCAAACGAAAACATGTTTTTAACCAACTTGAAAAAGGAGGAGACTATGTATATTTTTTATGTATGTTCACCAATTTCTCGGTCGACCATAGACTGATTGAGGGTGTTCAGGAAAATTTACACCACCAATTGGCGCCACTTAGCCAGAGGTCAACTTCAACTCTTCATTGCCTTTGTGGAAGAGACACCACAATTTTGCCGATAACAAGTACGAACTGTTAATATACCATCAAACGCTGGAGAGTATTTAGCGAGAATTAACAGTAAAATGAATATAAATATATTTTTAAATTAAAGTACAAAATAAAAGAATAGCCAGAGGTCTTTTTCTTTGAAAATGCATGAATGACGTTAACGCCTAAAGTTTGACGTTGACGTTAATTTCAACTAATGTCATTATCATACGCGTTTTGACAGGTGCCTGGACCTCAGGCCACAGTGCTGCCTCATTTTAAAACACCCTCATTGTATAAGTATACTTCCGAATTGGTGCCATAAAAATATTATAATGTTATGAATCATAAAATTATAATATTTTCGGGACTCAATCGAATTGGGGGCTGCGCGTGACCATAGCAGTAGGTTCAACTTATTTGCCGCGTACAATTGCCCTTTGCTTTCCAAGGCCACAGTAACTCTTTGGCACAATCTCATATCCCTACTAACTAACCAGGCCAGTCCGTACAATAGCCCATGTGTTCAGTGGCGGATTAGCTATATAGCAAAAGTAGCAAATGCTACGGGCCCCGCACATTCGGGGGCCCCACGCCTTAGGGGAGCCGCGTCTTCGGGGCCCCGCGCCAAATAATCGTAACAAAAATTAGTTAAAAAATCTACATTACATTATATCTAAATACAGCTGATTACACATAAAATATTTTATTTATCTAACTTAATAAAAAAAGGTCTACCTAGGGGGCCCCCTTATCGAATTGCTACAGGCCCCGCATTGGCTTAATCCGCCACTGCATTTGTTTAACTTGAGTAATGCAGTCATCTGTCTATCTAGAGTGGATCAAGCACGACTTACCCGGGCGTCTCGTCATCATTGTTGCCGGGGTAGTAGGTGGTGCGGTTGCCGCGCTCCGACGACGAGGTGCGCTCGCCGTCCGAGATGTCCTCGATGTCGCCGTCGTGCTCCGTCGACTCCTGATCCTGGGTGGAATTGACCAACGTGGATGTTAATACAAAATACAAGTAAACTCGACGTCCCCGGGCAATAGGACATTATTCACAAACATTTGTTTTTCGATTTACCGACTTATTGTCCGGTAATAAGGTCGGTAATCGAAAAACTAATTTTTGCGATTACCGTCTTATTGCCCGGGGACGTAGAACTGTTAATGTTAAGAGTTATGGACGTTAACGTCTTTTACAATATACTAGCTTCTGCATGGGACTTCGCCCGCATGAAAGTAGGTTTCTCTATACAAACTTTAAACCCACGTTTCGTCCTCTTTAGGGAGTGAATTTCGGGAAATCCTCTCACATACCTAGCCCCAGTCGTTTCGACTGTGCATTGATACGTCAGTCAGTTTCTCCTTTATATTGTATACACCGTTAAATTTTGGTTGTTTTAATCCTGCGGAGGGTCGATTTGGTACATGAAATACTATCGATTTGTAAAAAGAAAATTAGAAAATAAAGTTCTTTTTTTTAAAACTCGAATTAATTTACGCATGTACGAAATTAATTTCTTTAAGTAGTTAAACTAACTGTAGGTAGTTAGTACACAACGACCGACAGCTACAATCCAGGTCATTGACTTGTTTACTTAAAGAAATTAATTTCCTATATGCGCATATCAATTCGAGTTTTTGAAAAAAAGTACATTATTTTTTTCTTTACAAATCGATAGGATTTCATGTACCGAATCGACCCTCCACGGGATTAAAACGACTAAAATTTAACGGTGTATATAGATATGCAAAATAGAGGGACGATGGGGCCGAAAGATTCTGGAGTGGCGACCACGTACCAGAAAACGCAACATTGGAAGGCCTCTCACAAGGTAGACCGATGACCTGGTGATGGTCGCGGAAATCCGATGGATGTGAGAAGAATACGACCGATCGTTGTGGGGACCCTCATGGGAGGCCAACGTCCATTAATGGACGTCTGTCGGCGATGATGATGATGCGGACGGAGTCGCGAGCAGAAACTAAAGTCTATACTCCATTCGAAATATGATTAGACTTTTATACAAACCTTTTATACTGTCCGTTCAACCGATATTGACATTTATTGCGTTGGTGACATGACACATGGCGGCTGCAGTAAATAGTTGGTATTGTAACCACATTTTTGCTTTTAATACCATCCTTATGCCTACGGAATAGAAGTAAAAATCGGTTGAACGGACATTAAAATAGGTTCGGTTAAATGTCTAATCATATTCCGAATGGAGTACAATTACGTTAAGCGCTAAATAAATTTATTGATTGGTGGTGCAAGCGTGAGTTAAAATAATTAATTACAAACAAATATTCAAAATGCAACAATAACTAAATAAATTACAAAAAAAAAAAAACACAAAATCGAACCGCACCTCGTACTTAAAGCTGCCGAGCGACGAGTCGTCGGTGTGGTGTCGTGTCCGCGTCTCAGTCGCACGACTTTTCGACAAATTAATCGTTACCTAACGTCGACAAACATAAAATAACGTAAATATATGTGATATACAAAGTGTTACAATGAAGAATAATTATGGTTTATTTACTCAGATTTAGAATAGAATAGAATAAATTTTATTGTACACCAAAGTATGTAGTACAAATTCACAGGAACTTAAATCTATGGGTACAATGGCGGTCTTATCGCTGACAGCGATATCTCCCAGACAACCTTAGGATGGATTATAAGAACTAAAGTAAAATTGATTATATTTTACTTCACATAAGCACTTATAAAAGGTCCTTTTTTTTAATGACAGGCTCCCGTTTGACCACTATCTCAACTCATGGTAAGCCATGATGTGGCCGAGTAACCTATTCACTCTTGACTTAAAGACCTCTAGGCTGTTCCAGTATTTTAACATTTTAGAATGTAACTGCCCGTAAATATTTTTCGGTCCGACAAATAAAACAATAAAAAAAGAGAATCTTATTTAATTTTATTTGTAATTTTTTTTAAAAGGTTTACGAAATAATTTATTCTTCATTGTAACACATGCAAAAAATAGAAAAAAAAACTACGTGCAGATTCAGTCAAAAACAATGAATCGTTTAATCAACTACTAAATGGATATGAAATTAAAAAAAAAAAACGAATTCATGATTGTTTTACATAATTCTTGACGGAATCATCAAAAAATATTAATCATCACAAATTGTTACAGTGGACACACAGAGGCACACAAACATGTAGCAGGAATACATGCAAACGCCATGCAGTACAGTCAGCGACAAAATAATCCAATAGAGAACTGATTAAATGATCAGGGGAGCTAAAAAGGCCACTTGAGCAGATCTGCATTCGGATAATAATATGAATCATGTCAAAAATCGCAAAATGGTCACGAATTGGCAGTTCATATTGTTATACGTAAACAATATTCATATTATACTATGATTTTTTATTAGACGAAGTAAAGTGACAGCAGTGGACAATGCCCAACTGTCAAACAACCGTTGTTATAGCTGTCACTTTACTTCGTCTAATAAAAAATCATAGTATAGGTATAATTCTGCAATGCAATTCATCTATTTGACAGTTTTTTGGACAGACCGGTCTAAATGACAGCACATTCGTAAAATTTTACGAATATTAGCAGAATTGCTAAAAGATCGTAAGTATGACAGGAATTCAGGAAATGAATTGCTAAATGTGACCTTTTTAGACCCGCAAAGGCCTTACCATGGCATGTTAAAATGTCAAGCGTGCGAGCGAGTTAGATGGAACTATACACCCTATATAGCCCCGTTCCTTTAACAGTTTAGTTTAGGCCGTCAAATGGATCGCTTTAAGAGCTTGTGGTAAGGCCTCAGAACATCAAAAGAAAGTGTCAAATATGTCCATTCTGAATTATTTGTTGTGTTTTTGGGATTCAGTTCAATTTTCTCAGTTGTATATGAATCAGTTCGGTCTTATATTTGTTGCTGACTGTACAGTGTCATGCAAATAATAACAAAATGAAAGCATTTTTAGAGCAAATTGACAATTAAATAAACATACGAACGTAATTTGAAGCAATACACTAATATTATAATAACCTTTTCAGGCTGCAACGAAATGTCATGTTTTTGACTTATAGTAAAACGATTTAAAAGCGTCCTTGCTACAAAAACTGATCAATAGATAACAGTATTTTTGCCAAATTACCGATCATCCACCTGATACCTTGACATTGGCAAAATCATCGGACGTTCGTCGATGGAGCCATACACATAAAAAATTGAATTGAATTGAAAGCGTCCTTCCCGAAGTACATTTTCATACAAACGCTCTTACGTGTCTATGACGTTATTACACATTTTCCTATAGATATTTTGGAAACACAGATATCTTGTAGATATTATCTATAATTACAATAGGTTTCTATTTAAATCAAATCATACATTTGCGTAACACTGATCGAATAAAGACTTCTGAAGATCTGATATTTTGCTTGAACTTTGGACCTTCATAATATCAATTAATTTGGTCTTTCCGAATGGCGCATTTCTACGTAGCGAGAGCGGGTGTGACTGCCATCTCAATTCTATACCAATTAATAAATATGTAAAATTATGTTAAATGGTAATTAAAAGTTGAAGAATTGAGTATCATTTCAAACCTAGCACATTGTATCCTAAATTGACAAAAATCTATCAGGTCCTTTCATCATCTTCCTGCCCTTATCCCGTTTTATTTGGGGTCGGCGCAACACGTTTTTTCTTCCATTCTCTCCTGTCACTCGTCAAGTTATCACTAACTCCCTTTTCTTTCGTATCACTCCTCACACAATCCATCCATCTCTTCTTCGGCCTCCCTCTTCCTCTCCATCCATCCATCCACATGTAAACTCATAACTCTTTTAGTAACATGCGTTTCATCCCTCCTCTTCACATGACCATACCAAGACAAACGATTTCCTTTCAACTTTTCAGTCACTGGCGCCACTAGAGCGCTATTAGGTCCTTTATAGCTTAAATATTCGTTTTGTGAAATAATTAAAATAAGCACACCACACAAGCACAAACAAGAACAATATACAAAAATGAATTGTATTTTACTAACAAAAAAAAAACAAATTGATGAATGTTTACGAAAAAATAAGCGAAAACAATACAAACAAAACATGACAAATAAAAAAATATATTAAAAAAAACCTTTTCCACCCTGGGCGAGACAGTGAGAATATCGAATGTCTTTCTCATGGTCGCATCAAAATTCCTGAACAAGGCTTCAACGCGAGGCAGCTGCGATAAGTTCAGCGATTTCGGCCTCTAGTCAAAGTTAACCACAACCAAAGTGAATGATTTAACTCCTTATTTATTTTACCCTCTCAAGTAAACCCCACTTTATTCCGAAAGATGACTTTCTCATAAAATAATAATAATAATATTCCACAACTATCACACAACACCGTCTAGTCCCAAGCTAAGCAGAGCTTGTGTTATGGGTACCAGACAGCTGATAAACATACTTATATATTTCTAAATACATACATATTATAGATAAATAACACCCAGACACAGAACAAATGATCGTGCTCATCACACAAACATTTGTCCTGGGTGGGAATCGAACCCACGACCTCCGGCATAGCAGTCAGGGCCACTAACCACTAGACCAACAGGCCAGTCAAATAATTTAAAAAACCCAAAACCGTCTTTATTATTAGTGTAAAATCAGGGGAAAATAAACAAAAAAATTAATTAAACCATTCACAAAATGTCAAAATAAAAGAAAAAGTTATATAAAATGAGGAAGTATCATGGAGTTTGTGACACAATAAATATTATACAAAACATGTGAGTGAAAGTGAGTGAACATAAAAATATAAACATCCCACTGCATCCATAACTCCAGTATACTTCACAAGAAAATTAACATAAAACTACAGTCAACAGCAAAAATTGGTTACATTTTAAATGGACGTCAATTTTTTTTTTTAAATAAATAGAGACAGAATCTAACACTACACCTTCTCGTGATAAGGACAAACGGCGATATCGCAACAGTTTCTTTACAAATAAAAGGTTCACTAAAGCCAGAAAACTCATGTCATCATCATCATCATCATCGTCACCATATCAGCCGAAAGACGTCCACCGTGGCGATTCTTTGTGCTATGTCGGCAACTTTGGTTCTCTTGCAATCAGAAATGAAGATATCCCTTCATTTCTGATTCGATCACGCAAGGTAAAACTCATGTGTATGGCTTTAATGAACCATTCAATCACCAACTTCGGATATATCCGATAAACACTTTCGCGTTTATTCAGCCAGGATCGCGCATCCGCGAACAAATACTCCATCTCGCCAGCTCTTCTGTCATCTATAGGGATTGAAGAGCTAAACGAGAAGGAGTACCCAGTCGCTAACACACGACCCTGGCGAATAGGGCACGAAAACACTCGTCGGGAGAATCTGACGCAAGCGGTTAAAGGGTGAATAAATACAAATTATTACGACATCTACATTTTTTTAAATGATCTTCAAAAAAAATAGAAAAAATTAAATAAATTGTTCTTTAGTCATAACAAATTTTTGCTGGCAACCGTACACATAGAGGACGTGGGCACCAAACTACCAACACCACACCATCAACCGTATGAGTGATTACACATACAACTATAATAATATGTTAATAACTATTACACTCTGAATACTTTGAGCTTCAATACGCTGACTGCAAGTTGCTTTAACATTAACGCTACCGAAACGTTCTCTGATTGGTTAAGAGCTTCGAGCGAACCAATCGGAGCGCGTCATAAACGTGTCGATAGCGTTAACTTAAAACAAACTCGCACTATACTCCATTCTCAAAAGATTAGGCATTTAAACAAACTTTTATACTCTCCGTTCAAGCGATTTTGACTTCTATTCCGTAAGCATAAGGATGGCATTAAAAGCAAACAAGTGGTTACAATACTGACTATTTACTGCAGCCGCCATGTGTCATGTCACCAACGCAATAATAGTCAAAATCGGTTGAACGGACAGTAACAAAAAGTTCGTTTAATTGTCTAATCTTATTGCGAGTGGAGTTTATGCACACAGAAAGAAACTGTCACATAGGTAACAGCACAAAAAGGAATATGCACACAATTTTTTGGCAAATTAAATGATTTTTAGCACTAAATAAATAATAATATATTTTTTTAATATCTTCATAAATAAGGAAGTAATAAAGTTTCAAAGCTGCTAAGAAGAATGAGAAGTCCGATATGGTTTTTGACGTCAAAGTACATCACGCCCATCTGGTTGCCATAGAAAATAGCGTGGAGACAGATATATTTATTCAAACTCATTTGCTTTTCTATTGATTTTGATATTGTCTTCACAGTTAGTAGATATTCTATTTTTGTAGTTATATTTATTGATAAACTAAGTATTTTTTATGCATATTCCTTTTAAAAACTATTTTTGGTATAAATCAAATATAAGCTACAAAATATTCAGAGCATTTTACACAAAATGGTGACTGTAAGGATAATGTTGAGATCAAATAGAAATGTCGTTGTATAAGAAATGCATAACCTCCTTTTTATGAAGTCGGTTAAATAGGAATGAGTGTCATTAGATAACTTTGAACAAGCGATTCGATGACAGCATATTTTAGTTCTGTAGGATAATTGCCATTTTTTTCGCAAGGAAAGAGCAACAATAGAAATATTTTAGTCTTTTCATAGTTTTTTATTATTGAAACTATTTTGTTTTCCGGCTAGACACAACTTATGTAAATACATTTCCTCACAGTCGCCAACCGACGCACATAAACTCTACACTATATTTTCTTTACATTTCTTATTTGGTAAACCAACACAGCCTGAAAATAACTTGTTTTTATTGCATATTTTGATACCCATTTTCAAACAGACCAACTAAGACAGAATGAATTTACAGATTGCCTGGGATTAGTTAGTAAACAATATTCGTTTACCAAATAAGACGTGTTGAGCTTAAGAATTACTTCTTAAACTCAATATGTCTTAACAGCCACGTAGTGTATAGTAAAACACACTCTATTTACACACACATAAAGCACTGACCTGCTTGACGCTGGTCTGATCTTTCCGCTTCTCGATATATCGTGTGTCGGTACCGCTGTCTAGAGAACTGTCTTTGGATCCGTCTGAGTCTCCACGTTTTTCTGTCAGAAGTAAATGTTTTAATTAGGCTTAGTATGCAATTTGGTGAATTTTACCCGATAAATTAGTAAACAACTTGTATAGTCTGCGATAAAAAAGTTGAACCAAAATGCCCATCGTTGCTATGTTTACGCGCAACCCGCGCTTCGCTTGATACCCGAAAATCTGCGCATTAAAGGTCGGTTGCCATTTTGGTTCAACTTATATTCTAAAACTGTAATGCACACCGCCATCTATGCTTATCTTTTACCTTCATATTTTTTGTCTGGTAAGTCATCAAGTACCTTCCCTCACTCTGAGTGGAGCAGGAGAGTGTCAGACTCTTACTGACTAAAATACGTTTGTGATCCTATATTTCAGTTGCTTAGGGGTTTAAATGATTTCGCAGGTTTTTCTACCTCCAGGGGATAAGCTGAAATATCACAATGAACTTACAGTGGAAACCAAACCCTTTAAATGCGAACACAGCCACGGCAACCTTCTGCCTACGGCAGGAATTGGCATGGCGGCCGTGCTTTCCTGTGCATAGATGACAAAGGCCTCCTAACGATTTCTAACGCTTCCAATTTGTAGCTGCAGTGTGATTGAGTAGTGAAGCTGTAGTAACGAGGATAACGAGCATAACTGACCGGTGTGTGGGTTGATCCTCATGGCCCACTTGCCGCGCGCGGGCGGCTCGGGCGCGGGCGACTCGCCGGCGCCCGCCTCGTCGCCCAGGCTCTTCTTGGCCCACGTGGGCAGCCGCCCGATGCGGAGGCTATAGGCAACAAACTTGTGTTATAATACCCGCCAAATCACTTCAACCATTTGCTATAGTTACACGCAGCAACACTTTGATTGAGACCCGAAAATCGGTTACTGCGCATTCAAGTTCAACTTGAATGTCGAGGATTATAATTTATTTTCAGATCTCAATCGAAGTGGGAGGCTGTGCGTAACCATAGCAAATGGTTCAACTAATTTGCCGCGTAGTATAGCAATTAGGACACATTACATAAATGAATAACTGACACAAACGATAGTTTTCATGTGTTTTTATTTTAGTTATTGATGAAGATCTTCAACATTACAAACACTATTCTAGTGGTGCATGCAAGATTTATAGACAATCACAACATTAATATAAGAAGGAAGAACTCCAATAAATGTATGGAGATTGGGCTAAGAAATAATGAATAGTTGAACAGCAATCTGACTTATACTGGCTATAAGACTGTGATTATCCTGATGTTTTTTTCATAGTAGTACCAGCATACATCTTTCCACTTTACTTAAAAACAGAGATCTGTAAAATTTATGTAAATATAATCATAATCGAGTACCTAGCGCAACAAACAAGCTTTTTTATCACAGATATCTCTTTGGTGTTCAAATTTCTTCGGAATAATAGCCCATTTTTGACCTCACTTAATCTGTCCTAGCTCAGAGGACACCGGTGTCCTCTCACATCCACGCCACTATAGGCCTTAATTCCGATGTTTAGAGTCTACTTTTGTATGAACAAGTTGGGTAGTTGTGGATCGACGTGTTAAAAAAAAGAAAACAATCAACTATGCCTATACAAATCTTATACATAAAAATGAACAGCTGTTCGTTAGTCTCACTAAAACTCGAGAACGGCTGGACCAATTGGGTTCATTTTGGTCTTGAAATATTCGTAATAGTCCTGGGAAGGTTTAAAAGATGAGAAAAAAAAGTATTGAGCGGTTCGAAATTTTCCGGGACAGCTAGTATTTGAAGGTGCTCGCGTTACTGGGGCATCGTAGAATAAACTTTACTAGAATATGAATTGGTTATAGTTTGGATTGCCCGAGTGACGCGAGTACTTGGCCGGACGCGCTGAACGCGCACCGCAAAAATATTAGAGTATTGTTTGGACTGTTTGTTTTTGTAAACTGTTATGATAGATGTAATAAAAAGCGGGCGTATCTCGCCATCAAACTGTAAAGTTTGGCGAGGAAATATTGTACAAACACAAAAAACTGTTATAAAAAAAAAAGCATATAATGTAGATGTCCGGAGTTTACTCACGTGTAGTCGGGCACGACGGGCGTGCCGAACTTGTTGTCGTCGTGGGGCAGGTCCCGCGGCGGCGAGCCCAGGTGCGAGTCGCTCTCGCTGTCCAGCCCGGACATGCCGTTGCTTGGCGCTGACACTTTTCTGAAAACGAATTTATTATATAATACTAACCGATTCTGCCAGTGGCTTTACTTACATGAAAATAAAAAAATATACCCACGGAATCTATGCTCGTGATAAAATTGTCTAACTAGACTAAGTAATAAAGCAATGTATTTAAGTCACGTGCGACATACTGAATTCTGAATAAAAACGAAAGTCGCTAAATTTAAGCCCCGAACACAGTGAGGGAGATCCCTCACTATGTTCGGGATTTAAACTTAGCGTTTTTTTAAACTTAACTGAAATCACAAAAAATCCCTTTCTAGTTGTTTAGCTACAATGTAAATAGAGTGTAGAGATGTATGAAGCTGGGTACTGACTTGCCGAGGCGGATGGCCTGCTGCGCGAGCCTGGCGCGCATGGTGACGACCATGTCGTGCGGCACGCGCCACACGAAGATGCAGCCGTCGCCCGACGCCGACACCAGGTGCTGGCAGTCCGGCGTGAACCTGCAGCACAACACATCACCTTATCACTATATACACCGTTAAATTTTGGTCGTTTTAATCCCGCGGAGGATCGATTCGGTACATGAAACACTATCGATTTGTAAAAATAAAATAAAAAATACAGTACTTTTTTTCTAAAACTCGAGTTAATATACGTATGTACGAAATTAATTTCTTTGAGTTAACGAGTCAATGACCTTGTAGGTAGTTGTCGGTCGTTGCGTACTAACTACCTACAGTTCATTGGCCTCGCTCAGCTGACGTTTCGATCGAATCCACCCTCGGCGGCAGTTTTAGCCAGTACTGTCACACTACTAGACGAAATTCTCCCGCCAATTACCCCTTTGTTCCCGGATCTGGGCAAATATACACTAAATTAGTGTCCGAACACTTAGACACGGGGCCTCAGCAGACCACATAGGAGATGGCGGGACGACCTGGATTTCTATTTTGAGAATTGAAAAAAAAAAAAAGCGAAGAACCGTGATTGTTGAAAATATCAGAAGGAGGTAAAAGCCTCCAGCAGTGAAACAATTCAGGCTAGCTAACATAATAATACAATGACATGGGGTAGCGGCAAACCATAACAGAAATGGCAGAACGATTTAGAAAGATGTACATGTAATATAGACGCTGGTACAAGTTGAAACTCACTTGAGGCCGGTGACGATCTCGGAATGGCCGTACATGGTGGCCATGCACTCGCCCGAGTAGTAGTCGTACACGCTCAGGATTTTGTCCGTGCTCGACGTGGCCAGGTAGATGCCGCTGTTGTCCAGCGCTACCTGTCAGGAAACCACGTTCGTTTACTGCTTAGCACAGGATAAATAATAGTACACGTGCAGAAAACTCACTCTACGATAGCAAACATGCGAATTTAAACCTACTAACAACACTTCTAATGTTCATAATACATTGCACGGCACTGACGTGACCCTAATTATATTAGCCTACACAGAGCTAGCCGCGATAGTAACGAAAAAAAATGCACCTTAAGTTAACTTATCGAAAGTCTCTTTTAAAATACGCTCGTTATATATTATCCCGTTATATACACCTTTGGGCAGGCAACTCTTTTTATAGGGTTAGGAGTTGTGTGTTTTTGAAAACTGTGAAATAAGTATCTACGTTTCATAATATGTGGTAGATTTATTAATAATAAATACCTAATTGATTTAATAATTTGTGCCTATGTACTAATACTTTAAAATGCATTTTAGAATGTAATAATAAAATTTTGTTAGATGTAATTCCCGTGTAAATGTTAACCTTGCGTTAGTAAGGTATTTATTTATTTATTATATGGTAGTAAAAGGTAGTTTGAGGTGTGGTTTTGGTTGTTGGTGTGTGGTTTAAGGTAGTTCTTTATTATTGTTTTTTAATCTTTATGGATATTGACTTTTTCGAGAAAAATGTCACAAATACTTGAAATCAGAACTCGAAAGAATATTCGATAAAGAATTTGAAAATCTTACGCGCGCGTCATACGGCAGGTCGAACATGCGTGTAACACTCTACTAACTTAACCTTGCAAGAGGCCGCGCGCTGTCGGCACAAATTTATACAAGTGCGGGGTGCGCCCGGTCCTCTTCTTGGTAAAATCCAAATGCTCACTCCATTAATATTCCAATTTGTACAAACATTTTTGATAATTCAGTTTGACAATAAAAATATAACATAATATTATGTTTATTTGGACAAAAAAGGTACCATTTTTGTTAGTATAAAACCTTACATTCTAAAAAGCGTAGAGTTAAATTCTGCCAAACAAATTATCAAAGATATATAACAGTCGACCTTTATTCAAACGTAACATACACAAAAACATTTATAAATCACCGGTGAAGCCGGAGGAGCTCGTCAACAAACACTGTGACATGAGATTTTTATATATTAGATTATTTACCTTGATAAGCGTACCATCCTCGGCGGTGGTGCCTCTAAACGTCTTCGTATGTCTGCCGTGCGCAGCGCTGTATACTCGAACGTTACGGTCCTGAAATTATGTAATCAATGAATTAATTATTACCATAGTCAACTAAATCATCATCGTTACAGCCGAAAGACGTCTGACTGTCCTGTTGGTCTAGTGGTTAGTGTCCCTGACTGCTACACCGGAGGTCGTGGGTTCGATTCCCAACCAGGACAAATGTTTGTGTGATGAGCACGATTATTTGTTCTGTGTCTGGGTGTAAGTTATCTATAATATAATATGTATATGTATATATTTAGAAACATGTAAGTATGTTTATCAGTTGTCTAGTACCCATAACACAAGCTGTGCTTATTTTGGGACTAGACGGCGTTGTGTGATAGTTGTGGAATATTATTTAAAAAAAAAACTGCTACACATAGGTCTCCCCAAGGATTGCCACACACCGACTGGTCTCATCCGTTTCATTCAACCCTCTCCAGGTCATTGGTCCACCTTACGGGAGGCTTTTCAAAGCTATGTCTGAGGTAAATCGTCGAATCTAACTAGACAGGATAGTTGTCGGGAAACTGCGAGGTATCTTCTCGCTCACAAGTTGAACCATGTCAATCAATCCGCAGTAACAGATTTTTGGGTGTCAATCGTGGGGGGCTGCGCGTAACCATAGCAACGGGTTCAACTTGTTTGCCGCGTAGTATACATACCACGAGACGAGACGAAAGTTTATGACCAGTGAGTGTTGCCAGTGGTGACATATGGTTCTACAATGTAATCGCTCACAATAAAAATAATAAATTAAAATTATATTATTAATAATGTTAGCGAGTGAGCAACGTTTGTCATTATTACCATCTTCCTGCCCTTGTCCCGCATTACTTGGGCCCGGAGCAATATGTTTTTGTCTTCCACTCTGTCCTGGCACCCGTCACACTATCACTAATTCCCTTTTCTTTCGCATGACTTCTCACAAAATCCAACCATTTTTTCTTTACACTGCCTTTGTATCTATCCACATGTATACTCATAACTGTTTTAGTAGCTTTAGTGTTTAAGCAGTAGACAATGAGAGGTGGTGACCTGGCAGGCGGTGAGTATGTGCCGTCCGCCCGCGTCCACCTCCATGTCGTACAGCGTGGTGCGCCCCGACACGTTCTGTCCGCGCTGGAACTGGTAGCCGCCGTCCGGACTCTGCAAGTTGACACAACTAAATTACTATTACGAAAACACTGCTAGAGCGTCTCTTTAATTCCCTGGCGGAGTCTGTTTTTGCTTGATTTTTACAAGTTAGGGGTTTGTTGACTCGCGAACGAGCGTGTGGCGCCGCCTGCGCACCCGCCTGCGCGGCCGCCGCCAGATCTCGCCAGCGCACGCCCATTGATTTCCACTCTTCGCGGTTTCGACTATTGTAGCCAGTACTTCAAATATAACCTACTTTATACACTCCACTTTTCTTTTATTGCAGAGCTAATACTATCCCAAAAAAGGTCTTTAAGTCAAGAGTGAAGAAGTTATTTCTAGACCTATTGTCTTAATAGTTGCTTGTTTTCTTCGGGACCGGACTTCTAAGACTAGCGAACGAAACGAGTTAATCTGTCCTAGCTCAGAGGACACCGGTGTCCTCTCACATGCACGCCACTATAGGCCTTAATTCCGATGTTTAGAGTCTACTTTTGTATGAACAAGCTTGGTAGTTGTGGATCTACGTGTCTTAACAGAAGATTAAAAGTCACATATTAAATTAAGTTCGAGCGCTTCTATAGGATGACTGGTAAATAGTGAACGATACTTAAACACGTGATAGTAGTCCTGATAACAAACAACCTTTACTATGGGGCCAAACCTAAAATCGAGAAAAAAATCAGCCAAATTAACTAGTTAGTTAGGCGAAAACAAATGTACTGACCAGCAGATATTATTTCTCGTGATTTCAGGTTGGGCCTATTGTAAAAGTTATTTATTATCATGACCATAATCACATGTTTAAGTATCGTTCATTAATTACCAGTCACCCTATATAAATAAAAAGCGCGCGAAGCGAGCTCCTCGCTCCCAACACTTGAGGTAAAATCATATCTTCCTGATGAGCGATCCAAGCGAACTGAAACAAATCAGCAGAACCAAGCAAGATCAACTTACAAAAAAAGCGATTGGAACGAACTTACCGACAAGAGCAAACAAACTAACTAACGAAATAGTGTATGAAACACTTGTGCTTAATTTTTCAAATACTCGTATAATATTGCATGGTAACTCACATGCCGCAGCTGGCGGAACAGGATGGTCTTGTCAGCGCCGCACGACACCATCTGCAGCCCCGCGCCCGAGCTCAGGAAGCGCACCGCCGTGATGGACGACGAGTGCTCGTCCAGGGTCTGCATTATCTGGTAACCCTGGAACAGTTCACACCAATATTACGTTACGTGATTCAGGAGAATGAGAGGCCAGCTTTTGATAGCACTAATATAAGCTACGGGATTTTATTTATGTAGCGACATCTATGGCGTCACATAAGAACTAATCCTGCATCGCGCAAGTAAAGTTCTCCGCGCGATTTGAACATATAGAATAGCCAGAAATCATCTATCGGGTCGTAGCTCACCAGACATAACACCTGTCAGGTCGGAGGATCCTCCCTTTTTCAACAGAGGTATGTGGGACTTTACTTTCTGTTCCACACTCCTTTAAATTTATTTATTAATAAATAAAATAAAAATCATTTATTATCAAACCGGAGTCCATAGCCAATTAAAAGAAATCACAAATTAAATTAAAATTAAAATCACAATATAAAAATAAAATAACATTAAAATTAAAATCACTTTCACACTAATATATCAAATCTTAAGTCATCATTTATGCACGTAAAGATACATAAGTGGACTTGAATGCCTTAAGCACTTTCTACCAGTCAACTTTTGGAAGATGAAGAAAATAATAGGGGTAATAGTAGGACTGGTAGGTTGTGCTGGTGGTAGCGGTAGTGGTGGTGATAGTGTTGAAAGTGATGGTGGTAGCACAATCAGACTGACCCGGTCCACTTGGAACACGTGAATGAGGCGGTCCCTGGAGGCGGAGGCCAGCAGGCGTGGGCGCTCGGCGTACTCCAGACACAGCACCTCGGCGTCGTGCGCCTCCAGCGTGTGCAGCAGGGCTCCGCTGGCGGCCGCGTGCACCCACACGTTGCCCGAGCGGTCGCCCGACGCGATGTGCTGCCCGTCCAGAGACACGCGCACGCATCTGGGGACATAAAACACTCAATTTAATTGTAAAACTAATGCTCGATGACACGTCATAGCAAAACGGATTATCATCACCACCAACTCTATTCGGGGCGAAGTTGATGTCTTTACTGGTACTGTAGCCTCAGCAAAAACTAAACTGAGAGATTTAATAGTATAACTAAAATTAGTTTTAATGAAAGTATTTTTTTTTTCTTCTTCAAATGAAAAATTTGAAGTTAAATTTTTGTTGTTGTTTTTTTTTAAGTGTAAGTGATTATTTTTATATGTGCATGTAAGATTCACATCTAGTAGGTGTCAATCAGATATATTAATAATAATAATATATTTTTATTTCAGACAACATAGCCCACACAACACAATTATAATAAACCACAATAAAAACAATACAGGATGTTAGTAACAATGTTAATTTATAAACTATGTTAGTATGTATAGACTACTAAGGACAATGTGTTTTTATAAGATGCCTCACTATGGGGCTCCCATCATTGATATTGTTTTGCGTTTTTTTTTGTTTAATTAAGTTAAATTATAAATAATAAAAAAAACAAACAAAATTGACAATAGTTATCTTAGTCGGTATTGCTTCTCCAAAAATTCGCCGCGAGATAACCTGCCACATGGAGAAGAATAAACAAGAACGGAACGGCCGTCACCCCCTGCATAAACATCAACTAACACCTGCACGTCTAAAGACCTGTAATAGTTTTATGCGATTTTCGACCTCCTCGGAAGACAGTGAAGAGGACGAGAGACACGCGCTGTGAAAGCAGAAACTTCCAACGCTTCCATACTTCATCGCCCCATGGACGCAAACTGCAGTGATCAATCTGGAAAACTCTTAGCACTCAGGTTGGCCACCCGGGTCGAGCTATCTCTAACGGTGCCAATGTGGAGCCACTACACAAGACATGCGTCACCTGCTATGCTGCCCATGATGCACTTTTGAAGATTTATACTAGGCCAAACTCAGAACTGTACAGATAGCCAAATAGTGGTCAGAAAACAAAAATATTTGAGTTCATGGACACGTAAAGAATAAGAAGACAATAGCTATGAGATGAAAAAGTAATCCGTGTCTAAAAAACTTGAAATTCTATACTTCTTTTAGGATTATTTCATAATAAAAAATTGCTTAAAAATACAACACTAAAGTCAGCACTTAAGTCAGTGGCCATATTGAATTTTACTATAACGTCACATACCTGACTCCTGTCTTATCATCGTACGACTTAGATTTATCCTTATCAGTAGTCAAATCGACGTCTTTGAGGAACTTCAGGTCTGGGTCGATGTAAAACACTTTGTTCAGCTCCTGAAAATTAACATAAACTTCGTTTTTAGTACAGAAACTATTAACTATAGTCACGTGTTAAACGAAAACAACAGATATATTATTTTTATTGTAAGCTAGTGGTGCCCTTTGCGTTCTAGGTCCACAGGTTTCCTATTCAGGAATTCCCCGAGGCCCTTGCGGACATTGAATTTTCGTGTGGAAACCTTCAAAAGGCGCTCAAACTTTGCGGATAAGTGCTGGATTTTTCCGTCACTAGGTGATCACCAACAGCACAAAGAAGGGTCACTGTTAACTCTCCGGAACCTCCTCTATGCAACGCCTGTTAAGGCACATGCCTGAGGAGACTTGTACAACGGTCTCCTCTGATCCTCATTGTGTTGTGCGTGCAGCACGTGATCACTATGCCACCGTCTTCCTTGGAATCACTCGATAAGCGAGCAGAGTTCCTACTCTGAGCGCCCGTAGTTCTAAAGTCCCACCTGCATTTGATGATCCAAGCGGGATATCGAGGCAGCCTCGAACAGTCCCGCTCGACAGCCTCCTTCTGGGCCATCAAGGTCTCACAGAAGAAGATACTTCGCTCCAGTCTAGCTACAAGCCACCTATAGCTGTTCAAGTTGAGCTGGGGTTGTTAGTGTTGAGTTATATGACGTCAATTGACTCACATTGCTGTAGATATTAGTGGGCTGCGGCGTGAGCTGCCACAGGCGCACGGTGTCGTCGCTGGAGCACGTGAGGAAGGTGCCGGGCGGCAGCGGCCGCTCCACGCTGTTCATGTCCACGCCCCAGATGCACGCCGAGTGGTACAGCGCCGAGTGCGACTTGCCTACCTGTTCCACAACATTATACGGCACAAGCTATTAAAAGAACATGTTAATATGCTAGAATACAAATGACGACATGACTACGCAACGATGCGATACCACGGCTTGTCAGCACGCGGCTCTTATCGGCCAGTGGGCATAACAAAGATACACATCAAATCGGGCTATTTTTGTTTTATGAGTAGATGAGATAGTTTTTTTTCTATGGTAGGTAAAAACATCCAATGACAAATCCCGCCCTTGGACGGAGCGGAAAGTAGTGTCAGACTCTTACTGACTAAAAACCTACCCCGTTCCTTAGTTGCCTATCGTGCCGGGGCCGGGTATTCCTTTCGGAAGCTGACCTATGACCCAAGCAGGCTTTGACCCAGCCTGTCTGCAGCTAGCGTAAATGAGATAGTCGTATATTTAGGATAAGTCTATCTACAAAAGATCAAGCTCTGTAAAATCTATAGAATTTTTCGGAACAATCTTAATGAATTTCTTTATAGTTAGACACAAAGAACTGACTTCCTTGAGTCTTATGCTGAAAAAATCGCAAGGGCATTTTTTTTTAAAAGAATCCTGTCTGTTTATTAAATCTGTACTACCGCAAACTTCCCACAAATATATAATTCCATTATTTTTGTGCGATATTTGTATAGGCTTACCCTCTTGATATCCCGCACGTCCCACACGTAGAGGCTGTGGTCGTTGTACACGCACGTGAGCTTGTGGTTGCGGTCGTCGTACGTCAGCGCCACCGCGTCGGGGTAGCGCGCGTTGGCCGGCTGCGTGAACATGTGGCTGGGGGGGGGGGGGGGACACAATGTTACATTCATAAATTGACAAATAATATGAAGAGGGCTTTGCTACAAGGACGAGTAGGGAGCCAACGTTCTTGCGGCCGATCACCCAAAGTTCCTAACCTAGGGGTTATTATACCATGATTTTTAATTAGACGAACCAAAGTGACAGCAGTGGACAATGCCCAACTGTCAAATAACAATGCTTAACTGTCAAACAACCATTGTTATAGCTGTCAATTTAGTCCATCTAAGTGATAAGTACGGGACACGACAATGAAACAAAGCGTCTCAACGCAGACTGATTTATTATATGTTTAGTTAAATCTACCCACATACATAACACTTTTCCCTCCCAAATTTCGCACATAATGCTCATTCAATAAAACATTACATTACAAAAGGTGAATAGATCACATAAACTAAACATAAATAAATATATAAATACTAAACAAAAAAAAACTAATTTTATAGAAGTGCAAATAACTAGCCAGAAAAATAACGAGCTTACAATTTATTTATTACATTTTTTTTTAAGAATTTCTTGACAACGAATAGCCGCTTTCCTGCGCACGCGATAAGTGTTATCAGTAGTAGATGGCGTGGACGACGGAGGCGGCGGGCTCAGCCGCGCTGACTGCTCCGCGTTTTCCTCCCCGACACTATCAAAGAACTCATCATTGCCGTTGGTATCAGTCTTTGATACTGAGCACTCAGAAACATCTATTTTGCTGTTTTTTTCATCAAATGATGTTACATTGATTGCTTTACTTAAAGAATGTCGCGATTTACGAGTTTGCAGCTGGTCAATATGCCTTTTATGGGTCTTTGGGGGTATGCGGAACAGAGAGTAAAGTCCCACATACCTCCGTTGAAAAGGGAGGATCCTCCGACCAGACGGGTGTTGTGTCTGGTGGGCTGTTGCCCGATAGATGATTTCGGGTTTGTTCTATATGTTCCAATCGCGCCGCGAATCTTACTTGCGCGATGCAGGATTAGTTCTTTTTGTGACGACATGGATGTCGCTACATCACTCCCCTCCGGAGATCGGAGATCGATGGTTCTTGATGCTTCTTGAGGCGTCGTGATGCGTGCCAGACCAATGGAGGTTGGTTCCAGTGAGTCGGAACCGGATCCCGCATAGTTCTCGGTGAGTCGGAACTGTCTGCGGTGATGCCCCAGTGAGTCGGGGTGGTGCTATCCCAGTGAGTCGGGATACGATGCTGCAGGCTCCAGTGAGTCGGAGTAGTGCGGCTGGCTCCAGTGAGTCGGAGCGGTGCTGTGCGACGTAGGGCTTGACTGCTGTCGTCGACCAGGAGAAAGCTCTTCATATGACTGGCCGAAGGTGCAAGTGCTTAGCCAAGGTCGCTGATGAGGCTGAGGGTGATGACCAGGTATGACCAAGTAGGCATGCTGGTGGTCAGGATACCCATATAGCCGTGGGTGCTGGCTGTATGGCTCGCTGCTCGAAAGCTTGAGGAAGTGATGATGACGTCACGAAGTAGTAGCTGCACGAAGGCTGCGCTGACGTTCTTTGTCGAGGGTCACCAGTTTGGAGGTAGTGGAACAGAGAGTAAAGTCCCACATACCTCCGTTGAAAAGGGAGGATCCTCCGACCAGACGGGTGTTGTGTCTGGTGGGCTGTTGCCCGATAGATGATTTCGGGTTTGTTCTATATGTTCCAATCGCGCCGCGAATCTTACTTGCGCGATGCAGGATTAGTTCTTTTTGTGACGACATGGATGTCGCTACAGGTCCATCCGTCATTAGTTGTCACCGCATAGGAAACGGGCCCCATACGCTCGGCTACAACGCCCTCAGTCCACTTTCGGTTAGATTTTGTATAATCTCGTAAAATGACTGGTTCTTTCTGAGCCAGCGTTCGCAGCGGACGTTTGTGAGTATCCTCGCGCCGCAACTGTTCGCTGCGCACGCGCTCTGCTGTGTTAGGCCGCAGCAGATCAAGGCGTCCGCGCAGTCGCCTGCCTAGAAGAGCTACAGCCGGTTCAATTCCGGTGGCACTTTGTTCAGTGTTCCTATACATGAATAGAAATCGGTTTAATGCGGTATTAAAATCTACACCTTCTAATTGTGCTTTTTTGAGAATGCGTTTAACAGACCGCACCGAATTCTCTGCGGCTCCATTGCTAGAGGGGTGATACGGGGGTATTAAAGTATGTTTAACACCATTGTGTTCCAAATATTGAGCAAACTCAGTGGATGAAAGTCGCTTACAATGCGCTTAGGCAATCCGAAACGAGCAAACAACCGTCTTAAACATCCAATAACAATCGTGGCAGATGTCGTGCTGACAGGTTCCACCTCAATCCACTTAGAGTGAGCATCAATAATTACAAAAAAATATTTATTGTTAAATGGACCGAGAAAATCTAGATGCAGACGTGACCACGGCTCGGAGGGCCACGGCCACGAGTGCAGCGGCGCGGCGGGGGGCGCGGGCCGCAGCTCCTGGCAAGCCACACACTCGCGCGCCACTCGCTCGATGTCTGCGTCTATGTTCTCCCACACACTCTTCTGATTTGTTTCATTTTGACGATCCCCGGATGACCATCGTGAATCTCCGTCAAAACTTGCTCTCGTAATGACCTTGGTACGACAATGCGATAACCCCATATTATACAACCTTGATCAATATGCAAATTATCCCGTTTATTGTAGTAAATATTTTCTGTTCTATCAGCCCATTTATCAGTGGGCCACCCGTACATTATAAAACCATATATTTTACTGAGTAATGCATCCTTCCTAGTCTCAGTTTTAATGTCTTTAAAACTAATAGGAAAATGTTCCTGCGCGTAATTTAAATAGCTACATTCCTCCCCTGTACCTCTTACTTGACGCTTTGTCAAGTCTAGAGGAAGGCGAGAAAGTGCGTCAGCAAAACAGTTTTTGGTCGACGTTACGAATTCAATATTGAAGTCGTAAGCAGCCAGCTTCACTGCATAACGCTGTAAGCGACTTGCAGCGGCCACTGGTATTCCTTTATTTTTTCCAAATATGTAACTTAAAGGACGGTGATCACTGCGCAGTGTAAAATGTCTGCCATAAATATACTGGTGATGTTTAGTTACACCGAATACAATTGCCAGCGCCTCCTTATCTAACTGCGAGTAGTTACTTTCGGCCGAGTTGAGCGTCCTTGAAGCACAACACACCGGGCGCTCGCAGCCGTCAGCGTGGCGCTGCGTCAACACCGCGCCCACGCCATATGCACTGCTGTCCACTGACAGGATTAATGGGAGACTTGCATCATAATGTGCTAAAACAGGAGCGCGGCTTAACACTTTTTTTACCCTATTAAAGGCCCTATCACACTCGTCTGTCCATAGCCACTGTACATTTTTCTTTAACAAACTGTAAAGGGGCTTTAGAATGTCACTCATATTGACACAAAATTTTGAATAACAGTTTACAAGTCCCATGAAACTCTTGAGTTGTGTTACATTTGTAGGTTCTGGTGCTGCTACAATGGCGTCAATTTTTTTACTATCCGTATGCAACCCATATTTATCAATTTTATAGCCCAGATAGGTAACACTGCTCTTAAAAAATTCACATTTTGCAAAATTAATTCTTAAACCATTTTGATTGAGCCTCTGTAGCACCGCCTTTAAGTTAGCTAAATGTGTATTTCTATCTGTGCCGGTAACGCAAATATCGTCCGCGAAAACAACCGTTGACGGCAATCCACTCAACGTTTCTTCCATAATCTTTTGAAAATTTTCTGGTATACATTTAATGCCAAATGGTACTCTTTTGTACACAAAAGTGCCAACGTGAGTTGTGATTGCCGTCATCGGCTGAGAATCCTCATGTAAAATACACTGTTGGAATGCATTGGACAGATCCAATTTACTATACTCCTCTCCACCGCCTAAAGCTGCAAACAAGTCCTCAATGCGCGGCAGCGGATAGTGGTAATCTTTCAAAAGTGGATTGATTGTTACTTTATAATCTCCGCAAAGTCTTATACTCCCGTTGGTTTTAACTACTGGCACTATAGGTGTGCCATAGTCCGATCGCTCCACTTTGTAGATGACCCCCTCCCGCTGCAGCCGCTTGAGCTCCTGCTCCACAGGCTGGCGTAAGGCCAGAGGTAATGACCGTGCTTTGACAAAAACTGGCGTGTCATCTTTTAAATATAGGTGAAATTTAGTTTTAAATGTGCCTAAACCTTCAGCAAACACTTCTGGAAACTCATTACGTAACGACATTGCCAAAGAGTTGTCATCTGTTAAATGGTGACATTCAACAACAGCTAGTTTTAAATGTTTGATCCAAATACGGCCCATTAACGGTGGACCGCCATTATCAATTACATACAACTTAAGTTTAGCATAATGTTTACCACATAAAACATTGACTATAATATAACCGTCTGTCTCGATTATGTCACCTGTATAAGATTTCAAAGTTAACAGTTTACTTTCAAGTGGTATGTTTGAAAAATATTTGTTATAATAACTTTTTGAAATAACTGACACTTTGCTTCCAGTATCTATTTCGAATCTACATTTAATATTTTCAACGATCAAATTTGCGTAATACGGTCCATCACCATCATTGCAAACTACCAAGTTATAGAAATTACAGATGTCATCTTCCGAATCTGAATCATTTAAAAAGAACTGACCTTTAGATCCTTTTGCGTTCCTATTTTTCACACACACTGCTTTTAAGTGGCCCTTTTCACCACACACATCACAACTATATTGCTTAAACCGACACTTGCCCTCGGAATGGCCCGATTTACCACATCGCGAACATGGCCGCTGCGCCTGCGTACGGCTCGTGCCTGAGTTGCCGCCACCGGCGCCGCCCCTGCCTCCGCGCGAGGCACCCGCGCCCGCGCTTATCCGATGCAAGCCGTCGTCATCCAGCTGCGCCTGCGCCGCTGCCGGGCCGGGTCGCGAGGCCGCCGCGCCAGCCGAAGCACACGCCGTAGCTGCATGCCGCTCCGCCGCCTCCAGCGCCAACGCCAACTCCACAGCGCGCTTGTAATTGATACCTCGTTCTGCGAAGATTCTTGACCTCATGTCTTCATCGTTCAGCCCCGATACAAATTGGTCTCGTAGACACACTTCCAAACAAGCCCCGAAATTGCATGTTTTTGCTAAATGTTTTAGTGCCTGTAGGTATTCACGAATATTTTCTCCTTGCCTTTGTATTCTTTGACGAAAAATGTGCCGTTCCGCTATTTCAGACCTGTCTGGTTCGAGGTGCTCCTTTACCAATGCTACTACTTGCTCGTACGTTTTTGATTCTGGGGTGTCGGGAGCACACAAATCACACATCAATTCGTAACACTCCGCGCCTACCACCGTCACTAAAGTTGCCAACTTTAAGTTCTCGTCAATACAATTCAATGCAATAAATTGATCGACACGTCGTACATACGCGTCCCAATTATTACTTGCTATGTTAAATGGTTCTATGCGTCCAATTGGCATTTTTTAAACAATATGTCGTCACGCGTGGGTACCGTATCGGTAACAACTCGTCGCCAGTGATAAGTACGGGACACGACAATGAAACAAAGCGTCTCAACGCAGACTGATTTATTATATGTTTAGTTAAATCTACCCACATACATAACACTAATAAAAAATCATAGTATAGCTACACCTGTGGGGGTAAAACTGGTATTCTATGGGGGTAAATTATAACAGACTAATAAGACCGAATTTAACTCGCTATTAGTACATTTTATCCCCTATTTTAAATGTGCAATCAAGAGTAACAAGTCGGAGGCACGCTTTTAAAAGGGGTCCCCCCACTGGTCTATAGACAACGTAAGCATGGTTATAATATATATCATGAGCTCTTAATAAACTAGTGCATCTCACCATCAGCAGTCGCAACAACATATCTGCTTACCATCGGGTAGGATCGCAGTAAAGCACTAGTTTTTATATGAATTAAAAAAAAAATAACGTAATCTAACTGAATGTTTGATGAAGAGGCAACGCGAAAAAAGAGAGAAATTATCCAAATACATGTAAAAATTACAGGAACTGATAAATACATTGGTCTCAATCATTCGGCTAACAAGTTTAGCTAAAAGGTAATCACGATAGTCACATCACGACAGGAACATCTCGCTATCTCATTTGTACACATGTATTCTGATAGGCGGGTCCACACAGAGCGAGCAGCCTTGCGAGGCTTTTGCCGGGCGAAGCAGTTTTTTTGTTAATATTTTTGACTTGGATACTAAGTCCTTTAAGCTATGTCTTCGTTTGAAGTTTACCATTAGTCCACGAAGATGTAGTCGGTATGCTGTGGGGGACGTGGTTGACTCACCTAATGTTAGTCCCCTGCGCCACGTCGACGCCCAGGTAGTGCGTGCGCGGCAGCGTGGTGATGTAGCGCAGCGAGTCCGGCGCGAAGCAGCGCACGATGCCCTCCGCGCAGCCCACGAAGATGTAGCCCGACCCGATGGCCATGCAGTTCGCCGACGTCGTCTGCACGGGATAATGTACACATTAAAAGAAGCTGCCTTTCACTGAGGCCTACTGTTCACGGACATGTAGCGTCATAGACGCGTATTCATCATTATACACTAGGTGTACTTCTGCTCACAGTATGTCTAGCCTATTTTCGTGATGAGCGAGCGAAGCGAGCTTACAGGTAAACGACATAATATACTTTTTATGAAGCGGTGAATGAGCGATGAGAGCCTTCCATAAGACAAGTAAATCATGTAAGGTTATTTTTAAAATGAGCGAGCGAAGCGAACTCATTACCATGTCTAACCTGGTAGTGAGCTCGCTTCGCTCGCTCGTTATGATCACATCCAATGAATCGAACGAAACCCACTGATTTTTGAAACAAGCGTTAAAACGAGCTCATATATGACGCTAGCGAATCAACCACGAGCAAGCGAAGCGAGCCCCTTCTACAAGGAAAGTGGACAGGGTCGCCCAGGATCCCGACCGGCCCAGCAGAGGATAGCTACACAACTCACCCGCAGCTCGACCCACTTGTCGAGCAGGCGGCGGCTGTTGAACTCGCACAGCAGGCCGCCGCGCGTGATGGCGTACGTGCTCTCGGCCGCGTCGCCGCGCCCGCACACCACGTCGCAGAACTCGTTGTCCTTCTGCTCGCCCAGGATCGCCGACCGGCCCATCAGCGGGACTGGCTCTTTGAACTGGAAGACGTAAAACAAACATCATTATCTTTCTTGTCAGACTCATAGATTCGACAACTGCCTGTTTCCCAACGTTATTGGAGTCAATTTTCAGCTTATACTCCATTCGCAATAAGATTAGACAATTTAAACAAACCTTTTTTACTGTCCCTTCAACCGATTTTTACTTCTATTCTGTAGACATAAAGATGGCATTAAAAGCAAAAAATGTGGTTACAATACCAACTATTTACTGCAGCTGCCATGTGTCATGCCACCAACGCAATAAGAGTCAAAATCGGTTGAACGGACAGTAAAAAAAAGGTTTGTTAAATTGTCTGCTCTTATTGCGAATGGAGTATATTCAGATGCAACTGGATGCTAGTATATCACATGGAGCGAATGCCTATCTAATATCCAAAACTGGGTAGTAAATGACTATTGCCAGTTAGTTCTCACCTTTGCGTTTCTGGAGTACTCCAGGTACCAGAACTTGACGTGCCTGAAGCCAACGGTAACGAAGTAATTGCCATTTTCGGAGAAACTCACTGCTTTCACACGAGAAGACACCTGGAAACACGAAATAATATATTAGAAAAGTGAAATATTGGATAGAATGGTACCATAGAAACGGTTAACAAAATAGAGGTCGACAACGCAAAAAATGGGAGTGGTAGGTCCAAACTGGGGCCCTGGGACAAAGGCAAGGAATGGAGCGCCTCAAAGAGTTGTCAGCACACCGAAGAGGCCCAGCCTGCTAACGGCAGGCAGGGTCAAAGCCTACTGGGGTCATGGGTTAACTTCCGAAAGGAATGCCCGGCCCCGGCACGATAGGCTACGAAGGAACGGGGTAGGTTTTTAGTCAGTAAGAGTCTGACACTATCTTCCGCCCCACCCAAGGGCGGGATTTGTCATTGGATGCCCAAGTAACAAAAGCTTCTATAACCCAGGCGTTTTATCACCAGACAGTGATACAGTAGGCCTATAATGGTAACCATTGTGACTGCTTGTACTATAAAGGTTTTCAAGAGAGTGTTTTGGTTCTTTAAGATTAAAGAGCATTTAAGTTCTAAAATGTAGCTCTTAAAATGCTTATAGGACCATATAAAAGAATCTTTAAAGTATTGCACTGTAACAGATATGAAAAAAGCGATTATGGTACTATTTAGTACTATAGACGACCTTACTGACACTTTTGTGTATTTATTTTGCACTAATAATGTGTCAAAATAACTTTTACAGTACTAGTATTGTAGAGTATCGTAAACACTATTACAGCATCAATTTGTGCTATAAAAGTACCTTGCACCACCATTACGTAACCTTTTAGCTTCTTATACGCTCCCTCAATATCGCTATGGGGCTAGTTCTGTAAAATTCATGAAAACTCTTCTACAGTACTAAATAGTACCATAGCGACACCTGGCGCAGTTTTTAAGTAACTTAAATTTTAAATAGCTCTATAAATGAGTTTGTGCTTCTGCTACGAGACTTAAAGTGTGACATATTCGTTTTCTATGCAAATATGGCGGCTGTTTTCTGCCATGATAGCACGTTAGCAGCACGGCTGGAATCAATGTGTACTATAGAAGCTATTGTCGGAACAAGACCTTATTTTATTAATTAAAATTTAATTAAAACACGAAAATTATGAGGGCGCATTGTCAAATTTGAAATCAGCATAATGATTTTATCGATAAAATTATTTTCGCAAGTGCAAGCTATGATAAAGTTACGATTTATGAATGTTTTTTAGTATGTCCTTTTGCAAAAATGGCAAATGACATAAAGCATAACTTCCAATCAATATATTTTGTATTCTTGAGGAACACTCAAGATGATACGATTACAACACGAACAAGTGTGATATGAAAGATCACTGGAATCGTTTATGGTGCAAAATAACACTATAAACAGGTTTTGGTTACTTTTATAGTGCAAATTTGTAACATAAATGTTGCAGACAGCAGTACTTTAGTACTAAAAAGCGGTTCTCGACACTTTTACATTTCAACTACAGAGCTGATGAATCACCATGAGAGCTTTTATATAAAGTTTATAGAATAAATCAGTGATAAAACTAGGGCCTTTTTGGGGTTTTTTAAAAGTTTACAACATCGTTATAGTACTAATCATGAATACTAATTGGCACGTCCTAAATCGTTCTCTGAGCTTTTATAGTACCAAATTTTGCTACTTGGGTGATTATACCTACCATAAAAAAAGGTCCAAACTGGAGAAGCTACTTTATTTTACATGTGGCTAAGTTCTGTCAGCGGCTCTGCCCGCGTGTAAGTAGAATATTGACCCAAGGGGACATACACCCGAAATAAAAATTATCCTATGTGATATTCCACGGACCCGTGGCCCGGTAACGCGAATAAGTAAAAAATATATACACACACAAACAAACATACTATGCGTTCCAAATAAGAATAGGAAAGCCAATAACCTCGATCTGTCAAATGTTGAGTGAACGGTTTGCAAAAAAAGCTTATTTGCGTATCAATAAAGCATTTTTTTATTTTGTTTTGTATCACGAAGTCTTAGTTAAATCTAGGTGAAGTAAAAACGTTATTGTTCAATATGAATTAGCTAAATATATCGTTTTATGTCATAATTCGTTTAAAAAAAACCTTCTTATTTTCATTGTTAGGAATACTAATCAGACACTTCACACAGTTACGCAGAGATGCGCAAAATTAAAGATTTGGATTTTGATAAAAAAAAATTCGATCACAATTCGTAAAAAAAAATTATTTTCATAATTTCTTTTTTTGCTCGCCGTACTCAATTTCTTCAATTTGGCAGCTCGACGTGACGTCACAACATGGCAATCGATCCTATTCTCATTTGGACCGCATTATACTCACAAACGTTCGCCTTCATATTATTAAACTGTGATGTTCATGGGTTTGGACTGGAGATTGATGAGGCAATCAATTATTATCAATACTTTTTGCACTTACACAATAATGTTTAAAATACCTTATTACTAGCCAGCTTGAGGTTGGCGCGCCAGTCCCACACGTTCACTATCATGTCATGTTGAGATCCTATCGACACCAAGTACTTCGATGACGTGGAGAATGCCTGGAAACAGATGAACGAATGTTAAGCTAAGTGTTACAACAGAAAATAAATACATATTAAATAGGCATCGAGTACTGCGATATTTGTACCGTTACTCCAATGAGTAATGGTACAAAAATCACAATAATCGATTTATATGATAAAAAAAAAAAAACTCACCACACAACTAACGCCATGCGTGTGACCTATAAACTCTCCTATCTGCACAGCACCAGACGCCGAAGGATCCTGAAAACAGAATTTAATTAAAAAAAATTAATAAAAATAATGAAGGTACAGTGTAGGGTCATGTATTGTACCTATGGACATTTTAGACTACCTGAACTTTCGAACAACCTCTCTCAGTATATATTCAAGGTATCTATATGAAAATGAATTTATTTTGTACGCCATACGATCTAAAGTTACTGTATTTTTTGTACTAGCTCTAATGTTAACATTTTATTTATTATAAAATTATTATTGAAATGTGTAGTTTTGTCCAATCGCACGTTACATGTTTGTACCTCTGGACAACCCTGTGTGTACCTGTGGACAACCTACAACAGAATAGTTTTTAATTTAAATCAGTCTTTTAATCATCATAATGTAACGCTTATTATTAACATAATACGTAACATCAATTGCTGGACCTTTAGGAGCATCAAAATTTAGCTTGGGCTTAGTCGCTTTCCCTTTTCCTTTTCCTTTCCCTTTCCCTTTTCCCTTGTTTTCCTTTTCTAACATTTGTTGCAAAAGAGCCTCCTTTTCTGGTGTATTAGTTAAAATACGGGAACTTCCTTTCTTTCTACCTCTTTTACTTTCTTTTCTAATTAATTTTGGAAATGCTCGAATCATTTCTGGAGTAATTGAGTTTTTTCATGCAATATTTTCTTCTGTATTTGATTCAAATGCTTGAGAAGTGGATGGTTGATTTTCAGGATGAATCAAAGCTTTATGAATGAGATGAATATCAGAACTAGTTGGTTGTATTTCTGTATTATCTGTTTTGCTCAAGATTTTTATCATCTTGAATTATATTTGATGGTTCTGTACACTCGGTGACTGACGATGGAGCAAAATTATCCTCCGAAAACAAGTCGTCGTTGAATGGATAAATCCCAGTTGATACGAATCCGTTTATAATATTTTTAGGTGTAAAGGATACTGCATACACCTTGCTGATCAATTCCACTGAGTCATAAATTGTTATTGGCACACCAGGATGGTTAATCATATGCAGATCTGCCACTTTGTTATGTGCAAGTTTTAAAAGGGCCAAAAACAGTCTTATCTAGTGGCTGTAATTTATGAGACGTGTGTGAAGGTAATGTTAACATATGAATCCCGTTTTCTTTGGCCTTTATGATAATTTCGTATGATATGTGGGTCTCGTGATTCACTAAATCTATTGCCATTTTTAACCTCTCCGGGCTTACTGCAACTCTCTTTACACCAGATTTACTCCTTGGCACTATGGACAATATAAACGAGATGGCATTAAGTAGTTTCCATAGGTAAAAACATTGTTTGTACCTTTGGACGTGACCACAGGTACAAACAAAGACGTGCCCAAAGGTACAACCAATACAACATTTAAAAAAAAGTTGTTATTTTGCTTTTTAGGTTAGAAACTGTTTTCTTTTCTCTTTAATTGGTAAATAAAACTAGCTACAGATAAATTAACAATATCAAATTGTAAAATATACCCATGCATTATTAAAGTAAAAAATCAGAAAGATCCTGCAAAAACTTACTTTTTAACACAAAAATATCCAAAATGGTCTCACACTGCACACAACACTGATAGCGTCACGCCACTAACTGGTGTTGCTAGAAAATATAAATGCCACCACTGTGTTGCAATATTATATTTTTAATACTGCCAGTTTTTTTATTATAATCAACGTCCAAAGGTAAAAGCGTCCAAAGGTACAATACATGACCCTACACATAGATACTGCGTTAGTTTTATACTATTCACCAATAGATGGCGTTACTGTTGTAATGACTTAGTTTGTCGCTATTCGCCACTATGTGGCGCTAGTGGTTAGTAATAGTGAACGATTCGTTTGGAGTTTGATTAAATTGTAGATACAAATAGGTAAGATATTGGTTCGGGACAAGTGGAATTCCCCCCCATTATCAATAGAATTTCGTTAGACGACACATTCAGGTGCAATCAGGGCACTTAGTCCCACATGTCACGATATTGTTTTTAATGTCATAAGCCACCAACCTGTAGGTCCCACACCCTGACGGCCGGCGCGTGGCCGCACTCGCCCGTGGCCAGGTAGCGGCCGTCGGGGGAGAAGGCGACACATGTCACGCTCTTGCGACACGCGTTCAGCACGTGCGTCTGCCTGTTCTTCCTCACGTTGTACAAGACTACCGTGCATCTGGAAAGATGAGAAATAACCGGTTTTATTTGAAGTTCTTGTCACTCGTGTTTATTTGTATATAACGGCCATCTTGGTATATCCCGTCCCTAAAATTAACACAAAAATGGTTGGTTGGTTGGTTTTTGTGTTTTGGCACACAAATTCCGGATTTACGGTTATCAAGGAGGACGTGTACTCGTAGTTAACTAACCACACCCACGCTTACAGTAGGACAACGATTTAAAAACTTGTCACACAAAAAGTTAACTGTCATTACTTGTAACTCTCCTAAAACGTGAACCGCCACACAATACCTGTATCCTTACATTAGCATAGGATTACTTGACTTTAAAATATTCCATTCATCGGCCTGCCATAATCAGACGGACAGGCAACGCGGGCGGAATCGTATTAGTAAGGGTAGGGTGCCACTGCTAGCGGTAAACGCGTATATTTCCGCAATTCCAACACCAACAAACACCCACGAGGACATTCCCTCAAGCATTGGGGTAATTCATCGAGGAAGAAGCCATTCCAGTCTAGTCGAATCGTAGCAACATTAAATTAGGCTCCTGGAAAATGTAATGACCACTAGCGTATATATCTAAGGGCTGGGTGGGACAACGCCCCGGGACCCCTAAGCTGAGGGTCCCCCAAAACATGATTAGAAACCTCTTATTTAACTAGTAAAGCATTATCCCAACTTCGAAGTCAAAAGAAAATAATAATTTGCAATACTAATAGTAGTAACACTACTACACACTACACTACACTACTACTAGTAGTAGTTAGTAGTACTAGTAGTAGTGTAGTATAGAATCGTGGCAACTTGTTTTAGTCAGTTAAAATCTGACACTCCGTCCCGCTCGGTGGAGCGGCACTTCTCCCCGAATTTCTAGACCAGAGGTGGGTCTTGCACTGGCAAGAGAAATTATTTGATGATCTTTCACATAAAAAAGAAGTCCCCGATTTTTTTGCTCCAGGGCCGTTGTTCACCTAGCAACGCAACTGGGTGTGACCGCTCCCACACTTAACAGTTTCATGAACCGATTATTATTTATTATTATTTCCACAACTATTACACAAGACCGTCTAGTCCCAAGCTAAGCAGAGCTTGTGTTATGGGTACCAGACAGCTGATAAACATACTTATATATTTCTAAATACATACATATTATGGATAAATAACACCCAGACACAGAACAAATGATCGTGCTCATCACACAAACATTTGTCCTGGGTGGGAATCGAACCCACGACCTCCGGCAGCAGTCAGGGGCACTAACCACTAGACCAACAGGCCAGTCAAATTAATTTTTTTAGATTGAGACTAAATAACTTTAAGCTATTTGAGACTCAGGCATCAGCTATTTGATAAGCCAAATAACAAATGAGATCAATTGGTGTTCATAACGCAGCTAAAATACTTAGATATGGTGGAATACGTGTACTACCGTAGTTCAGCTACTTCGCAAATCTCGTATAGAAAGGCAGGTCTAAAATCGCCTACGTTGCTGCTAAAATTAAACTTATACATATATTGTTTTCAGTTAAACATTTTATTGCAAACACGACCTAGATTAGGATGGTAAGCACTATTTATGCTATCGTTTACAGAAATAATACTACATATTTCACAGACTTCAGTGCAAACTAAGTTAACCTAAATACTTGTAACATAAATAAACAGTAATTGTAAAACAACAACCAACTGCTCGACTGTTTGTTGGTGTAGTGTTCAGAAAGATGGTTATGTTGTATTCCTAGGTTCTATCAATAGGTTGGATAAAGGATTATAACCTAGTTTTACTTTGCCTAACACTTTATCTCTATTGTGCCCGATTAATGACAAAAGAATTGCTTCAGACACACGGCAGCTAACATAACTCGCAAAATATGGGCCAACTTCGATGTCATAATTGTTTTATTTGACGTATGTCACACAACTAAAGTTCGCTGATAGTGCGACGGGGCTTTATAACAATAATAACGTGGGTTTAGCGTTTGTGCCAGTCAGCAAGAAAGAACAAAAAGCGAAGCTATTATATTGATAAGCGATAGCGATTTTAAAGTTAACTTCATAGAAATATTTCGTTTTGAGTTGGGGCACATTTATTAAATGCTTTATTTTTTTTTATTATTTATTAAAAGTACAGAGGCGGACATAACGCCTTAGGTATTTTATAGCTGTCAACCTTTAAGTGCTATAAAAGAAAGAGAAAAAGGCAAACAATGGCTATACATTTCACGTATCGTTGGCTAATCATTATTATTAAGTTTTGATTCTGAGCTGTTAAGAAACAAAACCCCAATAACCCCAAACTCAGCAGTAGCATTTGCCACTACTAGCTAGACCGACAAGATATTCTTGGTGAAGGTATACAAGAAATGTTTAAGTTTCTTCTATCCGCTGTCAGTAAGACCTGGCTCACACCGCGTGGGCTAATGTTTGCTATTCAGTCAACAGGAGACGCGTCAGCGGAAGGGCCGGGAGGAGCTTTAGTGACAAGCTGAAGCGATTTCAATATGGCAGATTCTTAATACAAAACAACTTTAGAGCTTTATACATGGAAACATCAAATGAATCAGAAAACATACTACAACTATTATAACGAATGTTGGCTTAAAGTAGTATAATCATTTGACTGGCCTGTTTGTGTAGTGGTTAATGTCGATTCCCACCCAAGACAATTGTTTGTGTGATGAGCACGATCATTTGTTCTGTTTCTGGGTGTAATGTATCTTTAGATAATATATAAATTATGTTTATCAGTTGTCTAGTACTCATACAGTGTTTATAGGTAATAGTTTAAAAGTAAAAAAGGAAGATATCACTGACTATGTAACTGAGATGATAAAATTAAATTGCAAAAAAATAATATTGTGTGCTTTTCCATATTTTGAACATTTGTCAAATAGACAAAATAATTATATTCACATGCTTAACAAGCATATGTACTTTTTAGTAAGTCACCACAGTGACAAGTTTATTTTTTTTGACACCAACATTTTTGTTGAACATTTGAAGTCGACCAGGGATACAGCGTATCTACCAATTAGTTTTAGACACACAATAGCAAAGCTATTAGCATATTATATTAACACAGACATAGATAGTATGTCGAAGTCGTGTATAATCAAAGCCACAATGTTTAGTAATAATACTAAAAATCATGTGGTTAGCCAAATTAACGATAGCACAATCGCTATGAATACTTTTATGAAGTGTACGAAGGAGGTTCCATGTATCACTATGGAAAATTCTTTTGAAAATGTGGGTGCCACAATTAGTTTCAACTCACTGCCTAGTGTTAATATTGAAGACTTGGGACAAACTCCGGATAGTAGTTTAAACTAATTAATAGGACAACAGAAGGTACCAGTAGCACCATAATTATACCAACTACTAATAAGGTATCTTCTTGCTTTCAAAATGTTAAACAGCAAAAAGGGGTTCAGCGGCATGCCTTGAAATTATTTCATCAAAATATTCAGGGTATCTCTTCCAAATTATTAGAAATTGAAATGTTTTTAGAAAAAACAATGTTTGATGTAGTATGTTTTAGTGAACATTGGTTGAAGGATTACCAAATGCTACTTAGTTATGAAAATTATAATGTGGGAAGTTGTTTTAACCGTAAAGGTATGCTGCGTGGTGGGTCCCTGATATTAATAAAAAAATGCTTAAAATTTAAGCAACGTAAAGACATAGTTAGCTTGTCAACAGAACATTGCATTGAACTGTCCTGTGTAGAGCTGGATAAGCATGTTATAGTGTGCGTATACAGACCCCCGAACCCTCAAAACTTTAGTCTATTTGAATCAACCATGGAAGATATTTTAGCGAAACTTGCAGATAGTAACAAAACTGTAATTATTTGTGGAGATTTTAATATTAATATTTTGGACAATAATTCAACGAGCAGTAGATTTTTAAGCCTTTTTAAATCATTTAATTTGTTTAATATTTTTACTGAACCAACTAGAGTAACTCCAATCTCTGCAACTTGTATTGATAATGTTTTCTGCAATTGTGATTATTTAGATAAAGCTATAGTAAATTATCTTCCGTCTGATCATAGTGGACAAATGGTAACTTTTAAGTCTCAGGCAGCCTTGGAAAAAACTCAAGTTCAATTTAGGCCAATTACAATGGGCAAATTAACAAAATTTAATAATAACTTACAAAATAAGTTAAATATTCTGGGCCATAATATTGATGATGCTAATAAATTTTATGATAATTTCTTTTCTGTGGTACTTAATGAGTTTAATATAGCTTTTGAAAAGAAGTCGAAAAGTATTTTCCCTAAGTTTGTATTTAGTGACTGGGCGACTAAAGGTATTAGGATAAGTAGGGAAAGACTATATGAGCTATACGGCCTTAAGCCATTCTTCAACACTGAAAGCTTTAATAAATATGTTAATAGATATTCTAGACTTTTCAGAAAGATTTGCAAGGCAGCGAAGGCCCTGTATATTAGCAAAAAGATCAAATCGGCAGACAATAAAATAAAAACTGTGTGGAAAGTTATTAATAGTGAAACTGGTAGGAATAAAGTACACAACACGGATTTCTTACTGGAGACTTCACATGGTCCCATAAGTTCTAACATAGAAGTAGCCCAAGAGTTTGTTAATTATTTCACTGATATACCTCTTAGAACAACAGAAACTCTAGATTCCTCCCCTGAAGCCTCAATAGCTTTACTGAAGTCAAACTTGCCAGGCTGTCCGGTTGAATTTCAATTCAAACACATAAACCCTATGACGGTCATAAAGGCTTTTCGGCAAATTAAAATCAAATTAACTGAGGACCTGTGGGGAATGTCTGTTAAGGTATGCACATCCATAATTGAGACCATAGCACCATATTTAGCTTTAATATTTAATTTGTGTGTGGACCAAGGAGTCTTTCCGGATATAATGAAGTACAGTAAGGTTATACCACTTTTTAAATCCGGTGATCATAGTGACACTAATAATTACAGACCTGTATCGGTATTGCCAGTTTTTAGTAAGGTGTTTGAAAAAGTTATGCTTAATCAAATGCTTTACCATTTTAACAGCAATAAAATTTTTCACGATCAGCAGTATGGCTTTACCAAAGGACGTTGTACGACTGACGCTGGTGTCACTTTATTAAAACATATATTTGCAGCGTGGGAGGAAGCCCAAGATGCGATAGGGATTTTTTGTGACCTCTCAAAGGCTTTCGATTGTGTTAATCACGAGACCTTGCTTTTAAAACTACAACATTATGGGCTTGGTAAACTTGCACTCAGCTTGGTGAAATCATATTTAAATGACAGGCAACAGCAAGTTCAAATAAATGGTACAAATTCTCAGGGTTTGAAAGTCAAAATGGGTGTTCCACAAGGCTCAATATTGGGTCCTTTCCTCTTCTTAGTATATATTAATGATCTACCGCACCTATTAAAAAAACAGCCGCACATTGTATTGTTTGCTGACGATACGTCGTTAATATTTAAGATCAATAGACGTTCCACAAACCTTGATGACGTAAACAACTCTCTACAGCAAGTCCACAACTGGTTCACTGTTAATAATTTAGTGTTAAATGGAAAAAAAACTAAGTGCATAAGATTTGCGTTACCTAATGTTAAAAGTAATAAATCCGACATAGTATTGAACAAGGAGAAACTTGAATTCGTCGAGAACACGGTTTTCCTGGGGATCACGCTTGACTCGAGGCTACAATGGGGTCCACATTTAGCATCTCTGGCAGGTCGGCTTAGTTCAGCAGCATATGCTGTTAGAAAAATCCGTCAATTTACAGATGTCGATACCGCGAGACTAGTCTATTTTAGTTACTTCCATAGCATAATGTCTTACGGTATTTTACTATGGGGACGGGCTGCAGATATTGAGTCTATTTTTATTCTGCAGAAAAGAGCTATCAGAGCCATATATAATCTTCGCAGGCGCGATTCTCTTAGGGAACTGTTTAAGGAAATAAACATCATGACGGTCCCTTGTCAATACATTTATGAAAACATTATGTATGTTCGGAAAAATATTCATCTTTTTACTAAGATAAGTGACAGGCACAATTTTAATACTAGGAATAGGAACCAATTAGATCAACCTCGATTCAGATTGGCTAAAGTACATAGTTCTTTTATGGGTTACTGTGTAAAGTTTTATAATAAAATCCCACTTGGAATTCAAAATCTAAATGAGTCGAAATTTAAAACATGCATTAAACGCACGCTATGTAGACAAGCATATTATAAATTGGAAGATTACATCGTTGATAAAAATGCTTGGCTAAATGCCGGTCCTGCTCCACAGCCACAACCACATTTGCCTACAAATTAGTTTGGAAGAAATGCGGGGGCCCCTTTTTGTATTGTTGTTTTCGAAATGTTTTTTTTTTTTATAAATACTATTTTTCATTATTTTATGGATTTATTGTAATGGAGCTTGTGATCAATTACTTATTACTTTTTGTAATTGGAAACAATAAGATTGTATAATATAGAAGCACTTTTTTTTTTTATTTGTGAATGTGAAGTACCATGGAGCATTTTTATTTTAATAGGTTACAACTTGTTTGACATTAAAAGCATGGCAGTTGAGAGTTTGTCATGCTCACTAAAATGTCTCGCTGATGGTGGCACGTGTTATTGGGTCATTCGGTTCCCTTCAAAATGGTTGAGCTGAGTGGGGCTGAGGCACGCGTCATGCTCGTGAACGGGCGCCGTCAGTAGGGACTGGTCATCTCTTAGCTGCCAGTAGCTCAATTCAATTTCTATTTTTTTTAATTAGTTCATTTTATTTTTTTATTACTTATCTGCATTGTGCTCACATAATAGAAGCGACAAGAAAAATGTAACCAAGATTTATGTAACTCATAATATGATTTTAAAAGAGTGTCCATGGAGTTTCTTGCACGTTCTTCTCCATAGAGATCTACGCTTTGGAACGTGCAATTTAGCTTCACTTTTTTTTTGGACTGACCGACATTTTGACAATTCAAAAGTGCCTGTAATTGGTCTATTTGAAATAAACTATTCTGATTCTGATTCTGATTCTGATTCATAGCACAAGCTCTGCTTAGCTTGGGACTAGATGGTGTTGTATGAAAGTTGTGGAGTATTATATTATTCTTTTCATTAGCGATCGAACTAGCTATAGTAGACACAAACGGTGCTGATTTTACACAAATCAGGCGGACCTAAGTAATGATTTTCAGCTGAAATTATGATCAGGGGTTTTTTTATGGTAGGTAAAATCATCCAATGACAAATCCCGCCCTTGAGCGGAGCGAGAAGTAGTGTCAGACTCTTACTAACTAAAAACCTACCCCGTTCCTTCGTCGCCTATCATGCCGGGGCCGAGTATTCCTTTCGGAAGCTGACCCATGACCCCAGCAGGCTTCGACCCTGCCTGCCTGCAAACTGGGCCTGTACGGTTTGCTGACAGCTCCTTGAGACGCGCGGGAACAGTACGCGCCGTCGACGACTTGGGCTCGGTCCGGTCGGTTACCGGACGATCGGACAGCGTGCTACCCATTGCACGCCGTCCGCAAGCCCGTGCCTACGGTGGCCGGAAATCGGAATCGGAATCCCAGCGGCGGCTGGGGCGAGCGCCTCGTTGCCTCTGCCTGATGCGATCGGCTTCCTGCTTTGCTAGCATTACTGCTTCGCAGAAGGAGGCGACCGCCTGCCTTCCCTCCTCACTACGGAACGTGGGCTGAGTCAAGGCCCAGCGAGAGAGATCGCTGCCGCCGATCGCCCCCACGAGGACACGGCGATGCTCCGCCGAGGCGGGAAACACCTAAACAGTATGCTCCACCGTGTCCTCCGGGTGTTCCGCACAGTGGCGACACCCGAGCGAATCCTCCGCACGAATCCGGAACAGGTACTTAGCGACCTGCGTCGTGCGGAAGTTTAGAACGCCGTGAGGTCTTTCCAGCCACGCCTCAAGGATGGGCCTTATCGCCTATGACCAGGGGGTGAGCCCCAGATCATAACCCATGACATGTTAAAATGGCAAGCGTGCGAGCGAGAAAAAGAAATGGAGCTATATACCCTACATAGCTCCATCTCAGAGTTCAGTTTAGGTCGTCAAATGGACTGCGATACAATCTTCTTCTTCTTCTTTTCCAATCGATGGTAAATTCGTTAAATTATTTAGGCCCAGTAAGTTGCCACGTTAACTGCAGCATCGGTAGCACTCATTAAATCCTCCAAAGTGCAGGTGTAAGGGCACTTGGGACATTCCAACATGTGGCTCATGTTTTGAACAGCACCGCACTCACATTGAGTATCCGACGGGTCTATAAAACCCCATTTCGATAAGTTGTGTTTGAAGCGGCCTACCAGGGTGCGCAGCCGATTTAGTGATTCCACACAGACAACTGCAATTCACGTCCAGGTGGGAGACGTTCTTGGGGTTTCAAGAAGTCGGATGGTGGCAGGTTATATTCTTCCCAAAGCTTGATTCTATCTTTAGGTGGTGGGTCAAAAATGACCTGTGTGCTTCGAAGAAAGCAACAATAAAAGGGAAAAACAGGGAGTGGTATATCTTTACAAGACAGCTCACAGTATATTCACCCCATGGAATCCTATGGGAAATGACCAAGTTCATCAATTAACGCGGACCTGACATTTAGGGGATGGAGCCCTCACGTTATAGTCGTTTTTATTTCTTAATTTGCATGGGGTGGCCCTACCCTGTGAACCACACCTTAGCTGCACCCCGATCCATATCATATAATATTACTTAAGAGGCCCATTCCAGATCCGTCTATCATCAACGTGAGCTTAGTTTAAAAACTTGTTGTGTCATCCAAAGGTATCCAACGCAATGTTTGATATAAGAGGCGACGCGAAAAAAGAGAGATAATTCCGTCACTGACTCGAAAATTTCACAAAACTTGTTCCAGGAAATACTAGTTTTATTGAAAAACCCTCAAGTTTTTGGAATAATTTTCACCATTCAGAATCTTGATTGAATGTGCAAGATATCTATTGTTTTTTGTTTTTAAATTATGAGTGCATTATGATTTGATTACAATAGAAACCTGGATAACATCCACCAGATATCTGTGTTTCTAAAATATCTAGAGAAAGATGTGTAAAAACATCATAATCACGTAAAAGCGTTTGTATTGAATTATATCTCGGGTTGAGCACTCTTAATGCAAGAAAAAACTAATGGTTGATTCCTGTAAAAAAACGAAATTGTTGAAGACACGGATTGTTGGCTGAAAAACGACGCACAATCAACCCGGTAAACTGGTCACCGCCACCTCTGGACATTTGCAAAACCACAGGCAACACAATCTCAGAGATACAGTTGAAATCTCTTGTGTCTTTAATAAATAACACAGCTTTCTTCGAATTTCATTTCATGCGTTATCTTCTAAACACTTGTACTGAAAACCTGTAAAATTTCCCATTTAATTCATGAGAACGTCTTCAGATACAATCTTTGAAGATTTTTAAAAATAGGGTAAAAAAGCTTTTGATTTCTAAGGCCTATTACAGTGTCATGTAATATTTAGAGGACAAAATCTGATTTTATTATTAACCATTTGACATTGACTTATTAAAATTGTGACATTTCAAATTTATTATTTTGAAATAATCATTAATTACTTTGACCTATAATATGCTGAAATTTTAATACCAAATTATAATTATTATTTTTAATGAAATTGCAATGAAGTTCAATATATTGTAATTTGCATGCCCATGTGATGGCAAAATATGGAGGACTCTGTAATATAAAAAATAACGTCTTTTTACTATACCCATATTTGCAAAATAAATGTTTATTATTATTATTATATTATTATTATATTAAAGGCGTAATGTCTTCGATCGATATTTGTACTGTTACAGGTATTTTGTGCAAATTGTACACTATGTATGGATCAGTACTGGCGTGTGGAGTAGTGCTTTACCCTACAATCATAGGCCAGCAGTGCTGTTATCTAAGAAAACACCTGCCTTGCCTTGAACGCAACGCTGGCCCAGCGACAAGATCCAAGTACGTACATTCAAATCACATACAAATCCTTTATCATTTTGATTTCGTCTATGGGCCACCGCAGCGGTCAAGGCTGATTTCTTAGCGAATAGTACCCCTGATTGAGTGATTGGTCACATTCCAAGATATATGGCTGACACTGGCTTGGCCCCCATGACGGATTATAGTTTTGATAACACAAAAATTATGTCGCTTATTTGTCGAAGGACTGGAACAGTTTCCCTGCTGCGGTCTTCCCGTCCGATTATAATTTTGGTGTCTTCAAGGCTAGAGTGAATAGGTTCTAAATAAACTATTACGCCTCACCATCAACGATTGCATCACTGCTTACCATTAGGTGGGATCGCAGTCAAGCACTAGTTTATATATATTAAAAAAAAAGTTGACGATTTTCAAATTTTTTCGGTAATTGATACAAATATTATAAGAGTTTAAAGACTCTCCCGAATTGCCCACTTTATATCTCAAAAACTTTGAAATTGAATTGAAAAATAAAAGAGAACTTGAGAAGAGTTGATATACTACACCATAACGTTGCGGTAAGCATCGAAGAACTTGGCATTTTCCATTGAGAAGCACACGTAACACACATTGTGTGGGATCCTACTATAATACCTGGATTACATCGATTTGGGCTTTACTTAGCCACTGCGCCAACCGTACCGTCGTATACACCGTTAAATTTTAGTCAATTTAATCCCGCGGAGGGTCAATTCGGTATATGAAATACTATCGATTTGTAAAGAAAAAATTAAAGAATAAAGTACTTTTTTTCAAAAACTCGAATTGATATACGCATGTACGAAATTAATTTCTTTAAGTAAACGAGTCAATGACCTTGCAGTGAGTTGTCGGTCGTTGCGTACTAACTACCTACAGTTCATTGGCCTAAATCAGCTGGCGTTTACTTAAAGAAATCAATTTAGTACATGCGTAAATTAATTCGAGTTTAAAAAAAAGTACTTTATTTTTCATTTTTATCTTTACAAATCGATGGGGTTTCATGTACTGAATCGATCCTCCACGGGATTAAAACGACCAAAATTTAACGGTGTATTTAAAGTTAAATTTATGTACTTCAATCGATTTCGTTTTAGTTATCTTCCACCGATAAGCAGCGCGTCTGTTATTCTGCCGCACTATTACAAAATGCAGTAAAGAGGTTATTAGTAGTTTTTTTAGAACTTATTACAAGGAATCCGAATCTATGAGTAACTCTATTTTCCAAAAATCCTTCCTTACTCCGTTTAATTAGTGCGGCAGTATACTCAAAGTTCGCTGTACTATTTCTCCCAGCACTATACTCGACACTATTATATATTCTATGACACAGAACTACGCCAGCCAGTACTGATTGGTATGATTAGCGCGTGGTGTGGACGCGGCCTTTCTCACGGCCGCGACGAATCGCGCCGTGTGCGATACGCCTAACTATACGTGCGAAGTTCGTCATCTTTACTTAGGTGCTATTCTAAAACTTTTGAACGAAGAACGTATGACAGGTAACAACTTTGTTATCAGGTTTGACAAGTACTGAACTTACGTGTTCAATCTTATTTATTCATTATATTGGGTGCAAAGGTGATATTAAATATATTATGCATGTATTATACATATAAACCTTCCTCTTGAATCACTCTATCTATTAAAAAAACCGCTTTAAAATCCGTTGCGTAGTTTTAAAGATCTAAGCAGACAAGGACAGACAGCGGGAAGCGACTTTGTTTTATACTATGTAATGATTGTACACCATTTCGCATAGCTTAGCATAATCAGCTTTTAAATGTCCCCACTGCTAGGACTCAGGCCTCCTCTATAGAGGAGGTAGACGCCGTAATCCGCCACACGGGCCTAGTGTGTATTAACTGTCGGACGGATGTCTCATAATCTTCTTTGGTTCTACGACACGCCGGTTTCCTCACTATGTTTTCCTTCACCGTTTTGAGAGCAGTGGTGATGAAATAAATTAGACAAAGTAATGCAATGGCTCGGTTTGAACCCGCAACATATAACTCGTAAGTCGGGGCAGTTGCTCACACAAAAAAGGAAACTAATATTCCACATAATAATATTCCACAACTATCACGCAGCGTCGTCTAGTCCCAAGCTAAGCAGAGCTTGTGATATGAGTACTAGACAACTAAACATAATTATTTATTTCTAAATACATACTTACATATTATACATAAATTACACCCAGACACAGAACAAATGTTTGTGCTCATCACACAAACATTTGTCCTGAGTGGGAATCGAACCCACGACCTCCGCCATAGCAATCAGAGCCACTAACTACTAGACTAACAGTCCAGTCAAATCAGTCTACTAAAACACATACATACAACGTCTTAATCAGGTTTTCCCCGTATTACGCAAGCCACAGACATAACAAGACGAGTGTCTTATTGTGTACTTATGTACATACCAATGTACTCGGCAGCCAATCACCGTCACTTCGGCATTTAAATCGGGAAGCTACGCGGAAACGGAAGCAGTACAGTTGACCGGCGGGGTCGTTGGCACCGGCTGAACGTTTCTTACTTGACCGCGCCAGACCAGACGGCAGGCTAACTCTTTAATGAGATTACAGAGACAGGCACAACTGGTAAGTAGAATTATTAACCAACTCGCATACGAATTGAATGTACAATTCTTGGCACTGGTACACGGTTATTGTAAACCACGATTTTTTGGGTTTTAGTGGTCACAAGTGCTATTACTGTGGGGGGATAATCAATAGGGAAAATACTTACAATTTATTATTATTTTTAGGATTCCGTAGGTCAAAAGGAAATAATTTAACTCTTATAGGATTACATTGTTGTTTGTCTGTCAGTACGTCTGTTTGTCTGTCTGCCTGTCAAGACCCTATATCTCGGGAACGAATGAACGATATACAATTCACGCATGCTCCGCGAGAAGCGGATCCCTTAACCAAAAACCAATTCTCTAATAAAAAATTACATCAACCATTACAATAGGCTACTTCTATCCCAGAAAAAAATATTGTTCCTGTCACTACACGAGCAAAGCCGAGAATATAGCTTCTAGCTGCATCATGTAAGTCAGGAAAACCAATAAAAGCCATTAAAACGTAGGACTTTATAAGCTGTCAAAAGTTTCTTACGTTCCTTCTTAATAGAAAATTTTTCTTTTAAAGTATTAAACTTTATCCATTTTTCTCTCCGAACATTTTCCAGGATTAACTGAGGCGTTAAGATTTGTTATCTAAATAGCTTGGAGGTTTAATTCATTGTGATAAAGAATATTATACTCCACGAAATCTCTTGTAGCGACATCTATGTCGTCACATAAGAACTAATCCTGCATCGCGCAAGTAAGATTCTCCGTGCGATTGGAACATATAGAAAAACCCGAAATCATCTTTCGGGCAATAGCCCACCAGACATAACACCTGTCTGGTCGGAGGATCCTCCCTTTTCAACGGAGGTTTGTGGGACTTTACTCTCTGTTCCACTACCCCCTAACACTACATAGTATAAAACAAAGTCGCTTCCCGCTGTCTGTCCCTATGTATGCTTATCTATTATATATATATATCGGATTGGTCCGACGATTGTTTTCAGGTCCTATTCGCCAGGGTCGTGTGTTCGCGACTGGATCTTAACATCTCGTTTAGCTCTTCAAACCCCATAGGCGACAGAAGAGCTAACGAGATGGAGTACTTGATCGTGGATGTGCGGCCCTGGCGGAATATACGCTAGAGTGTTGGTCGGATATATCCGACGTAGGCGGTTAAAAGGTTAATACTACGCAACTGTACTATTTGTCATCTTCAATCTGCTGAAATTTTTTATCCAATCCATCTTTAAGAGATAATCGCATAGTGTTTATATTAGAACAAGCCACTTACACCCGTATTTATAAACCAGTAAAACTAAATTCTTGAGTAAAAGTAACTACTTATGTAACAATTTGTATTCTATAGTAAAGAAAAAATTAAATTTTAATGAAGATTTCAAACGTCAAGTAATGACCAGAGGTCGGAGTAGGTAGATTGATTTTATATACTTGCGTCAAGATATTATAATATGGACATGCCATTTTATCCATAATGTGCGGGAAGTACCGGAAAAAGTTCCGGGATTGGAATTATGGACTAAAATAAAATGAAGCGTCATACTGTCAAGCGTCATTTCTAATTCAACAGTAAGGGAAAAAGTACTTACGGTGTAACTTTTCTAAGGTATTTTTGTATAAAATAAAATACTGATTTCTTTCACCATTAGCTAACACTGGCAGCGTAGATTGATATTATTAATATGTTTTTCACCTTAAACACAAGTTCGTGCTAACTTCAAAATTCCGGAACAAATATCACAATAAATATGAAGTTCCGGTATTTTGGAGGCATATCCATATTATCCTCTACGTTTGACGTCAACGACCTTAAATCAATCTACCTACTCCGACCTCTGGTAATGACATAATAAGATTTGACTTAGTAACAAGTTATTACTTCTTTATAAATACGGGTGTTAGACTTCTTCTTTGTTCAAGTACATGGAAAGTATCATAATGTTGGGTATTACTTCCGATATACAAGAGCAGGAAGAACTGACCTTCTTAGTGATTTCTTCAAAAGGATTAGAGTAAGGAAAGGCGCTCTTCTTTTAGGACATCCCATTGTCTCTGTCATATTTTGAAAGTTTATTGTATCGCTATAGTCTGATATGTATAACGAATTAGACCTTTCTTGTTCCAGTAATCTCTCAGCCATATAATAGGTCCTATTCCAACGTGTGCTTATCGTGCACCAAAAATAACCGAAGTTCGGCCGAGTTTTAAAATTTTACCGAATGTGCGGCCGAAGTTTGTATTCGGTACAAAACCACAGGCCCATCACTACAAAAAGATTTAAAAATTATTATTATTCTTATATTTTTTTGATTTGCGAAAAATTATGAATGTTATAGCCTAGCTGGTGCTAAAGACATTGCCCAAAGTGCGTTTGGCAAGTACGTGGCCCCAGTTCTGCAGTGGTTCCGGGCTGAATGAGCCTTCGACGGACAAATCCAGGTCAGTGCATGATCCTAATCCAATTTTCCCAGTTAAGCCCAAAACCTGCCTTACGTCGTCCACCACACAGAGTTTTTCATCATTGTGGCAATACTTGGGGGAGGCTCATGTCCACTAGACGTCTTTCGGCTGAAATGATGATGATATTTGTTCAGGTTAATCTCCAAAACGGTGGGATCGATTTCGCTGGTAGATAGCCGATGTTACAATAACTTAAGCTACTTTTATTTTAGAAAAAGAATGAGGATTGAAAAGAAAACTTTTTGAAATTGTAGCTTTGTGTTGTTTTACGAATGATTTTTTTTAATAAAAATATATATAATGTATAGGCCCGCGTTTGACGACTATCTGATGCAGACGAAGCCACGGGCACGCAGCCAGTATTTATTCAAAATTCATCAAATTGTGATAGAAAGTGCGTTATGTAGAGGAGTGCATAATACTTGAATGATTTTTCTATAAAATGGTTATGAAAATTAAATTACTATCAACATTTATCGGCTGTATTAAAAGATACACAGATAATAGTGGTTCTAAAAAAAACCGCACACACCGCGGGCGTATAAAACGTCATAAAATGTGCTTTAATTTTTTATATAATTTTATCTGAATTCTGCAGAAGCTGCGGGCCCGCAACCGCGGCGGCCGCGGCTGAAAACCGCTTCGTGAGTTCTCAGCCTAAAGAGTACTGAATACTGTTACTTTTGGCTTTAGCACTGGAGTGTTTGCCCATTTCGTAGGTAATTTCTGTAGGTAACTAGTTAGTCATAAAGGCGTGTCTAGGCTTATGTAGTACGTGTGCGTAAATAAGCAGTTAGACACGCATGTAATTCACACGCACGTGACGTTCGTAGCGTGTAGGCTTCATGCGGAGACCACATTCGAATCATCATCTATATGAATATGTACACGATGATGGCCGTGTGAATACACGGTCATGGTTACTTTCAAGTTTATTTACCTATTGCTAATTACATCATATCATGCTATTTCGGCATACTATACAGATATATATCTAAATACATACATATTATAGCTAAGTTACACCCAGACACAGAACAAATGATCATGCTTATCATACAAACACTTGTCTTGGATGGGAATCGAATTCATAACCTCCGGCATAGCAGTCTGGACTATTCACTATTCCACTAACCACTAGTCCAACAGGTCAATCAAATGTGTGAATTTCAGTCAAAAGACTTTTTCTTTTGGAATCATCGACAGAATAAAAAATAATTAATTGATATACCCGAACGATTTAGAGGAATATAAGGACTCATATTTGGCCAGTTATCTTCAAGACATAAAGAAATCGAAGGCAATACTTTTGCTTTCAACTGGACAGTTAAAACTTTTTTTTATGGTGGGTGAAAATCATCCAATGACAACTCCCGCTCTTGGGTGGAGCAGGAGATAGTCTCTTTTTTGACTCTTTTTTTAGCCTGTTATGTGTCCCACTGCTGGGCAAAGGCCTCCCGTTTCTCCTTCCAAACTTCTCTGTCTAGGGCGATCTGATAGTGATAGTGGGCGATAGTGTCAGACTTTTATTGACTAAAAAACTCACCCCGATTCTACGTTGCCTTTCATACCAGGGCCGAACCTTGCTTTCAGAAGCGAATCGTTGGCCCCAGTAGGCTTCGATCCTTCTGCAGGGATTTTTTGACCCCAGATTTTTTTTTTTAAGATTTTTTGGGAAAATTCAAGATTTCCCGTCTTGGGAATCGAAACCAATCCGAAATTTTAAGACAACACTACATTAATTTTTGCACAAATAGTTAAATTTGATTACTGTTTGTTAAATTTTTATTGAAGCTTCCTTCTACTTTCCCGGCTTCAAATAAGAAAATAATTACGGCTATAAAATAAAAACCGAAGGACACCTATAAATAAAGCTAAATCCCCTAAATACAACATTAATAAAAACCGCAGTAATAAGTAATAATGCTCAATTCTCAAGGGTAAACTGATGAACTTTAAAACGTTGCCGGGCGGGGCGCGTCGGTGTGGCCGCACCCTTAGATCGATACGGTGTGCAATCAGCTTTATTAGCTAGCTGTGCGCCGCGGGGATGTCTGGCTGTTCCGTTATTTATGGAAAACAAATTGCATTAGCCTTGTTGGTTTAGTTAGGGGTATGGAATCTAGGTTTGTGCCCCGTTGTTGGCAATTGGGGTTCCGTTCGTAACTAGTAGACTATACAGACTAAATCGCGGCTGTTTAGTAGTAAGTACTAAGAAAGCAGTGATGGCCCAGTGGTAACGGCCCTGACTTATGAGTTTAATTTAAAATGAGTTTAGTTTAAAAGATTAATATATATAATATATTCCACAACTATCACACAACACCGTCTAGTCCCAAGCTAAGCAGAGCTTGTGTTATGGGTACCAGACAGCTGATAAACATACTTATATATTTCTAAATACATACATATTATAGATAAATAACACCCAGACACAAAACAAATGATCGTGCTCATCACCCAAACATTTGTCCTGGGTGGGAATCGAACTCATGACCTCCGGCATAGCAGTCAGGGCCACTAACCACCAGACAAACAGGCCCGTCAAGTTGTAGGTCGCGGGTTCAAACCTAGCCAAGCGCGTTACTTTGTGTAATTTATTTCATTACTAATACTCTGAAAACGGTGAAGGAAAATATCTGGATCTGAATCTAGATTACCAAAATCAGGTTTTGTGGTAACTAATCCCTACGCCTGAGGAAAAGGGCTGAGAAGGAACGGGGTAGTGTTTTTAGTCAGTTAAAAGTCTGACACTATCTTCCGCTCCGCCCAAGGGCGAGGGATATCATTGGATGATTTCTAGCCATAAAAAAAATAGGGTATAGCCCACTTCTTTAATATTAAGCTATTTTTGACTACCATAGAATGAACTAAAGGTTTTATGTCGTAACTCGTAACATAAAACTGGACGGTAAGCCGTAGTCTATCGTCCTCAGACTCTGACGTCCGGACGTACATTACGGTCACACAAAACGGGAGATATTGCGTCATTGTTATGCGCAGGATTCGCACGTGGAATATCAATTTCAATGCTCATAATCGATTCATTCATTCTAACTTATGCGATAACTACGTAACTATGATACGAATGGAATTGATAGGATTATTATGTCAATGTTTAGCAGAAATACGTCAAAAGCTGAACTGAAATTTAATACGTTTGGTTCCAGTAAATGTCACCACAATAATCTAGGATGAGTCCATCCAGCGTATATCCGATAACTTCATATAAACATTACACCTATGCATTCTCAACTTAGCAGCTTACTGCTAAGTTGAGACTATGATACGGTTTCCAACCGCGGCCGCCGCGGTTGAAGGCACGTAGCTTCTGTAGAAAGCAGATAACTATGTGTGTAAAAATTAAACCATATTTCACTACGCGTTTTACGCCCGCGGTGTATGCGGTTGTGCGCGGCTCCCGCTGGGCTGGCGGACCGTCTTACAACCGCATGTCTTGCGATAATCACACGCAGATTTGCGAGCGAAAATCGCAACCGCGGCTGTGTAGCCGCACAAAACTACGGTTTCGTGAGTTTAGAAATAAAGCAGCGGTTTCCTCTACCGCGGCGGGCGCCGTTTAAAACCGCTTCGTGTGTTCTTAGCCTAACAGTTTAAGAATAGTGACTAAAATACTGCAGCATTAAGACAGGAGACTAAATGTATCTTTTGCTTTGGTGACGTGGATATTGATCAGCTAACTGATAAACTAAGTGTGCGGTAGCCCCTACACAAATACTAAGTACTGTAACTTACTGGGGTTGCCTAATTTACACATAGATGTATTAAATTTTTTGTATTTTATGCTTTTTTGTATCTATCTTCAAGCTACAGCAAAGCTTGCCGAGGTCTTTTGTCTTCGGCCCGTGAACTCCTTAAAGCCTCGGAAAGCAGGTTGTCGCGACAATTTGTAGTACATACCCAGTCGGTATAGATAGTCAAAAGTCCAAAGGTTTAGGTAAAATCATCCAATGACAAATCCCACCCTTGGGCGGAGTGGGAAATAGTGTCAGACTCTAACTGACTAAAAACCTACCCTGTTCCTTCCCTGCCTTGGTTCCAGGGCCCTGGTATGCATTTTTATACCTCCCCAGAGAAGTCCAAAGGTTTGGCAATAAGTTTTATTAAGGGGATCTTACCCTAAGGTTTAGAAGAAAATAATATTATTTCGAGCTGAAAATAAGTTTCAAGACGGCAATATTCGATCTATTCATAGTCTAGTGCACAAATCTAAACTTGAAAAGGTCTCTAGCCAGACCGACACAGCGCCATCTTAGCTTTTACTTTTGGCTTCTAGGGTTCCGCGACTATGTACAGAACAGAAATCGGCTTTAATATGTAGTAAGGGTGGGAGGGATTTTAGATTCGATCCCAGATAGAGCAAAGTGATATTGGGTATTTTCGAGGAATTTCTCAGCAGGTCACCAATATAGCCTGAAAAATCGCCAAACTCGGTGGCAGTGAGCAGGGCACATTGCTCGCAGAATAGATGGTGGTTCTGGAGTGGCGACCGTGTACAGAAAGACGCAGTGCTGGAAAGCCTCCCACAAGGTGGACCGAAGACCTTGTGAGAGTCATGGGAATTCGGATGCGAGACATACACACAACACTGGACCATTAATTGTGGCGACTAGAGGGGGACATTGGGGGAGACCTATGTCCAACAGTGGAAATAATGATGATGATGATAGTCGGAGTCGTGGATTTATGGCTGATGACAGGCAGAAAAAAAGGTGTTAATACTATTCCTGCAAGACTTGAAGAGATATGCAAGAATATTGTAAATCGGCAGCAGGAAGGGAAACAGCATAGAGGGAAGGAAGCAGCTTATAAATAACCATAAAGATCAAAAGAAGACTTCTAAACAAAACCCTCATACCACGGCTACGCTCCCACTTGACCAATTCATAGCTATTTCCGATCGCGAGTGGCGCAGTGATGTATTTTAAGGAAATTGCTTTTGCCTATCTAGCTTGTGCACAAACATCCGCGGTTTTCTATAAAAATGACGCATCAATTTAATATTATTGCAATAGCTCACATATTGAACACAAAACGAAAAGGGGCCTTAACATTATGTGTTAAAATGACAAGCAGGCGAGTGAGAAAAAGAGATGGAACTAAACACTCTATAGGTACACCGTTAAATTTTGTTCGTTTTAATTCCGCGGAGGTTCGATTCGGTACATGAAACACTATTGATTTGTAAAGATAAAATATAAAAAAGGACTTTTTTTTCTAAAATTCGAGTTAATATACGCACGTAGGAAATTATTTTATTTAAATAAACGAGTCAAAGACCTTGTAGGTAGTTGTCAGTGGTTGCGTACTAAGTACCTACAGTTCATTGACCTCGCTCGGCTGACGTTTACTTGAAGAAATTAATTTCGTACATGCGTGAATTGATTCGAGTTAGGAAAAAAGTACTTTATTTTTCATTTTTATCTTTACAAATCGACAGTGTTTCATGTACCGAATCTATCCGCCACGGGATTGAAACGACCAAAATTTAACGGTGTATAGATGAAACAGTTCAGTTTAGGTCGTCAAAAGGATCGCGTGACGATCTCGTGGTATGGTCTCAGGCTTTCTTACGAGATACAACTGGAATCGCACCTAGAGAAGAATTTACACCTACATGCCTGGGAGATCTTCATGACTTTTATCTGTATTATTGATAAGGTTAAGCGCGTGGGCCTATCTCCAGGGACCGTTTCCGGTTAAGGTATACGGTTACGCTACCGGTATTAAAATACGGTACCGCTTTATTTTAAAGGTAGACCGAAACCGGTTAAGATTTGCGGTTACGCTACCGGTATAAAATAACGATAGCGATATTTTTTTTAGGTACCGCTATACCTTTATTTAACCGAAATAATTCCAGTACCGAAATTATTTCTCGTGCGAGTACCTACGATAAATGTGACGTTGCCAGCTATCGCGATAAGTGTATTGCGGTTGGCACGACGAAAAAGCGCGGGAGTAGGGGTTTTAAAGGATACCTTAATTGTAGAGGTTTAGGTACCGTATAAAATAACGGTACCGTTATTTTGAGGTATCGAAATAAAAAGGTATGACGTCATACCGTTAACCCTTATAACCGATATTTTTTCGGTATGCAGTCCCTGCCTATCTCATGATAAGCGAAGATGTGGTCAACGATGTACCACGCTTGCCTAGAAGTAACCTATTATTCTAAACTGTAGCTATCAGGAAACACAGATTCTGGCAGGTTCGTTCGTTCTTTTGTTTTTGTTTTTATTGTTGACAGATTCGCGTTTGACCGCTATCTCTCCTGATGGAAAGCGACGAAGCAATCGATGATGGAGCACACTTAGTTACAAGTAACTTGTTCCTGACAAAGCAAAAGACAGAATTGTTCCAGTGAATGACAAACATAATAGGAAAAGTCGCTGGTCTTAGTGCCGAAGCTGTAAAAGCGCAAATGAACATTGTCACTGCCACATCATTAAAAAACCTCTAACATTAATCCGTCCTCCAAATTGGCTATTTGCAAATCAGAGTGGCCATCAAACTGCCAGATATAACCGCTGCCACAATTCCGTTAGCAACCGCCAGAGGGCGCGTGGTGACCGTAAAATTGAATGCAGTTCGGCGTGAAAACGGGACTGTTAGCGAAATGCCACCGGAGATCATAAATACGAACGGAGGAATTTGGGAAGTAACTACATGGGTTTATCGGCAAAACAAGATCAAAGCCAATTCCTAGTTTGATGTTAATAATGTTTTAAAGAACTGGGCAAGAGCGAGCCGTACCAACTAACTTATATTAAAAGTTCAATTCCCAAAATAAGACAGAATTTTTTTGCGAATCGAATTTTTTTTTTTTTGTGACGTACTCGTAGCTTACAGTTTTCAGATTTATTCCTATACTTGTGCTATAAGACCTTGCTTCATGCCAAATTTCAGAGTTCTAGACCAACGGGAAGTATCCTATGAATTTTGATTCCCTTGAGAGTGTCGAAATATAAGTTTTTTTACGACATTAACTACCTGCTTAGTTTTTCATTAAATTAGAAGTTTGATTTTTTTCACAGCTTCAAGGGACTGCAGACCTAAGTATAGGATTTTAATTTCAACTTGATACCTCCACGCGTTCCCGAGATAAATTGTCTTGACAGACAGACAGACGGACAACAAAGTGATCCTATAAGGGTTCCGTTCTTTCCTTTTGCTTTTGAAGCACAGATCCCTAAAAACTAGCAATACAATGTAGTAAGTAAGCAATCGCTTATTTTCGACGTTTGGACTTATCAAACGTTCTTGACCCTGTCAATTTCTGACTTTTGACCTGAAGCCGCTGGTTGTAAAATAGTTAACATTTTGTAAAAAAAAAAATATTCACATAAATAGAATGGTCATTCACTTAAAGAAATTAACTTCGTACATGCGTATATTAATTCGAGTTTTTGAAAAAAAGTACTTTATTTTTTAATTTTTTTTACAAATCCCCTAGACCCTCCGCGGGGTTAAAACGACTAAAATTTAACGGTGTATTAAAAAAGCGTTTATTGAGAGCCTATTCACTCTAGCCTTGAGACACCTAAATTACAATCGGAAGGGAAGACCGCAACAGGCAAATTGGTCCAGTCCTTCGATGTACGCGGTATAAACGATGAGGCGAAACGCTTAGTCCGGACCGTAGAGGTATTGACAAAGTAAGTAAACCTAAGGCACTCGCCGTCCGTCGGATTGTCAGAAGATAGAAATAGGCGATGACTGAATCAAGTCATGTAACTGACTCAACCGCGCTGCGCAAACTGTCCAAAAATTTTAAATTCCTCTTTTAAAACTAAACTAGGGGTGCAGCCATAGAAATACGTAAAGTGTACCTGACTACCAAAGAGCTTTTCAACCTTGACACACTAAATAACTCGATCATGGCTATGCAAAGTTTTAAAATATAAAATTCATCAGATAACGATTTGAGTGGGCTGGTCCATTGTAATGATATAACTAGTCTACCTACTGCTAAAACCTGTATTTAGTTAATATATTGTAGGCATCTTTTTTATAAAAAACGGTAATTTAAAAAACCAAAAAACCCGACTGCTTTTCTGAGCATTCATGAAAAAGCCCTAAAACAAGAAAATCTGGCAGTCGGGACCCATTCTAGAATTGAGAGCACATACCTATATTACCTTGCAGATTACTCCAATCTATTGACTAGACGGCTGACTTTCTAGAATGGGTCCCGACTGCCAGATTTTCTTGTTTTAGGGCTTTTTCATGAATGCTCAGAAAAGCAGTCGAGTTTTTTAGTTTTTTAAATTACCGTTTTTTATTTTTTATTTTTTTAGTTTTATTTTATTAGGATATCACTTTCAAAGTAATTACGAATCTAAAGACACCTCTCAACCTAAAATCCATCGAGCCGTTCAGGTCGCAGAGCGTGCCAAACATTTGAATTTGGCGCTAAAAATCCGCCATTTTGTTTTTTTTTATTTTGATATACCCAGTGTCACTCTCACAGTAAATACAAATCTAACGACACCTCTCAAGCTAAAATCCATCGAGCCGTTCAGGCTGCAGAGCGTGCCAAACAATTATACATACATACATACATACATACATACTCTCGAAAAACATAACCCTCCTTCTGGCGCAGTCGGGTAAAAAGGTGGGAAATCATCCAATGTCTGAGAGAGTCAAAGTGGAGAAGTCAAACTTTTACTGACTAAAACCACACCAATGTTGTTATTTGTTTCTTTGCGCTGCGTTCCAGGACTCCAAGCCTTCTTTTCGGACTATCCATGGAATATATTGTAGGCCTGATTTTGAATATTATGTAGAATGTGATGGTGTTATACATTAGTGACTAAAAAAAGTTGAAAGGGGATCGTTTGTCTTGGTATGGTGATGTGAAGAAGAGGAATGAAACGCATGTTACTAAAAGAGTATACATACATATGGATGGATTTTGTCTGATGATTGATCTCCCTTCAGGGGCCTTACCATGACGAGTAACAGCGAAAAAGAAGTATGCAGCTGTACAACTTATGTAGCTCCATCCATTTAACAGTTCAGTTCAGGACGTCAAATGGATTGCGTTAAGAGCCATAGATATCACGCCCCTAGCCAAATTACAACAGCTTCATTTTGATTCTCTTGCTTCGAACGCGTCGAGTCAGCCATGCCTACGATTCCTTTGCTCTGACAAGGTGATTGAGCGTTGAGATGATGTCAAAACAAAAAAATTGGAGGCGTAGTGAACTCGAGGCGTTCGATACAAGAGAATCGAAACGAAACGGTCGTAACTTAGTTAGAGGCCTGATATCTATGGCTGGTGCCTACATATAGACTTGGCCTATTTATTCACTAATCAGTCCACAATAGAAGAAGTGAAGCGTACTCACCCTGCCGGATAAGCTACGAGCTCGGTGTTCGGATCGCAGTCGAGCGCCGCGTTGCTGCCCACAGTCAGCCCGAGGACCGTCTCCAACTTTATCTGAGAACAAAAAATACAACTCTATAAGAAACATTGTATTATTGGCTAAAGATCTTTTTCAGGGCACCAATCAATACGAAACATGCATTAAAAATATTTGTTAATTAACTGTACCAATATACACCGTTAAATTTTAAACGTTTTAATACCGTGGTGGTTCGATCTGGTACATAAAACACTATCGATTTATAAAGTAAAAAATAAAATAAAAAATAAAGTAAGTACTTTTGTTTAAACTCGAATTAATTTACGCATGTACGAAATTAATTTCTTGAAGTTAACGTCAGCTGGGCGTGTTCGATGACCTGTAGGTAGTTAGTACGCAATGGTCATTGACTCGTTTTTATTTTTATTTTATCTTTTAAGAACTGACTGACCGATACATAAACGCACAACCTAAACCACTGGGCCTAGGAGTGTGAAATGCATAAGGTTTTCTTTTATTTTTCCCGCGCGACAAACCGCGACGCTGCACTTTTGTATAGGCCCGCGCGGGCGCCCGCTTAACGCAGCGTTGGCCCTTACAATCAATTGTCGAGAAATCCACCTCAATAGACATTGAAACACCACCAGAAATTTCCAGCAACATCCCACGAACACCCAAACTGTTCTATAGTTCTATATAAACAGCACTTATCTCAGACTCTCAATGCCGTATCGCCAAACAGAGCCGTTACGAAACTGATTACATTATGTACTATATAGCTTAAAAGTTTTAATCGTTAGGTAAATAAAGTTGGTATAATATTTATAAATATAATTTTTTTGTTGAATAATTTTTTAGAGTTCCGCATATCAGGGGCCAAGCAGAGCCGAAGTCTACTGGAGCCATATTATGTGTTACTTCCGACAGGGAAACCGGTGGTAAAATTATCCAATGACAAATCCCGCCCTAGGGCGGAGCGGGGAGTAGTGTCAGACTCTTAATTACTAAAAACCTACCCCGTTCCTTCGTTGCCTATCGTGCTGGGGCCGGGTATTCCTTTCGGAAGCTGACCCATGACCCCAGCAGGCTTCGACCCTGCCTGCCTGCAACTAGCAGGCTGGGCCTCTACGGTTTGTTGACAGCTCCTTGAGGCGCGCGGTAACAGTACGCGACGTCGACGACTTGGGCTCGGTCCGGTCGGTTACCCGACGACCGGACAGCGTACTGCCCATTGCACGACGTCCGCAAGCCCAAGGTAGGTAGGCGTGGCTTTAGTCAGTAAGTCTCACACGACCTCCTGCTAGGTATGCCCAAGAGTGGGAGAAGTCAATGGATGATTGCCCATTTACATATCTACATGTAACACAAATAAAAGGCAAAATTGTAAAACCATTAACTTGTAGTTTCGTCACAAAATATGGGAGATTGGGCGGGTCACATCAGCCGTATGCACACTGACCGTTGGGCAAGAATCACCTCAAAGTGGGTACCTTAGGATGGACGAAGCCACCGAAGCTGACCTGGGAAGAAATGGTGAGATGACCTAGCACAAGGGCTGGTTCGAGGTAACCCGAGAAAAGAATACCTGCCCTCTAGCCAAGCTTTCGTTTAGCGTGAACGCTTGGAATTGGCCAGGCCTGTAATTCCTTGGTTCTGCCGTCATTTCAACGCTCAGTCACATGGTCAGAACAAAGGAATTGGGGGCGTGGCCAACTCCAAGCGTAACTTGGCTAGGGGGGCTGGAAGAAATTGGGAGAAGCTTTTTAGACATTTGGGAGCGTTTGGCTGTTTTTCGCGGACGTGGCGCATATTTTCGCTATAGACTATTTATAATTTGTAAGATAGCCTTAAGATCGCGTCATTTCTCACAAATAAAATGATTTTCTTTCTTTCTTTGAGCAGTGGGAAAAATTAAAAAAAAATAGCTAATTATGTACGGAACCTTTGGTGCGCGGATCCTACTGGCAAGTAATCGGTTTGTTTTTTTTTTTTATATTAAAATAACTATTTTATACAAAACGTCAGTTCTTTTATGATTTGTGAGTTCACAGTTTGTTGATCACCTGTGTTATAATATTTTAATTTACAGAACCAACAACGGGCGATCTTATCACTAGAGGCGATCTTTCACTGCAGTGTGCTTGGATAGGCGGAAAGATGGAAGAGAAATATTAGGATTTTTTATTAGCGACTTCGTTCGCAACAATGTTTTCATAAAAAACTTTCATCATCCTTTAAGCTCTATTTTGAGGGTAGTTAAAAAAAACTAATAATAAAAACCTGTTTTTATTTACTTAAATTGCTACTAACAAGTATGCTAAGAGTACGATTTCAAGTAATATGGGCCCAAGGTTTAAAATTTTGCATACAAACGAACTTCCGTCTTAGAAGCCCCTTATAAGTTGAATTTTCAAAAACACTTTCGTAGAAGGACTCGCTTACATCATAAAAAAATATGGTAATCCATATGTTTGTGTTTGCGCGAGCGATGACGCGGCTCGTTGCTGCAATGTACGACGAAACGCCCAACGCGCCGCGTCTCCGTAAACACGGCCTAACGAGTCATGGTAAGGCCTCTGGCCAAGCCGTAGGCACGAGCTAGATTAGACAATATTTGACTATACAAGGCGGCAAGGTTGTACTAGTTGTGCAAATATCTCGGAAACCTTGGCTGTATTAGATAAAGCTTTGTTTAACTTCATCTGCGTTAGAAAGACAACGAAATGGAGGCGAGGTAGGCGGTAGCCATATTGGATTTGGTGTCACTGTCAAAGTTCTTTCGGATGAACGAATTCGGTTCTATCCTTTGAAGTCAGCTTGTTATAAATCAAAGATGTTCAGCTGCTTTTAAAACAATCCGTATTGGCAGATTCGACTCATCAGGCAACCGATTCATCAGGTAAATCCATATTTAATCTTGCAATATTCCAATTGGAAAAAGAAATCAATCAACCAATCCAATCATGTAAACGAGATTTCAGAGCTTATACTAAATCGTAGTTGATCCAAATTGATTCAATATTTCGATCCAACCGCAGCAACATGCGTAATTTAACTTTCAATATAAATGCAAAAGTGTGCCTGTTTTATAAATAATGGCTAACTGCTTGTGAAAGCATCACTACATAGTATAAAAACAAAGTCGCTTCCCACTGTCTGTCCCTATGTATGCTTAGATCTTTAAAACTATGCAACGAATTTCGATGCGGTTTTAGATAGAATAATTCAAGAGGAAGGTTTCTATATTTATATATAGAAACCTTCCTCTTGAAACCCAATGATGATATGCAATGGTGATATTAAATATATTATGCAAGTGTTATTACTGCATAATATATTTAATATCACCATTGCACCCGTGCGAAGCAGTGGCGACCGTCGCTAGTAATAATATAATGTATGGCCCTGGCCCCTGAATAAGGTAATAATATATTTTAAGTTTTCTTAATCGTAATAATTTAATATTTATCATATTATTTATTAGTTTATAATATTAGCTTATATAAGTATTTTATTATTATAAGGTACTTAATTTATTTCACATTCTATTTGAAATATTTGTTATTTATTTATTGTGCAAACCTACCACAGTGGTTTCTTTTTTAACCAAAAGGTTAACTTGTTGCATTAAGTCCGCCTATGTACCACTATTGTACATGAAGATTAAATAAATAAATAAGGAAAGAAAGTCTTCTTCAGTCTTGGTGTGGTTATGGTTACCTATGATCATTATCAAGTAAAAGAATGAGGATCGTGACGTGAGGAATAGTTTGAGTCAAATGTGGAATTTAAGACACAAAATATATGTGAAAGAAAATATTGGTATCTAAAAGAGTTACTACTGAGATGACGATTATCGAGATCATCATCATCATCATTTCAGCCAAAAGACGTCACAGACTTCCTCCAAAATGTCACCAACGACTGTGCCCTGTGCGACTCGCTCCAGGTCATCGTTCTACCTTATAGGAGGCCTTCCAACGCTGCGTCTTCCGATGAGCTAGCGCCTCTCTAGAACCTTTCGACCCCCATCGACCATCTGTGCATCTGTTCTATGCGCAATGTGCCCTGCCCACTGCCACTTAAATTTGGCGATTCTTCGAAGATATGCTTCTCTTCTTATCGTATCGATGGTTTTCTTTTCCCTCAATTTTTTCGTTTACAGCGGCATCAGTGGCGTTTTTGAGGTCCTCCAAAATGCAGGTGTAGGGACACTGGGCACTCTAATAAGTGGGCCATCGTCTGGTCAGGAGCACCGCACTCGCACTGGGTGTCGGAGGGGTCTATAATACCCCGTTTGTCAGGTTGTTTTGTATTGTATTTCGGGCTGGTATCCGCAACTCCACGACTAAAGCGCGTATTTTGCGTACGGGTTTCGATCCACCCCAGCTCCTCGAGGAAGGCCAGCAGCGCCTTGGTGTTACTGACCATTTCACGGAGGTTACCAGGGTTTCCGAAGTACTTTGCCCTGTATCCAGCGACAACAGGGCAGCTCAGAAGCAGATGTGCTGCAGTCTCTTCCTCCTCCATGCAGGCTCTGCACAGTGGGCTGTCTGTAACTCCTATGACAGAGAGGTGCTTATTAAAGGTCCCGTGGCCAGTTGTAACGGCCGTCACTTTCCGTAACTGAGGTTTAGTCAGTTGTAAGGCCTTTTTCTTAAAGCGGCTGTCAGGTTGTATAAAGACATGGTGTGATGTGACAGCGAATTCAGTGATTGACTTTAAGGGAGGACGAGCAGGTAGCACCGAAGGCATAGTTAGCTCTTTTAGTACATAAATATAAAATCCGAGTGTTTATTTATAGTTAAGGCCATCGAAGCTTGAGTAAGCACTTATGCAATCAGCGTGGTAGATGAATTTAGCTTTAAAGTTAAGTCAAGTTAGAAGCGAAAATAAATTCATGACTGATTCACTGCTTGAATTTCTACAAGCTAAGTCAATTAATATTAATGAATCAAATTAGATTTACATTATACAGTGCTAAAAATAGCTACAGTAGTCAGGGCCTTATTTGTGTGATAGTAATGGAATTTAGGCATATACACCGTTAAATTTTGGTCGTTTTAATCCCGCGGAGGGTCGATTCGGTACATGAAACACTATCGATTTGTAAAGATAAAATTAAAAAATAAAGTACTTCTTTTTTCTAAAATTCAAGTTAATATACGCATGTAGGAAATTAATTTCTTTAAGTAAACGAGTCAATGACCTTGTAGGTAGTTGTCGGTCGTTGCGTACTAACTACCTATAGTTTATTGGCCTCGCTCACGTTCACTTGAAGAAATTAATTTCGTACATGCGAAAATTAATTCGAGTTTAAAAAAAAGTAATTTATTTTTTAATTTTCTCTTTACAAATCGATAGTGTTTCATGTACCGAATCGGCCCTCCGCGGGATTACTAAAGCGCAAAACGCAAAAGGAGTAAAATGTCCAAAGGGCAAAAAGAAAAAGCACAATACATCAAAAGTTCAAAGTTACGTTTAACCTTTTAATATGTCGGATATATCCGACAAAGACTATCACGTTTATTCCGCCAGGGTCACACATCGACCAAATATTAAATCTCTTCAGCTCTTCTGTCATCTATGGGGATTGAAGAGCTAAACCATTGATATATATGTACTACGCACTAGATGAGGCGTGCCGTACAGTCACTTTACTTCACTTAATTGACCTGCAGGCCGAACACTTTTACATTGATGGCATTAGTGCAGTTTTGACGTTCATGCAGTGTCAGAGCGACGCTTATAAATACAAATTTAAGTGAACTTGGACATATATAATAATTTTGTAGTCAAGTAAGTAAAACCATTGGTTGTTCAAGCAATGTAATAGCTTCTACTATCGTAATAGTACGTTAGAGAAGATATTATTTTATTTAAACTCTTTCCCATTTTACAATCATAGACTAAAACATGCAGATATTCCCTCCCACAAAAAGCTGAATTAGGTTTTTACCTACAGCTAGTTTACCAAATACAGACTTCGCACGGTCTTTTATACTGTTTGAAATTTTTAAATATTTTATTTAACGCTCTTTCTTTTTTTGTATAATTAATAACAATGTTTTTTTTTTTAAATAAATTACGTCGAAATGTCAGCAAATCATGAGGTATCAGTTTTCATCGGTAAGTTTTGTTGTTAAGCATGCTGTCATTCGTTAGCACTTAGGTAATTTACATACCATATTAATATTAAATTTGAATTAGGTTCAGTTGAATTTGTAGTGTTATTAGTGATTACTGATTTATTTATTTGTTTTACTGTTATTGAGATCTCGTTTTTACATACACTATAATTACATTTTGAAATAGAATATTATTGTAATGAAGTATTGTAGGCAAGAAACTATGTCACTTCTGCGGTATAAAAATCTATATAGATGACATGTCATCACACTAAGTTGAACGAAACGCGTAAGTACTAGGAAACGCATGGCGCTTTAGACCTTTTGGTCGCGAAAAAGTATCCTCTATAAGCTGTCTTAGCGCTGTAAGTTTTAAAAGTTTTGTTAGACGACATAATGGCAATCTAGCGCTGCAGCGATTTATTGTTTGAACTTTTCAGTATTTTGACAAATAGTTTATATGAACGTGCTTGTCTATCGCAAGAATATAGGTCGATGAGCTAAACGAGATGGAGTACCCAGTCGCAAACACACGACCCTGGCGAATAGGAAGCGAAAAACTCGTCGGACCAATTCCAGCTAGCTATAAAATTAATCTTTGCATTATTGACATTGTTCTACCTCTTGTTATTTTGCACTTTTGACAATATGCTCTACTAAACCACAGTAGGGCACAAAATTATTATGAGTTTTAAAAAGAAATAAAACATGACCTCAATGACAATCAGGGACAGACGAGCAACTAATAACTACATAAAAAATAGAAATACAAAAAGCATTGGTGTATAATTACTTATAATATATGAAATATAATTAATTACTAGTAATTAATTTTAACTACTTGTAAACAGGACAGAATAATCCGTATGATTTTATTATAGCATCGTTTGTATTACCGACTTGTTAACCTTGACTCACAAGGCTTCAAAGTGGCTACGGTACTCGTTATGTGCATCCTTGCGCACACGCAGCAAGGACGCCCGGTCGGCCATCTTGGATCAAGTGTCAGACGACCTTGACAGCGCGCGGAATCCGTAAGAGGAATTCCCAATTTTGTTTTTTTTTTCTTCATTGATAGGCAGAGACGTACGTCGTACTTACATGCGGTTTTATATGTTTTTTGCGGTTTTAGATAAGTTTTTAGGTAAGTACGAGTATATTTATTAATGTTAGTATAATTCCATGAAGGACTAAAGAGGATACTGGTTTTATAATGAATGTTGTGCCAGTTACCGGATGGGAATTATTAATTTACTTGGTTATAACATAACACCCAGATGGTATCACTTCTAGCTAGGAATTCTATTGAAGATGACATAATGGAGGTAGGTTCGTACGTACTTAGTCTACCTATCTTTCATTTATTTTACATTTAATAACAAAAATCACTATTTATTTTATCTATATACTAGCTTTTGCCCGCGGCTTCGCTACCGCTCTTACCCTACTCTACTCTACCCTACTTTACCCTACTCTACCCCACTTTACAATATAATAAATGAGCAGGTTTTGGTTTTTTTTTTAACGGGATAAAAACTATCCTATGTCCTTCTGGTTTTAAGCTACCTTCCCACCAATTTTCAGCCAAATCGGTTTAGTCGTTCTTGAGTTATAAATAGTGTAACTAACACGACTTTCTTTTATATGTATAGATATGCTTTTGTTATAGAGCTGGATTCAAATCTTCCTTTTTTTATGCACCCACCATGTTTTCTCTTCACCACCCTAGATAGACTGCTAGAGAATATGTAAGGCATTAAGTCCACGTATCTTTGTGTTGCATAGTTTTAATCAATAAATAAAAAATCGTTCTAAAAGTTAGCTAACACTTGACAGAAGAAAATAAAGTTTAAATTAATTTGCAAGCAAAACAACTCATCTGGTATTGACTCACTAATAACTCGGAAAGAACTTTCCATTTCGATAAAAATTAATAGTGCGGAGTCTCGCTTTCACCGAATTGATCAATCTGTATTACTGGATAAGGTATTAGCTTGATTAATAAATGCTCGTCTGAGAACCGCCGTCAGGCCCTCACTAATCATAAAATTGGTTCGGCGAATTCTGTAACTGGAATTTTAATAAACTAATGTAAATTACGGTTGGGTTTTCAGGTCCCAGTATACGCCATCTTAACAAAGATATATCTTACTGACTGATCGATTTTGAGAAACCAGAGGTCTGGCTCATTCTTAGCAAAAAGAATTAGCATTCGTTTTAAACTTTCGACGAGGTAATACTGCCTGTCTTCTGGGGATGTTGAAGGAGTTATGAGTATAAATGTCGATAGATGGAAAGGGAATTAAAAGAAAGCATGCATGGATAGTTTGAGGAGTGATATGAGAGAAAAGGGAGTCAGTGATAGCATCACGATTGACAGGACAGAACAAATTAAAGAAACGTGCTGTACCGATCCTAAGTAACTTGAGACAAGAGAGAGGAAGATGATGATGACTGTTAAGGGCAGGAAGATGATGATGTCTGTTAAGGGCAGGAAGATGATGATGACTGTTAAGGGCAGGAAGATGATGATGACTGTTAAGGACAGGAAGATGATGACTGCTCTTGCTGCTATAACTTATAGTGAGCGGCTAAACAGCAGCCGTCCAGCATTGCGCCACAACTCACACTGCAACGCCGCAGGATATAACTATATTATCTACTATGATATACGACGAATGTCAGCCGTTCATCCCACACAGCAAGCTAATTGAAATAACTGGGTTATTTGTAATGCCCAAAGGCGATAGACAGCAAACTGTCTTGCATCCAAGAATGGTGGACAGGGCTATTAAGATATTAATGATAAGTTTGAGAAACAAGCTGTCAATGAGTCATGATCATCAACACCACGTCGTCGAAAGAAGACCATTGCTGGACTCATGCCTAATAACCGTTGTCAAAAGACAGTTACGTCTCCATCAAGCTAAGCTACAACGTCGGAATTGAGAACACGGACATTTTATTTATCACCTCGGGTACCGGAAGTTTCTTAAAGACTCCATAGGAAAGAATTTTTTAAACTTGATTGTACACCAAAATAGTTTTTTTAGATTGATATAAACTAGTGCTTGACTGCGATCCCACCTAATGGTACGCAGTGATGCAATCGTTGATGGTGAGACGCACTAGTTTATTAAGAGCCTATTCACTCTAACCTTGAAGACACCTAAATTATAAGCGGACGAGAAGACCGCAACAGGCAAATTGTTCCAGTCCTTCAATGTGTGTGTAATAAAACTAAAAAAATAACGAAAAACCTTTACATAGGTAAAAGACGCAATGGATATGCGTAGTGCTATTTTCCAATACCGGATAAAATGGGGTGAATAAAAACAAAACTTTAAAGGATATTTTCACGATATTTGAATGATTTCTTTTTTCAGCATTAAACTATACTATATCAATTTATTAATAAATTTTTATTCTAAAAACTCTGTGCTTTGTTAGAAGCCGATAACATGGTATCAAAGTAAAAAAAACCAAACCAAAGTTCTGTTTCTATTCACCCCTGCGTTTCTATTCTATAATGAATAATTATCTCCAAGAAAGTAAAAGTCTTCTTCGAAAAAAAATTTGGACCTCCTATAATAAATTCCGATAAGCTGATCTTGTACAGAAAGTAATTTTTTAATTTATTTATTGCTGTGGGCACAAGCAGCATCTAAAATATGACCTCTCATTTATGCTACACCTTGTATGGAACACACATCATACAATGGGTCAATATTTGTTTCTATATTACTAAATAGTAGTTCCGGATCTACGCCGTTTTCCTGCTTCATATCTTGAACCAATAAATCGTATCCTTCGGTAGTATATTGGACCATAGTCCAAGAAGGTGCTACCTGCCGACCATACCATTAAAACTGAAACTTTATTACCTTAACAATAAAGTCCATATTACCATCTTCACAGCTCCACTCTGCATACCTGTTACAAATTACTTTCTATTGCTTCGCTAATGAACAATTTTCTTCGCCATTAGTCGAAGTGATTGCTAATCAAGTGCTAGATTTTTAATAAGAGCACTTAAAAAACTAGATCGAACTAGCTTTGTGAATATAAAGTGCTTGTTACATCACGCAGATGCGGAAAAGATGAATGAAATGTGAGAAAGATGATATGGCGAGGAAGGAAGTGAATTCTGAAAAGATCTTAGGCTTACACTGTCCACGGTTGCGTAGCTTCAAAGACGCGTATTCGACATTAGACGCTTGGTGTACGCCTGCGTGAAGTGAACGTACTAAACTATGAAGCCACGACGTATTGAAGCAAAACATATGGTTTGCCGAAGACATGAGTGTAGGGTCGACTTAGAAGTCGAATTTGTCAATAATGTTCACAAACACATACATTTTAATGATATTTTTTTTAGCGATGACGATGGCATTGATTAATTGATTGGAGAGATGGGTGCAGTAAAGACAAAAAAAATAATAAACCTTTATATTTTGATTGTTTTAATCCCATGGAGGGTCGATCCGGTACATGAAACACTATCGATTTGTAAAGATAAAATTAAAAAATTAAGTACTTTTTTTTTAAACTCGAATTATTACCGATTTAATTTCTTTAAGTAATTGAGTCAATGACCTTGTAAGTTGTCGATAATTGCGTACTAACTACCAGCAGGTCATTGAACTCACCCAGATGACGTTAACTTAAAGAAATTAATTTCATATATGCATAAATTAAATCGAGTTTAAAAAAAAAGTACATTTTTTTAATTTTATCTTTATAAATCGATAGTGTTTCATGTACCGAATCGACCCTACACGGGATTAAAACGATCAAAATTTAGGTGTGTATAATGATTATTCTTTGGGGCAAGATCTTCTCCATTCTCTATTCCTCAATCACGAAATTAACACTGAAACTAAAGAGTATAGAGACATCAAGACGACATTCTCACGACATCAGCTGGTGTGGTGGGCGAACAGCGCAGAACTCGAGACGCTGCGTGTTGGCGTAGCGAAACTGTAGCGAGAGGTATTTCGACACTTGCCGCACATTCCACAAGCTCATGGCATTCGTAATAGACCCTAGTTGATAGAGCCTGGCAGGTAGAGGTGACTAGGTGAGGAATTTTGGTTGTTTAAGCATCTAAAATATTTATTTCCAGGACAAAAAGTATAGAATTTTTTACTCTTCCTCAAGTATTAACCTTACCATGACGCGTGACGTGTTAAAATGTCCGTTCTACGAGCGAGAAAGTTTGATGGAGCTAAACATCTTATACACCACTATTTTTTAATTATGGCAAATACTTAAAGGGCTTAAGGTCTTGTTATTATTTAAATAAAGTCTTAATTATTCATAAACAGCAAAGTTATGAGCGTTTGTTTATATCCCAAAATCTCACTCAATTTATGGAAACATTGAACAGATTATTGTTTATGAATGAAAGAATGTCAATAAAAATGGAAAAACACTGCGCTTAGTATTTTCTAGTAGTAGTTGTTATGAATTATGATTCAATTATGAATTTACCAAGAATGACAAATTTTCGTGGACAATTTTGGGATTTCGTTTTTTGTACTTTTGACTACACAAATATTATCAGTAACGGGTAGTGATTGTGCCCCATTTTTTAGTGCACTAATTAAAAAATAGGGGTGTATAGCTTAAGCCCTTTAACAGTTTATTTTAGGTCTTAAAATGGATGGATGGATTAATTAACTTTCTTGGTGTACAATAAAGTTATATTCTATTCTATTCTATTCTATTCTCGTTAAGAGCTCGAGTTAGGGCCTCTGAACTTCATACGTTACATCTAAAGCCATCAACCTCATCCTGTAAATTTTATTGCAATGCCAATCAGGGAACGCGGAATTTAGCTGTAGGCTTAAACATATATCTTTCAAGTTACAACGCATTATTTACAATAAACACTTGACAATTACAGCTAATTTTAGTCCGGTAAACAAACCTCCACCGTCTATGACAAACAGCTTACAAATATGGCGAATGGCATTCGCGTTGGCGGCTTACGTAGACTCGCTTGTTACAAGAGTTCTGGGGTACACGATTGTGGAATGACTGAGGATATTATTAAGCTTTTTTATTATGGACAAGCTACCCGATGGTAATCCATATTATTTATTTATTATCTATTAACACATACACTTGCTTTAACAGGCGTAACCAATGTAACAAATGTAGTCGCAATGTAATTATGGCCGACTATGGAGCATACTTGTCTAGAAGTAGCCTATTTACTCTGGACTTTAAGGCTTAGGCAGAAACTGCACCAAGAAAAGAAGATAGAGGGAGGATCCGTTTAAATAGTGTGCGTGGCAGTGTTATTACTGGCTTATAAATAATTCAGTTTTGTCTTTAGGAAGGCAACGCATTTATTTCGTCGTCTCTGATATGTCAACAGTCATCGATGCCCATGAAGCGGTGACAACCTTGCATCAAGTATGTAAAAAAATTAAGGCAAAATGCAATTTGTAGAACATAATCCAACATTCTGATGTCCTGTACGATAGTTACAGGACTAACGATCCGATATGGCAATGGTATGCGCGTGGCTAACGTCGAGCGGTTAGACTGCATAGTGATTTGTTAAGGGCATTCATTGAATACTAAATTCTAAGCTAGCCAGTTCTAAGAACAAGACAATCGACACTCATGGGCATAACGAAATGTCAAGTGGACGAAGAACTGCCGGTGATTGTGATAAATTATACGCAAATGATGCATGCTATGTAAAGTTGTACAAGCAAACTCTAAGGACAGCGGAAGGACAAAATGGAATATGAATGAACCACCCTTCATGATTTAAACAAAGTTAATAACAAAGCTAACCCTATAGCTCCATTTTGCGGACCGCTGGGAAGACATATTGAAGTATATGGTGGAGGTGTGTTCAGTGGCAACGACCTCTCGCGCCGGGCCCTGCCTGGTACAGGCCACGATCCTTAGCGAGGAGGAATGCTTCTGCAAAGCAGTAATGCTAGCGAAGGAGGCAGCACGCATGAGGGTACGAACATTTATGCACCAGCCGCCAGGAGGTCTAGCGCCGCAAGAAATTTCTGAAAAGGAAACCCGCGGTCCCAGAATGCAAGGGCGATTGAAGGACACTGGTGTGGCTTTGATCAGTAAAAGTCTGAGACGCCCTCCCGGTCCACCCTACAGCGGGAGAGGTTATTGGATGATTTCCCACCTTGAAAAACTCTGTAGCTACGTATTGGTCAGACAAAATTTGATTCAAATCTTCACAAAGAGAGTAAGATAATTCTTAAAGATTGTCCTAATTGGACACCAGACGAAAAAGCAGAGTCATCGCTTGGGATCGTTCTGTTATGCAATTACTAATGCCATGTTATTATTTACTTTCCAATCAGTTTGAGTATTTGCGTAATGAGTTTCAAATAATTGGTTAAATAAACAGTTTCGTTCTCGCACAATAGATGAAGTAGTATATAAATATAAGTTTGAATGTAGGCAGCGGTCAGAATCGATGACATAAGTATTGTGTAACCACATGTGGATGTCGAGTGTAGGCGATCTATACGAAGATTGTATTCAAAGTCGACCGAATTTTGAATTCACTAGCTTTTGCAAGTTGCAGGCGAGTTCGCCCGCCTCGTATATTATGTTTTCTAATATGTTCTACTGTTGAAAGTAGTTTGAGATTGAGGGAAAATTGCTTTCTGTGAATAGTAAGTATAAAAGCAAAATCAGGCTTATAATATTCCCACTGCAAGACCTCCTCCCAAGGAGAGGGAATGGGAATCTAGTCCACTACGCGAGCCCAATGCGGATTGGTGGATGTCACATGGCTTCAATTTATGGTTCTACGACATGCCGGTTTCTTCACGATGTTTCATCGTGTCCTTCACCGTTTTGAGTAGTAGTGACGAAATTTTACACCAGTTATGTGCCTGACTGGGTTTGAATTCGCAACCTAAAACCCGTATGTTGGGATCCGTTACCACTGGGCTACCACTGAGAATAGTAAGATGACGACTAATACAGACGCATCAAGAATTCATGCTGCGTGTATACCTGTCCAAAAAAAATCACATATAAAAAAGATGGGGAAGAAAACTAAAAAGTTTCAGTACACTGCACAAAGATCAACCTAGTATATTGACATTATTATTTCAAAAACAGTTATATAGAGCGGTATTAATTATTATAATACCGCTCTAAATAATATTTTGACCTGTTAAAGGGCAAAAACGTGAATAACTTTGCGTGGGTTGAAGGTCTTTTACTTTCGTTGAATATAGCTTTCCGTTTCTCAAAGAGTCCGTTTGAAACGCGAGTATATCTTGCTAAAAAACTGTCTAACCATAGCGTTTCAGAAATAATGGTACAACTATTACCCTAATAAGAAATTCTGGCGTTCTGAGACATTATATGTATATTTTTCTCGCGCCTTGATAACATAGAACGAGTGGACGTGTCTATATTCCTTTAGTTGCTTTTGCGGTCTAGGACTACACGTATCCCTGTCACAAGATTACATAGAACTTAAGTTTCGTTTTAAAACGGTAATGAAGACCGCAAATTGTTTAAAAACGCTATACCAAATCTTTCTGGGATTATACGAAATCGATTTCAGCATAACTGTTCAAATTAAGCCCTTTTATAACAAGTTTACTTCATATTATCTTTTTAATTAGTAGTTCTGGCAGTGCCTCCTGTCCGAAAGAGTATATCGAATTAGGTCAGGGGCGTAGCTACCGCCGTATCTGCCGTATCAATTATACGGGGCCCCCACGCTATAGGGGCCCCGTCGTAGGCAAAAATTCTCAAAATGTTATCCACAACCGTCTCGTAGGGTAAACCAAGCATTTGTAAAAAAACACCATAATTTTTTATAAGGGGCCCCTGTAGGACTTTTGATACGGGGCCCTTGTGGGACTAGCTACGCCACTGAATTAGGTACTTCTGAAGTCTTGCGGAGGTCAAAAATCAACTATTGAGTAGAAAGAAGACTTTCCGCCGACCACAACAGCAGCCGTCTAATTTTGTCATCACTTTCAGTTTCTATAGAACCGGTTGTCATATTTCGGCTGTTCTCATATGGCGTAATATCGTGTTTGGCAGCCATAGGCAGCACGTTATGGATATCACCGACGATTTATGGCTCTATTCATCCCATTCCTATGTTAATTTAATGGTGTTTTGGTATGTGTAGAAGGGAAATTTTTGGACGTTATTTTTTAAATAGTTCGTTACTCTTTAAAATTAATATAATCGTTTTTACACCGTCTTTGTGTGGAGGTTAAAACTATGTGAAATGATGACAATAGTGGCCGTGGGGTAAAGGATTCTGCACGGTCTATCACAGACTAATAATCTAAACATCAAAGACATAAAAAATCCGTTAATCGAAAGAAATCAAAGATCGTGAATCGGAGAGGAGGCCTGAATCCTAGCAATGAGGATATTATATAGGCCAAAATTATTATGTAATGCTTAGATTCAATCCAAACAACGGAACATAGGTGACATCGCCTCTAGCGCGTGGACCGCTGAAATTGTGCCTATATGCCACGATTTCACATCGGTCACGACGATTACCCACATTCAGTGGCTCTTATCTCTGTCCTTGTCTATCAGTGACTACGATAGTGTTGATGTGTGAGTTTCGAGTGCAAGTTTTCTGAGTGCGATGTTAGCACGTAACGTAACCTCATAAGTGGCAAATTACCATCACTACAACACCATCGAGCCTTACCATGACGTGTTAAAATGTCAATCGTGCGAGCGAGAAAGAAGGACAGAGCTATACACCCTATACAGCACCAACCTTTTAACAATTCAGTTTAAATCGTAAAATAGATCAATTTAAGAATTCGTGGTAGAGCCTCTAGGCCCATGTTTAAACGTTCTTTCTTCTCCACCAGCGCCCCCTATAGTCGACAACGGTAAACAACCAAGTCGTCCAAACGATGAAAAGAATATAATAACAAGATCATGAGCTAAACCCGTCTATATTAATAAGAAATATTCGAGTCACGACCGACGGCGTGGCGCGGCGTCAGGCAAGTCATTGTGTATGAAGTAATTATTATTAAGTAACCGCACATGTGAATTAAATTCAATGTGTTACGTGGATAGTTGTTTTGAGGACCTCATCATCATCATCATCTTCCTGCCCTTATCCAGTTTTATTTAGGATCGGCATAACACGTTTTCTTCCACTCTGTCCTGTCACCCGTCACGCTATCACTAACTCCCTTTTCTTTCATATTAATTCTCACACAATCCATCCATCTTTCTTTGGCCTCTCTCTCCCTCTCCATCCATCCACACGTATACTCCTTACACTTTTATTAACATGCATTTCTTTCCTCCTCTTCACTTGGCCATACCAAGACAAACGATTCCATTTCAACTTTTGAAGCTATTGATGTGTCAAGTGAGTAGTTGATTCAGGGAGCTCATGCTATTCACACAGCTAGTATTTAAGCTTCCTTCCTATAAGCGAAAAGTTGGTCATGATCCACCAGTTTTTTTTTTTAATTTAGGCTCGCTCTTGACCACTATCTGCCCTGAAAGAAAGCGATGATATGGTCAACGATGGAGCAGGCTGGACTAGCAGTCACAGCTATCACGAAACACAGATTCTGGCAGGGAAATCTCTTCATAGCTGTACACGTAATGAAAGTGTTCCCAAAAAGTTTTGTGTGTTGTCCATCTTGTTTAGAGGGATGTCCACCATGTACCGGTGGCGCAACGCCTTTTATCGTCTGATGATGGAACGGGCTTGGCGGAATTAGACTATGCAATTCCGACGCACACTCACCGAAATGGTTGTCTGGCGATTTCAGTCCAATAATGAAATCTCTCCACCTGTCTTCATCATTCTATTCTTCTCCATCTTCTCATGTCGATGAACTTGAATTAAATGCTGTCTGACTAGTATTTAGCAACCTATACTGCTGTATTACTGGCTTCGTATAAATCAATGAAGTTGTTGTGCAGGGCATGCCTGTCCTCTGCAAAATACGTGATGCATTTACTATGAAAAGGTTACACAATAGCGCCGTTTTTGAAGTGGATCAAGGAAGCACCATTTGGCTAAATTACTTGTGCAGCGGATAACCTGGATACGAGATTGACCACTGCGGTTCGCATTTAGGTGGAAGATGTTGTACACGGGATGATAAGTTTAGAGGCTTCATCACTCCGGTAGTAGTTTGGCAGAAACACCCATCATTCTCTACCTTCTCTTCTTTAAACAAAAGCAGCCTACCTATTCATCTTTCTTTTAAACCATTTCTTTTAGAGTGTTGGCTCTAGCTGCATGTCATAAAAGGCAACTTTTGTAGAATCATAATATGAATCATATTTTTTTATACGGCAATATTTACAAGGAATATGATTCTGATATGCAGTGAATTGAGTATGATTGGACTAATTTGTGCAACCATTTTACGTACATTAGAAGAATTGCTTATGATCTGCTTTTTTTTATGGTAGGTAAAATCATCCAATGACAAATCCCGCCCTTGGGTGGAGCGGGAAGTAGTTTCAGACTCTTACTGACTAAAAATCTACCCCGTTCCATTCTTTGCCTTGGTCCCAGGGCCGGGTGCCATTTTCACATACCCTTTAACCCCAGTAGGCTTCGGCCCTGTTGGGCCCCTACAGTTTGCTGACAACTCCTTGAGGCGCGCGGGAACAGTGCGAGCCGTAAACGACTTGAGCTCGGACCGGTATGTTACCGGACGGACGGACAGCGAGCTACCCATTGCCCGCCGTCCGCGAGCCCGCGCCTACGGTGGTGCTTATGATCTGCTAGGAATTCGGAATATGATTTGCTCTAGATGAATTGCTCATGTGACCTTTTTAGGCCCGCTGATTTATTCTGAGTAGGTTAATCACGGCTAGAGGAATAGACGCTGTTTATTTCTCTAAATTTTCTACCTCAAATGGGTTTTTATAATTCGCCATAAACATTAAGACAAGATTGATGCGTTTCTTTCCGTAGAACAAAAACGTAATGTTTCCTTATTCATTACGTCGTAATAGGTATTACATTAATTATAATAATAAAGCCACTTCAGTCTATTTATTTTGAGATCCGTTTTGTTTTGTTTTTAAACCTTTTTGGCTACATTTATTTTTAAATTATAATTTAGGATGTTATGATTCGGCAACTTATGAACTACCAATCTAAACATATTTAAGACACTCATTCATCTAACATCATGAAGATATGAGCTACCAACTTTTAGAAATCTTAAGGTACAGTCTTAAATTAAAACACTTGGATATTTCTGCAATAACGCCGTACATTTAAAAAATAACGTGTTATTTGTAACGCGTTATTTTTGGTGCCGTTATTTCTACTCACCTCGTAAGCCGGTGTATGCAGGCTATCCCTGATGAGCGGAGCACTGTTCCTCGGCCCGATAAAAGCCATGTTCACATCGTCGCAACATGAATAAATCCAGGATTTCCTTCACTGATCACAATCACTATTTCGTATTTTTGACACACAGCACTGAAATCACATGCTATTTCGTCGAATATGCTGCTATTTACACAGTTATTTTTAGCGTGTTTAATTTGCTATTTGTCACTTACGATTTTAGATAAAAACTATTGCTGCAGGAGCAGTTTCACTGTTGCGAGATATTATCGATTAGTTATGTTGACAAAATAATAATGGCTTTTCTACCCTAGTCTTCTATATATGCGACACGTGCACATAAATCTTGTGCTTTGTCCACGTCCATAAAGTAGAGATTTACACGCGACACGGTGGCGAGCACTACACACCTGACGTTTAAACTAAACAATCTCCTCTATGTCACAATTGAAACTGAGTCTCACACTTGACCACGGAAGCTTCAAACCGGTCTCAATTATAACCATTTATGACCCATAAGTTCAAAGTCTTCCGGCACAGTCAACCGCATGATCATGTAAACAGTTTGATTTTGACAGTGGCTGTATTACGTAACAATGAGGGCAGTTTCTGCAGTTCAATTGTTAGTACTACGTGCTGTTGACGGTACAGCAAGGTCAGTTGGTACTATCGCGAGTTTCATAATTATGTTGCAAAAAAAACAGCTATTTATTAAGTAGGTGTTTTTCCAAACCTAATAATATTCATTAATTCTTAATAGTCCTTTGTATATTATGATAATTTGGCAGATGCGGTAAGAAACTGCCTTCAGGCACTTCTACCTACACTACTACTGTCAGGCATGTACCAGGCTGACATAAACCATCGCTGGCTTCTCGCTCGACAGTCGACAGCTATCCCGTAAAGTAGAAAGCTATCACCAATTACATGTGAAAGGCACTAAGCGTACTGGACGCGATGCGGAGATATTTATGAGTGATCGTTTTAACGAACACTGTCATCAGATGACTGAGGATTATCCCAGTAGAATGTAGATTACTATTAAGTTCAAAAAGCAAAGGAAAGATGTGAAATATGATAACGGTTAGGAAGAGTTTACTCCACAGATATTCTATGGTCAACTCAGAGGTGAAGATTTTAGAAAAAAAAACGTATTGCACCGATTTCAAATAAGTTAGGGTACGAGAAAAAAAATTCGAAAACATGTGACGTCCACCAATCCGCACTGGGCCCGCATGTTGGATTACGGCCCATTCCCTCTCCTAGAGAAGAGGCCTGAGTCCCAGCAGTGGGAACATTAAAAGGCTGATGATGATGAGAAAAAAGGTGAGAACCGAGCGTACAATAAGATTATCGTCTAAACCATTATGACACTCTCTTGGTGCTAAATTGGCTTTCAAGTTTGACACGTCTCAGTTGACCACGGTTATCTGGGTCCTTACCATGAAATGTTAAGGGCCGGTTCTAGTCACTGTTTTTTTTTTGTATATGAACTTCGCTCGAGACAATGTCGACTTCGCGGCCCTAAAACAGCGGTTTTATTTTTAAATAAAAAAAAAAAAAAAACAATAACTATTCAAGATTTTTGTTTAGGCGAAGCGCTTTTTAATAACAAGCTTTATTTATTTTTTTGTAACTTACAAATATTTCCGTAACGTAATCTCGTACATAAATACGTTTGAAATCGTAAATTAGGGTCAGATTCGCAATGTTTTTTATCGAGCCAACTAATTTATACCATGTTTTCATTTTTGCCAAGCGCTTGGTCATAATTATAGTCAATTTTAATAAAATAAATTTTCATGGTGTTCTCTTCTATATTTGTGGATTTCCAGAGGTTTAAAAAAGTTCAAAATGAGTAGAACCTGGCCTTAAAACGTCAAGCGTGCGACCTAGAAAAAGGGATGGAGCTATACAACCTACATCTCTTTAAAAGTTCAATTTAGGTCGTCAATCACGTAAGAGCTCGTAGTAGGCCCTCTGTACCTCTACCATGAGTTTTAAGCAATAGTATTCGTCGCTACTCGATATCGACGCCGTAAATATTTTGTACGGCAAATTTAGTTTCTGCAAGTGACCGCTAGAGGCGCTGCAAAATTTGCCATACAAAATATTTACGGCGTCGATATCGAGTAGCGACGAATACTATTGCTTAAAACTCATGGTAGAGGTACTGATACTGCAAATAAATAGAGTGCAGTTAGCTCAGCATCAGGTTTACTGTACAACAATCATAACAGTTTTCTCTCGGGTGAAAGCCGCTGAGAACTAGACGGAACAGGTGGAAGGGTGGAATCGGAATTCGCCTTAAATCTAGTGTTACACTTAGATCTTTTACGTCTCAAGAGCTGCCGCGTTCAGATGGTTAGAAAACTCTCTGATGTTAACGAGCGTTGTTGATTTTGGACACAACTTAGGACTGATTTCATCATTCAATATAAAAACTTAGTTCAACTAAACTGAGCTCAGCGTAATCTAGTTTAAAAGACCCGTGTCGTAAACATGGGCGACAACAAAAGAATTGAAACTGAGTTTAGCGTAAAATAGGTTCAAGTCATAGCGGTGAAACGCAAAATGAAGCTCAAACTGCCTTTTTTTTTGAACGAATCGCGATTAGTTTATTGGTGAATTTGGATCTTAGATTCGGATCGGTTGAACAAGTGTGAAATTTGCCTGCTTCAGTCTTCCGTTCGATTATAATTTAGTTGTCTTTAGAGCTCGAGTGAATAAGCTTGTAACAGACTAGTGCGCCTCACCATCAACGATTGCATCACTGGTTACCATCGCAGTAAAGCACTAGTTTATATTATGTGAAATAGGTCAGGTTCCTAAACCACGAAGCTTGTAAAAATTCTTTTCAAGCACTGAATCAATACGTTCTTATTATACAGAGGTGTCATCAAAGAGAATGTATGAAGTGAGAAATGAGTACAATAAAGGAAGTTTGAAAATAGCAATAGTGACTGTAAAGTAGAAAGGGAATCTTGGTATGGCCATCTGAAAAGGAGGGATGCAACGCATTTTTAATAACAGAACTACTGGTAGAGTATACATGTGGATGGATGGAGAGGGAGAGGGAGGTCAAAGAAAAGATGGATAGATTGTGTGAGGAATGATTTGAAAGAAAAGGGAGTTAGGGATAACGTGGCGTGTGATAGGAAGTGTAGAAAACAAAAACGTGTTACGCCGAATCCAAATAATACGGGATTAGGGCATTAATCAGGATGATGATGTTGATGATACTCCGGTGTCATAGGCCACTTTTTTATACTGACTGGCCACAGAAGTGAAACCATTAATTTAATATACACGACTAAATTTTGATCGTTTTAATCCCGTGGAGGTTCGATCCGGTACATGAAACACTATCGATTTGTAAAGATAAAATTAAAAAAAATATACTTTTTTCTAAAACTCAAATTAATTTAAGCATGTACGAAATTAACTTCTTAAAGTAAACATCAGCTGATCGAGTGCAATGACCTGTAGGTAGTTAGTACGCAACGACCGTCAACTACCTACAGGTCATTGGACCCTCCACGGGATTAAGACGATCAAAATTTAGCCGTATATATAAAAACTACTGCAGTAAGAGACATCGATGTAAATAAACGGGCCGCTGTTTATCTTGACAATTACAAAACCGACAAGTTTTGAGGACACAAGCCTACATTTCAGATGTCCCGTAAGCTAATATACTAAGCTAAACCGAGTCACATTCCTTAAAGTCCTTATGATGCGGATCACTCCCGAGTACAGTAAGCGCTAACACAAGACACGTACACGTCAAACCACTTGTCACCCATTAACAATGCCACACACAGAACGATCCCATTGACCTCGACTGGGACGCACATTAACCGTTTGAAAGCTTCGCCATAACACGCCACAGGGCAACCATGTACAGCGAGTTAAGACCAGTAGTGCTATTCTCTAAGAAAACGCAGCGCTGCCTCAACGACGAACACCCAAATAGGATACATTGGACTGTCAACCTAATATACCTATAAATTGGATTTTTAATTCAATGTATCCTATTTGGAGGTTCGTCGTTGCTTTTTCTTAAAGAATAGCCACTAGTTCTACTCATTTTGAACTTTTTTTAAACGTCTGGAAATCCACAAATATAGAAGAGAATACCATGGAAAAAAAATATTTTATTAAAATTGACTATATGACCAAGCACCGGCCAAAAATGAAAACATGATATAAATGGCTCGATTAAAAAAAAAATCGTTAATCTGACCCTAATTTAAAATTTCAAACGTGTTTACCCACGAGATTACGTTACGGAAATATTTGAAAGTTACAAAAAAAAAATAAAGCTTGTTATTTAAAAACGCATCGCAAAAACAAAAATCTTGAACAGTTATTATTATTTTTTTTTATAAAAATAACACCGCTGTTTTGGGGCCGCGTAGTCGACATAGTCCCGGGCTGAGTTCATACAATATACTCAGTGACTACAAACGGCTCTTAACGTAAGTTTTGACAATATTGTGATTATAGTAGAATTTTCGCCAGTTTTAAAAAAAATTGCAATAATCCAAGATCATAGAAGACATTATTTATTTTCTGATTAACAAAGTGTGTATGATTGAGATTAAGATTTTTGACTGGCCTGTTGGTTCAGTGGTTAATGGGTAATCGATTTTCACCCAGAACAAACGTTTGTGTGATGAGTACGATCATTTGTTGTGTGTCAGTGTAATTTATCTATTTAAATTATTTATGTATTTAGAAGAAGATATATAGGGTGACTGGTAATAGGGAATATGCACGTGACCCCAAATTGAATAAAATATTTTTATTCGTATTCTTTACTACTAAAAAAACATACCTACACAACTATTTTTAATTTTTTTCATAATTTAATACTAAAATTTAATCATCAAAAAGTAGCCTTTTTGTAATTCCCTCGCAAATTTACAAAACGCAACGCTATTGGCAGACAAAGTTGTGACGACATCTTACACTCTGACGTCGTCTGTCAACAAATTGTTTAGATGGTTTCTGGTGAATAATTATATTGTTTCATGGTTTTTGCATATTATTCTGAGTTAAAAGTATTAAATCTTTATGAAGAAAGATTTAGCACAATGACTGAAGCCAGTTTTGTCAAAGCGCAATCAGACAATCTGCCTAGAATAGACGTGTTCATGATGTCCACGTATTTTGCAACTAATTTAGATTTTACATCTGCTGAACTCAGAGGAGTAAAAGCTGCGAGGTAAATAAGTAACTATATCACTTAATACATGATTATTTTCATAGTTTTGTAAATATAACAAACATAACCTAAAATATGCAGCTATTTTTATTGTTTTTGTCAGATCTGAACGAGAATCATATGGAGATTCAGCCATTGAATACGTGCAAGTAAAACGTATGTTTTCGTCAAAGTATGTAAACAAAACAAGTACACTAAGTAAAAATGATTCTTAGAGGTACCTATATCACTTTTTTAATCTCTTTACTTACGTTAAAATGATCTTCACAACAGTATAAACGGCTCAAAGATGATATATTGTTTCTTCTCATTGCCCTACACCACTTTTTCCTCGTATCTTCATCTTTCGGCATAAGGAAATATATTTTTTCAGATGCCGTTTTGTTGTTATTTTCGCACATGGGTACGACACAATATTTATAGTAATCTTTTCTGTGCTTTTCCATGGTAATCGATTGATTTAATCAGTCACTTTTTTAACTTTAAGAGCGAAACGCTTTGTTGTTGATAACAAACTCGTGTAATCTGACGTCACAGAATAAGCGCGCCAAAATGGCCACGTTTCAATCGCGCGAAAATGATAATGATTTTAATATTTTTTTTCTAGCTCAATGGATTATATTTTGAAGTTGTTATATTTATTTTTGGTAATGTAATAACTAGTAGTAACGTTTAAAAAAATAAAAAAAGTGCATGCATATTCCCTATTAGGGAACAAACCTGAAATCGCGAAAAAAATCAGCAAGTTCAATACATTTCGACCAGTTAGGCGAACACTAATGTACTAACCAGACGATTTTATTCCCGATTTCAGGTTTCGTCCCATAGCAAAAGTTGTTTGTTATCATGACTAGAATCACGTGTTTAAGTATCGGTCACTAAATACCAGTTACCCTATATAAGGATATTTATCAGTTGTCCAGTACTGATAGCACAAGGTCTGCTGAGTTAGGGACTAGATAGTGTTTTGTGAAAATTGTGGAATATAATTATGTATTTGTCATATTCATCATCAGCCTATTAATGTTCCCACTGCTGAGACACAGGCCTCCTCACTAGGAGAGGGAATGGGCCGTAATACACCACGCGGGCCCAATGCGGGTTGGTCAATGTCACATATCTTCGAATTTTTAGTTCTAGGACATGCCGGTTTCCTCACGATGTTTTCCTTCACCGTTTTGAGAGCAGTGGTGATGAAATAAATTACACAAAGTAATGCGCCTGGCTGGGTTTGAACGCGCGACCTACAACTCGTAAGTCGTGGCCGTTACCACTCGGCCACCACTGCTCACATTATTTGTCATATTATTATTATATTTAATTATATTCATCACGTGAAAGCCCTGCTGCACGTCTGCGTCAAAAAGCCCATCAATAATTCCACAATGAGCTACTGTGTGGTTGGAGTATAAAGTTATTCTGTGGCCCAAGTCCACCGCTCGGGTCGAGTGGAGCGATTGTTAGAAACAATGCCGACCGAGGTGTTTGCCAGTTTCTAAAGGCTTTCGAGAGCTGCAAGCGTTTTGCTAACTTCTTGTACGGGGCTCAGAACTTGGCTGACGAGGTTGAGGTTTTAGCTGCCTCGAGAACTGCAGTGCTATTCTGTAAATGGTAAATCACTTCGAAAGTCATCTCGCAAATCATCTCGAAAGTCACACTCACTTCGCTTCTCATCTCGCCTGTACAAGTTTCGGTATTCACATGTCAAGATCAAGGAGAAGTGAAGTGAAGTGACTTCCGAGAACCTAAGTGATATTGCTCTATGGTAGTAGGGTAGGGACGTTGAATTGTGTCTTGTTATAACTTATATCGACTCGCTAAATTTAGCTGAATTTGCGCTCTACAATAATAGTTTATAGTTCATTTCAGCCATAAATGCAATATAAATGCATAATTTTGTACGTTTTAATATTTACAAGTTTTATTTAAGATGAGAATGAAAAAACTAGACTGAATGCAGGTCGCCTTTGCCTCATATCCGTATATTGGAAAAAAGTCACTCGCGTCGCGTCGCTTGTACCTCTTAAGTCAAACAAAGTCGCCAATCGTCTTTTTTGTTTACAAACAAGTTTAGATTTCTCTTATTTCCCCGCGATTTTTCAGTGAAGTGTGTAACAAAACTATAGCCGAATGCTTGCTCTCATGGAAAGCAACAGTGAGAGGGATCATTTGCTTGTGGAGGCTACTAAAGCTGTGGGAGAAGGCTTAAAAGCTCTGGCAGAAGCAATTAAGCGGTAATATGGCATAGCTTCTGCCGTTTTATAAATGTGTGTGAAATAAAAATATTTTTAGTTTATTGATTATTTAATATTATTACATGCATATCATTACAGTTACCCCAATGCGAAAATGTAGGAAAAAATATAAATTAATACAATTTTGAATAACTTCTATTTGATACATTAAGTTCTATACACAATATTAAAAAATACAATAAAAATCATTAAATTAATCAATACACAAAATTAAATTCATTACATTAGCACATTAATACAATTTATTTCAATTCAAATTTAATTAATATTCTAATATAAAAATTGTAACACTTGCTAAATCGCTCAGTGAAATTTGGCCACTCTTGACTGCCATAATCTATTAATTAAGTCTGTCCGCGCAATTCTTCCCATTTCCAATTCCGTTGGTCCTACATCATAATCATGCTGAATCCTTGATAGTAGTCTCCCTTCATTCAGCATTTCTTCAGGGGATAGCACAGGTGCTGGTACTCCTGCCCGATTACATATCTTGTGCAGTAGCGTGAAGCTTAGTGTAATATGCCTCTGGAGAATTTTCTTCTGCATTTACAACCGGTGTCATTAAATATGGACGCTGTGCATATCCCGAATCTCCTGAAGAGAATAAAGAAGCATTCATTAAGGTAAAGCAATCAGACAAAACTGGAGCCCTGAGACAGCTACAACTGAATAATTTGAATTATACCATTATTCATCTTAAATTTTACCAAGTCTTTCAAGTAATATCTGAGTATGTAACAACATGGTACAAGGGTTCAAAAGATTGTTTACCTATTACTAGTTACTAAAACACTTAGAGTTCTGGCTAGATGATGTTAGACTGTTCTACAATGACAGTGGATTTGACAAAATGTATTTCATTGGTTGTGTCTAGCCCTGTTTGGAGCCAGTATTCTTCGAACCAACAATCTTAAGAAGTATACAAAATATTGTTATTGATAACAATGCCCAATATATTTACCTAAGAAATATACAACTTCACCCGCATTAGACACTTCTAAATGGTATGGTAAATCACAAATTGGTATTTGGTAGTAAAAAAATCAAGTATTCATTTCTTTGACAGAACTTACCAATAGAACATTTCTTGCCCTTTGCGACAGAAATATCTTTCTTCATTCTCCTTAGATTTCTAATATTCCGGGCTTGACGACGACTTGCAGCAGCGTCTAGGGTATCAGCTTCTTTCAGTAAGCTCAATATCAAAAAAGAATGAGACATCTACAAAAGTTAGAAATAGATGAAAACACAACAAATTCACAAGTGCTTAGAGTTTTTTATGGTCGGTATATTAGTTAGTTCATACTAACCGTTTCAAGTTTTCTACAAAAAAGTCACAAATAGGTATATATTTGCGAATATATAATTTTTCTTTTTGTTTATTTCTAGAATTCACTCAAGAAATAGTAACTTTTGATTTGACAGATGAATTCGTGTGTGACATGCGAGATGACTTTCGAAATGACAAACGAATTGTATTTCAGAATTCAAAATCAGAATACAAACGTCAAAATACTCACACGTTTTAGTTCCTCTCACTTTGATCATCACTTGGTGGCGCTAGTGTCGAATTCACTCCATTTAAGAATACGAAACTTTAATTTCACATTATTTCACTGCGGATTCAGAAGTGAGTTCGCAAATCAACTTTTCAGAATAGCAATGCTGAAGGCTTAGAATGCGATACTTGAAACTAGTCCTACTGAATGTTACAAACGCGGATATTTGGATGTACGGTCTAGGGTCAAAAGTGCAGTTGCACTCTAACAATGCTAAACTGTCTAAATTTCTTTGTAGTAGAATTCCAGCTTTCTGCAACTAGTTTATTCAATATTTTAGATTCTATGCTACAAACTAAATGGGTAATGATCCATTGACCCTCTTTTACAATGAAATTTTACATACTTTAGTGTCGGTAGAGTGCAACTGCACTTTTGAGCCCTGACTGTACAACCCTTGCGCGTTAACATGGTACCTGGCTCGAATGAATTACGTTTATAGTAATGAGTGTAAAAAAATAATAATTTGATTTTAGTTTTAGAATATGAACATTTTATTTTGCGCTATCTTGTTTCTTATAGCATACTACTTTAACGGTGCTATAAACGTGACAATGCAAATTATTTTCGAGTGTTCAATGTGGCAACTATTTTGGGCCAGGTGCCATGTTAATGCGTACGGGTTATAGGGATATTTATTACTCTTTTACGCAAAAACACTGAATGGATTTCGATAAAATTTGGTATACAAGTAGACCACGTTTTGGAATAGCATATGTAGGAAACTTTTTATCCTGGGAATATATTCCCTTTGGGTAGTTTTCTGCTTCACCTACAGTATAGCATAGCATAGCATAGCCTCAGCCTTATAATGTTCCCACTGCTGGAACTTAGGCCTCCTCTCTAGAAGAGGGAATGGGCCGTAACCAACCACGCGGGCCCAGTGCGTGTTGGTGGATGACACATGTCTTCAAATTTTTGGTTCTAGGACACGCCGGTTTCGTCACGGTGTTTTCCTTCACCACCTACAGCGGGAAGAGTTATTTGATGGTTTCCTACTTCAAAAAAGAAAAAAAAAACCTTGTTTTGTTCCGGACAGCTGGCCTGCTTGGGTCATGGGTCAGTTTCCGAAAGGAAGGCCCGGCCCCGGCACGATAGGCAACGAAGGAACGGGGTAAGTTTTTAGTCAGTAAGAGTCTGACACTACTTCCCGCTCCGCCCAATTACTCCGTCATTGGATGATTTTACCTACCATAAAAAACCCCTACTTCAACTTTAAAAGAAGTAAAGTAAATTACCTGTAAAATATCAACATGTCAGTCGGTATGTAACTTTCATCCGAAGCGATTACGAGCACTTTCTCGTCTTGTCGCCGGCAAAAAGGTCATGTTACGCATTCTGCATCAGTTACGAGATATCACTCACTATTGTTATGAGAAGCAGATGCATTCATTCATACTTGAAACGTGAATCCATTATATTTTGTTGGCAGGATTTGTTTTATTGTTGTAAATGATATAAACCAGTGCTTGACTGCGATCCCACCTGATGGTAAGCAGCGATGCAATCGTTGATGGTGATACGCACTATTTTATTAGGAGGCATTCACTGTAGCCTTGAACACACCTAAATTATAATCGGACTTCAAGACCGCAGCAGGCAAATTGTTCAAATCTTTCGATATATGCGAAATAAATAACGAATTTTGACTGCCTCGTTGGTCCGGTGGTCGCAAGCGCGACTGCTGAGCAGGAAAAAAGTGTTTACTGGGTTTTCCTATTAGGAATCATATATTGTAACAGCCCAGAGTTTGGAATTGGTGGTGTGACACACCCGTGAAAGCACGTGACTCCGTTGGTTCTGCGCCTGATGTCTCCCAGGTCTTGTTGGAATACCATCCGATTAGATTATGAGAGTAAAGGAACAGAGAGTGCACCTTTGGTTTGCGCATGCACTTGATCACTATAATATCTCCTACGTACTTGGCTTATATCTGTTGAGATTCGCCACCGTTGATCGAAATCCGGTCGGGAGGATTATGTAAAACGACGAGGCGAAATACATCACGTAAGAGTGGACCTTCGCCGTACATCGGGTTGTCCAGTGGTAGAAAGGTGAAGGTGGAATGAATGTAGTCATGTAATTCCTGCACACACTTTCCACTCAGGTCATAAAATGGATCACGGTCCGGTATCCCTACTTCCCTTGACGATCTCCATCACAACTCACTACTACCAAGTTCTTTCAATAGCAACACGAGTATAGTAAATTAATTACGCAACCTTACTTTCAATTTATTACAGTAATAATGCTACAATAATAAGCTATTAAATCATGTAGCGGTGCGGCCAGTTACCACGTGTGGGCCAGTCACGAAGTCACGACCTGAGCTGGTCAGCCTAAGTGCTCGATTACGGAGACGCGGCGCGTCGTGTGTTTGCGCCCTCGATGACGCGGCCCGCTGCTGCAATGTACGACGAAACGCCCAACGCGCCGCGTCTCCGTAAACACGGCTTAAGTGACAGCGGGATGAGCGAAGAGGGAGCTAAGCGAGGCTGCCCAAGCGTAATAGTAAAGTAAAAATCCATGCCATCTAACAGCTTTGGACTCAGTGAAAAGGCGTGCGAAGAGGCTAATTGGTGATCCAGATTTGGTTAAGTCTAATGTACAAAGCCTGGAGCTCAGGCATAGGGTAGCCAGGCTTTCGGTATCTTACAGAATTTTGGACAGTGTGCGCAGGAATTACATGGCTTGATTCTGCTATCAGCTTTCTACGTGACGTAAATTGTTAACACCCTTTGTCCAGATTAAGCGTTTCACTTTGCCGTTTATTTCGAGTAGGTACATCGCAGGACTGAAACAATTCGCCTGCTGCGGTCTTCCCGTCCGATTATAATTTAGATGACTTCAAGACTAGAATGAAAAGGCTCTTATTAAACTAGGGCGCTTCATCATCAATGATTGCATCACTGTTTACTATCAGATGGAATCGCAGTCAAACTTTAGTTTATATCAATTTAAAAAAAAAAGAAGTGTAAATAATCGCGAAATTTCTGAAAACAGTCGATCGTGATCAGTTTTTCTTGTATCCTGAAGCCCTGATAGCAGCAGCAAGTATGGGATTTTAATCAACAGAATTCCGACAAAGCCTTTCGTTCTCCCTAGAAGAAATTCCCAAAGAAAAAGGAACCGCTTTTTAAAATACATCAAGAGACAAAATGAACTATGCTAGCAAATAGTGCTGCTCGATAAAGGATCTATTACACCACTCGATATTCAGACCGGTTTTGTCGACGTCGCGTAGTGTATTAAGGGCCAAACTGTCTCACTCGTAAGTAAACTTTAAGACAGTCTGTATAACTTATTCGGAATATCGAGTGGTGTAATAGACGCTTTAGACCTCGATCAAACGTGTCATGCCCGCGAGCGACACTAGACAAGTCTGTGACCTGCACTTTCGAAATGCTCTTAATATGGTCAAATTGGTCAGATAAACGCTTGAGGAAGGGAAAGTGTTTGAACAGTTTTATAGTACTTTTTGAGGAGATAGGAATTTATCTATACACCGTTAAATGTTGATCGTTTTAATCCCGCGGAGGGTTGATTCGGTACATGAAACACTATCGATTTGTATAGATAAAATTAAAAAATAAAGTACTTTTTTTCTAAAACTCTAAATGCGAAATTAATTTCTTTAAGTAAACGAGTCAATGATCTTGTAACGTGGTAGCTGTCGTTCGTTGCGTAATAACTACCTACAGTTCATTGGCCTCGCACAGCTGACGTTTACTAAAAGAAATTAATTTTGTACTTGCCACCACCACGTTCCTTACAATTCGCTAGTACTAATTTCGCCTCTAACGAGGTAATTAGAGTAATAAGTGCAACATTAGTAAGTACATCTGAACTCACGTAATTAACTTTTTTACTGTCCCGCGCAAAATGCTGTTCAAAATATAAGGAGAGTTGTTTTTAACCGAAACCAAATATGATTGACTGTCCTGCTGGAATACTGAAATTTTGGACCCTGAGTTCGATTCGCAGTTGGAGCTGGTTTTATTCAGTTTTCCAGCCACCGTAGGCGTGGGCTTGTGGGCGCGGAGACGCGTCGTAATGTTGCCACTATATTATTATTTTATTTTATTTATCTATTTATTTTCAAATCAATTTGTATACAAGACCGTGCCGACGTCTATATGTCTACATCGTCACCGGCCCGCACTGAAAACCAGCGTCGTAGACTCGTCGCATTCTGCCGTGGTGCTCGGCCGTTTTGCACGGACGTGGCGCATACTTATCACAAAATTAATTATCTTTGTTAACCTTTAACTTGCGCCTATAACCGGCAAATAAAAAGTTTTTCTTTCTTTCTTTCTTATATAATGCAATATCTACGTTTACCCAGCTCACAGCATGTAGGTCTAAGCGAATTAATTATTCAAGTTTGATTTCCGATACGGGTTATTGACGACTGAAATGGCACAGCCTGTTTCTAGCTTGAGCCAAATATTTGGAGAAATGGAACGGAAATTGGATTAACGTCTTCTTGACAAACAAGATGGTAAACAAAACGTTTGTGAAGACTTTCTGACAGCGACTTCGCTTGTGAAAATCAGATGTTGACCCTAAAGAATATACTCCCGTGGTAAAACTCAGGATCCATATTGATCTTGAGAAGATTTTATACCATCTATGTCAGGGGCGCCGGCTTTTAGAAAACCTCATGGGTGTTTAGGTATGCTCATTTGATGGCTCGAAAAAGTGGCGAAGTATGAGAAGAGAAATGCACGCTGACCGACCGACAAATAAATAAATGTCCTACTTGCATACTGCGTACTTAATTATTAATTAAGTTTGATGAAAATATAATTAGATTTGTGTCGAATCCGCGACTCTTGCGTCTCAACCAGCGCTCTAAACCACCCGGGTAATGAAAAAACGCCCATCCCTATAAGGCGATTACTGATCGGTTTTTTGATGTCTATTCTCAGGGGTGCTCGGCACCCAGTGATTATATCATGGGTGCTCGAGCCTCCGAGCACACACGGAGTCTGCGCCCCTGATCTATATACATAATATGGAATGCAATAAAGTATTGAGTATTGAAAAATGTGCTTTATAGCCTACTCCAGGGCATGATCGAAACATGGGCCAAGTTTAATTCAGAACCGTTCAGCCGATAAACCAAACACAAAACTGTAATGTGATGTCGCATCGTAAAAATCTGCGAGCTCGCACGACGTATCGCAAGAACTAGCAAGTGATTCGCATCGCACATTGTATGGTTACCTGAACCGATGCTTTGCCACATGAAATCGCATCGCAATTTTGTGTGGACCTGGATACGTGAAGAGGTAGACAAACAGATAGGCCCTTTTTTTTTTTTTTTTTTTTATGGTAGGTAAAATCATCCAATGACAAATCCCGCCCTTGGGCGGAGCGGGAAGTAGTGTCAGACTCTTACTGACTAAAAACCTACCCCGTTCCTTCGTAGCCTATCGTGCCGAGATAGGCCCTGTTTACGAAGACGCGGCGCGTTGGGCGTTTCGTCGTACATTGCAGCAGCGGGCCGCGTCATCGCTCGCGCAAACACAAACATATGACAATGTACGACCGACGCGCCGCGCAACGCGCCGCGTCTCCGTAATGGAGCACATAGAGTTACTTTCGCATTTATAGTATTAGTATGTTGCTCTATGCGAAAATTAAAGTGGCGCTGGGCCGGTCACATAGCGCAACTTGAGAACAACAACGCGCGTATTGAGTCGGTCCAGCATGGACCTACGGCTTCGTCTAGAGCCTACTGGACCAACTGTCCGGTGAACAGAAGATATAATTAAAGTGGCTGCCAATCATTGGATGGAAACAATAAAATTGAAGATGGTATGATTTAATTCCTTCCATTGTTCTCGGCTCAAACCCACTTCTTGCCAATTCCTAAGGAAGACATCCAAGTTGTCCCGCAGACTCCTTGGTCTGCCGCGACCCCGCCTTGCGATTTCAGAGTACTGGATTTTAAAGGCCCACCACTCAATCGCCATGCAAGAAACATGGCTGGGCAGCTTTTGCCTAAGTATGTGTATTTTTTTTTTAATTTTATACGTAAAAAATTAAGTTAATTGATAATTTTAATGTATGCATATAATGTGTCAATTACCGACCGTGTCAAGTTGTCCACCGCAGATAAAGAGTGATTGTAAAACATATTTGTTATTAATTGATGAAACCTATTAACGAGGTATTCTGTTAGTGGCAGCCATATCAGCTGAAGTGTGGTTACGTATAATAATTATGTACCTACTTTTATATCAAGTTTAACCGTTTAGAGAGTTTATTTAAGGTGACTGGTAATAATTATCTACGTGATTGTAGTCATGATAGCAAACAACTTTTACTATGGGAACAAACATGAAATCGCGAAAAAAATCTGCTGGTCAGTACATTCATTCATCATCATCATTCATTCATCATTTTTTCATTTTTTTTTATGTTCGCCTAATTGGTCAAAATGTACTGAACTTCGCTGATATTTTTCGCGATTTCCGATTCGGTCCTATTGTAAAAGTTGTTTGTTATCATCAATCACGTGTTTAAGTATCGGTTACTAATTGCCAGTCACCCTGTATATACAAACCTTGCAGACATAATCGAGATTCTGAAACCACGCGTATTTCCTGGAACAAGTTTTGTGAAACATTCGAATAAGAGACATAATTACCGAATGCCAACAGAGCGTTCAGGTGTCATCTCTCTTCTTTCGCATTGCCTCTTTAACAAACATTGGGTTGGATGAAACTACAAGCTCACCATACTCACGAGAACGATTGACGAATGACAATGTCATACAACGCTTAGCGAATTGAAATACAGTATACGATTTCTACAGTACAAAGTGCATTTCAAAATTCACAATACATCTGAGTATTCAAATAACATGGAAAGTCCATAAATTACTATCAATTTCCACAAGCGAAGGGTTTACATCGTTTCCTAGTAATTATTGTAATTTAATTGGTAGAATCAATTAAATACAACTTTCTTTTCGATGAGTCGCGTGGAGCATTTCCGCGAGGTATGTACGGAAGTGGAGATTTTTCTTCGTATGATTAACTAGATGTGTCCGGTGTAAACCGGTCTTGATTATATGCGTGGCGTGAGTTACTTGAATGAGATATGTTTTATTTTGCAATTATCGAGAAAAGTATACAATGTGATGTTTTTACATAATTCAATTGACATCTAAAGTATTCTGGTAATAAAAAATAAAATAAAAAAAATATCTCAGTTTCATCACCCTAATCTAATAAAAAAAAAAACTGTATTAAAATTGCAATCTCAAAATACTACTTTCCTGAGTACCTAATTCTTAATACAGAAAGACCAATTGGGTACTTGACTAATTTTCTTTTATCAATAAGTGACTTCATTCAAAATCGCAATTAGAAAAAAAAATAGAAATGTGATGTCTCTGCAATTAGGTTACGTCTGCTCCAAAGAGCGCCTCCACTCTTCCTCAAATCAACATTTGGAATGCCAGTTGCTGCTTCACCAATTTTGATGCTATTTTCAGAAAAAGATTTCTTCATGTTTTTTTTTTTTATGGTAGGTAAAATCATCCAATGACAAATCCCGCCCTTGGGTGGAGCGGGAAGTAGTGTCAGACTCTTACTGACTAAAAACCTACCCCGTTCCATCGTTGCCTATAGTGCCGGGGCTGAGCCTTCCTCTCAGAAAACGGCCCTTGACCCCAGCAGGCTTTGACCCTGCCCGCCTGCAGTTAGCAGGCTGGGCCTCTTCGGTATGCTGACAGCTCCTTGAGGCGCGCGGGAACAGAACGCGCCGTCGACGACTTGGGCTCGGTCCGGTCGGTTACCAGACAATCGGACAGCGTGCTACCCATTGCACACCGTCCGCAAGCCCGCGCCTACGGTGGCCGGAAATCGGGATTTAAATCTAGATTTCTTCATGTGCTTATTTGTGTAGGTACAGCCTACAAAAATAAGCACAAGCAAATACCCAATTCTCAAAATATAATTCATACTGATACTGCTACATAAGTTTAACATGTAGAAATAAAAACACGATAAACCATCCGCAAAAAAGAACAGTTAAACACCTTCCAAGTAGGGTAACACCGCTAAAGGGCTTACCGGAAGCTCCGCCATCTTTGTCCCGAACCGGATATGAGCGGAAACATGCGCGGGAAATCATAACGCCATATTGGATTGCGGTTGACATAAACTACCGTATTGAGCGTGTCTATGGCCCGACTTATGGAAAGTTGTGGTTCTTGTGCGATTTATTAGATGGACGGTTTCGTTGCGAGTTTGAATAGAATTTACTGGCAAATATATCAATATAAAATCGTCTAGTTAGACTGGAAGCTGACCACAATATAGGAAAAGCTAGGTAAATGAGATACAACTAGACATGACAAGGTTTGCGTCTAATACGAAGTAATCATTCGTCATGATAGACGATAATTCTGGCGGTCGTAACCGACTGTACGAAAAGGGATCTGAAGATATAACTGAGGCGATAAAAGCTGAAAGGTTTTACTTCTGCTAGATAGAAACAAAGGCAGCTCATGCTATCAACAGCTAAAAACAAAGCATGAAGACGGAGGAAACAATCGCACACGTGCTTTTTTAGTACCCGGGTGTAACCGAAATACGCACGTGCTGTCTAGATTCATAGAATTCCGTCAAAGATGTACAAGTCGGTAGGCCTGATCTGCTACTGAATAAAGTTTTCTTAATAATGGTCGCTATGACCCACGCACTGTGGTCATGGAATAAGTGTGAAAACCAAACTCCATTAGCTAACTACAAACAAAAACTGTTCAAGCCGTTAATACCTCTAACTGATTGTAGGCCTACGTTCCGGACTAAGCGTTTCGCCTCGTCGTTTGTATCGCATACATCAAGGACTGGAACTATTTGCCTGCTGCTATCTTCCCTTCCGATTATAATTTAGGTGTCTTCAAGGCTAGAGTGAATATGCTCTTAATAAAATAATGCACTTCACCATCAACGATTGCATCACTGCTTACCATCAGGTAGGATCGACGCACACGAGTTTATGTCATTTAGAAAAAAGGTAAAAAAAACCAATCTCGAATCTTAGCTCAGCTGCAAAGCACAGAGACTCCGCTGGCGTGGGTGTAAATGACAAAATATCAGTGCATATGCCTCGACAAATGTGGAGTAACAAGGATATGACTTCATGTTATACTTTATTATCCAATTGTGTTTGATGGCAAGGTTGTTAGTTCTGTGTAGGTTTGATTACGTTCCAGAAGTGACAGGAAGAAATAGGAATGACCTTGAGCCCGTCAGCCAAGCTAATGTAATTCTCCTGCCATTTGTGCCTAGTGTGAGTTGTTTTTACGTTAGCGCAATCGAAAAGTTTGCCGCGTTTTGCTCTCTGATTGGTTAAGAGCTTGGAGCGGGCCAATCGGAGGCTCGAACGTCATAAACGTGTCGATCGCGTTAGCGTAAAACAAACTCGCACTAGGCACTCTGATTAGAGTATTGTGCTCTATTTTGCAGATGTGTGTACTTTATGTTCTACAAAAGGAAGGCACATGGTTTTCTTTTATAATATAGGCGAATACTAAGAAAGGATTTTCTGAAATTCACAATAAGGTCTTTTTTTTTAAAGTAGGTAAAATCATCCAATGATATCCCTTAGGCGGAGCGGGAGATAGTGTCAGACTCTTACTGACTAAAAGACTATCCAGTTCCTTCTTTGCCTTGGTTCCAGGACCCCGGTATTCATTTTCATACTTTCCCAGAGCCCCAAATTATGCTTCGACTCTACTGTGCCCCTACAGTTTGCTGACGACTCCTTGAACCCTAAGGAGGTGGAAGGGTGTTCCAAAGTTTTATGGCAAAACCTATTTTCACGCGGGCGAAGCCGGTGGCAGAAGGGTAGTCTTTACCTAAAACCTGTATTTTCTCATTGACCTATTCTAAAATCAAATTTACTCTTTTCTTTCTAAAAAAGTTAGCAGCTCTACAAACAGTAGGTACAACCTATCTTATCCATCTTTCTTATATCTACACCCACATTCGTACTCAAATATTCATCAAGCAAGCGTTACGTACCTATATATTTTAATGTAGTATTCTCATAACATGCTAATATTGAGGAGTCACGCGTCTATAGTCACCCCATATTTGTGACAGAATCACGCCAGTGATTCAAATTAAGTGAGGAAACACCAATATGGCGCATCCTGCCAAAATCTAGGATAATGCAGGAAACATAAATAAAAGCCTAAAGACAGTAAAATCGTGTTAAATTGTCAGTCGTTCGAGCGATTAAGGTGGAGGTATACTGTAAACCCTATATAGGGTGACTGGTAATTAGTGAACGATACTTAAACACGTGATTGTAGTCATGATAACAAACAACTTTTACTATGGGACCAAACCTGAAATCGCGAAAAAAATCAGCCAAGTTAATTTTGACCAGTTAGGCGAATAGAAATGCACTGACCAGCTGATTTTTTTTTCGCGATGTTTGGTCCCATAGTAAAAGTTGTTGGTTGTCATGACTACAATCACGTGTTTAAGTATCGTTCATTAATTACCAGTCATCCTATATAGCTTCATCCCTTCAAATAGATCGCGTTAGCGAGCTCGTGGTAACACTGCCGTTCACCAAAAGAAACGACGAATTCTTACCGTGCCTTTTGTCATTTCATTAGTGACTATTTAAGTTTATTTGACACTGCAAATTGAACACTAGACAGTCTCTAAAGACCTACCGTGGTCCTCGCAAAGAGCAACGGAAGCTGTTTTGGGTTTTAGCCAGTAAGTCGAGCAATTTCGCTTCATCCAAAACGAGAGAAGTCGTTTCATGATTTCTCAAGCAAAAAAGAAGTATTTCCTGACTGTAAATCCTGTGTGAGTCTCATTCCTAAGCTAGACGTGCCATGCCATATTGACTGTCGGATACTAAGCCAGGTTAAGAACCCGCAACGTTATTGCAGGTGTTTAAATACCACAAAGCTACATGCATGAAACAAATAAATCATAAGAGCAGTACCTATTCAAATACTTTCATTCGTCAAAACTAATTGCTGCCTGCATAATTCAAAGTGATGCAACTATTACGAAGGAGTAATTATGTTTTTCATCGCCCACCATCGCGCGTAACCGATTTTGCATACTTTTTTGCATCTAGTGCATATTCATAGCGCATATTGTTGGATCGTAATTAATTTTTATCATTTGTATGTGGGTCGTTGGATTGTGCTCAGCAGGTGCCCGTAATAACTTAGTGATTAGTATTGCAGTCATAAAACTTATTATGACAACGATTGAACCTTTGATCCTTCAAGGGCTTGTAGATCCATACTACGCAGTTAGTATGTGACGTATAAAATCATCTGTATTATTACCAGAGTTTTAATATTTCGTATGATTAACAGAAATGTCGTTTTCCAAAGCATGAATTTATGCACAAAACTGAAAGCGTCATAACAAAGGCCTAGGAATACAAGAAAGCTTGAAACAGAATGATAGAAAATAAAGGAGGGCTAACCCAGCAGAGGATCATCCGGGTCCTTCGTGTAGGTACTAGAAAAAGTTTTTGAAGGAAAACTAGCAATATCTGCAAGCCTAAGTAGGCACCGTACCACAAACATGTACTCATTAGTACTCATCACGTTATTAGAGATACTGTGATAAAACCCGTCTATTATAAACACGACATATCGCATGCTCGCACATATTATGTAAATGACAAACGTGATTTATTTTTACTGCCGAGTAGAACGCATATGTCCACTAGTAAATACTTTTAAGAGGACATTGGAAACGAAACTGTTGGCCAGTGTTGGAAATATGGATCATTGTTCAGCAAATCATTTATTGTGAAAACAGTACAGCAGACAGATGACTTTGCGATTAGCATTCCCACCAAACACTCAAGAACCAAATTTATGGCAATAACCTGTCACGTCACCTCATCATCAAAATGTCAGCCGAAAGACGTCCACCGTTGGATATAGACTTTCCCTTAGCGTTGCCACAACGATCGTTCCTGTGCGTCTCGCATCCATCGGATTCCCGCGTTCCTAATCATCTACGTCTTCCGGTACGCGGTCACCAATCCAGGACTTTTCTTCCCCATCGACTGACTGTTCTACGAGCAATATGCCCTGCCCAGTGCCACTTAAATTTGGTGATTCTTCAGGCTAAGTCGGTATCCTCACTTGTTACATTCTCTGCAGGTAATCACTGCCATATATTTTGTACTTAGCGTTTGGCTCATTTTTCTAACCCCTCTGAACCGACAGCTAGTAGTTATTTTCAGCAATCATTGTTTCGAATGAGATCAAGAATGGATCTGCGAAGGGACGAATTGTTTTTGCAAATTGGAAGTACCAGTACTAATCATCATCTTCCTGCCCTTATCCCGTTTTATTTGGGGTCGGCGCAACACGTTTTTTTCTTCCATTCTGTCCTGTCATTCGTCACGCTATCACTGAGTCCCTTTTCTTTCATAATTATCACTCCTTACACAATCCAGAACTTATCCTGATATCTAAAAGTAAAATTATTATTGGACGATTCTATTCTACAAGGGATACTTTGCGCAATCTTCTGCAGTTCCATTTTTTAAAAGGAAGCTCAAAACTGAGGATGTGGAAAGACTATGTGCATGTCGTTACAAGACACACATTACTTTCAACAAGTTGTTAGCTAATTTGTTGCACACATTATAAAGTAGTTAACACAAGAAACGGTAAAAGTTGGTAAAACGCTTATGCAAATACTTGAACATGCTAAAATCTTGGAAAAAAAATCTAAATCGTTACGTTACGGATCCTTCACTTTTAGTAGCTGTTAGAATTTTATTATTTTATTGTTGATAAGCTCGCACCTGACCAACTACCTCATCTGATGGAAAGCGACAATGTGGTCGAAGACGGAACGCGCTCGCCTAGAAGTAACCTATTAACTCTTAAGAACTCCAAGTTCTAGCTATAAGAATGTGGCAGAAGTAATATTCGGCATAAAACTGAACCTTCATCAATAAGGTGAAATAGTGATGAGCGGAATCCAGCGGCGTGTCGGACTTTTACTGAATAAAATTATACGTGTCCGTCAGTTGTCCTATGCGTCTTAGAACCACTGGCTACCTTCTCAAAAATTCCTCGTGGCACTAGTGTGCAGTCAAAGATGGAACGAGCAAACCAAGAAGATGACTTGTTTATTCTTGCTTCGAAGGCTGGGTTATACAAAGTAGAACCACCGACGGTAGCAGAGAGAATAGTCTTTCGATTAATTTTTTTTTATGATCGCTTCGATGCCCCTTGAGGAGACCTATATCCAGATGTGGCTTACCGCTAAAATAATGGTAATCTTAAGTGGCAATGAGGAAGACACATTGCTTGTAGAACAGATGGCCAATGGGGGCAAAAGGTTTTGGAGTGGCAACCGCGCACCAGAAAACGCAGCTTTATAAGACCTCCCACAAGGTGGACCCATGACCTGGTGAGAGTCATGGAATTGCGATGGATGCGAGACGCACAGGACATCTGTTTACCTCACAACAAGTACAAACTTGGGGGTGAATGGATTTGGTCTCCTGATGCTAATCGACCGATGATCTTTAGTAGGTATAATTATACAGGAAAATTTTTTAACCACTGCGTAAATTTTTTTTGGTGGCTCAGTGTAAGCAATAGAACACATTTCCATTTTTAGTTTATGACTTTTTTTTTTCTCATTTTTCCACTTTGTCCCAATTTGAAATAAGCAAGACATGGATATAATTTAATAGTAATACTATGAATGAGCATGAATGAAAACGCGAAGGCCGCCGGCCGCTGGACCACGCCCAGCGCACGAGACGGGGGTGCGGGGGCATGCGGCGCCGGCGTTTGATAAACAAAACGCATGCACATGCAGTACGTCACTTGCGGAAGTGGAGGTCGGACGTTCGCGCCCTTCGCCGTCCCTGCGCGTGTGCCGCGTACTAGACTAGCGTAGTGACAATGTCTCATTTTACTCACCGCGAGTGTTATGAAATGGTGCGAGTGTATTTGTTAAGCAATGAAAATTTACGAGCAGCACGAAGAAGATACGAAAGGGAGAGCGTACCTCGTATGCGAGCCCAAGGGATCCTCAATCCCACGGTCCCTAATGAGAGGACAATTTTAGCAGCTAACCAAAGGCTGCTTGATCACGGCCAGTTCAGAACACCGAGCCACGCACAAGGGTCTGGCAGACCTCGACTGGCAGTCGAAGCCGAAGACGTCATATTTGATTTTTTTGAACGCAATCCAAGAGCCAGTACCTACGACGCAGAACGACGTTTTGGTGTTAGCCAAAGCGCAGCATGGAAGCTGCTAAATACAGCCGGACTCCATCCATACCACTTTCAGCCGGTACAACAACTCCATGACCCAGACCCAGCACCACGTCGAGCCTTTTAAATCACACCACAATTTTTTAAATACGCCAAAATGCAATTGTTTCAATCTGAATTGTATCATGTCTAAATACCTATCATACCTAAATGTTTTATTTTGAAGGGATTAAAACGTATTACCTACTTTCTTACTTATTATGATTTATTTTCTGCATTTTGATGGTCCTAAGCTCATGAAAGTATGAAGGATAAATTGGAATTACGTTTACAAATAACTTTACACAGTTTAAATTTAAAAAATTGTAGCGCTAAACTGGGGTCAATAATCGCACCGCGTAAGTAGGTACCGTCGCATAGAGCGAGCGCGCGTGAGTACTTCTGCCCCCCTAGCCAAGTTACAATCGTTTCGTTTTGCGTTAACGCTTGGAATTGGCCACGCCCCCATTTCCTTTGTTCGAACAAAGGAGTTAGGGGCGTGGCCAACTCCAAGCGTTAACGCAAAACGAAACCATTGTAACTTGGCTAGGGGGGCTGATACCAGCTGGCGCGTCAGGCGAGCGGTCGACGCGCGGCGTGAATCGGGCGACCAGTCGACGGACTGGCAAGCGACGTCCATAAAATAAATTTCTGAGTAAACAAGTCTCGTAAGCGTTAACTTAATTTTTTACTACTGAAACATATCAAAATAAAAAATACGTGTTTATTAAAATATATTCAAGTTTATTATGTCAAAATTTGCGCACTGGTTAAAAACTTTTCCTGTATAGTTGTATGTTTTTGTCGGGCTCTGAGAGTCTATCATGATTTAATATTAAAGTAAACGCTGTGCGAAATTCACGAGAGCGTACTGCCGACAAACTGCTATGGCAGATGTTATATTAAAACTTGCTATGTAACACAATGTGATTAAACAAATTAAAAAAAAGGACGGTTCGTTGTGGCGATACTTGGGAGAGGCCTATGTCCAACAGTTTACGTCTTTCGGCTGAAATGATGATGATGATGGTAATGAGGGTTTTTTTTTTGGTGGTGGGTAAAATCATCCAATGACATCTCCCGCCCTTGGGCGGAACGGGAGATAGTGGCAGACTCTTACTGACTAAAAACCCACACCGTTCCTTCGTTGTCTTAGATACCAGGGCCGGGCTTTCCTTTCGGAAGCAAACCCTTGGCCCCAGTAGGCTTCGACTCTGCCTGCCTGCAGCTAGCAGGCTGGGTCTCTACGGTTTGCTGACAACTCCTTGAGGCGCGCGGGAACAGTGCGCGCCGTTGACGACCTGGGCTTGGTCCGGATGGTAATGAGGGTGATGTTTTCTACTGTTCAGTATTAATTGAGCATCAGAGCACATAGTTTTTATTACTCAGTTTTATAGTTTCCTGGTAGTGTACGAGTAGTTAGTCAGTTTTATAACACCACAGTAGTTGCTATAACTTGCTCGAGGTTGCTATTACTTATATCTAAACCAACTCGAGTAAATATAACAACCATTTTTTATTCTTTTTTTTTTGGGACAACGATGAGAATTTTGATATTTGAAATTCAAATAAGTGTTGCAGAGTCTACATTTAATGAGATCGGAGCAAAAAATACTTAGTTTGTTTCAAAGATTATATTCATTATGATAATTGGGTAGTTGACTTATTTTTTTAAATTATTTGTATCATGAAATAATTTTAACCAAAATTGCAAATAAAAAGATTTTTTTAAATCTCTTCACTATTAAGGGGCTGTCCATTAATTACGTGATGTTTTTTTGGCATTGTTTTTGACTTTCTTCAACACCTATAACTGCATTGATATATATGTACTACGCACTAGATGAGGCGTGCCGTACCGTCACTTTACCTCACTTAAATGACCTGCAGGCCGAACACTTTTACATTGATGGCATTAGTGCAGTTTTGACGTTCATGCAGTCTCAGAGCGACGCTTATAAATACAAATTTAAGTGAACTTGGACATATATAATAATTTTGTAGTCAAGTAAGTGAAACCATTGGTTGTTCAAGCAATGTAATAGCTTCTACTATCGTAATAGTACGTTAGAGAAGATATTATTTTATTTAAACTCTTCCCCATTTTACAATCATAGACTAAAACATGCAGATGTTCCCTCCCACAAAAAGCAGAATTAGGTTTTTACCTACAGCTAGTTTACCAAATACAGACTTCGCACGGTCTTTTATACTGTTTGAAATTTTTAAACATTTTATTTAATGCTCTTTCTTTTATTGTATAATAAACAATGTTTTTTTTTTTTATAAATTACGATGAAATGTCAGCAAATCATGAGGTATCAGTTTTCATCGGTAAGTTTTGTTGTTAACCATGCTGTCATTCGTTAGCACTTAGGTAATTTACGTACAATATTACGTGCAGGTTAATATTTAAATTTGAATTAGGTTCAGTTGAACTTGTAGTCTTATCAGTGATTACTGGTTTATTTATTTATTTTACTGTTATTGAGATCTCGTTTTCACATACACTATAATTACATTTTGAAATAGAGTATTATTGTAATGTTGTAGGCAAGAAACTGTGTCACTTCTGCGGTATAAAAATCTATATATATGACATGTCATAACACTAAGTTGAACGAAACGCGTAAGTACTAGGAAATTCATGGCGCTTTAGACCTTTTGGTCGCGAAAAAGTATCCTCTATAAGCTGTCTTAGCGCTGTAAGTTTTAAAAGTTTTGTTAGACGACATAATGGAAATCAAGCGCTGCAGCGATTTTTTGTTTGAACTTTTCAGTATTTTGACAAATAGTTTATATGAACGGGCTTGTCTATCGCAAGAATATAGGTCGATGTATAACTGGATTTCGATTTTGTACGCATTTGACGAAAAAATAAATACACTTAACGACGCTTTACGGTTCAGTATCGTGCGTTTGCCGAAAAAAGAAATAATCGTGATGTATTCCCTCCTTATGATATTTTGTAATTTTTATGACTAATATGAGAAGTTGGAGTATGGAAGAAGAAGATCAGATACATGTCGCGGCGATCACAAATAGTAAGAATAACATAAGGCCGTGTTTACGTAGACGCGGCGCGTTGCGCGGCGCGTCGGGCGGCGCGGTCCGCACTAAATTCAAACATATGAAGTTGTATGAGAGTGTTTACGGACACGCGTTTTTACACGCGCTGGCTTGAAATATAGGCGGTGTCCGCGGCGTCGAAAGCGGCGGCGCACGCGGCGTCGCACACTGCGTTTTTTGTTAAGGTTTATACTAAGGCCGTGTTTACGGAGTCGCGGCGCGTTGTGCGGCGCGTTGGGCGGTCCGTCGTACATTGCCATATGTTTGTGTTTGCGCGAGCGATAACGCGGCCCGCTGCTGCAATGTACGACAAACGTCCAACGCGCCGCGCAACTCGTCTCCTTAAACACGGCCTAAGAATGATTGAGCGTTTCACCACGTCGCAAAGACAGGTATGTGACCGATCTAGCTGGCCAAAAGTATTTATGGTTTAATTTCGATCGAAAACTATTAGTATCAGTAAAATACCTGTAAGTGAGTACCTGTGAGTGTGTTGTGTGTGTGTATTTTATGTTTGTCTAGTTTTTGTTGCGTCATTCCGTACAAATAAATTGATTTTCTTTCTTTTCTTTCTTTCTTTCTTTCTAAGTGTATAGTTAATAGCGCATACGTCGAATGATTGGAACAATTTGCCTGCTGCGGTCTTCCCGTCCGATTACAACTTAGGCATCTTCAAAGCTAGAGTGAATAGGCTCTTTATAAACTAGAGAGTCAGCATCAACAACTGCATAACTGCACCATCAGGTGGGATTGCAGTCGAGCACTAGTTTTTAAAATTGCAAAATAATGGATGGATTTTTTTCTGGAATCCTATCGTCATTGAACATGACAATACAACAAAACGGCACGCCCCCACGAGGACACGGCGATGCCCCGCTTGGGAAGAGCATCGCCGTGTCCTCGTGGGGGCGATCGGCGGCGATCTCTCGCGCCGGGGCTTGGTTCAAGCCATGCTCCGGAGCGAGGAGGAGTGGCAGGCGGTCGCCTCCTTTTGCGAAGCAGTAATGCTAGCAAAGGAGGAGGCCGACCGCATTAGGCAAAGGCGCACACGCCGCCAACGCCGCCGGGTTTCCGATCCCGATTTCCGGCCACCGTAGGCGCGGGCTCGCGGACGGTGGGCAATGGGTAGCTCGCTGTCCGTCCGTCCGGTAACAGACCGGTCCGAGCTCAGGTCGTCTACGGCGCGCACTGTTCCCGCGCGCCTCAAGGAGTTGTCAGCAAACTGTAGGGGTCCAGCAGGGCCGAAGCCTACTGGGACCACAGGCCCCGGGACTAAGGCAAGGAACGGAAAGGTAGGTTTTTAGTCAGTAAGAGTCTGACACTATTTCCCGCTCCGCCCAAGGGCGAGATTTGTCATTGGATGATTTTACCAACCGTAAAAAAAAAAAAAAAAAAAACTTCGAAGTCATAACTGATGTAAAAAGAGCAGCCGGTATGAAACGTAATAGTCACGATTCAGAAGCAGACGTACTAGTCATGCTCCGGTGGCGATACAGTCTCAAGGACGCGTCAAATGTGGCTAACTCAATTAGTGTTTGTAAGAAGCAACGCAGCTCTAATAATTTTGATTGTTTTTCGGTAAGAGCTAGAGGAAAAAACAGCAAGAGTTTAGAAGAGAATAAACCTTGGCTTATTAAAACCAAGCATCTTGATGACATTTTGTCTTTTTCTGTTTGACTGCCCTTGTCCTATGTTGATTTTGATATATGATTTTAATTTTGTTATGTATTAGAATTGATAATTTGAATTGTTATTATGTTGCAATCACAAGAATTTCTGTTCTTATATGTATCACTCCTTAATTCGAGAATGCTGGTTGACCTGTAATTGGCGACTGTGTAAGACTTAGGCCAATTGTTATTCTTACTTGTAAAATGCTGTACACAGAAGCTGTTGGTCTTACCTTAATAAATAAATTAATTAATTAAGAGCGCCTAACCCGTAACACTTTCCAATCTTCCCATACATTCATACAACCGCTCCTAAGTAAATAATAATAAAGACATATATTATTATCTAGGTTTGTATTGAAAACCTAACAAAAATTTGTAAAATAAATAAATAAATAAAACTAATCCAGTGAAGACCTCTGAAAATCTGCTATTTTGCGTAAAATTTGGCCACTCACAGCGTTCTCATAAATTTAAAAAGTGACGAAAATATGTTTATTTAAACTTTGCACATTAAATCGAGATTCTGAATGACGAACATTTTCTCCAAAAATCTTGAAAGTTTAAAAAAAAATCACGATTTTCCTAGAACAAGATTTATTTTATGAAATATTCGAGTGAACGACGGAAGTTACCGAATACCAACCGAGCGTTCAGGCGCTATTTCTCTCTTTTCGCGTTGCCTCTTCATCAAAAAATGCGTTAGTTGAAACAATACGCTTTTCAAACATGTTCGCGTTGACACACGTCACGTCAGCGTCAGTTACATCCTTTTATACAATTTATATCATTATTTACAAAATCACATTACCATGTGTACAGTATACGTCACTTTCTGACGTCACCTCAGTAGTCCTATTGTCTCTAGACAAATCAACTTTCACGCAATCATCCAACCTTTCTTCAGTTTTTACAAATTCTTATCAAACAGAAATCAAGTTAGCAAACACGTCACCACTTTAGTGCAGTAATGAAACATTGTTCAACATCAACACTATCAGCCATAAATGATGAAGTCATCCTACAAATTGAGATAAGTGGATCAGCAGAACAGTTAGATCATATCTAAGTTTGAGCTTTTTATGATAGGAAACTAGGTACCATCGCATCTTATGCAGAAGGTAGAGTTAGAACCACTTTTTTCTAATCAACCAACAGAAACTCCAGATACATTTGGTTCTAATTGACCACATTTATTTTTATTGATTTAAACTAGTGCTTGACTGTGATCCAACCTGATGGTAAGCAGTGATGCAATCGTTGATTTTAAGCACTAGTTTATTAAGTGCCTATTCACTCTGGCCTTGAAGACACCTTAATTAGAAACGGACGGGAAGACCGCAGCAGGCAAATTGTTCCTGTCCTTCGATGTAATGTAGGTGCGCGGTATAAACGACGAGGTAAATCGCTTAGTCTGGACCGTAGAGGTTTCAACAACATAAGGATGGATAAATTTAACCAGTTAACCCATCAGACTCCATCAGACATACTATCGCGCTAATTCCTGCCTGATCACTTAAAAAAAAAATTCGCTTAAATCCTGCGGCAGTTGCCAAACCCCACCGCTGAAAGTTTTCGTTTCGAGTGCAAGCAAAAATGAACTTAGCAGTGATAAGGCGGAAATGTTTTTGATGGTACAGCCAGCGTTGAACTATTCAAACACAGAAAAACATAATCTGTCTTCACAGATAGGCCCGGTTTCCACCAAAGCGAAGAGGAGAGGAGACGGGAGATGTGTTGCGAAGCTGGCAGGTTATTTCCACCAAAGCAGAGAGGAGAAGTGTAGCGGAGAGGAGATGTGAGCTGTGAGAGAAGAGAAGCGCGGAGAAGGCAAAGGGGTGCGGGGTGCGCGAGTACGTGCACCGCCCGGCTGGACACTTTTCCGCTCTGCCGCACCGCTTGCTCGGTCTTCGCACAAAAATTCTAAAGAAAAATTAAACATCTCCTCTCCGCTTGATCTATTTCCACCAAAGCTAAGCGGAGAAGAGATGTGGAAATAACGAAATCGGATTGGTTTATTCAAACAAATCTCCGCTCGTCTCGTCTCCTCTCCGCTTTGGTGGATGGCCTAAGTCGGGTAAACTCAAACGCAAGACGTGGCTAATGGCGGGTTTCTGAATTGAGTATTTTGAGTTAAGAACGACTCAAACCATACTTAAATGCAAAATTTTGACAGATTTGCAGGCTAAAGTAGAGTTTGAGTAATTCTCAACTTCAAATGCTTAAATCAGAAATCGGGGGTAAGACTTCTGTTTTTATTTCGCCATTATCTATACAGGCAAGATACACTTTTCCGTATGTGTAAATGTTTGCAATGATTAAATGTTTGTTCTTGTCTTGGTTTTAAAATGTGGGGTACATCCGGTGAGTGATAGAATGGTTACGATTTTAATTAAGTCGGTAGTTCATGTTCTTTTTTTTATTTGCTCTCTTTTGCCCACTACACACGTGAGCCCTGATGGAAAGCGACGATGTGGTCGACTATGGAGCACGCTTGCCTAGAAGTAACCTATTCATTGTTGACTTAAAGATACCCAAGTTGAAGCTACCAGAATATGGACTTCAGTAGGTCATTTCACCCCTTAGCTGTACGCACAATGAATGTGTTTTCTGCACTTTCTGTGCGTATAAGGGCTTGTGCACAACACGTTTTTTAAACGCGCCGTTGACGTGCGTTTGTAGCCGTTTGAAAGTAATCGAAAGTAAGTTAATCAGCTACCTAATGCAGCGTGATTGTTCGAAAGAGGGCAGATGAAGGAAAGCAGGTGGGTTTTAGTCAGTAAAAGTCTTAACTTCTGCTGTACTTCTAAAATGCCTTATCTAATTAATATTTTGTAAGTAAAATCCTGTTCTAGCCGACCAGTAACCGTAATAACCGAATCCGAGTCATCGTCGATGGCGCGTAGTGATTCCAAACGCGTCTCAAAGAGATGTCACATTCTCGTTGTCATCATCAGCCTTTTAATGTTCCCACTGCTAGGACACAGACCTGAGACGGAGAGGGAATGGGCCGTAGTCCACTACGCGGGCCCAGTGCGGGTTGGTGAATGTCACATGTGTTCGAATTTTTGACGATGTTTCACGATGTTTTCCTTCACCGTTTTAGAGAGCCGTGTTGATGAAATAAATTACACAAAGTAATGGGCATGGCCCTTGAACCTGCGACCTACAATTCATAAGTCGGGGCCGTTACCACTCGGCCACCACTGCTCTACTCTACTCGGTTACTCTCGTTGTACCGCATGAAAAAATATTTTTTTCTTTTTCAGTTCTATCCTTGAAGACTGCACATGTTCTAGCAACTATGTAACTCACTCGGACCTAAACAGGTATTATGTAAATAAGCAGATTAGAAACAGGAAAACAGATAAGTCTTTGTATGTAAACGTAGCATGACATTTAAATAAGTAATTGCATCTTTGTGTGTTTACAATTTTGTACGTACTTACAGTCAGGGCTCAAAAGTGCTGTTGCACTCTACCGACACTAAAGTATGTAAAATTTCTATGTAAAAGAGGGTCAATGGATCATTACCCATTTAGTTTGTAGCATAGAATCTAAAATTTTGAATAAACTAGTTGCAGAACACTGGAATTTTACTACAAAGAAATTTTAGACAGTTTAGCATTGTTAGAGTACAACTGCACTTTTGACCCCGGACCGTACATGGAATACATCACACTGGTAATATAAAAGCGAAAGTTTGTAGCTATATTTTGTTTGTACGTGTGCGTGTTTGTTTGTTACACCTTTACGCTAAAACAGCTGAATGTATTTTGATGAAGTTTGTCACACGGATAGGCCATGTTCTGGAATAGAACGCAGTCGGGTAAAAACGTGGAAAAATCCGCTGGCAGTTAGTAGATTATATAGCACGGTTTTTTTTAGGTGGGAAATCATCCAATGTCTTCTCCCGCTCTGGGTGAAGCGGGAGGGCGTGTTAGAATTTTACTGACTAAAATCCACTCCTGTTCCTTCTTTGGCTTCGTTCCAGGGCCCCGGGGTTCACTTTCACATAACCCATGGCCCGGATTATGTACCACGATGTGTCTTTGTTCCTGGTTCTTATTTGTAAATGTTTGACACCTGTATTAAACTGTCATCACTAAAATTAGAGCCACAGCTACTGCTCACTTCAAGTTCAATTCACCTACATTTTCAAGGTGGGATTATACAAAACCGCAACACAGGTTGAGGTGGATTCATCAGTAATTCAGAAGGGACTGTAAGATGTAAAGAGGTGAACATTTAAATTGACGTGTGGGTTTCCTTCAATGGACTTGATTGCGGTTAAGACAAAAATTAGTGCATTTTAGCTGGTTTTGAGCGGAGAGAGAGACTAACCTATATTTCTGGAATCGTCCGGAACTTTTGACTTCGATGAGGCCATATTGGTTAAGTCTAAGAAGATTCACGGATTTGTTTCCAATCTACAAAATACGTATTAAACAAAGTTAGCTATTCAAAATCAAAATCAAGTCTCACGTTAGGGATTCCTTTTTCTCAATGTCAATAGTCGACATAATTGTCACCACAATCCTACAAAAGGTCGGAAATAATATAACAGTAGTTTTTTAACAAGACCGAGGTTTATTACACGTCTTAAAATGACAAATATAACAAGATTTTACCTGTCGATTTTTTACTGATTTGTCAGTTTTATCCAGCTGCGACAATTCTACAATTTTGTAATTTTTTGACATAATAATTGTCAGCTACAAGGCCGGTAAATATCTGTTAAAGAGACAGTAAAAAATACCCATAGATTTATTGTGTAAAATTTTTGTTACTATTTTATTCTATTATATTCCATTCTATTCTAAAAGTTTGACTAAATGTCTTATTTTATTGCGAATGGAAAATAGGTAGGTATATTAAAGTATCATCACCGAAGTACCTTTTACAAGCGCAGAGGTACAACGCACCTTGACATGCTAACGCAAATAATATAACAACGACTATTAAATAACACTTAAACGAGTCTCCGAAGTAATAAATCATTATTGAAAAGGCGCATTGTGCTGTTTGTAAACTTCAGTCTATTCATACTGAGTCAAAATCCACTAGCCCAGGTAAATATGTGTTTTAATGACTCAAACTCGAAAAAAATGGATGACTATAAAATACATCGTTAAATTTTGGTCGTTTTAATCCCGTGGAGGATCGATTCGGTATATGAAACACTATTGATTTAATAAAGATAAAATTAAAAAAATAAAATACTTTAATTAATATAATATACGCATATACGGAATTAATTTCTTTAAGTAAACGAGTCAATGACCTTGTAGGGAGTTGTCGGTCGTTGCGTATAGAAATCAATTTCGTACATGCGTAAATTAATTCGAGTTTAAAAAAAGAGCTTTATTTTTCATGTTAATCTTTATTAATCGATAAAATTTCATTTACCGAATCGACCCTCCGCGGGATTAAAACGACCAAAATTTAACGGTGTATATTGTCTCTGGAAACCGTGTCCTATTCGCCAGGGTACTCCATTTCGTTTGGCTCTTCAATCCCCATAGGAGACAGAAGAGCTGACGAGACGTAATTGGTCGTGGATGTGCGACCCTCGCTGAATAAACGCGATGTTTGTCGGATATTTCCGTCGTAAGGTTAAAAGGTTAACCAATGCAATAGTCAGTGTTAATATGAGGAAAAACCAAAGGAAACAATTGATCAAGCTACCTCAGAGCATCTACCGTAAAAACGAAAGGCGACCTTCCCATTAATGGCTTATCGTGACTTAGCACACTATATTTCTGCTATGCACACAACTTTAATTTAGAAACCCCATCAAAACAACAATAGTTCGCATATTAATCATTGTCACCTTGAGTAGTCGAGCCATGATTCTAGTACGTAGTATACATGGTGATAAAGTACCTACACCATAATAAGGGTCGCCGCAGACGAGCCACACGCGACAGCTAGAAGTGGCCATAAAGTTTCAAGCGCGCGACAGCCACACGTGGCCGGTGGCTGCTACTTTCTTACAAGCTTTTATTTAGGTTCCCCTGTCCCAATGTTTGTCTGTGATCAAATCTTGCAAATTAAATTTGATCCACTTCCCGGTTAGGGGCCATTCAAGTATTACGTAAGCACTAAAGGGGGTGGGGGGCCTTTCCTTTGCTTATTTTTGATGACATGGGAAATGGCGGGGTCTGGATTGTGATTATGACAGCATTACTTGTAACTTTTACTCATTAAAGTAACTGATAGCGAAACCAGAGCAAATTGAAAAATGCATGTAGGTACCAATGTTTACATAAGCATGGGGTGGGGGTGAGAGCTTTGCTTACTTTTGCTGACGTGGGGGGAGGGGAGGTTAATATTTTCCAAAAATCTGCTTACGTAATACTTGAACGGCCTTACCTATTGAACTGAAATTTTGCATGCATGTGTAAATCAGATGACAATGCAAAATTATCATGACATGGGAGTTGATCTGATGATGGAAAGGGAAGGTGGCCATAGGAACTTGATACTTAAATGACACAACCCTATCGAGTTTGGGCTCGTATGATTCGTCTTGACGAGTACTTTGGTGCTAGATGGTAACCAGGGTCTGACGATGGAACTGGAAGATAGCAACTTGGTAATAAGAGCAATAAGATGACCGTATCGTATTTGACCTTTTTGTAATGGTCTTGATGAGTATTAATTATATACCTACAACAAAATTTTAATCATTTTAATTCCGTGGAGGGTCGATCCAGTACATGAAACACTATCGATTTGTAAAGATAAAATAAAAAAATAAAGTACTTTTTTTCTAAAACTCGAATTAATCTACGCATGTACGAAAATTAATTTCTTTAAGTAAAGATCAGCTGATCGAGTGCAATGACCTGTAGATAGTACGCAACGACCATCGACTTATGGCAACGACCGACAACTACCTACAGGTCATTGGACATTTAGCCGTTTATATGGATGAGTCGTGTATAATGTATAGCTTTTATGGCGCGGTATGTATACCGCGCCATAAAAGGTTGCTATGAAAAAAAAATTATCATTGAAAACTTGTTTAACCTATGTGCTCGAAGAAGATTTACACGCACGAGTGGCGTGTGGCGGCGTTTTATGTTTACATCTAGAGGCCGGTGCTGACCACAAGAACCACAAGAAGAAGTAAGCAGCGGCAATTTGTAGCATGTGAGGGCTGCAGTCAACCATAATGATATGAGGCGACTTCGTATTTAACAAATAAAATTACAAGAAATATGCCAGTGGAGGCGTTTTGTGGTTATGGCCAGTAGCCCGTGTGCGGCGATCCTAAATATAGGTGATTTGATAATCGTTGATGTCATTCTCATGTACCTATATACAGATATTATTTTATGTCATTTGGACCTTGCATAATGCTAATCATGATTCGTATCGGTTGAGACATGCTATTGAAGACTGAGATGCTGTTTATTTCTTATTCTTATCTGTAAGCTATATTACTGTTAAGTTTCATCCAAATCTGCTCAGCTGTTTGAGCGTCAAATTGTTGAAACCTATTTTTGTGACATGACTGTGAATTTTGTGAATTGATCAAGAATCATGACATTTTTTTGTGGTGGTAAATCCTCAAATAACTTAAGCGAAAGAGCATCATCAATAGTATTCGTCGCAAAGTTGTATGGCAAATTTTTCAGCGCCTCTAGCGGTCACTTGCAGAACCAAAATTTGCCATACAAAATATTTACGGCGTCGATATCGAGTAGCGACGAATACTATTGCTTAAAACTCATGGTAGAGGTACTGTTCACCGTACAGCCTGCTAACTGCAGGCAGGCTGGGTCGAATCCTACTGGGGCCAAGGGTCTGCTTCTGAAAGGAAGGCTCGGCCCTGGTATGAAATGCAACGAAGGAACGGGGTGAGTTTTTAGTCAGTAAGATTCTGACACTACTTCCCGCTCTGCCCAAGGGCGGGACATGTCATTGGATGATTTTACCTACCATAAAAAAAGGCCTCAGGTAAGATCCGACCAGTTTTTATTATTTATTCGTATTATAAAAGGATTAAGCGTCTGTCTGTCAGTTGTATTCGCTTTATTTTATTTCAAACTAAAGTTTATTATAACAACTACAAACAAGAAGAAAAACCATTAGTTATCTCGGTTGTCGTGTCTTAAGTTTATCTCGGAAAATAAACATTACGTTCGTATACTAGATAAAATTGAGAATTTCTGGAGAAGTATGAATAAGATTTTATTTAAAACTCGGTATTACTAGAATAAGAGCAGTGGTGGCCGAGTGGTAACGGCCCCGATCTACGAGTCGTAGGTCGCGGGTTCAAACCCAACCAGGCGCATTACTTTGTGTAACTTATTTCATCACCACTGCTCTCAAAACGGTGAAGGAAAACATCGTGACGAAACCGGCTTGTCCTAGAACCAAAAATTCGAAGACATGTGACATCCACCAACCGGCACTGGGCCCGCGTGGTGGATTACGGCCCATTCCCTCTCCTAGAGAGGAGGCCTGAGTCCCAGCAGTGGGAACATTAAAAGGCTGATGATGATGATGATGATTACGAGAATAAACAACCTGTCTTTCAGGATTTAAAAGCCTAGACCAGGTAGCTAGAGGAAACGGGAGTAGAGAACGGTCTAATAGACACCACTTGAATCATTTTTTAGGGTTCCGTATCCAAAGATAAAATCGGGTACCTATTGGTTATGACTCCGCTGTCCGTCTGTCTATCATCAGACTGTATCTTATAGCTAGACAGTTTTTTTTTTTTTTATGGTAGGTAAAATCATCCAATGACAAATCCCGCCCTTGGGCGGAGCGGGAAGTAGTGTCAGACTCTTACTGACTAAAAACCTACCCCGTTCCTTCGTAGCCTATCGTGCCGGGGCCGAGCATTCCTTTCGGAACTAACCCATGACCCCAGTAGGCTTCGACCCTGCCTGCCTGCAGTTAGCAGGCTGGGCCTCTTCGGTGTGCTGACAGCTCCTTGAGGCGCGCGGAAACAGAACGCGCCGTCGACGACTTATAGCTAGACAGTTGAAATTATCACAGATGACGTATTTCTGTTGGTGCTATAAGAACAAATATTAAAAACCAGAATAAAATAAATATTTAAGTGGGGTTTCCATATAATAAACGTGATTTTTTACGTTTTTTTTGCTAAGTACCTGTTTACGGAGACGCGGCGCGTTGGACGGTCCGTTGTACATTGCCATATGTTTGTGTCAACGCGTGCGATGAAGCGGCCCGCTGCTGCAATGTACGACGGACGCCCAACGCGCCGCGTCTCCGTAAACGAAGCCTTAGGATGGCACGGAACTCTTCGTGCACGAGTCACAAAGTTATTATAGACTAAGATGAAGAACAATAGAAACACAAAACATACATTAATCAACCAACTGTAGTGGAACTTTCCAACAAAGGAAGACTCGTGAACGTGATCAAAACGCGTGTTTGTCCACCAATTGTCAGTTATCACTAATTATAAGACCACCAAGACACCACAAAATCAACATAAATTAGAATAAAACGACACACGAAAAATTATCAATCAGCGAAAACCGGTTCGCCAGTCTATTACGAACTCTGTAGTACATTACATCACACATAGAAATAAAGCGAGTCCGTTCTGTGTCAATTATGTGACCTTCAAGGCTTGAGGTCTGGCAGCCCACGTTGAGAAATTTCATTAATGCTTGTGGGAGGGACGTGGTGTGCGGGGATCCTACGCGAGCCTGGAGGTTGGTGCAAAGGACGCTGGGGACCGTTTATAGGTCATGGAGATAAACAACAATGGCGGTCGACGCGTCACCATGTCCTCGGGCCTTTTACCATGATGTATTAAAAACAATATCTGCAATCAGAACTTCTGTGATTCTTTGAAACCGAGAGGGTATCTCATTCATCTGGCCTAGTTTTTTCTTTACAATTTGATACTTTTTTTATATGTAAGTTTTCTCCGATCACTAAGGGCTGATTTCATCATTCAATATAAAAACTTAGTTCAACTAAACTGAGCTCAGCGTAATCTAGTTTAAAGACCCGTGTCGTAAACATGGGCGAAAACAAAAGAATTGAAACTGAGTTTAGCGTAAACTAGGTTCAATTCATCGCGGTTAAACGCAAAATGAAGGTATAATCTCGATTTGTCGCTCAAACTGCGTTTTGTTTGAACGAATCGCGATTAGTTTATTGGTGAATTTGGCTCTAAATGTATCAAAGTTATTTGCGCCTAGTGGCTTAAGAGACAAAATAGATAAGTACGAAAGCTAGGCCAGATGAATGAGACGTTCTCTCGGTTTCAAAGAATCAACCACTACTGGGCGTCATAACGCCACTCATTTTCCGGTTTTCCCGGATCAATATTTTTTTTTTTCATGATTTTCTGAAAGTCCTACACTATTAAAGTAGCTATATTATATTTAAAAATCAGTGTAACTTGATATCAAAAATAGTTTCAGTAATATCTGGGTTCAGTTTAGGCCGTCAAATGAATCGCATTAAGCGCTCGTGGTGGGGACTCGTCTTTCCCAGGAGATTCCTAGGCAAGTACGATTGTAGGTACCTACACCTCTGCCTGCCTCTTCAGTAAATAAACGCGTCATACATATAATGTTTTAGTGGATGAACTATTTTTAAATAGTTTTCTTAGGCTGAGATTTTATTGAGAACGATAAAAAAAAAACAATGATAGCTACAGAAAATATTAATACATACTTATTACATGATTTAACATTTGCATCACTGCTTACCATCAAGTGGGATCGCAGTAAAGCATTCATTTATATCAAACACAAAAAATAGTAAGTTCTACTTTCAAATCTGACCAAAATCTGTAACTGGTATGTAAATAAGACTATATTTTAAGATAAGATATAAGACTATTTAATAAGACCGCCTATTGTACACTTACTTTTTTTATAAATGTTTGTCCTTTAATAAGGTAAGGTGTACAATAAATAAATAAATACGAGTAAATCTGAGGACTTCAGAAAAGTCCTGTCTGACATTCTAGTTTGTAATATTTGATCAAAATCCGTCAGATGAAAGAAAAACTATTGCAGGTCAGTTGAAAAAGTCTCGATTCTAATACATGCAGGCGTACAGCTGATTCTGTCACAATCAGCTGTCATTTCACAACTCACGATTGGACTCACACTTTTACACATCATAAAAAACATCGTAAAAAATATTGATATTTGACGAATACAGTTAGTTGAAGGTATTTTGGCGGTCCATACATATATGGGATAAGGTCATGGTTTATTATATCCACTAATATTTTGCTTCGACTTATTTGTAAATAAGGTTTTAAGTTAATCATGCATAATATTTATAAAGACTTCAGCAAATAAATAGTTTACAAACATTTTAGCCAAATTATTCCAGTCATACTCGAGTCACTTAGTGGCACATTTAGCCATAAATTTTTAGGGTTCCGTGTCCAAAGCAAAGGGTAAAAACGGACTCTGCTGTCCGTCTGTCTGTCACCAAACTGAATCTCATGAACCATGATAGCTAAACAGTCGAAATTTTTACAAACTATATATTTCTGTTGCCGCTATAACAACAAATACTAAAAACAGAATAAAATAACAACAAACGTGATTCTTTTGCCGTTTTTTGCTACGGACGTTACCGAACCCTTTGTGCGTGAGTCCGACTCACACTTGGCCGGTTATTATGTACATACATAGTTCGTTCGGCCCTAGAGCGGGAGAAGTAATTATATGATTTTCCACAAAAAAACAAACCTGCCTACTCTTCGGTATACCTCTGCCTACACTTTACATTACCACATAACATCGAGTCGGACGATACAAATAACATTGTAACAGTGTACTATAAACAAGTTATCATCCACGTAATTAACGTTAATGAAGACAAAAGGGTTAATGACGACAGCTGACAGGAGATTAACCGACAGCTGTGTACGTGACCGGTGGCTTACGTCTGATACGCTTATTGGGGAGCCAGCACACGTGGCGAGATCAATCAGAGGCCCTACCGCGAGCCTGACAACCTCAATTGAACTGTCAAAGAGATTTAGCTATATAGAGTGTACAGTTCAGCGTTGCCAGATTTTTTCTAAACCAAGTCGGGATTTTGAAACTTTTTAGTAAAAAAAGCGGGATTCTTTCGTCGAAAGCGGAACATAGTAAAAAAACTTGTAAAGAAGACGGAAGTTTTTAATTTTTTTTTGTTTGAATTTTCTACGTGGTAATTTAATAAAAATATGATAAGTATTTAAAATCAGATTTACCCTATCGGCGGGCAGCCAGTTCACTTTGTCTGTGCCACCCGGCCGAGCTTCCTCAGCACGCTGCACACACGGTCGAGTTATCCCCTAAAAGCGGGACTGAAGCTGTCCCGCGCGGGGCATTTAATTTTGATTTAAAAATCGGGACGTCCCGCCAAAATCGGGACGTCTGGCAACGCTGGTACAGTTACATCATTCTGTAAGCCCCAGGGGTTCTTTTTTTCAATGTGTAAAAATCATCCAATGACAAATCCCGCCCTTGGGCGGAGCGGGAAGTAGTGTCAGACTCTTACTGACTAAAAACCTACCCCGTTCCTTCGTTGCCTATCGTGCCGGGGCCGGGTATTAATTTCGGAAGCTGACCCATGACCCAAGCAGGCTTTGACCCTGTCTGCATGCAACTAGCAGGCTGGGCCTCTACGGTTTGCTGACAGCTCCTTGATCCAAAGCCAGTTGAGATCTCGGTATGCTAATGACTGAAGCAATCCGTCGATAAGTGGACAAATTGTTGTTATTAATATTTCAATTCTACCTGAACTTAGCGTGAGTGAACATGATATGAGCGACTGTGCGCACGTCAGTCGTGGTTCTGATCACAGCAATATTTGATTGTCTAGAGGTCATTTAGGAGTTTGATTATAGTCAGGTGTGGCGTACCTATGCCATCTGATATACACAATTAGATTTTAGTCGTTTTAATCCCGCGGAGGGTCGATTCGGTAAATGAAATACTATCGATTTGTAAAAAGAAAATAAAAAAGTAAAGTCCTTTTTTTAAAACTCGAATTAATTTATTTCTTTAAGTAAACATCAGCTGAGCGAGGCCAGTGAACTGTAGGAAGTTAGTACGCAACGACCAATAACTACCTACAAGGTCATTGATTCGTTTACTTAAAGAAATTAATTTCGTATATGCGTATATTAATACGAGTTTTTGAAAAACAATACTTTTTTTCTTTTCTTTACAAATTGATAGTATTTCATGTATCGAATCGCCCCTCCGCGGAATTAAAACGACCAAAATTTAACAGTGTATATCATTAACTAGTATCCTTAAATGACGAGACTTGGCTGTAGCTGCGTTGATGAATAGTAAGCCTGGCCTAAAGTATTTAGACTTAACGAGTTGAATGGCAATCTTCTAATGTAACTTAGCGTGTCAACCACGCTATCCTACCCTACAAAACTACACTTCTAGACGTTCGTAAGTACGTCCTGTTTTCCAAGCCTCAACAGCCAATATTTTGTCAACATACCATGTTTTCAAACGCATTACTAAGACCTAGATATTAACTAAAAACGATTGCATTCTCCACATACTTGCATTACAAACGCCTTTCTAAATAACGAAGCTGAACAACACTAGTTTTCGTCACATCACTAGCACTTATCACTTTTGACACTGCACTGGGCACGTGGGGACGTGGTCGACTAATTGTAGAACTCGATTAATTTGTGAATTTCGGTGTTCACCGACTGCGGGGCCACGGCACGTGTGGACGCGGCAAAGCGTTTACCGACACTGGTTTAGTTAGACGCCAGCGGTTCGTGCCGACAGGGTCCAGTGTTGCTATTGTTAGAAATTAAATACGTACGCTCAGGAAAATTTTGGAAATGCAAAAGGTTTTTGTGGCGTGATGAAAATCAATTAGATTTTTAGAATAGTTTATGCGTAGATGCTGTATGTATCTTAGGTATGGGTAACATTAATTAGCCTTGGTACGGAGAAATGAGGAACATTTGATTTATTTTTAATGAAGTAGTTGTAGATCGAAATTTTGAAGATTTCGATAAGGGCAAGACGATTAAGAAAACCTTGTGAAAACAAAGACCTTTTGAAAGAAGAAAGAAAAAACGTTTATTCTGCTTAAAATAGACGCACAAATTATTTACAAAAAACAGTTTCCCGTTTTTTGCGGACTTTAATTACATCGCATTACTTGAAAATTTATGTACACTCCATCTGTTTAGGTAATTAACTAAAGGTAAACAATCTTCACATGTCTTTTATCTAAAAATGTTTACAATTAGCCATTTACCTAAATCCATGTTAAGTAATTAACTAAATTTAAATCTTTGCATGTCTTCTATACGACTTTTTTAAAATAAAAAGACATATCAAGATTGTTTGAGTTTAGTTAACTGCCTAAACCGATGGAGTTATAGCTGCCAATGGTTTGTATGACGATGCCAAAGGCAGAATTGTATGGAAAAGGGAGATGGAGGCCTTTAGCCAGCAGTAGGACGAAATCGGCTAGATACATACATACACATGATGACATTATCACTTCTCAAAATATTTCACTTTTTTTTTATAGTTGGTAAAATCATCCAATGACAAATCCCGCCCTTAGGTGGAGCGGGAAGTAGTGTCAGACTCTTTCTGACTAAAAACCTACCCCGTTCCTTCGTAGCCTATCGTGCCGGGGCCGGGTATTCCTTTTTACCCAGCAACGGTAATACAAAGTACAATAAAAAAATAGTACAAAGAAAAATTGTACAGTTCAGTCTGGCAACCCTTTTCACGTGGGAGCACACGTTAATGTGTCATTAGAAGTACTCGACGGATGTTGTCGGTTACGTGCGGTGACTTTCGACTACACTCACATGAGAACATGCCATGGAACACCATAGAAACACATTGTTATGTAGTCCTAGTAGCTTGATCTTTACCATGCGAATAGTTAGATGGGTTACCTATGATAAGTTCGAAAAACGTTTGACCGAATTTCTTTTTTTTTTTATTTCATCGAAGTCACGTCTGCCACTGTATTAGTTGACCTATTCTCAATTCGAATTACACCAACGTTTCATTTGGTCGAAAAACTTTTCACCGATGTTACACTTAGCGGAACTATCATTGTTCGAAGTATTATGTTTCCGAACCTACATTATACCACCATGGAAGGTTTTCTGTCTCTGCTCCGGCGCTGCGGGGTTTGGGCGGTTATTATATATAGCAGTTGTTACTGCTATTAACAACAGTTATTGGCATTTTTTTCTTTAAATAATTTATTTGGTGCGCTTATTTTGAACGCTAAAGTTCGCAGAGCATAACTTCAGACGCGCCAAGATCCGTCGGCCGTACTGTAAATCTCAGTAAGATATAGAAAACAATATTTTGAAAAGCAATTCAACTTTTTAGATAACGCCGTCTCTGAGATACATGTCATTGGCTAAAGTTCAGTGGCATTGCCAGTAATGGTACAAAATTTCAATATTTTCGAGACATCTTGGAGTCTGAACTGTTTGTATCGAAAGACGTCCTCCAGCCAGATAGATGACCTGAAAAAGGTTGAAACGACTGGGTCAACGAATAACTTTGAAGTGAATGTCCCCAATAGTGTTGTATAGGTGTCCCGATTTGTGTGGGAAGTCTCTGTTTTCAGATGTCTGGTGAGACGTCCTGGTTAACCCTTCCTTGGGGCGCCAAAGGTTTCGATTTTTCACTAATTTCTTTAGTCAGTTAAATTACTAATTTAGACGTGTAAAACTTCATCATCGTCATAAACGGCTTTGACTATCAAACTTTTATTTAGTTTAATATAAAAGTGTTCAAATGTATGCTTTTAGTTTATTTGTTTTAAGGAGTGTTTTTATAATTATAATACCTAAAGTTGAGTATTTAAAGCATAAAATATATTGAAATAATATTTTATGTTCATGGTACTTAAATATTATTTTAGGTTAGGTTGTTTAACCTTTCAGGCACAAGTGTACCGAATTTGGTACACCTCGGTACTAGCTAACTTAAACCGTATTTATACGAAATAAGGTTTAAATTAACTGGTATGAGGTGTACTATATTTAGTACAGTGGTGCCTAAAATGACGTTAAAATATCATGTCATAATTTTAGATCGCTGTACTGTAGTTTTATAATACATTTCATCGATGGCTTATTACCAATCTTTCTTGGACACGTGATGCCCTGCACTGAGATAATCAAAATCCGATTTAAAAAAAAAAACAACATGATTAATGAAACTGCAATGCAAATGTCGATATTTGTGTCGTATCGAATGTCCTCTGTGATATCAACGGTAACACGATCAGTTACGTAGTTATGCGTGTGTTTGTAAAACATAAATCCGAATGTTAATCTGGGCGTGGCAGATAAAGTATATCGCGTATTAATTTCATTATTAAATAAACGTGGAACAATACAATAATACATTTGTATATTACAAAGGCATAATATGTTTATTTTGTGTGCACATATAAGTCTACTTTTGTTAAATCCATTGCAAAACGAAGAGCAGTGGTGGCCAGGTGGTAACGGCCCCGACTTACGAGTTGTAGGTCGCGGGTTCAAACCCAGCCAGGCGCATTACTTAGTGTAATTTATTTCATCACCACTGCTCTCAAAACGGCGAAGGAAAACATCGTAAGGAAACCGGCATGTTCTAGAACCAAAAATTCGAAGACATGTATAAAAACTCGTTGCCTTAGCGGTCACAATTCTTAAGGGAAGACTATTTCAATTGGGAGGACTGTATAAAGACAAACTCAAACTGTTCACTTACTTTTATTAATTACATTAAGAACAAACAACTATGTGATACTTAATTATTACAGTACTCAAAGCTACTATTCCTATCGACTCTCCCAATCGTCCCTCCGGGAACGAATGCCCTTGCGCGCTCAAGTTCTTAGCCAAAAACCCCCGTGCGTTCCGCTCTCTCATTGGCCCACGATATCAGGTGATCCCAGAGTCGTGGTCCAATCGTTAAGTCACTTATTACCCCATTCATTCTAACGATCAATATTAGATCAAGGGTTAACATTTCCAAACAGCAGAAATAAATAACTTATATAATATAGCTTAGGTATTACTTAAAACATTATTGTTTATATAAAACAAGAATCCTTAAAATTTTAACTCATTTTAACAATTATCTTTAAAAACATAAGGCACTATTTATTATCAAGAACAAAACCTAACAATCGTCCGTCCTGACATCGTGTGCGGCCCTGCACACGGCTCCAGGTGGAAACCTAACAATCGGACTTTTAATTGGTTGTTGAATTTATAACAATAATAATTAGTATCTATTACTAGTTGTTTGAACTTAATACAATAATGTCAAAGTCAAAATGTTTTTATTTCATATAGGCCTACATGGGCACTTATAAAACGTCAGAAGCTAGTGCACGGTTCCAAATTGGTCGTTTCCTATGGAGAAGAACCGGCAAGAAACTCCATGGTTACTCTTTTAAAAAAAAGGTTTATATTACAATATTTTCATATTACAGTATTCATTAATAAATTATGTTAGGACAATGTAGACCAGTCAATATTGTACCAGAAAGCACAACAAAAATAATCATAAAAAAGTGAGTCATGATAAGAATTAATCTAAGAATTTGCGGAGTCTACAGTGTTCTCACATTTACATTATAGGTAGAAAGAGACATTAACAAACTTTTTTCTTTTTTTTTAACTTTCAATTTCAACCAGCAATCGATTTGCTGGATCGAAACAATTTGTACGAGCCACGCTGTACCTTGAACCAATACTCTCACTGTTGGGCATTATAACCCCAACACAAAGTGAACCCAAACGATCGATTAATTGGGTCACAAAACATCTAAGAGTAAGTTCACGACCGATCGATTTATGTCGTGAACAAACCAAATCCCTGAACGATCGATTAATCAGGGTGCCCTAATATCCTGAACGATCGATTAATCAGGATGCCACGCGGCGCCCGCACGAGCCGATCGATTTATGCTCGTGATGGCAGCCGGAAGGACTTACTTTATCACTTTATTCATCACCTAACGACGCCCGCACGAGCCGATCGATTTATGCTCGTGATGGCAGCCGTAAGGCTTTGCCACTTTTACATCAAGTCACGAACCGATCGATTCTCGCGTACTTGATCTGTAACAACGGATAAAATTCTGTACATAATAAATGGTCTATTATATTAAAACAAAACATTAAAAAAAAACAACAACAAAACACAACATAATAAGTAAGGTACTCGTATTCTAACTGGAATTACTCCCGCATTATTATCGTCACTATTGTAACTATCATCTACGTCTTTTCTGTCGATGCGATCTCTAGAGCGGTTACGTGGAACCACGGCTTCATGCGATCTGCAGCAACCGTTGTCGAACGTCTACTCTCTGTATCAACTAGCCCCGGTATTGGTGCCACAATACGGGTGTAACAGTCCATATCTAGAAATTTGCTAACACGTTACGGTCCTACAAAGGAAGGCATAAGTTTTTTGCTGTTTCCGTCTTTTACTGAAACCAGTCTTTATTATTGTATTAAACCCTATTAATTTTAAGTTCTTTATGTAATTTTATTTTTGGTGTACAATAAAGAATACATCTATCTATCTATCGAATGCTTAACGCTCTCAATGAATCGAGAATGGTGGGATTGTACCGCTCGACTTGGAGCTGGCTACCGCATTTAAAACATGTTTTATGCCTTTGTTTAGGCCAAATCGCTTGTATGTATGCGAGGCAAAACAAATACCACAAGCGCTCATGAGACGTTCAGGGTTTCTAAACGTACTAAAGATGTCTTCTGGAATCCTAGTTACATTTTGGGTGTTCGTGTTTATAACGGGTCTTAGGAAGCAAAATGTTGTAAAACCGTCCACAACTACAAACAGGTGAGTCAAACCTTTATTTGGCTTCACAAAGGGTTATAGCGAAGTAACCTAATGACATAATTTTGACTAATGTACTGTAGGCATTTTTCACCTAGTTAACTATTTTGAACGTCTGTTATCCTACGTAGCTTGGAGTCACGTAACTGTAGCGTATGAAACCAACTTCACTACTAATTGTCATTATTACTGGAAACTGATCTTCGAGTGATTCTGACGATCTGACAAGATTTCGAGACAATGCACTAACATGACTCATTTTAGTTCTAGCTCTTTTCCTGTAATGTCAGCCACCACCATGCTATCCTTGGTATCGAGTCCCGCTTTGAAAGTGTAGAACACAGAAAGCCGCAATCAGTGATAACTTTGAACTCATTTCATAATTAATATAATCTAAACTTATGAAGGTAGCAAACCATTGCTAGGGTTTCTAACTCATAATGGTGGAAATTCTTTTCTTCCGGAGAAGTCTGCCGACTATAGTATGATACAGAATGAAAATTCTCGAAGTCTTGCTTTCGTTGAAGAACAATTCCACTGATTCCTAACCTAATTGTATTTGTGTGTAATTCTATTTCAGCAGCAGGGTCATATGTCTATTGTATTAGCAGCAAAAACTCAATAAGCTATCACTGTTAACAACAAGTTCGGGACAAGGCAATTCATCCCTAATATTATACAATTGCAATTTACTTTTATCTTTGTAGACTGCTATGTAAGATTGCTCTGTGAATAATTGTACTATAAGCACAGGGACCTCTATAAGATATTTGGGCACTACTTAACAAGCAGCTCTAGCCTCCACCTCATAGACAATCATGTCAAGAGTCAGATTTCCTAGCGACTGGACTACGTTGTTGCCAAATCCTTTCAATAGTGTAGATACATTATCGCGAGTTACTCCTAGTTGGCTGGCAATAGTTTCCCTAATCAGAGTAACGTCACTCCTAAAATCTATAAAAGTTCTAACTATTACTTACTCGAACAACTATTTACTTTTACCTCTTTTATGAACTTAGAACCAGGATAATTGCCTATATGTGCGTTTTTTTGTCGTTTATAAAATCGTTTTCTGCGCTGTACCACTAACGTTTGTCAATCTGTCATCTGATTATCTGTAACATTTTTCCGCGATGTGGCCAATCTTATTTATTTATTTATTTGCATTCATGTCGTTTACAAGGTCTTGTTATATAATATAAGTTTCGTACATGAACCCTGCTAGGGCACCGCAACATTTTATGTATCTTAATTTGTATTGCATGCATTATTGTAAAAGTTATTTAGTTAAATATTATTATCACATTATCAATTACTATGCTATCATTTCATTATTAATTTATTTATTTTGAACATTTTATTACATTTCTACATTTTTACATTGCGTCAAATTTCAAATATTGATAAATTTTTTTTAGAATGTCAATTTTTCAAATAATATCGTCAAATAGTGTAATCAATATATTAGCGTAATTTCAATTTAGAAACTCATTAAGGCTATAATAACACTTTTGTATTAAGTGCATTTTAAGTGTGTTTATAAATTTATTGTCAAATTCTATGTCTTTAATTTCACTGGGTAATTTATTGTAAATTTTTATGCACATTACAAGAGGTCCTGAGTGATACATAGCTAGTTTTGAGCTCGGTACTGCTAATTCATTTTTTTTACTCTTAAGGAGCGTTGTTGCCTTTGATTCTTAGCTAAAGGGAATAACGACACATGCTTTCTTACAAACTTGCTTACTTCCAAAATGTATATGCTTGTTAGGGTGAGCATTTTATATTTAATGAAATGAGGTTTACAGCTCTGCATTTGGTCTATGTTCGCAAGAATTCTCACACATTTTTTTTTGTAAAATGAAGAGTTTTTCAACGTCTACGCTATTTCCCCACAATTGTAACATCCATTAGTGTGGCTTGGTCGGTTACCAGAACTACTGCTCGCTGTTTTGGAAAATTTAAGATTATCCAAATTTCTATTATTAGCGTAAAAACGGTCCCGACCAGATTGATTATAGTCCCTATTGCTGAGTAAATACTGTAACAGCTGATCGGGTTGGGTACAACTCAGTGCTAAAGCTCCTGATTTGAGTGTTTTATTTGCATTCTGCCGCGCGGGTACCTACTATATCGCATTGATTCACTAGACTAAGTTTTTCATAGTAATAAACCTCAATGGATTCGTTATATCTGCTCTTTCTCCTAATCATATCTTCCAAGGTCTGACCGTAATTCTGTTCACACGGAAACGCGCTTAGTAACTTCTCTTGCAATTCTTGCCAAGTAAATAGGATGGTATGTAGACTTTCGTACCACGACTTGGCCAGACCTTGCAACTTTTGCATTGCAAAATGAGCGGTGGTGCTTTCATCCCAACCGTATACCGAAGCGCACTCATTCACTTTTCTTAACCACACGTCTATTCGCTGGTTTTTGGACGAGGGATCAAAGTTCGACAATATATTTTCGTGGTTAATTTTCTGTAGTGGTTGGGCTGCGTCTTGGTTTACAGGTGGAGATGTGAGAGCACTTCTCAAGTCCCTAATAATATTAAACAAATCTCTTTTCGAAAAAGAAAGACTACGTGACCTTTCAATCCATTCCACGCGGTTGTGCTGCCGTGGTCCGCGCTCCGCACGTTGCTCTGCACGTGGCTCAGCATCCCGGCCGTATCGATGCCATGGAGATGCTGCGGGGACGGTTGTTCGCTTGGGGCTCGTCGCTACGACGCGATGCGTGGTGCAGATCTTCGTTGGCGCGTACACGGTCGCACTCCTGCCGTACTTCGTTCTGTAGTCTGCGCTCCGCGCGTTGCTCTGCACGTGGCTCGGCGTCCCGGCGCCGTGTCGATGCCGTGGAAGCGCTGCGGAGACGGTTGTCCTCACGCGGCTCGTCGCTGCGACGTGTTGCGAGGTGCAGGTCTTCGGCGGCGCGTACACGGTCGCGCTCACGCCGTACTTCATTCTCCAGCACCCGAAGCCGCTCTCGGCTCAGCTCGATGTCTGGCACGGGGCTTCGACTTCGCAGCCCACTCCGGCTCCTCGTGGCGGAGTGCAGCTCTCGGTGACCCGGAGTCACAAGCCTTCGTTGACCCGATGACTGTAGCATTGTCTGAAACTCACGGTAAAGAAACTTGAGAGCCGTATAATGAAGTTGTGAATAAGAAGTTACTAATTGCCGATGGTCTGAAATTGTTTATCCTTTCTTTTAATACCATTGGAAAATTGAAAAGTCGAGCATGTGTGCTGAGCAAGTCGCCTTTATTTTCGGAATCAAGATTGGTATTTCTTAAATAAAGAATGAAGTTTAATTCGTCCCATTCTAAAAATAGAACATAGGTACCTGTGTCCCAAATGTAAACGCTTAAATCCAATAAGCGATAGATGCGGTATGCGGCGTCAAGTGCCTCATAAGTGCCTCGCTCGCCACGGTCGAACTTATCGTGGGAAGGGTCGGGTGACGCTCTTGGTAGGTAAGCGCCGTTATAACCCAATATCAACCTTATTGTAAAAACTTAAAAAGTTCTCTAACGAAAAATACAAAACACCTCTATCGTTGAATATTTTTAGCTTTGTTTAGAAGGGTTTCTTGACTCCCACCTCAATCATTCGATTTTAAGCTTGCGATTTGGTTACTAACGGAAATTCTAACATGGAGTTCCATTGTTTGCTAGCTATTACGTCTTCCATAGTGAGAGCACGGAATAGTGTTAACGGGTAATCACTCGCTAAAATACTGTCTTACAAAAATATTAAACAAAATGTAATTACAGCTTTTAGCAAGAAAACTTTCAACTATGGTACTAATGGACTTGTACTATTACTTACTCTGTGCTAATGATTTATTTATTTATTTAATCTTCATGTACAATAGTGGTACATAGGCGGACTTAATGCAACAAGGCATTCTCTTCCAGTCAACCTTTGGGTTAAAAAGACAAAACTGTGGTAGGTGTGCACAATAAGTAAATAACAGTAATTTCAAATATAATATAGTATCAATAAAATTAGTTACAAAAACAAGATTTAAAAAAAAAACTAAATCCTATTGGTGCCTAACTAACACACTGTATGACTTATCTTAAGACTGACTCAGGTTAATTTAAAGGCAAAACCCGTAATTATAATCACATCAAACAAAGAAAATATAAAATTTGGGCGTATACTTACGTTTTGGGTGCACTTGTCACTTCTGAAGTATAAAAACTCGTTGCCTTAGCGGTCACAATTCTTAAGGGAAGACTATTTCAATTGGGAGGACTGTATAAAGACAAACTCAAACTGTTCACTTACTTTTATTAATTACATTAAGAACAAACAACTATGTGATACTTAATTATTACAGTACTCAAAGCTACTATTCCTATCGACTCTCCCAATCGTCCCTCCGGGAACGAATGCCCTTGCGCGCTCAAGTTCTTAGCCAAAAACCCCCGTGCGTTCCGCTCTCTCATTGGCCCACGATATCAGGTGATCCCAGAGTCGTGGTCCAATCGTTAAGTCACTTATTACCCCATTCATTCTAACGATCAATATTAGATCAAGGGTTAACATTTCCAAACAGCAGAAATAAATAACTTATATAATATAGCTTAGGTATTACTTAAAACATTATTGTTTATATAAAACAAGAATCCTTAAAATTTTAACTCATTTTAACAATTATCTTTAAAAACATAAGGCACTATTTATTATCAAGAACAAAACCTAACACATGTGACTTTCACCAACCCGCACTGGGCCTGCAGGATGGATTACGGCCCATTCCCTTTCCTAGAGAGGAGGCCTGAGTCCCAGCAGTGGGAACATAAAAAAGCCTGATGATGATGATTGCAAAAAGAGGCAAGCCTAATGCCAAATCTAGCCTCCGAACTACACGAGACAAATTCCTGAAGACAAAACTAACCAGCCGGTAAAAAGGCCTGAAGTAGAATAGACTATCTCAGCCTCTAGTCTCTATAAATACAAATATAATATAGCACTACAAATACCAACAGTAAGAACCCAAGAACTTGTGTTAAAATGTAAAGAGGTATGAAGCTATACATGCCTTTTAGCTCCATCTCTCTAACAGTTCAGTTTAGGTCAAATAGATGGCGCTAGGAGCGTGGTAGGGTCTTTGGCTACCCATATTCAGCATTACTAAACAAATGAGGTAGACCGACAGACCAAGACAGGGGATTATTTACATTAGACCATTATCGTCAGGTATATTAATAGAATATTAGTCTTTAGAACACAACATTATAATCCGCAATAATAATCAGCCGAGGCTCCGAGCCATGGCAATTTAATTAGAACATTCTCCTTGATTAGTTTTAGCAATTACTTAAGTACTCAACTATATTGTACAGTCAGCATCCAAAATATCAAGACAAAAAGACTGTTCAACATAATCTCCAGCTAAAATTTAATGCTACAATAATTACATTTAAAATTATTGACAGAACGACATCAACCTTGTTAGACTCCATTCGCGTTAAGATTAGACATTTAAACAAACCTTTTTTACTGTCCGTTCAACCGATTTTGACTTTTATTGCGTTGGTGACATGACAAATCGCGGCTGCAGTAAACAGTTGGTATTGTAACCAATTTTTTTGCTTTTAATGCCATCCTTATATCTACGGAATAAAAGTCAAAATCGGTTGAACGGACAGTTAAAAAGTTTGTTTAAATGTCTAATCTTAACGCGAAAGGAGTCTTTATTGTTCTGATAGTTTTGTAGTTTTTCGTTCAGCAAGATAATTATCATTGAAATCGACTGTACCTATAAGTACGTACTTGAACATAAACCTTAGTCAAATGATAGTTAAGTATTGGAACCATTAAAGTAATAGATATCGGTTTAACGGTTGTTTTAATCACAGAATTAAATCCATCTATGGGTTTTATGACATTAAAGGACTGGCAGACGAGATCATTGCCAAAGCGGGTAGGTATTGGAAGAGATTGACCCAGGTATGTGGTGATGGGTAAAAGATAAGGGACGCCTATGTTGAGAGTGTTGTGTCCTATTATAATATTATAATAGCTGACCTGATTTCCTTGGGATTTTTATGGATTGACTGAAGACAGAACAAGAGTGCTATTTTGACACATTGAGCATTAGAAAGTGACTGTCTCGAACTGGTATGAGCGACGGAAACGACCCTGCAGAGCTGAACTGTATCTATAGCTGCGGGTTTTTTTAAAAGAGTTATAGGTGCGTTTTAATCAGTAATAGTCTGACACTCTGAACAAACACCTCCACCCAATAAGCATCACAGACAGTCCCTGTGCAGAGCATGCTTGGAGGATGAGGAGACAATTGCGCAAGGGCTCCTAGACTGCACAGGTGTCAAAGATATACGCATACGAATCCTAGGATCCCCAAATTATATCACAGACGCCCTGAAAAACCCGGGTGTCCTGGAGAGAGATTGGCCGCCATGACCCATGCACAATGATCCGCATAGGACTAAAGTGCGGAAACCAAACTACGATAGATAGATAATCTGAATTTCCCTCTCGCTTCACCCATAGCGAGAGGGAAATATATAATTTTTTCCCAAGATAGAGCTAATCTTTTTCTCAAACTAAAAAGCACCGAACATATTATAGTACGCAGCAAATAAGTTAAACCATTTGCTGCGGTTACGCGCCTCCCCCACTTCGATTGGAACCCGAAAATCGGTTACTACACATTTAAGATCGACCGCCATGATGGTTGAACTTGTGTGATGAGGTAACCGATTTTCGGGTCTCAGTCGAGGTGGGGGGTTGCGCGTAGCCTTGGCGATTGGTTTAACTTATTTGCCGCGTATAGTACGCGGCAAATAAGTTTTTATTTCTATTTATTCGTAACAGACCGGGATAGAATAACACGGACACACATAGGTATGCTCAAGCTGTGAAAAACTAGCCACGCATCACTGATTTTAAGTGAATCCAGTATTATGCGTTCTTTTCTAAACGGTCGGCTCATTAAACTGCCATTTAAAATACTTGATCATAATTAAAGACACCATTCGACAGCATTGAATTAGAGATAAGTAAAGTTCTGAGAAGCAGCTGTATTTGCCCCCTCAGACCCATACAGAATGTCGCGGCTAACGGGTCCAGGGACCCATGTCTATTTCTGGCGACGATTCAGACGATTCTGCGGGTATTCAAAGATTTTAGAAATAAGTCTTGTTTGCAAATGACGGTAGTTAAAGAATTTTTGGACGTGAATGACTGTCTTGAATGAGATTTTTAATGAATGACTTGGCTTGAGTGAATGGGCTTAATTAGAGAGGTTAATGTGAACGTATATGGGATAGCCGCCAGGCAGCATTTCTACACTTTAATTTGAAGGGATGTCTCAAGCGTGAGTTGTACGATTTACGTACATGGTAAAATAATTAAATTTGTTAAATTAGCCGAATGCAGGCTTATGTACGTGCACTTTGAACGCGACCTACATTAGGTGATGCATTGACATAGACAAAGCCACAATTTCATACATTTATGTAAAGTATTTTTACTTTAGTGTTCAATTAGACGTGGTTTGGGTCGGATTACTTGCATTTTTATTTAGACTCTTCCCGTTAGGCACTCAGTGACATTTTGCATCTATTACACTTACATTTACATTGCACTGGCATCATACTTATGTTGGGATTGCACCCTGCATGAGTTATTACAAGCACATGAGTCATTGGGTCTATTTCTCTGATCGTAGTGAGGCTCTATGATGGAAGTTCGGTTCTCTGGTGATCTGTACTCCAATTTCGATAAATTTTAATCGGAACTTATATCGGAGGTACAAGCAACCGTGTCTTCTGGTCAATTACTCGTTCACTTGTTGTTTTGTTTCATATTTGCTATGTTGTGAATTCACTCTTCATTTACCTAGCTTTTGATTACCTAGTTTTAGTAGTGTTTCGTAGCCTCCTCGTACGATTTCGGTTCTGATTCCGGCTCTACTTCGTAATGCTATAGTGTTTTCCAGAAAATAGATATTTATATGTAGTCCTACATACTGATTCATCAAACACTCGACGGTTAGATCAACGGCCAGATCTTTGGTTGGCCTCGACAGTTCCCCGCTGGTGCTAAGAACGGCGCGTCACCACAGCCTACTTCCATCTTCGCCAAGGGCGGAATGTCACCCGAAACTGCAGGAGAGCGCCTATCACGCAGAAGTGACAATAGACGTCTGTAACTTACGACATACAAATTCGCATACTGCGACTTTTCTAGCCTGGAATATTTTTATTGAATGCCATTATTGCCGAGTCGCGAGTGGACTGTTTCTATTCTACTATGCGTAAGCGGTGCACATCCTTGGTGCGCAGGATTCAGGCTAGCGCCAACGGCATCCTGAGGGTATTCGCGCAGAGGTCCGATTGTCAGTATTTGAAACATTGCTGTATGGTTCACTTACTGAGCAATCGGAATCTGTAAATACATATTGTGTCTGTTTTAAATAATTTGTGTATGTTGTCTTTGTAATTGTATAATTATGTTTTTGTTGTCATTTTTCTTGTGTGTGTGCTATGATCCTGTGACGGTTGAAATAAATGTATTATTATTATTATCAGTTAGGGTTAAAACTGGTGGAGGCAAATGGTTCCTAGATTTCGTATCCACGAAACACTTGAAGAACTTAAAGATCAAGCTGTGCGGTAGTCATTACTTGGCCAACAAGAAGGTTCATACCTATGGCTTGATTGCAACCCAATAACAAAACCTGGGTTCATAATGAATCAATTCAAAACCGAAAAAGTGCACCAGAACATTAAAACAGAGCCAAAATAAAGCACATTTTAAGAAAAACATTTCGAAATGGCTAAGAAATAAAAAGGCAAGATGCAAAAGCGGCTTTAGACGCTCTTAGAACGGCTTGTTCTTTCTAGAGCCTACGGCCTACGTACATCTTGAAGCCGGCTTGAGGGTTGACAGGCAAATACTTGGCCGGTAAGAATAATCGGGCCGGAAAACTGAAGCAGGTATTAGTCAAATTTAAAATCGGCTTTCAGTAAAATTAAATCAATATTTTGAACTCTGATCCAATTACAGAGCAGCAAAGAAATAAGTTCTACCTGCCCGTCCGATTATTATATAAGTGTCTTCATGGCACCGTGGATAGGCTCTTAATAAAATAGCGTTTAGGGAGACGCGGTGCGTTGGGTGTTTCGTCGTACATTGCAGCAGTGGGCCGAGTCATCGCTCGCGCTAACACGAACATATGGCAATGTACGACGGACCACCCGACGCGCCGCGTCTCCGTAATCGAGCACAATTGTTTACTGCTTAGTGGGATCGCAGTCAAGCACTAGTTTATGTCATGTACTAGTGAGATCGAAGAATAAAATCAACCTTTTAGCCTCATTACAATCATTTTGGGTACCTAGGTACTTTTTTAGGATTCCGTACCCAAAAGGTGTCAACGGTATCCTATTACTAAGCCTCTGCTATTTGTCCACCTGTCTGTCCTTCTGGCGACGGGCTATTTATATCTCATAAACAGCAATCTGAGGTAGAAAGTTGAAAAACACTATTTTGTCAGCGTTTTTTTTTTTTTGCTCGATTTTGATAAACGGAACGGTGCCCGCCCTTCTTGGGCGTCTCCGACTCGCACTAGGCCAGATTTTTTTTTTAATATATATTATCAGTATTTCTTTTATACATCTCTCGTTAATAACCGTAATATTAGCAGGATATTTAGTAACAGCCGTTCATATTCATACTAAAAGTTGGTGAGATATGGATTTCGAGTATATTTTCTGCACCAGAAATTGTGCTCAAAACCAACATAAGATACCAAAGAAATTCTTCACGTTATGCATAAGTTTTTGATAGGGTTGTCAGGTACTAAAACCAGAAATTTATGGCTGGTCCTGTCTGGTGATATTTTGTCTTAGTTTCAAAATGTATATTACCACAGAATAAAAAAATACATGTCATAAAATTAACGTGGATCCACATATTTCTCTTACTGCATTCAGCTCTTGCAATATGTTTATTATGTCCTTTCTGTTTGTCTTCTATTAAGTTACACTTGCCATGTTATATCTCTGCACCACCCTAAGGCCATGTTTACGGAGACGCGGCGCGTTGGGCGTTCGTCGTACATTGCAGCAGCGGGCCGCGTCATTGCTCGCGCAAACACAAACATATGGCAATGTACGACAGACCGCCCGACGCCCCGCTCAACGCGCCGTGTCTCCGTAATCGAGCACTAAAGTCGATTGGCAGAAAATGCCTAAGGCATTAAGTCTGCCTTTGTACAGTATCTCATCTAATATATATAAAAGGAGAAACTGACTAATTGACATATTAACGCACAGTCAAAAATACTGGGTCTAGGAGCATCAAATTTTGCACAAGATTTCATGACGTTGGTTAGCACTAGAGGTCCTTCCAAAATTCGCCCCCTAAAGTAATGGAACGGTTGAAAGTTTAACGCTAGAAAAACCACTGCAAGAAGTTTATAGTACATAAAGTTTTAAATATTTAAAAAGAATAAACGCTGGCAACCCTAGCCGTACCGCTGGATAATGTGATTCCGTGAGTAGTGCAGTGGAGCGCCAATTTTTCGCTCAGTTCGTCTCGAGCTATTCCGAGTTGCCGACTGCAGTATCTATGCATTCCATTTCTTCGAGAATGCGGGCAATTTATGAGAATGAACGTGATAGCTTTTTTATGCGTATATTTTTTCCCACTATTTAACAAAGGCTTCCCCTTTCTCCTTTAAAATATCGCTGTCTAGGGCGATCTCTGGCCAAGTTTGTCGCACTTTACTAAAAAACAGGCAAGTAGGAAGTTGCTCCGTTAGTTAAGAATACTTTTAACTTATAATATTAAACTTAACGGACTGCAAAAATAGAAATATAATAAATACACTTACCCGATCCGAAATCGCTTCTTCCATTTTCCCGCGCTTCAATCCCGGCGCGCGAATAACGTTCGCTGGTGGCGCCACCACAGAGCTGGCCTGCGGCATGTTGCTACCATTGCCGCTGGCGACCGGTATGAAACCGGCTTCCATGGTAGTATCAGATGCTAAACATCGCCGCTACTCAACAACAGATGGCGCTGTACGCAACTCTAAACAAAATCACTCAATGCATTGCACGATAGATGGCGTTGTTTCAAACTTTTGGCACGCGCGAATTAATCATTATCATTTTTCGTAAGAAACTAATTTTAAAACTCACTATTTCACACTAGGAATGCACTTATCCAATTCACTGAATGCAGTAATGGACGTATTTCGAGTCACTAGCCATTTTTAAGGAACTGGATGATTTGAGCACAGCACTTTGTTTACACGAGTTTGAGCATGTAATATGAACGGAATGCGTTTTTGACACTTAAAACACTATTATTACACTTATTTCTGCTGTCACACGTGGTTTAACTTTACTTTTTATGTTATTGTTTAAGAATCACATCACAGACAAGTCGACGGGCCGACGGTTGACAATTTTCTGCAATTGGAGTCGTGTTGTCTCTCTCGCTGCCATGTCTGTGAAAGAGAGAGAAGACTGTGGGTTAATTGACAAAACAACATTAAATACGACAGGTTCCAGTTCAATAAACATGTAGGGTAGAACTTATAATTATTGGCGGAACTAGAATAATAAATTAAGTAACATGATTGTACAAAGTCATTTAAATATGGCAAAACAAAATAAAAATATTTTATTCCGAATAAGGAAAAATGTGTGATTTAAATGAAGAGACGTATGTATACATTAAATTCTTAATCTTATTTAGATCCTGTTTGAATGACAGGCACTATTTTCAGATGTCATTTGCCGTGTCTAATTTTAGATAGCCAAAAGGCCAAGCGTCATGCATTTTTAAATACGACAATCGTCAATGAACGCTTGTAGAAAAATATAACGCACAATATATGTATTTAATGGAAAAACAAAAAGTTCAGTAATAATTTATAGAATAACGTCCAGCAAAATAGAAAAACAAAGTGGCTTAAAAATCACGTTTCTTGTATGAGAGCCCCATTGACATATTTTGTTTATTCTGTTTTTAGTATTTTTTGTTATAGCTGCAACAGAAATACAGTATCTGTGAAAAATTCCTCTGTCTAGTTGTCACGGTTCATGAGATACAGCCTGGTGACCGACAGACGGACAGTGAAGTCTTAATAAAAGGAGGTTTTTATCGTTTGTGTACAGAACCCTAAAAAGTTTAATTTTTATAAACATTTTTAATAACGACACGCGCGAATCCGACAACAGTCAAACTACCTTATTTAAATTTTTATTATCATTCAAGGTTGATACAATTATCATGATGAGAATTTTCGCACAAATATAGGAAAAGATTAACTATTTACGTTTTAGCGTGAAATCAGTAAACCTCCAAGTTTTTCTATCAATGAATCGATCTACTCGTGATTTTTTATTTAGATAACTTGATACATCTATTTTTAGATGTTTAATCTTTTATTTTTAAATTCTAACAGATTGCAGAACAGCGGGCCTAAAAACGTCACATGAGCAATTGATCATAGGCTGTTTATTATCGAGATGGTAATGTTGAACTCTTTTGCGAACACTAATAGGGTTGAAAATAAAACCATAATTGTGTCCTGACCTAAGTGGAAAGCTTTATTCAAATTACATCTGTTGCTCTTATACTAACGCATGTAACGAAACCATATCGAATTATAACTTGACCTTAACGCCATCTATCGAGCGAATCGGTACTAAATTATGCAAATTCATATTACCATCGTCAACATAGGCTAATCTTTCACAACAATCTATCACAAATTAGTCGAATCATGCTCAATTCACTGCATATCAGAATCATATTCCTTGTTAATATCGCCGCGGCGATATTAACAAGGAATATGATTGAGCGCGCCGTATGAAAAAAATATGATTCATATTTTGATTCTACAAAAGTGGCCTTTTTAGACGTGCAGAATCTTCAAATAACTTACGTAACATGAAGGGTTCTGACATGAAAGCCTTTTGGGGTAGGCAGAAACTATAGAGCTCCATGTCCTATCACCACCAGTGCCGAAACAAGCCTTTTATTCGCCCGGGGCCTGTTTCTAAAACTGCGCCCCTAAAAAAGTTCGAACTGGGTAAGTTTAATTAACCTGATGCAGGTTCTACCAAAAATTCTAAGACATGTGACATCCATCAAACCACACAATGCCCGCGTGGTGGATTACGGCCCATTCCCTCTCCTAGAGAGGAGGCCGGAGTCCTAGCAGTGGGAGCATTATAAGGCTGATGCTATGCTATGCTAGGTTCTCAACCAATATGTGTATTTCGGGATTCTGGATGGATGAAACCATAGATATACGTCACGCACCGAGCAAACGATGAAGCAAATGGTGAAAGTTTCCTTCGCTTGGGTCGATCAGCTTGAGCGTCCGACCCTGGTTCAGGCATGGTACGGAGCAAGAGGGAATGGGGAACAGTAACCTACTTTTGATTAAATTAATGATACAATACTTGTTCTTGGTTTGATCGTTTCTGCGCCCTATCAAGGTCTGCGCCCACCACCACCACGCCACTGGGACCGCCCTAGTTATGACATTGCACACTTTTGCTTGATCCAAGGTACTGGTATCGAAAGTCACCTCACACATTTGACCTTTACTCAGAGCCACAGAACACAGAAAGACACTAGAAGTAGCTTGAGAAAATGTTTCTACCAGAACCGGTGTCGCCAAACTCACACATTTACGATTTACTCTTACTGCAAACCGGAAGATACGATTGGCTAAAACAAAAATTGGGCGTAAACAAATTTAAAAAAAGAATTGTTATACGAAATGCAACTTTAATGTCAACGATCTATAAATCAAATTGACAAAAACAAGAAAGAAATACATCTTGGACTACCAAGTACCGCCACTCGGCGCTAGATGGCGTTGTACAGTATGAACTGTAATGTTATAAAAATAAGGGTGGTATTTGAATGGCGTATCACTGACACAAATGCAGGTCGCTACTCAAATAGTGACGTACCCTAATTCGATCGTAATAATATCGATAGTATGAAAACAAACATAAAATATAAAGCGAAAAAATATCATATGCGATAGTATTAAAATAATGAAATTAATATGTAGTAGGGAAATTTCTAAACGCAGTAAAAAGGGTATTTATTTGCATGTAAATCAAAGACCTTTTTGTTTGTATTTGTTCATTTTATACTGGGTAAATGAAAAAAAAATGCTGAAAACCTCGCAATGTTTTATTATTACATTGCTATTTGAGTTTAAGACAATATAAAACAGTGAAATGATTATTATATTTGTATAATAATCTTTTCACTGTTTTATATTTATTTGATTTTGATCAAAGAATTTAATTAAAATATTAACGAGCACTTTAAAATGATCAAGTTAGTTGCCCGTTTTAAAATTTAGGTTATATTATTTATGTTGAATATTACGGACATATAGGTGTAACAATGTAACAAGTATTGCAATTTCACAAATAAGAACTTAGTATAAATACGTAGTGAAAAAGGTAATTTATTTTCATTGTGTGTTTAATATTGAAAATACAAAAAAAACTCTTTTACAAAAAAATACAACTGACTTCAAAAAAACTAAATAATGTAAAATAACTTTGATTGCGGAAGTCGGTGTTTACGGTTTGGTTTCTTCATTTTTTGACATTGACTTCCGAAATTAAAGTTATTATGCATTCGTTACGAAAAGTGTGATCGGACGAAGCCGGCGACGACTAAACTAAAGTATAATTCAAACGCCCTATGTTGTTCCAAGCTCTTTAGCTAGATTTATTTAAAATTGCATCACGAATATCATCCTATAATATTTATTTTATTAACTTTATTAATTTAATAATTATCTGTATTTTAATACTCATACTCTCAAGTATAAATACTTTTATTTTAAAAAGGCAATGCAATACATGTCGATTGATTTTATCGATAAAGTCACGCACTATTTGGATAGCGTCAAAAGTATAGGTAGAAATGCGAATATTCCAGAAAGGCTAATAACCGGGAACACAAAATCAACTTTGTTTGCATGAAGTTAAGGACAATTTTTGTTTGTATGTCTTGTGCAATGTTTGACGAAATTTTATTTTTTCATTTTATTAAAATAAATTCGAAAATAATACTTACCGGTGGTATGATACACCTCCATGAGTTAGATTTTTAGTCCGACTATGGTTTTTACAGTCCAGAATGGCACAATAAGGCATTTTAATATTATTTTATGTAAATTGTATGTTGACGTAGTCTAGTTTGCGAATGAGAGCGCTTGAACAGCAAGTGCGTATTGCAGTACTCACTAGCGGCGACAGTGCCACGCCTACTTACTATTTCCAGGTTCTTTCTGTGTTCTGTGCTCAGAGCAGTACCTATTAATTAATATGCAGATATTTTTATACCCCGATTAGGGTTGCCAACTTTTTTATAGAAGAAATAAAGTATTTTTAACCGACTTTGAAAAGGAGGATGTTCTATGTTCGGCTGTATGTATTTTTTTTTTTATGTATGTTCAACGATATCTCGTTCAGTTTTGGACCGATTTCGATTTTTTTTTGTTTTGATTGAAAGACTATACTTTCGAATTGGTCCCATAAAAATATCTTTTTGATCTGTTTGTCCGTGTTTGGTCTTATTAGAATTGTCATGATGATTTGATGATGGAACCGAATGGCAGAAGGTACCTGTTTATTTAAGTTTCGCTGAGGGGAACTACGACTAAAAAGTGTGAAATAAAAAACTTTTTACAAAAAAATACAACCGACTTCAATGTAAAAAAAAACCACAAAAAAGTGCAAAATAACTTTAATTTCGGAAGTCGGTGTTTCTAATATAATAGTTTAGTCTCTTCGTTTTCGTTTTTTTTTTTTTATCATAGAAGAATTTAGACAGTATTTTAGAAAAAATAACAGCATTTTATTTATTTTACACTTTATTGTAGGCACTGAAAAATGCAAAAAAAAATTGGGGTCTGTTGCTTTTCTCATGCAGCTGATTGCATGCATTCATTACTGCAAAAAAAAAAAACTCTTTTTTACACTGAAAGAGTTTGTTAGTTGTGTTATTTTTTTTGCTGGGGTGGCGGGAACAGAAAGTTGGTATGTGACAATTTTAGTAATATTTTTAAAATCGTCTAAGTTAATAAATGGCTTCACTATTAGCCAGTACTCATTTCAAGAAAACACACGTTTGTTCGAACTGATTCGTTCTGAAACTCTATTATTGTGATTTGAAAAAAAAAAAATATTCATTGTTATTTATTCGTATATTTTATTCTAGTTCAACAGTAAAAAGTATGATTTAGTAAAAAACAGTATAATATTGTTTTAGTTGGTAACCCTAACCCCGATACACTTAGCACAAAAGTCGATGAGCAAGTATATATAAGAAAAAAATACATCTAAAAATAATACACGTATGTTTGTATCATTCAGTTTTATTTCTTTGATTCTTATTCGATAAGCGGGTATTAGTTCCTTTACAGACACGTGTTGCCTATAAATTATAAGCAAATAAATATTTTTTTAATAAATAAATTCTGAGACACATGTTAAACGAGTCATAATAAGATGAACGATTTCCCAACTTTTTTGTTAATACTCGCGTTTGACAACTATCTCACCTGATGGTAAGCGATGATGTGGCTGACGATGGAGCACGCTTGTCTAGAAGTAACCTATTCACTCTTGACTCCGGCAGGGAATTCCGCTCCTTAGCTGTACGCATAATAAATGTGTTGTCCCAAAATAGTTTGGTTGGTTTTAATTAGTAAATAACGGACACTCCTTTAGCTCCACACGGGAGGAGAGCTGTACCTCTACCATGAGTTTTAAGCAGTAGTATTCGTCGCTACTCGATATCGACGCCGTAAATATTTTGTATGCCAAATTTTGTAGCGCCTCTAGCGGTCACTTGCAGAACCAAAATTTGCCATACAAAATATTTACGGCGTCGATATCGAGTAGCGACGAATACTATTGCTTAAAACTCATGGAAGAGGTACTGGTGTCGCGCAACGTTGTTTCCTAATAAAAACGAGAGGTGAGAGTCAAGAGGTGCTATAATTCAACACAAAACAGAAGGCTTGACGACACTTTCGTACAAGACGCGTATATAAACAACCATGCGGGTTACGCCAACAGCAAATAGACAATATTTGCATACGAAGCAGCGGATTCTAATGCTTGCGAAATATACGCAACAAGATAACATAAGGTGTGGTGGAACCAACAAACTCTTTTTTTTACGGTAGGTAACATCATCCAATGACAAATCCCGCCCTTGGGCGGAGCGGGAAATAGTGCCAGACTCTTACTGACTAAAAACCTACCCTGTTCCTTCCCTGCCTTGGATCCAGGGCCCTGGTATGCATTTTCATACCTCCCCAGAGCCCCAGACTAGGCCTCGACCCTACTGGGCCCCTACGGTTTGCAGACAACTCCTTGAGGCGCACAACAGCGAGCTACCCATTGCCCGCCGTCCGCAAGCCCGCGCCTACGGTGGCCGGAAATTAGGATCGGAATTCCGGCGGCGGCTACGGCGTGAGCGCCGTTGCCTGTTGCCCTCACGAGGACACGGCGATGCTCTTCCCAAGCGAAGCACACTTCTGCCGTGTGCTCCACCGTGTCCACCGGGCGTTCCGCACAGTGGCAACACAAGGAGTGATGGAACCAACAAACTCAATAGTATTCAATAAACAGATATTTCATCATCATCATTTCAGCCGAAAGGCGTCCAATGTTGGACTTGGGCGCCAATAAATGTCGCCATAACGACTGATCCTGTGCGTCTCGCATTCATTGGATTCCCGAGACCCTTACTAAGTCATCTGCCCACGTGGTCATCACTTCAGAAACACGACCTGCCCTAGTCCTAGCTACATTTAGGAGAATATAACAGTCAATAGGAAAAAGTGGAAGAAACAAGGACTGGAGTTCCATGCTAGAGTGTGTTTCTTTGTGCAACAACCTGGGGTCTTAAGTCAAGAGTGAATAGGTTACTTCTAGGCAAGGATGCTCTATCACTGGCCACATAGTCGCTTACCATCAGGTGAGAAATTAGTCAAGAGAGATCCTATCAATAATAAAAATATACGGTAATAAGAAAGAAAGATGATGAAGTGAAAGCAAAACCAACAATATTACCATATTTACTCGTAAATATGAAAGCCAAAGAAGGATACGTCGATCTTCTTTTCTGTCCGTACACAAAATATCAGCTACCTTGGATTGGAGGAGGCCGACCGCATCAGGCAGAGGCAACGGGGCGCTCGCCCCAGCCGCCGCCGGGATTCTGATCCCGATTTCCGGCCACCGTAGGCGCGGGCTTGTGAACGGCGTGCAATGGGTAGCACGCTGTCCGATCGTCCGGTAACCGACCGGACCGAGCCCAAGTCGTCGACGGCGCGTTCTGTTCCCGCGCGCCTCAAGGAGTTGTCAGCAAACCGTAGAGGCCCAGCCTGCTAACTGCAGGCAGGCAGGGTCGAAGCCTGCTGGGGTCAAGGGCCGTTTTCTGAGAGGAAGGCTCAGCCCCGGCACTATAGGCAACGAAGGAACGGGGTAGGTTTTTAGTCAGTAAGAGTCTGACACTACTTCCCGCTCCGCCCAAGGGCGGGATTTGTCATTGGATGATTTTACCTACCATAAAAAAAAGCTACCTTGGATTAAATCAAAACACTGCCATGCCCGAAGCGCCTATTGTCTTTCTATGGTGTCTCTAATTACAGTATTAAAAAGATTAATAAGGTGCGTTGGGGTAAGATCGATGCTGGGGTAATAACGTATAGATTAAATATCTCACTTAATTAGCTACATTTTTAATGCTATCCACATTGCGTGCCACGTCATAATGATGTGCCACCGTACAATGTAGCTAGTATTAAAATATGTAGCCAAATAAGTGAGATATTTGATTTATATGTTCTTACCCCAGCGTCGGTCTTACACCAACACACTATATAACATGTCAAACGTGTCAATAACTAATTGTACCATGAGATACAAACAACAATATTTCAATAATTTAGAAACTGATCGTTTCTTTGTGACAAAGTACATCATCTTACTATGATAACTCAATACGACAGATGCCGTCAATGAATCGATTATTATTGGTAACTAGTGACGCGCGTCGAGAAACGTGCGATCGGGTACTATTGCCAGTTAGGACACTGCATTAGATGCTATTGGCACTTCTCAACAAAATAAAAGCATTATGTACTATCGCCGATTTTTTTTAAATTTTTATGGTAGGTAAAATCATCCAATGACAAATCCCGCCCTTAGGCGGAGCGGGAAATAGTGTCAGACTCTTACTGACTAAAAACCTACCCCGTTCCTTCGTTTCCGATCATGCCGAGGCTGAGCCTTCCTCGCAGAAAACGGCTCTTGACCCCAGCTGGCTTCGACCCTGCCTGCCTGCATCTAGCAGGCTGGGCTTCTAAGGTTCACTGACGGCTCCTTGAGGCGCGCGGGAACAGTACGCGCCGTCGACGACTTGGGCTCGGTCCGGTCGGTTACCGGACGATCGGACAGCATGCTACCCATTGCACGCCGTCCGCAAGCCCGCGCCTACGGTGGAAATCGGGATTGGAATACAGGCGGCGACTGGGGCGAGCGCCCCGTTGCCTTTGCCTAATGCGGTCAGCCTCCTTCTTTGCTAGCATTACTGCTTCGCAGTAGGAGGCGACCGCCTGATGTACTATCGCGGTCATTTTTGCTTGAAGACTTTTCTTTAAGTCAAGAGTGAATAGGTCCATCATGGGCCACATCATCACTTATCATCATGTGAGATAATGGTCAAAGCCTATACATATTTAAAACCTCATGATAAACGTGACCAGACATACCTACCACATGCACATAATATAAAGTATGTATTATTTAACATGCGGGTTTCCTTGCCGTTTTCCTGCACGCTTCCAATGTGATTAATTATTTTATTCAAATTATTGGTGAAGCACGTCCGCGTATAAGCGTGTTGTTCAGTACAATGAGTGTTAAGGATATCTGTTTTGATAGTGAATCGTGGTAGTCAGAGGATCAGAACAAACTTTTTGGTCATTATAAAGATTGGATTTAAGCAATGGTGGCCGTGTGGTAACGGCCCTGACTTACGAGTTGTAGGTCGCGGGTTCAAACCCAGCCAGGCGCGTTACTTTGTGTAATTTATTTCATCACCACTGCTCTCAAAACGGTGAATGGAAACATCGTGAGGAAACCGGCATGTCCTAGAACCAAAAATTCAAAGACATGTGACATTCACCAACCTGCACTGGGCCCGCGTGGTGAATTACGGCCCATTCCCTCTGTTAGGGAGAAGGCTGATGATTATGATGAAGAAAGATTGGACAAGCTAGATGAAGCAAATAGGTCTTGATACAGAATCCTTACAGTTATGTGGTAAGAACATTGATCTACAAAGCCTGCAGATCAAGCGTAGGGTAATCAGCCTAACGGTTTTTTACAGGATGCATTTTGGAGAGTGCGCGGGCAAATTTTGGTCGTTTTAATACCGTGTAGGATCGATTCAGTACATGAAACACTATTGATTTATAACGATAAAATTAAAAAAATAAAGTACTTTTTTTTGTAAAACTCGAATTAATATACGCATGTACGAAATTAATTTCTTTAAGTAAACGAGTCAATGACCTTATAGGAAGTTGTCGGTCGTTGCGTACTAACTACCTACAGTTCATTGGCCTCGATCAGCCGACATTTACTTAAAGAAATCAATTTAGTACATGCGTAAATTAATTTGAGTTTGAAAAAAAGTACTTTATTTATGTACCGAATCGACCCTCCGCGGGATAAAACGACCAGATAACCCACCTTGGTAGCGTTTGCTACCTTCATAACTAATGATGTAAACTGAATGAACCCTGAACTAAGTGACTAAATTGTCGGCAACACATTTAACCGCTTGCCCTGAACAAACTGACATTTAAACTTTCGGCCGTAGGTCAGCCATTGTTGTTAAAAAGTTTAGCTTGTTCAGTAGCAAATTGTTTAAGTTTCCTTTATTATTGTTCAATGTTAGATTTGCTTGAAAGTAAGGTCCGTTTTGGACTAGCTGTTACCAACTTCGTTGGCTTAAACTTTTAATACACATATGGGGCCGTTCAAGTATTACGTAATCAGTTTTTTGCAAATATTAACCCCCCTCCTTCCCCTTATCAGCAAAAGCAAGCAAAGCTAACTTTTAATACACATATGGGGCCGTTCAAGTATTACGTAAGCAGTTTTTTTTTGCAAATATTAACCCCCCCCCTCCCCCTTATCAGAAAAAGTAAGCAAAGGTCTACCTCACACCCCTCATGCGTACGTTAACACTGGTACATGCATTTTTCAATTTGTTCTGGTTTCGTTACTGAAGAGTTACAAGTCTAGAAATAAGGAATAGGCTTGAAATAGAGGCTGAACTTAGTCTTCAAGGACATTGGATGTTTGTTGCTTTCGTGTGATTTTGGAACATCAATATCGTTCTCTTAAAAAACTAACAAAATATACTGCTGACGTAATCACCATCGAGACGCCCCCGTCCCCCATGTCATCAAAAATAAGCAAAGCATAGACCCCTCACCCCTCTATAGTGCTTACGTAATACTTGAATGGCCCTGCTTTTCATTCTGACGTCCATTGTTGGACATAGGCCTCCCCAAGTGTTGCCATAACGACTTGTCTTGTGCGTATCGCATCCATCGGATCCCCGCTACCTTCACTAGGTCACTGGTCCACCTTGTGGAAGGCGCCGCCGGGATTCCGATCCCGATTTCCGGCCACCGTAGGCGCGGGCTCGCGGACGGCGGGCAATGGGTAGCTCGCTGTCCGTCCGTCCGGTAACATACCGGTCCGAGCTCAAGTCGTTTACGGCGCGCCTCAAGGAGTTGTCAGCAAACTGTAGGGGCCCAACAGGGCCGAAGCCTACTGGGGTCAAAGGGTATGAGAAAATGGCACCCGGGGCCCAGGGACCAAGGCAAAGAACGGAACGGGGTAGGTTTTTAGTCAGTAAGAGTCTGACACTACTTCCCGCTCCACCCCAGGGCGGGATTTGTCATTGGATGATTTTACCTACCATAGAAAAAAAAACCTTGTGGAAGGCCGCGCCAACGCTGCGTCTTCCGGTACCTATATCCATATTCTAATAAAACCCAGATAAAAGCAGATTCAATAAAAAAAAAAACTTTCAACGCCTTTTTAGGGTTCCGTAAAAAAAGTTAAAAATGAAACCTTATTGAGTTATTGCTATCACTCTGGTCTCCGTCTGTCTGTCACCAAGCCTTATCTCATAAACCGTGATAGCTAGACAGTAGAAATTTTGTCAGATGATGTCATTCTGTTGCTGCATCAACAAATACCTAAACAACAGAAAAAAAAAAATTTTTCAGTGGGGCTTCCATACAACAAATTTGATCATTTTGCCGTTTCGGTACCTACGTGCCAGAGTGCGTCTCGCACTTGGTCGGTTTTCAATCATTTCTTGCCTTTACACCTTCCAAGAAACAACGTCGTCTATTAACTTTGTATAAGGATATAATTTGAGTTTATTGTGAACCTTTGACTAAGGCCGTGTTTATGGAGACGAGGCGCGTTGCGCGGTGCGTTGGGCGTTCGTCGTACATTGCAGCAGCGGGCCGCGTCATCGCACGCGCGGACACTAACATGTGGCAATGTACGACGACCGCCCAACGCGCCGCGTCTCCGTAAACAAGCCCTGTCCTTCAAAGATTTAAACAATTTGACTTTATAAGGTAAAATAGCAAAGTACAAAAGGAGGAGGGTTTCTATTTCGTTATGAGGCATTTTTCGCCTAGCACACACTAAAAAATGTTTCTGTTAACAGCTATTTTTAAATACATATTTATAGTTAAAGATATATTGATATTAATTTATTGAGTGGCGTTTACATGATAAATAATATTTATTTATTATTTATTTCTTTATTGTACAACTTACCTTATTAAAGGACAAACAATAATAAGACAATAACAATATATAGTAAGTTAAAGCAATATTATTGCCTAAACACAGTGTTTTACCGTATTTGTGCATTTTTTTAGACCAGCCTTCCATAGGTCATATTCATTTTGAGTCTCAATGATACTTATTTTAATAAACTTTTATGTGAATACTATGCGGAAAAATATATTCTGTGCCTATCGTCGCATGCACCACGATTGTGGACGTGCATACCTCCTCCTTTGCGTAAAATCTATCCACCAAATTCAAACCTTACCCTGAAGCCAGCCATTCTCATAAATGTATTCCTTTTTGATACAAATATGTTTTATCAGCGCTTTTTCTTCATCTCAACCTGGAAGCTTGCCAAGAATATTTATTACGTCTATTTTGCTTGAGGAAATTCATCTCAAGTCTTGTCTCGTTAGCTTGCGTACCGCAAAGCGGCTCAGCCTACTCAACCCTTGGCGAGGGACATATGGAAACATCTCAGTCAAACGGGGTAAATAGGAATGCAGGGGTAAATAGGAACAACACTTTAAAGGGGTTATTTTTACGTTCCAATTTCAATGGAAAGGGCTAGCTGAAGTTTCCTTGTGTGATCGCATCAGAAATGAAGATATCCGCAGGAGATCCAAGGTCCAACATAGTCCGAAGCGTCACCAAACTGAAGTGGAGAAGAAAACGACCAATTGGAACGGTGTACTAGCGTCAAACTTCTAACGTTTTAGAAGTGCCCATGTAGGCTTATAAAGATTTTCAATTTGAATTTGATGACGCTGTCCATACCTCATTGTGTTCGGCCATTAATCGATATTGTTTTTATTTGTATCTTAGGACCAGAACAATTAACGAATGTGTTTTTCAAACGCAGTGTTGTATTACATCAAGCTATTGAGTAACCTTCTCAGGAACTGCAAACACGTTGTGACGATTTATTTTGTCAACTATAGAGTAAAAACCAGAATCTCAGTCCATTCAGATTCAACAAAGGCATTTGAAACATTTGCACGTTTACCCCAAGCGGTCTCGAATATGCAAACATATGTAAATGTTCGTGTTGTCATCATGGACGAGCTGGTCATTTGAATTCGTCGGCCTTCAACTCACGGGTACTGCGACATCGTCCGACAGAGCTGTGCAAGACTTGTTCTTATGTCTTTTAATTCCTTACAAGGTCAGACTTTTTCTTACAGAATAGGAAAAGTGTGATTCGAAACATTTTTCTCGGAGTATTTTTCTACACATAAAACTGACTATCATCTGCCTAGCCTTTTGCCAACTATGTTAGGGCTTTTTCCAGTCTTACCAGATCGATCGAGTCTACCTGGAGCAGTTGCCTGCCCGATTTCAACCTAGTAACTAGTAGATTTACATCTCACTATTCGATAACTAGAGTTAAAAATCCACAAATGATACATCAGATGAGTAGTAGCTAGTAGTTAGCAGTGGATCAGATCAGATTGGAATAACTCCATCACTAAATCTAGCAGGAGTGATTTTGTAGTATCGTAGACAGCAACAACCAACAACAAAATGATAAGACAAACTTACAGGCGTCAATGCTCATTGGTTGACCTCCACTAGGCCTCCACCCCAATTTATTGATATTTCACGATAAACAAACGAAACAATACACGCTTAAGTTTGGTGATGCTTCGGGCTCTGTCAGGTACATTGGATTTCCTGCGAATATCTTCATTTCTGATGCGATCACGCAAGGAAACTCCAGTTAGCCCTTTCCATTGCCCTTTGGGTGACTTTAAGTCTTCTGATGAGGCCCATTGTGAGCGATCACGTTTCAAAGCCATACATTGACAACAAGCGCCGGTCATAGACTTCCGTCTTGAGTCACTGGTATGTTGGATGAGAAGATACCACGTACCTGTCTAATCGCTGCCCAGTCGGTCAACAATTATTGGTTGGGAATATTGAATAATTCAGCAGGAGTAGAATCACAGCTGGAAGAACAAAAACAATGCCAAACTAGTTCAGAACTGCGCAACTTTAAATGCACAAATAGTTTTCAAAAATTTGTGCTAGTTGGGGAATGGATTATCATATTCAGCCTTCAACAGGATGAATAGTTTGTCACATTTGTGGTTAGTGTAGCAAATAAAGCTAGAACTGAGGCCTTAATGCTTAATAATTTTGACGTTAACTCAATCGAAAGGTTTACTGCGTTTGGATCTCGGTACCTCTACCATGAGTTTTAAGCAATAGTATTCGTCGCTACTCGATATCGACGCCGGAAATATTTTGTATGGCAAATTTTGCAGCGCCTCTAGCGGTCACTTGCAGAACCAAAATTTGCCATACAAAATATTTACGTCGTCGATATCGAGTAGCGACGAATACTATTGCTTAAAACTCATGGCAGAGGTACTGGTTGGTTAGGAGCTTGGAAACGACTAATCGAACGCCGAATGTTATAAACTTTCGATAGCGTTCTCTGAATTTAAATCTAGCCGAGACTGTCACACTGGGTATGTTATGCCTTTATAAAGATATGAATAATAGGGTTTTTTTTTCTTTATTTTTTTATGGTAGGTAAAATCATCAAATGACAAATCCCGCCCTTAGGTGGGGCGGGAGATAGTGTCAGACTCTTACAGTACCTCGACCATGAGTTTTAAGCAATAGTATTGGTCGCTACTCGATATCGACGCCGTAAATATTTTGTATGGCAAATTTTGGTTCTGCAAGTGACCGCTAGAGGCGCTGCAAAATTTGCCATACAAAATATTTACGGCGTCGATATCGAGTAGCGACGAATACTATTGCTTAAAACTCATGGTAGAGGTAATGACTAAAAACCTACCCTGCTCCATTCATTGCCTTCGTCCCAGTGCCCCAGGTTTCACTTTCACATAACCTTCGGCCCCAGTAGGCTTCGGCCCTGCTGGGCCCCTACAGCTTGCTGACAACTCTTTGAGGCGCGTGGGAACAGTGCGCGCCTTAAACGACTTGAGCTTGGACCGGTCTGTTACCGGACGGGCGGACAGCGAGCTACACATTGCCCGCTGTCCGCGAGCCCGGTGCCCATCCCGGCGGCGGCGGCGGCGTGTGCGCCGTTGCCTGATGAGGTCGGCTTCCTCCTTTGCTAGAATTTTGAATAACAGGGTGGATAATCATGCAACCTTCAATGATGTGAGAGGATCCTACGACTTGATGGCGGCTTGCGCGATATCAGGGGGCCATGACGTGTTAAAATGTCAATCGCGTCGGCCAGAAGGAGAAATGGACTTATTAACTCTATATAGCTCCATCCCTATAAACTGATAAGTTTAGGAAGTCAAATGGACCGTGTTAAGAGCTCGAGGCAGGGTCTGGTCTTTGTACTTCTATTGAGACAAAAGGTGATTTTTTTATTGATTGTAAGCTAAAGACAGATTACACACTGTTAAATTTTAGTCGTTTTAATCCCGTGGAGGGTCGATTCGGTACATGAAACGCTATCGATTTGTAAAGAGAAAATTAATAAATAAAGTACTTTTTTTAAACTCGAATTAATTTACGCATGTACGAAATTAATTTCTTTAAGCTATTTCAGCTATTTGGTTGTTTGTGTGGTGTGTGTGCTGCACTCACTGGCTTGTTGGTCTAGTAGTAAGTGGCCCTGACTGCTATGCCGGAGGTCGTGTGGTCGATTCCCGCCCAGGACAAATGTTTGGGTGATGAGCACGATCATTTGTTCTGTGTCTGGGTGTAATTTATTTATAATATGTATGTAAGTACTAAGTCATTTATTCATTCGTTTAATATAGGTACAATAATGATGGCGTAGCAAAGTAATAAAGAGAGCGCTATGTTATGCCACAGGGCGTACAAATGTTTGTGAGAAATTTATCAATCAAGCCCATCTTAATACTCAAATAAAAATAAGCCTGGTAATAAAAAAAACAATTATAAGGGATTCAAAATACGAGATACATAGAAATAGAAATATTGTATGTTTGTCAATTGTCTAGTACCCATAACACAAGCTCTGCTCAGCTTGGGACTAGACGGCGTAGTGTGATAGTTGTGGAATATATTATATTATTAATATATCACTGTGTAGGTGTTAATAAATGAAAGTCCTTGCTATAGATCCAGGTATATTCACCTCACACCCAAAACAACAACACTATAGAATACAAGGCGCAAGAAAGCTAGGCACCAGCAGACAAGTATAGCAATAAGAAGTGGTATAGATCTGATATAAACAAACGAGAAGAATCAGATAAAACAATTTTCTTGAAGCATTGAACGCGGCGTTATTGACGCGAACACAGCCACGGAACGGAAACTGTCCACCATCACGCTCCAATTAACTATCGAATGACATTGCTGTAGCGGGAACGACATTTTTATTGTTATAAATAAAAAGATATCAAGTTCACGGGCTGGGCAGAACTCAAGACGTATTTGATAACGAATTGCTGAGGTTCTCATGCGCCTAGCTGAGCGCAACTTTCGAAGTATGTGAGAGTAGGTCGTTGGAGTAAGGCCTTAGATTCCTTGGCAAACATGATGGCGTGCTTTACCATGACGTATTAAAATCTCAGGCGTGCGAGCGAGATAGAGGGATGGAGATATACACCGTTAAATTTTGGTCGTTTTAATCCCGCGGAGGGCCGATTCGGTACATGAAACACTACCGATTTATAAAGATTAAATTAAAAAATAAAGTACTTTTTTTCTAAAACTCGAATCAATATACCTACGCAGGTACGAAATTAATTTCTTTAAGTAAACGAGTCAATGACCTTGTAGGGAATTGTCGATCGTTGCGTACTACCTAAAACTCATTGACCACGATCAGCTGACGTTTACTTAAAGAAATCAATTTCGTACATGCGTATTTTAATTCGAGTTTAAAAAAATAAGTACTTTATTTTTCATTTTTATCTTTACAAATCGATACTGTTTCATGTACTGAATCGACCCTCCGCGGGATTAAAACGACCAAAATTTAACGGTGTATACACCTTATGCAGCTATGCCCTATAACAGTTCAGTTTAAGTCGTCAGTCAAATGGACCGCGTTAGAAGCTCGTGGTAGGTTCTACCTTCAGATGCGTTTGATCCGGTCAAAAACGGACCGTGTATGACTGTTATCCGAATCAAATAACAAATCAAGAATCCTAGAAAGACTTTGTTTCGTGACCGGACATTGTTCAGACCATGATACGAAGTGAGTAGATAGGAAGCTGTAGCTTCTTCTGCGAAGCAATAATACGAACGAAGAAGGTGCCGAAAAGAGTAAGGGAGAAGCAATCTTCACGCCATAGGTACTGTAGGAGACGCTATGGGCGTCGGGAGTTTTAGGGCGACCACTGTAGGCGCGGGCTTGCATTAGTAGCTTGCCCTTTTGACACTCTCAAAGGATCAAAAATCATGGGGAATTTCTCATTGATCCAGAATCCTGTTTGACATAAAACAAGGTCCTACATAACAGGTATGTGAATGAATCTGAAAACAGTAATTTGATTTAAGTCACAAAAACAAACTTTTTTTTGCAATACGAAAAAATCTTCGATCGCCTTTCGGGAATTGAACTATTTCCCTGTTTAAGTCTGTTCGGAATCCTCAGTGCGCGCTTTTCTTTAGTACCTGTCTTTAGTTGCTAGAAATTTGCTCCTAGATATAATTTTCACGTACGACGACAATATCGATATAATATTTATGTAAGACGTTTTGGCCTTGACTCGTTTTATATGAAAGTAAAATAAGTGAATTAGTTCCTTTCAGAATTAAACGCGAGCACATTGTGCAGCTCTACAAAGCTGATGTGACATGTGACAGCTACACCATTTTTAATAATTTCAGACGTCATAAATTGGGCATAAAGTGGGTGATCGAGGGACGAGCCAATACCGCGGTTTTATAGAACGTCGGTTTTACTCGCGGCTCGTCGGTGCTGATCGACTAGCGAGTGAGTCCATGTGTGTGAGTACTGTGTGTGTTTGTATATCTGTGTGTGATGTTTGTTAAATAGCATCCATCAATCCGTACCGGGCCCGCGTGGTAGATTACGATGGCCTGAGTTGGACAGAACGTAAACTTTCGCAGTAATAAGTACTAGCTAAATAATGCAATCTCATTTTAGGGTTCCGTACCCAAAGAGTAAAGACGGGGCCCTATTGCCCAGACTACCTAACCTAACCGCGATAGCTAGACAATTGTCACAGATGATGTATTTCTGTTACCACTTTAGCAGCAAATAAGTATTAAAAACAGAGGGGCCAGAGGTTAATCGATTCAAACAAAGGTAATAAGTTCACCTCGATTGTGTCTTAGACATATTCCACGAAGACACACCCGCGTTACAATTATACGATCTTTTCGATCAGCGATCCGTTAGTAAATGGAGCAAGACCCGAACAATACAAACTGTACCAAATTGTCCGTATATAAACGATTCTAAACACTCGGCCACAGATAATCGAATCTACTACATTCATATTTCTGTACGTAGGTATAAAATGGATTGGGAAGAGCATCGCCGTGTCCTCGTGGGGGATCGGCGGTGATCTCTCGCGCCGGGGCTTGGTTCAAGTCATGCTCCGGAGCGAGGAAGAGTGGCAGGCGGTCGCCTCCTTCTGCGAAGCAGTAATGCTAGGAAAGGAGGAGGCCGACCGACGTCGCCGCCGCCGCCGGGATACCGGCCAACGTAGGCGCGGGCTCGCGGACGGCGGGCAATGGGTAGCTCGCTGTCCGTCCGTCCGGTGACACACCGGGCCGAGCTCAAGTCGTCTACGGCGCGCACTGTTCCCGCGCGCCTCAAGGAGTTGTCAGCAAACTGTAGGGGCCCAGCAGGGCTGAAGCCTACTGGGCCAAAGGTTATGTGAAAATGTCACCCGGGGCCCTGGGACAAAGGCAATGAATGGAACAGGGTAGGTTTTTAGTCAGTAAGAGTCTGACACTATTTCCCGCCCCACCCAAGGGCGAGATTTGTCATTGGATGATTTTACCTCCCATAAAAAAAAAGGTATAAAATGGATGGAATAGATAAAGTGAGAAATGAGTATATTAGAGGAAGTTTGAAACTGGCGCCAGTGACTGAAAAGTTGAAAGGAAATCGTTTGTCTTGGTATGGTCATGTGAAGAGGAGGGATGAAACGCATGTTACTAAAAGAGTTATGAGTTTACATGTGGATGGATGGAGAGGGAGAGGGAGGCCAAAGAAGAGATGGATGGATTGTGTGAGGAGTGATATGAAAGAAAAAAGAGTTAGTGATAGCGTGACGAGTGACAGGACAGAATGGAAGAAAAAAACGTGTTGCGCCGACCCCAAATAAAACGGGATAAGGGCAGGAAGATGATGAGGTATCTAACGTCGCTATGGCAAGAATATCGGATGACTTCTCCCGCACTAGGGAGGGGCGAGAGGATTTGTCAGACATTTGCCCTTTACGGCCTATGGTAACCCTTTTAAACGGTCCCGCTGCATAGTGCTGCAAGGACTTTTTTAAGGTGAGATATCATCTAATGACTAGGACGGAGCTGGAAGGCGTGTAGTATTACTGACAAAAATCACACCAATTGTCCCTTCTTTGTTTTAGAAGTTAACCCATGGCCCCAGTAGGCTTCCGCCCTGTTTGGACCCCTAAGGCCGTGTTTACGTAGACGCGGCGCGTTGCGCGGTGCGTTGGGCGTTTCGCCGTACATTGCAGCAGCGGGCCGCGTCACCGCTCGCGCAAACACAAACATATGGCAATGTACGACGGACCGCGCGACACGCCGTGCAACGCATCGTCTCCGTAATCGAGCACTAAGGTTTTTGCTGACATCCCTTTTAGGCGCACTGGAACACTACGCCCCGTTGACGACTTGGGCTCGGCCCGGACGTTCACCGGAAGGCCGAACAGCAAGCTATCTATTGCTCGATCGATCGTCCGGTAACATACCGGACCGAGCCCAAGTCGTCGACGGCGCGTTCTGTTCCCGCGCGCCTCAAGGAGCTGTCAGCACACCGTAGAGGCCCAGCCTGCTAGTTGCAGGCAGGCAGGGTCGAAGCCTGCTGGGGTTAAGGGTCGTTTTCTGAGAGGAAGGCTCAGCCCCGGCATGATAGGCAACGAAGGAACGGGGTAGGTTTTTAGTCAGTAAGAGTCTGACACTACTTCCCGCTCCACCCAAGGGCGGGACTTGTCATTGGATGATATTACCTACCATAAAAAAAAAGAAAGCTATCTATTGCTTGTCATCCGCAATCCTGGGCCTTCGGTAGCTGGACTCCCGCTCTGGAAAAGCAGCAATCTTGACCTACTAATTGGTTGCATTGAAATCAATAATAAATATTATAAAAGAACAGATCAAATACGGAGTAATACTCTGTGCTCCAAAACAGCTATAATAGATGTGTGGAAAAAGGGGTGTACGAGCAAACCCGTACAATATCAATTGTATTAATTTTATGCTGACATCGACGCGCAGCGAATGAATAAAACCACACATTTAAGTAAGCGTTTTAGTAGTTGCATAGCATCGTTGAAAGACTCATTCGCCGCGGGTCGATCATTTATCAGTTTTCGGGCAATACACAGATTTATCCTAATATCAGTTTATAATTTTAAATGTAAATACCTTTACCCCGTACAAGGGGGGAAATGCTAGTACCTAATTCATAAAATTGCTACACCGTAACATTCACCGCCAGAGTTCAAAACTCCTTTGATGCATCAATAAGGATGGCAGTAAAGAGTTACCAACCGCCCTGTTTTCCCAGGACATGTCCTAGTTTTTGTACTGTCCTGGGATGTCCTGAATAGTTTTTAAGCAGCGTTCTAGGTTTTTAAAGCGCCCTGACAAGGGTATTCTAAAATTCGCGCCACTTTTACAATTCTTACTTTACGGGTGGAATCACGGCTCGCGAATGTTCACTGCTGTTTTAGAATTAAGGCGGAACGTTCCATATTTTATTAAAATTACTTTTTTTTTAAACCCTAAACCACTTATAATTATAATTACTAAAAACAAACTAAAATTTGGCGTCAAAAAATTCTTCTTCTCTCTTTTTATTATTATCTTTAGATTCGTCTGTATTTTTAGTTACTTAAGTATATATTAAATGTAAATTAAAAATAAATAAATATATAATCTACTAACATAATAGATCTGTGTTGTCTGTTTATTAAATAAATTATTATTATTATTATTGAGATTTTGTTGAACATATTATTATTATCATTTTTTTTATTCATAGGCTCGCGTTTGACCACTATCTCACCTGATGGTAAGCGAAGACGTGGCCTACGATGGAGCACGCTTGCTTAGAAGTAACCTATTCACTCTTGACTTAAAGAGCCCTAAGTTGTAGCTATCAGGAAACACACGACTCCGGCAGGGAATTCCACTCTTTAGCTGTACGCACAAATAACTCATATTTTCACAAAATATTAACCAAACTATTGCAACTTTATACTGCGTCCTGTTTTTAAACTGTATTGCCCTGGTTATTCCAAATTCAAATCTTTTTTTTTTATTTGTAAATGGCAACCCTACAGTAAATAAATCGCATGACCAACTCCAATACTATCCCGTACAAACGTGACTAACTAAACCTGGCGCGTTGCCAACGCACAATTAAGTCCTTACACATCCCTACAAACTTATTGTGCTGTCATCTAGCTAAAATCCTCGTTTTACATCCTACAAATCCAGTTGAAAATGGCGGCAGAATTAACTTTGTTTTGACAACCCTATTCAGATTCACGATTGAAAGGAGAATATACTTTATTAGCATTTGAATTAAGCTCAAAATTGCATACATCAAGCCAACGGTTATCAACCCTGTCTATACAATATTTATCAATATACTTTCAGCTCTAATAAACCTGAACATAAAGCTGAAAATCGCATAGAAAAGCTTATACACATGCTTCATTATTCTCCATTTAGATAGGTTCGCTTTTCCTTTGACAAATACGCTCTTACGAAGTGCAAAGCTAAATTAGTTTCGATCATCCTATTAGCGGTAAAGCAAGGGATTTAGAACTTAATGACTATCAACATAAAGACGTTATTTGAGGACAGTTAATAATAGTTTACACAAGTTCAGTAATGAGGCTTTAAAGTATCATTGTTATAAGGTTATTATGATATTAGGATAACTTGACATGTTAACAAGGTATGGCATGTCTACACTCCACTCGCAATAAGATTAGACATGCAAACCTTTTTTACTGATCCTTCAATCGATTTTGACTTTTATTGCGTTGGAGACATGACAAATGACGGCTGCAGTAAATAGTTGGTATTGTTACCACTTTTTTTTTGCTTTTAATGCCATCCTTATACCTACGGAATAGATGTCAAAATCAACCGATTTTGACGAAGTACTTTATTTTTCATTTTTATCTTTACAAATCGATAGTTTCATGTACCGGATCGACCCTCCACGGGATTAAAACGACCAAAATTTAACGGTGTATAAGATGACCTCGCTACGCTTATTTACGCCTATGTCAACGAACTTCTACTATAAGGCATAAACGTTTGGATGGCACGAACTGGGCCAAACTACCGAAACTTGGGTACATCCTTTCGTGCCTGGTACGGTGTCTTTCGCAATGGCTATATTCTGTCGTCAATATGGCTCATTTTATTAACCATCACAGATAGAAAACCCTAATAAGATAACCTGCAAGGTAAAACTATTCGCCAGAGTAAGTGCAGAGGCCAAGGACTGTAAGGCCGGCTGTCTAACCGGCCTTTTGGATTTGAAGGCAAAACTATGATAATAATAATATTCCACAACTATCACACAACGCCGTCTAGTCCCAAACTAAGCAGAGCTTGTGTTATGAGAAATAGACAACTGATAAACATATTATTGTATTCTTAAATACATACATATCACTACAACATAGTATAACAAAGTCGCTTCCCGCTGTCTGTCCCTATGTATGCTTAGATCTTTAAAACTGCGCAACGGATTTTGATGCGGTTTATGTATTCGTATAATATTTAATAGATAGAGTGATTCAAGAAGAAGATTTTTATATATATAATACATATGCATAATATATTTAATAAGTTTAAATGAGTATATTAGAGGAAGTTTGAAAGTGGCGCCAGTGACTGAAAAGTTGAAAGGAAATCGTTTGTCTTGGTATGGTCATGTGAAGAGGAGGGATGAAACACATGTCTATTTATTTATGTTACTAAAAGAGTTCTGAGTTTACAAGTAGATGGATGGAGAGGAAGAGGGAGGCCGAAGAAGAGATGCATGGATTGTGTGAGGAGTGATATGAAAGAAAAGGGAGTTAGTTATAGTGTGACGGGTGACCGGATAGAGTGGAAGAAAAAAACGTGTTGCGCCGACCCCAAGTAATATGGGACAAGGGTAGGAAGAAGAAGCATAATATATTTAAGTAATATTTAATATCACTATTGCACCCGTGCGAAGCTGGGGCGGGTCGCTAGTCTATATATATAAAAGAAAGTCGTGTTAGTTTCACTATTTATAACTCAAGAACGGCTGAACCGATTTGGGTGAAAATTGGTGGGAAGGTAGCTTAGAACCAGGAGGACATAGGATAATTTTTATCACGTTAAATAAAAAAAATCCAAAACCTGCTCATTTATTGATATAAGGTAGAGTGGAGTAGAGTAGGGTAGGGTAGAGTAGGAGAGAGTAGGGTAGAGCGGGATCGAAGCCGCGGGCAAAAGCTGTAAGTTATAATACTTAAAGAAATTGCAAATGGCAAAAAGTCGCGGCATAGTGTAACATAAAAACCATTGTCGGTTTTCATACAGTCAACTGGCCAACGATTGCTTAGAAGAACAACTGGTACAATAACCAATCTTCTACCATATTCATAAAATGACGAACAAAAAATAGCTTTATTTCACCAAAAAAAAGCAAATTGTAAAAAAAAATACCACGAAGGGGATTGAGGGGTCTATATTCGCTCGCTTCGCTGGCTCAGTAGACCCCGCCATCCCCTTCTAACCTAACCTATCGGAGTCTAAAGCGTAATTTAGACGGTACGAGTTTCTCGAACGTTTTGTTCGAGAAAATCGTACGCAATAATCGTAAGCAATAATCGCCATGACATTATCGTATCAAAGTGTTTAGACACAGGTAAGAAATAAATTCGAGTCGAGAAACTCGAACCGTCTAGGTATGAATGTTTAGACGGAGATGCTTTTTTGTTCTTACGATTATCGTACGTTCGAGACGAGAAACTCGCACCACCTGGGTATGTGTTTAGACGATGACATTTTTTCTATGCTCTTACGATTCTCGTATGTTCGAGGCGAGAAACTCGTACCGTCTAAATTGCGCTTAAGTGTCCCAAATCCATTTTTGGATATTCTGCAAGCAATATGCTCTGCTCACTGCCTTTTAAGCATGGCGATTCATCGTGCTATGTCGGTAACCTTGGTTCTCCTGTGGATATCATCAATCCTGGTGTGATCACGCCAAGAAACTTCCGAGCAAAGCTCTTTCCTTTGGGGGCCAAGGGTAATTCGCCTTTGCCATAGCCCACAACATGGATCTTCGAATTCAATCTATCTCCTTTCCATCTCACTTTAGCAGTTTACTGCTTAGTAAACCTTTTCCTCCGTACCTGATGTTCCCCGCCCCATGGTCTCAGGTGAGTGACACCCCAGCGGAGACGCAGTAATGGCATACGATCGATCCACGGCAGACACAACACCGCAATGGAATTATTTATTTTAAGTCTATGCACAGTCTGAAGCACTTCACTTAAGTACTTGCATCTGTTTGTGAGTACCGCGGAATGGGAGAGGTGCTTTGAGGCGGAAGAGACTATTCACGGCTAAACTTTGATCGTTTTAATCCCGTGGAGGGTCGATTACATGAAATACTATCGGTTTTTAAAGATAACTTTTTTTTTAATTCGAATTGATTTACGCATGTGCGAAATTAATTTCTTTAAGTAAACGTCAGCTGAGCGAGACCAATGACCTGAAGGTACTTAGTACGCAACGACCGACAACTACCTATAAGGTAATTGACTCGTTTATTTCGTGTAACATCCCGCACATCTTCGTTTAAAATAAGAATCTTCCGATTAGATGGGTATTTTGTCTGGTCCGGCGATATTTGATTTCGGACGAGAACTTTGCTACCACGATATAGAACTTTTTCAAGTTTTAGTTCTTATACGGCGACATAGATGTCGCTACATGTTTTATGGTAAAGGTTAGGCGGTCTGATATACCAGGCACCAAGATTACTGTCCTGGTCTGATTTAACAGCTCACTGTCACAGTCCCACTGCTGGGCTAAGGCATCTTTCCACTTCCTATAACTCTTTGCTGTTGTGGGCCACTCTCTAATACAACCCACACAAGTTTTATAAAAAAAAAAAAAAAACTTATAGCTCGCCCATGTAGATACCATATTTTATAATCGTCATTGCTAGAGGCTAAACCGGTAATAAAATATGGATAAATATAAATAGTGAAAGCCACGATAACAGTTGATAAAATCGGAAGTAAACACTAGGTGGGTACTTCGGAAGTTCCACTTCAAAGATATCGTTTATCAGTGTTTTATCATTTACTAGCTTTTGCCCGCGGCTTCGCTCCCGTTCTACCCTACTTTACCCTACTCTACCATATTCTACCCTGCTCTACTCTACCCTATACTAATAAATTAGCAGGTTTTGAATATTTTTTTAATTGTTTAACAGGATAAAAATTACCCTACATCCTTCTCCTGGTTCCAAGCTACCTTCCCACCAATATAATACCTTTTCAGCCAAATTGGTTCAGCCGTTCTTGAGTTATAAATAGGGTAACTAACACGACTTTCTTTTATACATATAGATATATAAGATAAGATTAGTCAGGGAGCGAATTCGTAGCCCTAGCTATGCAAAAATCGTGTGTGTATTACTACAGCCACATATGAGTTGGTGCTGCCAAATGCAGCTCTGAACTCAGTGGAGAGCCGATATCTGGTTAAGACCAATCTACAAAGCCTGGAGCGCAGACGTATGGTCACCAGCCTTTCGGTTTTTTGGCAGAGTGTGCGCGGGAATTACAAGAGCCGATTCCGCCACCACCTTTATGCTATTGGACAACTTAACGTATGACGAGTTTCCAATTTGCCTGCTGAAGCGTTCCCATCCGATTATAACTAAGGTGTCTGGTCTGCAGGGCTAGAGTAAATACGCTCTTAATAAACTAGTGCGCTTCACCATCAGCTATTGCATCACTGCTTACCATCAGATGGGATCGCAGTCAAGAACTAGTTTTTTTTTTTTATAGTCGCCATCGGCATTGGTAACAGGGTCTGAGCTTACAAGACCGCTTTCTCGAAGGGAGCAAAAAAAGAACTGGCATCGTCCAGAAATACAGCTTTCTACACATATCAAGCTTATCGGGTAGTGGGGCTTTTGCCACCAAGACCGCGGTCCCGGATTCCATCTAACCCGTCCTAGTTCGAGAGGACACCGGTGTCCTCTCACATCCACTCCACTATAGGCCATAATTCCGATGTTTAGAGTCTTCTTTTGTATTTTTAAGGAAATCGTTTGTCTTGGTATGTTCATGTGAAGAGGAGGGATGAAGCACATGTTACTAAAAGAGTTCTGAGTTTACAAGTGGATGGATGGAGAGGAAGAGGGAGGCCGAAGAAGAGATGGATGGATTGTGTGAGGAGTGATATGAAAGAAAAGGAAGTTAGTGATAGTGTGACGGCTGACAGGATAGTGGAAGAAAAAAACGTGTTGCGCCGACTCCAAGTAATTTGGGACAAGGGCAGGAAGAAGAAGAAGAGTCTACTTTTGTATGAACAAGTTTGGTAGTAGTGGATCTACATGCCAAGCAATTATTATTATATTTGAGTAGTATTTTGGGACCACAAGCAAAAAGAAGTTGAAGTACAGTCAACAAATTTGCTAATATAATATTTTTATGAACAATTGCATGTACACATGGCATGTCTGTATTCTCCGAAGGGTTGGATAGAGGCGTACAGTAATCCTAGAATTTCTTCACTTTAGTTTGCTAAGATAATCTTCGTTAAAATCTCCAACTTAATGATAAATGATATTTATTCGGCAAATAGGTTTTAAAAAACACTTTTACACGTCAATATTTTTTTTTCGTCAGTTTAAACTAGATGAGGCCGTTGTTTCCTAGCTGACTACTTTTATAAGAAACACAGAAACAAACTCAGGGGTCACAGTCTCTTTTAAAGTCCATACAGTAAATTTGTAATAATCAAATCACATGAGAACTATGCAGATTTGTCTGAGATGGTTTTTTGAAGAAAGAACCATACAGATTTGAGTGGACCTGTCCAGTCAGTGCAAGCATTTGTCAGTATTCGTGTAGCTCAACTCAGGACTACTAAGGAGCTCAACAATTTGACGAACAATACCAAAGATCCTGTCTTTGGTATTGTTTGGACATAACATACACATTTGGACATTTGGCTAATATTATGCAAGGGCAAATGGCAACTAGAGGAAGACGGGTTTTAGTCAGTTAAAGACCGAAACTCTTTCTTACCCCACCCAAAACGGGAGGAGCGAATGTATCATCAATAGTACGGAACGAAGCGAACCCTGACTCCAAGAAATACTAGTCGAGATCAAATCCTATAACATTTCCCCTGTTCTGATGCCCTACCAGGAGATCTTAACGCGATCCATTTGACGACCTAAACTGAATTGTTAAAGGGATGGAGCTATACACCGTTAAATTTTGGTCGTTTTAATCCCGCGGAGGGTAGATTCGGTACATGAAACCCTATCGATTTGTAAAGATAAAAATGAAAAATAAAGAAATTAATTTCGCACATGCATAAATTAATTCGAGTTTTAGAAAAAAAATACTTTATTTTTTAATTTTATCTTTATAAATCGAGACTGTTTCATGTACCGAATCGACCCTCCACGGGATTAAAACGACCAAAATTTGACGGTGTATAGGGTGTAGTGCTTCATCCCTCTTTCTCGCTAGCACGCTTAACATTTTAGCAGGTCATGGTAAGGCCCCTGGGAATCCAACGATCACAAGACCAAGGAAGCAACAAATGTTATAATGACCTATCTATGTAATGACCACATCATTAAGGGCCGGTTCTAGTCACTGTTTTTTTTTGTATGAACTTCGCTCGGGATTATGTCGTCTTCGCGGCCCCAAAACAGCGGTTTTATTTTTATATAAAAAAAAAACCAACAACTATTCAAGATTTTTGTTCTTGCGAAGCGCTTTTAAATAACAAGCTTTATTTTTTATTTTATTTTTGTAACTTTCAAATAGTTCCGTAACGTAATCTCGTAGATAAATACGTTTGAAATCATAAATTAGGGTCAGATTCGCGATTTTTTTTTATCGAGCCAACTAATTTATATCTTGTTTTCATTTTTGCCAAGCCCTTGGCCGTATAGTAAATTTTAATAAAATAAATTTTCATAGTGTTCTCTTTTATATTTGTGGATTTTCATAGGTTTAAAAAAGGTCAAAATGAGTAGAACCGGCCCTTAACAGTTCTCACTTCATTAGAAAAAGCAAAGGCAAGGCCTATTCCTAACTGGATCAAATCATGGAAAGTTTTTTCTCTTAAATCGGTAGATAAGCGTTTAATTAAAAAATAAAGTGAAAGGTTAGTTCGTTGATGCTAAAATGAACCACATTGCAGTCAACTTTCAACTTGCTCAGAGTAAATCGTCGTTGCGACTTTAATGTCACTATTGGCGACACCACTTTTTTACCCCCAAAACACTTATACACATGAGAGTTTTTAAGCAAAAACTCTCATGTGTATAGGATGATGACGATTAATTCATCTTATACACATGAGAGTTTTTGCATTCCATAGAACTTCAAAATGTCTAAAAGGCAGTGTTCTGAAGTTGTTTGGCCAAAAATTACACATAAGAGATCTTAAAGTCGCAACGACGAAATAAGGAATATATATATATAATATATATATATAAAAAAATAATTAAAAAGATAATTATAAAAGGAAACCGTATACTCAGGTCTGCAGACCCTTGATGCTGAGAAAAAATCAAACTTCAAGATACGGTCGTTTGTATCGCTAAAAAACGTATATTTCGACACTCTCAAGGGAATGAAAATTCACTGGGTACTCCCGTTGACCTAGAACCCTGAAATTTGGCATGAAGCAAGGTCTTATAGCACAAGTATAGGGATAAATCTAAGAACTGAAAATTTGTAATTAACTAAATAACAATTCAAAAAAAACTTTTTTCGATTCGCAAAAATCTTCGAAACTCGATTCGGGAATTGAACTAATTACCAGAGGTCGGAGTAGGTAGTTTGATTTAAGATCGTTGACGTCAAACGTAGAGAATAATATGGATATGCCTCCAAAATACCGGAACTTCATATTTATTGTGATATTTGTTCCGGAATTTTGAAATTAGCACGAATTTGTGTTTAAGGTGAAAAACGTGTTAATAATATCAATCTACGCTGCCAGTGTTAGCTAATGGTGAAAGAAATCAGTATTTTATTTTATCCAAAAATACCTTGGAATAGTTACACCGTATTTTGTCCCTTACTGTTGAATTAGAAATGACGCTTGACAGTATGACGCTTTATTTTATTTTAGTCCATAATTCCAATCCCGGAACTTTTTCCGGTACTTCCCTCACATTATGGATAAAATGGCATGTCCACATTATAATATCTTGACGCAAGTATGTAAAATCAATCTACCTACTCCGACCTCTGGTAATTACGTGGTTTGTAAGGAACCCTCAATGTGCGAGTCCGAATCGCACTTGCTATTGCTATCACTGACATCCATTTCTTTCATATCACTCCTCACACAATCCATCCATCTTTTCTTTGGCTTCACTCTCCTTCTCTATTCATCAACTAGTACATTACTCTTTTAGTAACATGGATTTCATGACTCCTTCACATTAACATACCAACCGACTCCCTTTTAACTTTTCAGTCACTGGCGCTTCTTTCAAACTTCCTCTAGTTTACTTATTACTCACTTTATCCTTTTCCATTCCACCACACATCTATCTCAATATTCAATCTTTTTTCATCCTTCTTTTTCACAGCCCAATATTCTAATCCCTGGTACAGTATTCTGCGTTTCCTGATAGCTATAAACCCCTAGGTTATAGCTAAATGCGCAAGCATTCCTCGTTTAACGTTTCTTTTAGTAAAATCCTTGCATGCCTACCGATATCAAGTAGGGGTCTTTAAGTCAAGAGTGAATAGGCTACTTCTAGGCAAGCATGCTCCATCGTCGGCCACATCATCGCTTACTATCAGGTGAGATAGTCACCTAATAAAGAATGCCGATAAAACGTCAAGACAGTACTGACATTTTAAACCAAGAAACGAAAAGAAAGCAACAAATCGAAGACAAACATTGCACAAGGAAAAAAACAAATGCCCAATAAACTCTAGCCAAACAAACACAACCCAAGTGGCGAGTAAAAGTTAGTATTTGAACAAATCATTACGTATGCGAGCAACAAACGGACAGACATATAAACATGGGTGCGCCATGGTGCCGTCACTCGTTGTGAATCTTTAATATATAAAGTTTGTGTTACCATAGAGGATATGCGATATTTTATAGCTCAGTACAGCTTTAAGGTAGGACGTGGAATGGCGAGGTGCAGGCGATAACCGTAAACACAGAAAATTTAGACGACCATAAACAAACATGGTACACTGTTGCACACAAGGAATGATCACTATTTTAGGAAGCAAGTGTATTTAAAAAGACTACAAGTAGAGTACCTTAAGAATGCAAAAATACAAATGCGCTTACTATATAGGGTGACTGGTAATTAGTGAACGATACTTAAACTCGTAATATTAGTCATGATACCAAACAACTTTTACTATGAGACCAAAACTGAAATCGCGAAAGAAAAAACTAGTCCATCAGGGCCTTAAAAGGACAACTCCGATGTTTGTATTTTTTTTAATTATATTTAGGCTCGCGTTTGACCACTATCGCACCTGATGGGAAGCGATGATGTGGCCGACGATGGAGCACGCTTACCTAGAACACTCTATTCACTCTTGACTTAAAGACCCCCACTTGATGTTGGTAGGCAAGGATTTTACTAAAAGAAACGATAAACGAGGAATGCTTGCGCATATAACTTGCACCCGTGTGAAGATGATCAAGTCGCTGGTGTAGGATAAACGAAATCAAACCATACACATCATACAAACCACCAACCATACACATAACCAAACCAAACCAAACCATAACCACATGTTTTAACCAAATTCATCATCCTTTTAATTAATTTATTGACATTTTAATTTTAATTTATGATTCCATTGTTTTTTTTTTTAGTTATTATTATTTTTTTATTTTCATTTTAATTGAATTTTATCCTGTTTTGTTTTCAATATAATACTTATTTACAAGCTATGGACTCTTGTCTGAAAATAAATGTTATATTATTATTATTTCAGCTTCAGCTACCGAACACACAAGATAAATACGAGTAATAGAAGACTTTCGGCTAAACATTTACAAAAATTTACGGTGTGTCGGCACACACCGTAAATGATGATAGCAGTTTACGCAGATCAATCATTAAGCTAACCTAATTTAAATCTGTAGCCACATTATCGCTATCGCTACGCTAACAACCTAAACTTAACAAGCACATACAACCGCATGGTAATGTCGTCGACGCATTAATAATAATTTAACATGCTTAATTACCTGCACGCTTCTCCTTAGGGAGCTAGGTAGAACACGAGGTATTTATATACCGTTAAGTGAATTAGTAAGTACAAACATATTTATAGAACTTCGGCCCTACCACGAGATTTTTACGTCATGGTAAGTAAAACTCCAGGCAACTAAGCCAAGTTACAATCGTTTCGTTTAACGTGAACGCTTGGAGTTAGTCGCGCCCCCAATTCTTTTGTTCTGACGCCATCTCAACGCTGAGTGGTCTTAATAAAGCAATTGTGAGCGTGGACAACTCCAAGCGTTTACGCTAAACGAAACGATTGTAATTGTAACTTGGCTAGGGGGGCTAGACTGTCTTGTTCGTGTAGTGGTCTCAGGAGTAAAGCACGAGGGCCACACGAGAGTCCGATCTGCAAGATGACCAGTAACAGAGAATTTCTCAGTAGCAGTTCGGTGTCAGGATTTGTGCCCCGCTAGTGACAATAGACTCGCCCCTTTTACAAACGACTTGTAGGTACATCTATTTATCAATCTGCTTTTCCTAATTACATAATTACTTCCCTGTAACTTCTTCGGCTTAAGGTAGAACCACATACTTTGAGGACACGTGGGCCATGTGTGCACGCCGATCTGGGCGCGTCGGTCTCCATACATTTTATATGGCAACTAGACTTGTAGAGCTACATTATATCCACGACACGCGACGTTTTTTTACGTACAAATTAGGCGTGGTCGATGTGCGGCGGTCTAATGTATGTAGTTCTAGCTTAATACGAGGCCAATGGCAGAGCTACCCAGATGACTGAATATTGGTCGGACCAGGGGTGCTATTTTCTAAGAAAAGGCAGCGCTGCCTCAACGACGAACACCCAATTATGATACATTGGATTGTCAACCTAATGATCCAATACATTGGATTGTTAATTCAATATATCCTTTTTGGATGTTCGTCGTTCTGACAGCGCTGCGTTTTCTTAGAGAATAGCACCACAGGTTTGAGTCAAATCGACACTTAAGATGAAGAAGAACTACGTCTGTTGGGAAAAGGATAGTTGGTCGGATTTTATTCTAAGGGGACATAATATCAGTATTTTACATGGGGTCCCGACGTCCCGTTTACCATTTTCTCCCTTAGTGTATAGAACCCCAAAAAATACTAATTTTTGCCATCAACACGCTAAGAAGAAGGTGTATAAATATAAGTACAATCATTTCGCAATTTCGTTTCGGAGAATAGAGGCATGCAGTTATAACGTTATGTGCATACAGCAAATTACCTTTTTCTTATCAACGACGATTCCCACAGTGGAACAGCATAGGCAATGTGTCAGTATGTTTGTGGGCGCCAGCTAGTGACCGTTATACACTCATTGACACAATTCTCTCTCGTCTCTACGGTTAAGATAAACATTTGGTTAAATGATCTTACCGTTTAGCGTTTGTAATTACGTTGCAGCCATTGTTTATGTTTTTTCCATGTTATTAGTAAGCTGTAAATGGCTGTCGCTACTGAGTCATGGCCGTTAGACATTGTGGATGGCAGTTTAAGGGGATTACATCGCCCAAATCCAAAAAAACACCTAGGTTGTTTGAAGTTTCCTTATGTACGATTACCATATAAAAAATGAAGGGGATACTTAAGGACATTACTAATAAATTGTATTGATTACGTTTCTCAAAAAAATACCCTAACTCTAGAAAAAAAATCTGGTAAATAGGCCTTTTTTGAACATTAATTCCATATTTTCTCGAAAACGGCTCTATATTTATACATTGAATTTATACCAAAATATATGTTACGATAAATTGAATAACTTGTATGGATTTTTTTTCGAATTTCATTGAATATCGATAAGTAATCAAGAAAAAACTCGAATCAGTACTAACACCCCGCGCGCAGCACCCCCTGCAATGCCTGTTTAGAGGTCAATTCTTCTCTACTAATGTAGAGGTAAATTCTTGAAGGTCATTGAGCGATGTAATACCCTTAAATAAATATTTTTTCGAAGCATCAAAATGCAGGTTGGAATTGTTTTCAAACCTTTACCAGCGGGGCTATTGCGTAACTCTGTTGACAGCTCAAGTGAAGATCGTACATCGTACTAGAATGTACATCGTATAACTGTCAAACAGCTAATTTCGTATTGCCTATCTTTAGTGACCAACTGATATGACGTCATTATCCACCGATGCCTTTGATATCCACCGTGACACGTTTTGACAGATGTTATTGTATCTATACTTTTAAAATTGTGATTTTTAGCTTTATGCTGAAGATGCGATATTTAACTTAGCTGTATAATAGTCGATAAAAAACTAGAGCCGGGACAATATGCGCCGATAATTTTTGTTAGCCACCACTTATCCACCGCAGTTTGTTAGCCACTAATGTCATACGTAATACCAAAGTTATGAAATTGTTAGTTGACGACAAAGTTTAGTGTACATCAAATGCCAGTTGTCAACTCTTTCGAAAAAGTTAGCCAATAGCCCTGCAGAGCAGTTTCCTGAGTTAAGGTTTAAAGAACGTCACAATATGAAGCCAGACATCTGATGACCTTACTGATGGCATGGGCTTGCAGAAGGCGAGCAAATAGGTCGACAAGGACCAAGTCAGGCTCGACGATGCTTTGTCTGATGTCAGTAAGATTGTCGGGGCCAGTTAGGGCTGATGCCTGTCAAAGCTGCGCATTTTTCGAAAGAGTTCCCGTGGTCCTTGTACAGAGCAATTGAAAGAACTGGGTTTTACTCCTCAATCGATCCAGTACGAGAGAAGACATTTGATGATTTCCCAAAAGAAAATAATCTTTAAATCCGAAATCATCAGTAACGTTGAGTGATGGCCCAAGCCGGGTCGCGAGTAACTTTCCACAATGCAAAAATTCGGCTTCACTATCTGAAGATACGCTGACGATACCGCGGCATATCCTCCCTACCCTACCAACGAACCATGACGACTTACATCGTAACATTCTAAAGCATCCTTCACAAAACAAAGGCCCCATCGGCCCATTCATTGAATGCAAATCTTAGAGCAGACTGAAGAGATTCGTGCGAGGGATAGTTAGTAATCGCAGTAAAGGTGCTGTTATATTCCGATCATGAATTTATCGACCGCCGTCTTCACTCATATAAAGAGATTGTTCTAATAGTACGTTCGTCTAAGAGTTAAGAGTACACATGTAGATGTTTTTTTTTTATGGTAGGTAAAATCATCCAATGACAAATCCCGCCCTTGGGCGGAGCGGGAAATAGTGTCAGACTCTTATTGACTAAAAACCTACCCTGTTCCTTCCCTGCCTTGGATCCGGGGCCCTGGTATGCATTTTCATACCTCCCCAGAGCCACAGACTAGGCCTCGACCGTACTGGGCCCCTACGGTTTGCTGACAACTCCTTGAGGCGCACGGGAACAGTGTGCGCCGTAAACGCCTTGGGATATAGATGGATGGAGAGAGAGGCCAAAAAAAAGATGCATGGATTGTGTGAGGAGTGATATGAAAGAAAGGGGAGTTAGTAATAACGAGACGGGTACCAGGAGAGAATGGAAGATAAAAACGTGTTGCGCCGACCCCAAATATCACGCGAAAAGTGCATGAAGAGGATTATGATGATGAGTTCGTCCGTAATCATTTCTAATATAATAAAACAATCGCCCTCGGCTTCGATCACGTACAGTACGATCGACGGATCTTGGCGCGCCTGAAGTTGGGCTTTGCGAACTTGAGCGCTTGTGCACTCATAAAAAAAATAAATGATGGGAAAAAATAAATGCTAATAACAGTTGTTATTGCTGTTAACAACTGTTATTGGCCTTTATTATAAATCATTTATTTGACGCGCTTATTTTGAGCGCTAAAGTTCGCAGAGCCTAACTTCAGACGCGCCAAGATCTATCGTCCGTACTGTATAAGCCAGTTACCATGCGCCGCAGCTCAGGATTAAAGCTAGGTTAAGGTTAAGCTCAAGGTGAATGGAGAAGTTAGATAAATAGCCTAGTAATTCCACAGCAGGCCTCCTGTCTGTACTAAGGAACGGATCAACACAGGGTAAAGTGGATTGTCATCATGTTTTTGATGTACCACTACACTGGATCGCTCATACCAACGACCTTAAAGCCACTAGACGTTTAATAACAGGCGATGTATGTCTGTCAACATATCTGACTAATAGATCTGATGTGTGTAGTGATGTACCAATTCTTATGACCGCCTCTGTTATCGATAAAGCAAAATACCTATTTACTATTTATACGATCATTTTATACTTACAACAATAAAATTGAAATTTTGTTGTTAACTGGTTATTGATTTTAGTTTCCCGAAAGATTCTGATTTAAAAAATAGATGGATAATTGCAAACAAGCGAGAAAAATAGTTCCTTGGGTACTATTTTTTACGGTTGTAATAATCATAAGTAGAGAGGTTTTTTCAGTTTTTTTGATTTTTTTTTAACTTTACGTTAACACTCAAAATTTATTAATACCATAAAATATGTAAATTTTATGTTAAAATAATATTAAGAACAAAAAATACAATGAACAATGTACTAAATTAAAAAAATATCGATACTTTCGTGGTTTATTTAAATCTATCCCATCCCTAGAGTGTCGTAGTGCCCTTGATCGGACCAATCAGAACGCAGTACCACGCTTCCCGCACCTCAGCTAGTTGGCAGATTTTTTTCGGTGCGTTAGAACAAGCATGCGGCGTCTAGGGGCTTTATAGTCGATGGCTCATACAGACAGCAAAACGAGCGATGTCATCGATAGAAATCTACCAACCGCAGTATACTCACACCTTTACACCACTCCAAGTTCACGCTTATTAGAAGTTACGGAGACAGAAGTTATATGATGGTGTATCAGCGGAATTTGTTATGCTATTTACAATGTTCCGTTTCAACCAGCTTAAGATATAATAAGTTTTCGGAGAATTTGTTGCGAACTCTGTAAAAACAAGATGGATCTAAAATTCGTGTTTCAGAAATAGTTGATAAATAAAAGTTCGTTACTTTATTTTTATTGATATAAACTAATGCTTAACTGCGATCCCACCTGATGGTAAGCAGTAATGTGATCGTTGATGGTGAAGCTCACTAGGTTATTAAGAGCCTATTCACTCTAGCCTTGAAGATCATCATCATCATTATCAGCCTTTTAATGTTCCCACTACTTGGACACAGGCCTCCTCTCTAAGAGAGGGAATGGGCCGTAATCCACCACGCGGGCCCAGTTCGGGTTTGTGGATGTCACCTGTCTTCGAATTTTTGGTTCTAGGATATGCCGGTTTCCTCACGGTGTTTTCCTTCACCGTTTTGAGAGCAGTGGTGATGAAATAAATTACACAAAGTAATGCGCCTAGCCGGGTTTGAACCTGCGACCTACAACTCGTAAGTCGGGGCCATTACCACTCGGCCACCACTGCTCAACTGTTATTGATATTTGTTTTTGAAAGATACCTAAATTATAATAGGACGGGAAGGCCGCTGCAGGCCAATTGTTCCAGTCTTTCGATGTGCGCCGTATAAACGACGAGGCAAGCTGCAGAGGTGTCCACAACGTAAAGGATTGTCTGATGGTAGAAAGATGATGACGGAATCAAGTCATGTAATTTCTGCGCGCACTCTCTAAATGCATCCTATAGAATACCGAAAGGCAGGCTCCCCTACGCCTGTGCTCTAGGCTTTGTAGGTTATTGTTAACCAAACCTGTATCACCAATTAGCCTCTTCATACGTCTATCCGCGGAGTCCAAAGCATCATTCATCTGCTATAGTCTAACTGAATGCAGGTGAATGAAAGTATTATAAATGGAACGACCTTACATTAACTCAAAACAGAGAAACCACACACTTTTGACGGCTAACGCTATTTCGCTCGCACGATAGCGCCAGCTCTTATCTATGTCCTTGTCTATCAGTGACTACAGTTAGTGTAGATTTATGAGTTTCGAGTCTAAGTTTTTTGATTGCGATGTTTGCGCGTAACGTATTTTCCCATTATAATATACTAGCTATTGCCTGTGGCTTCGCTCCCGCTCTACCCTACTCTGCCCTACTCTACCCTACTCTTAAATGAGCAGTCTTAGTTTGTTTACTTAGCGGTATAAACATTATCCTATGTCCTTCTCCTGTGATTTTCAAGCTACCTTCCCACCAATTTTCAGCCGATCTTGAGTTATAAATAGTGTAACTAACACGACTTTCTTTTATATATATAGATAGATAGATTACTGGGAACGATCGTCCTGTACAACAGTACAATCCACTTTTAATAAATACAATATCATTCGGTTTAACTACCCACGATTATCAAAGATCTGAGAACGACAGGCCGGACCGACTGTTACAGTACGTTCGACGGTTCTTGGCGCGCCTGAAGTTAGGCTCTGCAAACTTTAGCGCTTGTGCACCCAATTATGGGTTAAGCTCGCCTATGTACATCCACTGACCTTTTATTGTTTTATTAAAACTGTATGTACAATAAAGAATAAGAATAAGAATGCCAATAGCAGTTGTTATTGCTGTTAACAACTGTTATTGGAATTTATTTTTATAAATCATTTATTTGAAGCGCTTATTTTGAGCGCTAAAGTTCGTAGAGCCTAACTTCAGGCGCGCCAAGAACCGTCGAACATACTGTACGTGCTTAAAGAAAAATGGTAAAATGACAATCCTTCTCTAAGAATTGAAGAGGCTATGAATGCCTTCTCCACGCTAATAACAGATTCACACGTCAAGCCGTCTATCTTTTCCTGTCTTTATAAGCCTCACAATGGGGATTTGTATAGCACTATTGTGCAATGACGTCTCCACGCATCACGACGCCTTGTAGGCTAGCATAATACTTGATTGTATTGTGTGCTAAAGTTAAATTAACTGATGGGTTAAAGAGGGTGTTATTTTATTTATTCGAGGTGAGAAAATATCAAATATCTCCTCCCACTCTCGGTGGAAGAAGTGTGTCAAGCTTCTACTGACTAAAATCCACCCGTATTTCCTTTGCGTTCCAGGTAAAATAAAAGCGATTTTTTACAGACAACCTTTGGGTGGATTTGACAGAGAAGGACTAAAAGACACGCAGGTAGTTTATGGTCGTAATATTTATTTTATATTAACCTCAAAGGCCTCTCTGTTAAAATAAAATAACATATCAATAACTTATGTAAGCACAACATACGATACTTGTAAAGCCTCATGCCTCCGACCTTGCATAGGTTTCGGCTTGATCGACTTTACGCAACTAAATTGTATCAAGTTAGAAGCCGTACTAATTAAATTTAGTTTGTTATATACATATACGTGGAAAACGTGAGTGAAAAGTAGCCCTAGAACGCAAAGAGCATACTAGTGGATTTTAGTCGGTAAAAGTCTGACATGCCCTTTCGCTCTATTCAAATTTCGCAGCAAAAATAAAAAAAACCGGGCAAGTGTGAGTCGGACTCGCACACTGAGAGTTCCGTACAAATTGCGGTTTACGATTTATGACGTATTAAAAAAAACTACTTACTAGATCTCGTTCAAACCAATTTTCGGTGGTGCATGGTAATTGGTAATGTACATCATATATTTTTTTAGTTTTATCATTCTCTTATTTTAGAAGTTATAGGGGAGGGGACACATTTACCACTTCGGAAGTGTCTCTCGCGCAAACTATTCAGCTTAGAAAAAAACTTGTTGGGAACGTCAATATCATTTTTGAAGACCTATCCATAGATACCCCACACGTGTGGGTATGACGAAAAAATAAATTTGAGTTTCAGTTCGAAGTATGGGGAATCCTAAAATTTATTGTTTTTTTTTTCAATTTTTGTGTGAAAATCTTAATGCGGTTCACAGAATACATCTGCTTACCAAGTTTCAACGGTATAGTTCTTATAGTTTCGGATAAAAGTGGCTGTGGCATACGCACGGACAGACAGACAGACAGACATGACTTATATACCCTTATAGATTTATAAGGGTTCCGTTTTTGCTATTTGGCTAAGGAACCCTAAAATTGGTATTTACCCAACTCGCATTACGCCCACGCAATGGATGTCTTCTCTCTGAAAAGCGGCCTGTATCTCAATAGTGGGAACATGTCAGAAGTACTGTGAGAGGGTTTTTTATTTAGTTACTGTAATTGGTTGTAAGACCGTTGTAATTAATAATAAATAAATAAATAAATAGGCTGAGTCTGATCTTGTGTCGTTGGCAAAATTAGTCAAATTAGTTGCCAATTCGGCCACGGCAATGCCGTCCACTGATGCTGTTTGTTGGGGTTGTTATAATGTGGTTGTAGCAAGGAGAGTTAATGAAATGCACAAGTCCGTAAAACCAGTCTATTCGATATTCACACAATCGATATTCAGACAAGTTACCGTTTCGGCGCGTACACTGTCATTAGGTCCCTACGTGCAGGATAGAAGGTGGGACATGGTCTGCGGATAGACGCCGCACAAACACTGAAGATCAGAACCGTCCAAGAACCCTAATCTGTGGAGATTTTTAAACAGCAAACAATAAAATACACTTGAGCTTCCAGTACAGTACGGCCGACGGATCTTGGCGCGTCTAAAGTTAGGATCTGCGAACTTTAACGCTAAAATAAGCGCGTCAAATAAATGATTTATAAAAATAAATGCCAATAACAGTTGTTAACAGCAATAACAACTGCTATTGGCATTTATTTTTTCAAACCATTTATTTTTTTACGAGTACACAAGAGCTAAATTTCGCAGAGCCTAACTTCACACGCACCAAGATCCGTCGGCCGTACTGTAACCAGCGCAAATTAAGCAATTACTTCTATGTCAAATATGATTGGTTTCTATAAATAGCGGTATTTTATTAAAACTGTAAATATGTTTATTTTTAAAGTGTGTCACTGACTAGAGAATTAAAATTGCTGATATAGCATAATAAAGGCAATATTTAGAAGTTCATGCATGCTTGGTTAAGTAAATAAACTACATGCATGTTCATGTATGCTTGGTAAGGTGTACAATAAAGAAATAAATAAATAATAAACAGTATTGTGTAGAAATGTCCAATGACGTACGATTTTGCTGTTTGACCGTGATGATAGCAATGGAAAGGTAGTATGGCGAGTCTATTTGTAGAGCCAGATGGCAAAACAACCGGGCCCTGGTTCAGACTATGTTCCGGAGCGAGGGGGAATGGACAGCGGTTGCCTCCATCTGCGAAGTACGCGCACGCGTGAGAAAACTGCCATCCTCACGCACCAGCCACCGTAGGCGTGGGCTTGCGGATGACGAGCAATGAGTAGCTCTCCGTCCGGCCATCTGACATCTATGCGGACCTCAAATCGTCAACAGCGCGTAGTAAAGAGATGTCAGCAAACCAAAGAGACCCAGCAGGGCCGGAGCCTACTGGGGTTATGGGTTGACTTCTAAAAGGGAGATCCATGGTGCTAGAACACAAAGGGCAACTGAAGGAACATAAGTGTGGTTTTAGTCAGTAAAAATTTGACACGCTTTCCGCTCTAGAGCGAGAGAAGAAGTCATTAGATGATTTGACCTTAAACAAAGTGCACTAGAAAAATCACAAGTCGTCACAATCGCCGAAGCCTGCTGGGGTTAAGGGCCGTTTTCTGAGAGGAAGGCTCAGCCCCGGCATGATAGGCAGCGAAGGAACGGGGTAGGTTTTTAGTCAGTAAGAGTCTGACACTACTTCCCGCTCCACCCAAGGGCGGGACTTGTCATTGGATGATTTTACCTACCATAAAAAAAAAAGTCGTCACAATCAAAATGCTGAATATCGCAGTGTGGCGCTCAAAGATAGTGTTATCAAGTAATTAGTTTTATCTGCCAAAGTCATAACCAGTTTGCCAGTACCTAATGTGTCACGAATGCAGTTTGCGTATGCAGCAGGAAACTGACTACAACGAGGAAAGTGACAGTGAACTGATAAAACTAGGTGATTCAGGCCAAGATCTGAAGGAACAAGGAACCTATATTCAACTGAACTAAACCGACAGCAGTGGACTATGCCCATCCTTCTGCGAAGCCGTAATGCTGGCAAAGGAGACAGCCGCACGCGTGATGAAACGAACGTCCTCACGCCCCATCCACCAGGATCCTGACCCCGTCTTCCAACCACCTTTTTTTATGGTAGGTAAAATCATCCAATAACAAATCCCGCCCGTAGGCGGAGCGGGAAATAGTTCCAGACTCTTACTGACTAAAAACCTACCCTGTTCCTTCCCTGCCTTGGTTCCAGGGCCCTGATATGAATTTTCATACTCCCCCAGAGCCCCAGATTAGGCCTCGAGCCTACTGGCCAACCACCGTTGACATAGACTTGTGGGCGACGAGTAATGGGTAGCTCACCTTCCAATCGTCCGGTAACCGTCAGGACCGAACAGTGTGAACACGTGCACCTCAAAGAGGTGTCAGGAAAACCGTAGGGGCCCAGCAGGACGGAAGCCTACTTGGGCTGGAACGCAAAGGCAAATCAGGACATTCATTGACAGCTGGGCATTGTCCACTTATTTTTTAAGGTGAGAAGTCATCTAATGAGTTTTCTCGCTTTTGGGGCGAAGCGCGAGGGCGTGTCGGACTAAAACCATACCTATGTCCATTCTTTGCCTTGAGTTCCAGGACCTCGGGTTTCCCTGTGGTTTCGTTTCCCTATCTGATGGAGATCTATGTAAAGGGGCTCGACCGACAGTGGAACCACTACAATCTGTACTTCTTTCTGCCACTAACTGTTGCTGTGTTTGGTTTCAAGGGTTTTGCCCCGATGTGGTTACAGCATTGTTATATTATAAGGGAAGATAAGAGATACGTTAAGTGCTTACATCGTAATCAGAAAACCTGGACTCGAAACACACACATCTATGATCAGTGTTATCACAGTCGCAAACCTATAGTTAATGATAGACCAGGACAGAGATAAGAGCCGGCGCTGTCGTGCGAGCGAAATAGCGTTAGCCGCCGAATGTGTGTGACAGATCGATGTGAAATCGTGTCATATAGGCACAATTTCAGCGGTCCACGTGCTAGAGGCGAGTCTTTCGCTGTTTTGACTTAATCTAAGGATTACAGACATCTGTTTAATAAAATGCCTCAAAGCAAAGTCTACATTTTAAAGGTTTTTTTTTTTAAAGTAGGTAGAATCATCCAATGACATCCCCCGCCCTTGGGCGGAGCGGGAGATAGTATCAGACTGTTACTGACTAAAAACCTACTTCGTTCCTCCTTTGCCTTGGTTCCAGGTATGCATTTTCATACCTCCCCAAAGCCCCAGATTAGGCTTCGACCCCACTGGGCTCCTAGTTTGCTGGCGACTCCTTGAGGCGCGCGGAAACAGTGCGCGCCGTAAACGACTTGGGCTCGGTCCGGTCTGTTACCGGACGGACGGACAGCGAGCTACCCATTGCCCGCCGTTCGCAAGCCCGCGCCTACGGCGGACGTGGGGCGGGCGCTTGCGCGCGCGGTCGCGTGCAGGGTGAGCGCCTGATGCGGTCAGCCTCCTCCTTTGCTAACATTACTGCTTCGCAGAAGGAGGCGACCGCCTGCCACTCCTCCTCGCTCCGGACTATGGCCTGAACCAAGGCCTGGACATTTTAAAGGTTGCCTCTGCGATTACGCATCAAGTGCTGCTTCTGGTATTGCAGAAGACTTACCGTCAGTTCTATCCATAGATCCAAACCTTTTTATCGATCGATTGTTTGCCACTAAAAACAAAAAGTAAACGAATGGATAACCGTGTTTTAGTTTTATCTTTTAAACAAGAAATTCGAGATTATCTCTGAGATAATTTGAACTAGATTCTCTGATCTGAAATATTTGCATCCTCATTTCCTAAAACTCAATCTTATGAGATAATATCACGCTGTGGCGAGGATTACCAGAGCAGGTTTGTTGGGAGGTTGAAGACCAGTACATTCACTGCACGTACAGTAATTTTCGCAACATGTAAGTTGAACTTAAAACCTAAATGACCTTCTCAGTATAAGATTTTCGGATCTCAATCGAAGTGCGGCACAGGGGGGGGGACTGCGCGTACCCATAGCAACGATCACCATTTTAGTTCAACTTATTTGCCGTGTTCAGTTCCCGACCGTTAATATGACACGGCCAAGTTTAATGCCTATCGTCCACCGCCAACCAAACTAACTTAGTTTAACTTAGCTCGCATAGTTGAGGCAGTTTTTCGTAAATACGTAGTTTAGCTGCTGGCATAGTTTGCGGTGAGCGCACATGTTTGAAAAACTGGCTTAACTATGCGAACTAAGCTAAACTAACTTAGAGCCAAATTCACCAATAAACTAATCGCGATTCGTTCAAACAAAACGCCGTTTGAGCGACTAATCAAGATTATAGCTTCATTTTGCGTTTCACCGCGATGAATTGAACCTAGTTTACGCTAAACCCAGTTTCAATTCTTTTGTTTGCGCTCATGTTTACGACACGGGTCTTTAAACTAGATTACGCTGAGCTCAGTTTAGTTGAACTAAGTTTTTGTATTGAATGATGATATCAGTCCTTAGTTTAGTTGGCGGTGGACGATCGGCTTTATTGTACGCCCGCGGGCATAGTCATCATAGGGTTGTCGGCAGAGTTGCCAGACGTCTCGATTTTGGCGGGAAGTCCAGTTTTTTAAATCAAAATTAAATGTCCCGCGCGGGACAGGCTCAGTACCTCTACCATGAGTTTTAAGCAATAGTATTCGTCGCTACTCGATATCGACGCCGTAAATATTTTGTATGCCAAATTTTGGTTCTGCAAGTGACCGCTAGAGGCGCTGCAAAATTTGCCATACAAAATATTTACGGCGTCAATATCGAGTAGCGACGAATAATATTGCTTAAAACTCATGGTAGAGGTACAGTTGCGCTTTTCGAGGATAACACGACCGTGCGTGCAGCGTGCTGAGGAAGCATGGCCGGGTGGCACCGGCAAGTGTGGGCAGCCCGCCGATAGAATTGTATTATAATATTTTTTCTTTGGCTATTTTTGCTATCTATGGACACGTACACGTAATTTAAAATTCGTATAAAAAAGAAATGTTTAAAAACTTTTGATTTTAGACGATTCTTTGATTATGTCCCGCTGTCAACGAAAGAATCCCGGCTTTTGCACAAAAAAAAAATTCAATACCGATTTAGAGTAAAAAAAAACTGGCAACGCTGGTTGTCGCACACGATTATCCCGTTTCCATATTCCTGTACAGTCCAAACAAACTGTGCCACATTCTCTTCTTGCATAATTCACGTGTTATTGTAACCATTTTAAATAATCAGATCGTATCGCAAAATTATGTAAGTCTGAGGAATTCATTGATATGATAAAAAATACGAATACGATATTATCTAATTGAATAAACATTAGCTTATTCCAAATCTGCTTAACTACGTGCGTATATACACCGTTAAATTTTGTTCGTTTTAATCCAGTGGAGGATCGATTCAGTACATGAAACACTATCGATTTATAAAGAGAAAATTAAAAAATAAAGTACTTTTTTTAATTTGAATTAATTTACTCATGTGCGAAATTAATTTCTTTAAGTAAACGAGTCAATGAAGGTAGTTGTCGGTCGTTGCATACTAACTACCTACAGTTCATTGGCCTCGGTCAGCTGACGTTTTGAGCCTGCACTTTTGAGCCCTTTTGAGCCCTGACTGTACAACAGCGTCTTTCGGCTGTAATGGTGATGATAAAAAGTTTGGCTTCGCACATATCAGCTATGAGACACTCTATTATCAACAGGATACTTAGGTCAGGAAACAACAAGCAACTGAGACAGTACGCGGCAAATAAGTTGAACCCGTTGCTATGATAACGCGCAGACCCCGCTTCGACTGACCCGCTTGATTATATTACGCGGCAAATATGTTGAACTAAAAAGGCCGTGTTTACGGAGAAGCAGCGCGTTGGGTGTTTGTCGTACATGGCAGCAGGGGGCCGCGTCATAGCACACGCAAACACAAACATATGGCAATGTACGACGGACCGCCCAACGCGCCGCGTCTCCATAAACAAGCTCTTAGGCCGTGTTTACGGAGACGCGACGCGTTGGGCGTTTCGTCGTACATTGCAGGAGTGGGCCGCATCATTGCTCGCGCAAACACAAACATGGCAATGGACGTATACAATGTATTTACGCGCAGATGTGCCGCACTCCGATTGAGACCCGAAAATCGGGCTTGAGGCTCGTCTCCACCTCACGGTTTCGGCTGTCCAGTCAGACATTTTGTTTACAAAAAATCATTATTTCGAAGACAGATGGCATAACAACATAAATAACATTATGGAAGAGTATAATTAATTCATTATACAAAACTTTCTTTTCTATCAAAACAAGTTTTTAATAGGAATCTAATTCGAAAGCAATCATTAAGTTACATAAAACATTATCAGACACTTCAAGAGAATGTAACATCACTTAATTGATAAATGACTTTAATTATAAAACAATAAAAAAATTGTTTACAAATATGAACAGCGCATTTAACTTGTGAATTATGGATTTGTAGCAAATGATAATAATATTATTAGAATGCATTCAACACTTGCAATTGTTAATTAATAACATTGAGTTTCAATACACACATTAATAATGTAATTGGCCATAAAAATATGTGTTCCGTACGGGAATCAATCTTCTGGCACTCAGTACAGCATCTAATTGATCAGCTACTGCACTAACCGTGTCGTTAAGTCTTATTTGTCAATGAAACTGCAAATGTTCGATTACGGAGACACGGGGCGTTGCGCGGCGCATCGGGCGGGCCGTCGTACATTGCCATATGTTTGTGTTTGCACGAGCGATGACGCGGCCCGCTGCTGGTACGACGAAACGCCCAACGCACCGCGTCTCCGTAAACACGGCCTTAGTGCTCGATTACGGAGACGCGGTGCGTTGCGCGGCGCGTCGGGTGGTCCGTGGTACATTGCCATAATGTTTGTGTTTGCGCGAGCGATGACGCGGCCCGCTGCTGCAATGTACGACGAAACGTCCAACGCGCTGCGTCTCCGTAAACACGGCCTTAGTCTTATCAATATTCATCTAGCTTTTTCGCAATTATATTGGGCCGGTTCCTAGTCTAAACCAGCTAACTAACCCATTAAACAAAATGTACCATGTCCATTGATGGCTGCTTCACGAAACAAGCCCTACAACTAACTCAACCTCAGCTGCGCTAAGTTACAACTGGCCCCGGGACTTTTAATAAGCACTTCTCTGTCATAGGAGTTACGTTGCACGTAACTCCTACTTTACAAAAATATATTTACCTTGTAGACACCTGAATTATAATCGGATGGAAAGTCCACAGCAGGCAAATTGTTCCAATACTTTGATGAACTGTTACTTGGCTATTGGGTAGCTTTGTGGTCTCAGTAAATTATAATGAGGAAAAAATTTAATTAATTTTGTCATTGTATAGGTGCATGAGGAAAATATAGTGTATCAAATCCAATACGTAGGTACATATTATACAAAACTATTTTTTTCTTAAAAACTAACAACTAGATGAACCTAGATGAACTCATAACTTCAAGTTTTTATTTGAGCAAAGCCATTTTTTGGATTAGTTAGAAAGCAGCCTGTTTTTTAGGGTTCCCCAAATGGTAAAAATGGGACTTTATTGCTATTACTCTTCTGTCCATCTTTCTATCTCCAGGCTGTATCTCATGAACTGTAATAGCTAGACTATTGAATATTTCTCAGATGTAAGTAATTCTACAGCCGATATAAGAAAAAAAAATTAACCCTTTGAATACCGTAATTAGACAATAGAAAGCCATAGGTGTCGGACACCAGTGTCCGCTTGGGGTTTGAGTAATTAATATCAAGTGTAAACTTAAGCAATATTACCTATAATAATAATATAAAATGCTTATAGACCAATTCATTTTATGTACTATTTCGATGTTTGGATAGATTTATGATAGTTCAAGTTTAAACCTTCGTGGTTTTTAGTAGCTATTTAATATAGATAATCCTGTATTCTTTGTTTATATGATAAATAAATAAAGAAAAATAAAAAAAGTAGGGCCCTCAAACAGCAGACATGATTTACTACGTACGGTTGGGAACCCTACATGTGCAAGTTCAACTCGCACTTCACCCGTTTTTTTTCTTATTTGTCTTGTATCATATAAATAAAATAGGGCTGTTTGTTCATAAATTCTAGTTACATTTTAGAATGCCTATGCAGAAAAGAAAGGGCATTATTCTAACCAGACAGAATTCTTATTGTAGTGAGGTTGCTTATATCAGGACATAAAAAATCCTTGTTCTTGACATTACCTCCCATAACTTGACTTTTCAAAATGTCAACAGACGTTCTTGAGAAACAAGCTGAACTGAATGTGTAACACTTACAAAGTATTGTGACACGGAATAATGCCTAGTTCTCAGAACGCGAGATACCAAATTCTACTAATTAGAAACCAGTTTCCCAATTCTCGGAGCCAAAAATATTCCTATTTACGAGTTACGACTGCAAAACTGTCACGATTCAGAAAGAAATAATCGAAAGAAATGTATGAAAACAATAGAAACATTATACAACATAGAATTGGTGAACTATACTTTCACCGGCTCTAAAAGATGATTGTTATCTCCGAAATTGTAAAGGTGATCATAAAAAAAAATTAAGACATTCAACTTCGAAAATTTTCGTCATTTTTATAACATAACTTTACACTTACCTGAGTTAATTACGCGCGAACGGGCGTCAACAATAGTATGAAATCACTTAAACAGCCTGAATTATGATAAGGATTTGATAAAAGTAAATATTGTAACAATCTTTGTTCTAAGGTTCCGCGCGTTCGTACACACAATATGGTCACCGCGACACAGTTGCTCATGTGATATTTACAGCTGATGTGTAAAAAATGAACAAACAAACACGCACGCGACACAATTTGAGCAATATTCACTACGAAATCGAGTGTTCGTTAAATTAATGTTATTCGATCGGTTGGCAATCGTCACGAAATTCTTTTGAATTGATTGATTTGGTTGTTTCATTCATGTTGGAGTAGTTCGTTCGAGAATGTTATTGAATGACTTGAATGAATGATTGAATGAAGTGAAATGCGTTTGGTTTTTTCAAAGCCAAAGCTTGGCCTAAGCCATTTTTATAGCCATAAAGTGATATCATGATGTAATTAAAATAATTTTGGCTGTTTCATAAATTACGAGCCCTAAAATTGTAGTTTGAAAAAATGTTTTTCAAATTCTTACCATATATTATAGCAGGATACTCTACATTATTTGAAATATATTCTTGAATTGAACGCATTAATATTTTCAAACGATTTGACTGAACTTGAACGCAACACAAATTAAATGTCAGTGAAAGCGTTCCATTCTTTTCAAGCAAAATATATCTGGAAAACCACTCTCTCTCTCTCTCTTTTACTCTATTCAGAGTGTTAGAAAAAGATGACAAAAACAAATGCTAAATCCAAATTAGAGTTGTTGTAAATCTCTAATATGACATCACCGTAAATCCAATTCAAAAGTGCAATCTTTATGTTTACGTTGAAAATAATAAAGTGGAATAATAAAAATAATAAAGTCATGAAAATAATAAAGTCATTTAAAAATATTCTGATTAACTAGACAAAGTGATTGTTAAACTGAAACTGCTACCGAAGTATCGAGTAGTAACGGCAAGGCATAAAACCTAAAAACAATAACCTATAAAAATGGAAGAATCAAATGAAAAACAGAAGACCGAAGATAAAATCGAATTTAAAAAGCCTGTACTGTTCGGACGTATTGGGAAATTGCCGAAAAAGGTAAAGAGTGAGCCAGAAACAGCCTCTGAAGACAAACAAGTGGCAACGCCAGTAGTAAAGACTTCGGAATCGACATCGAAAAGTTCTTTGCCACCAGCGGTGCTATTAAAAGAATTGTCGACACCTATACCTTACAAAGAGCCCAAATGGTCCGGGATTTGTCCAGATGGTGAGTGGTTTCAAGCATTTACTCTTGATGTCAGGTTTTACCAAAATTGTGGACCATTCATAAGACCCTAGATTCAAACTTTGTCAATATAGGACATTAAGTTTGCCTCTAAGTAAGTACTCTCATGTGCATAAAAAAATCAAATAAAAAACTTACTATACACAAACTATGCTGAGTTAGGCACCTTTTTGGACTTGAAGTGACTATAATTTTCTTTTGAGGGTACTATGCCCACAGGGTAAAATCGGGAACCTATTACTAAAGCTCCGCCATTCTTCTGTTACCAAGCTGAATCTCAAGAACCATGATAGGTAGACAGTTGAAATAGTCACAGATATAATATAATATTATAATATTCCACAACTATCACACAACGCCGTCTAGTCCCAAGCTAAGCAGAGCTTGTGTTATGGGTACTAGACAATTGATAAACATACTTATATATTTCTGAATACATAAATATATAAATTACACCCAGACACAGAACAAATGATCGTGGTCATCACACAAACATTTGTCCTGGATGGGAATCGAACCCACGACCTCCGACATAGCAGTCAGGGCCACTAACTACTAGAGCAAGAGGCCAGTCCTTGATGATTTATTTCTGTTGCCGCTATAACAAAAAATACTAAAATATTTAAGTAGTAAGAGCCGCACAACACAACAGACATGTAATTTTTTTTTCAATATTACGGAACCCTTCGCAACCCTCAACTCGCACATGGCAATCTTTTCACTATGTGGTTTTTATTTTGTGAGGCACAATTAAACATTTATGATTTTTTCTCTTTCAAGATGTAAATAATTAAGTCACTCCAAAAAAAACACACAATTTTTAAAAATATGGTTAAGGATCACTATCTTTCCTCTTGAACGTCAGTAAGTGTATTATTTCTCTGCTTTCTTATATATATTCTCCGTAACAATTTAAAACAATCTGCTGAAACAATGTGGTTAGGTGGCATTTTTAAATTCCAACAACACAACGATCCGAAGGATACAGCAACGATAACTAAGCAAAAATTTGAAGATAACGAAGTAGACTTCAGTAAGCCCATTTCGTTAGCACACCTCTGGACTAACTTTAAATAATTTTCCCAAGGCACTCTTGCTCTGCTCTTTCATCTAAAGCTCATTTTCGCCTCGGAGCCATCACTAATTCAAAAACAGTCAAATCACCTCACAATATCTTGATATTAAATTTAAACTACCCACACTGCCTTAATAATATTAATAAATGAGTTTAAAACCGTGAGAGAATCGGAAATTGTTAAAAGATTTTCTTCTTCAACTGACTTTTATTGCTCTCAATTCAAGTATTGAGCACATAAACAAACATTATGAAAGAAAACAAGATTATTTACGGGGAATTCTCTACTCTACGTATTACAATAGTGTATCGGAACATAAATAGTATACAGTTCATTTATTGAAACTGCGTATTTTATAAATTATGTGACATCATTTATAAAGTGATTTAATTTCAACTAACTTTTGGAGAGATCGTGATATTTTAGCGATAAGACCACCCATTGTGACACCCTATTAATTTTAAGTTCTTAATGTAATTTTATTTTTGGTGCACAATAAAGAATACATCAATCTATCTATCTACCTACATTTGTTTTTTAATTATTCAATTTGTTTTTCAGGTTCTGAATATGCCCTTGAGGTACTGAAATCAGGTATGATTGTGGATAAAGTGGACCTGACTAACAAACCATTCTATGTGTTCGGAAGACTGGCTAATTGTGATGTTGTGATGGCACATCCAACTATATCCAGGTAAGGTTTCGGGTGATTTAATTATTTTATTCATCATCATCATTTCAGCCAAAGGGTTGAATGCCCCCTATTATGTAAGCACTACAAGGGGGCGGGGGGCCTTTGCTTTGTTTATTTTTGACGATATTGGGGATCTGGATGGTGATTACCGTCAGTCCGCAGTACTTATATGTGAGTTTTTAGTTTTTTAAGAGAATGACGTCGATTTTAGAAAATCTGGGAGCGAAAGGTTTTGGATTGGCGACCACGTACCGGGAGACGCAGTGGTGGAACGACGACTTCATGAGGGTCATGAGAATCTGACGGAATTAACTTGTTATGTATAATTGTTAGGGTTCTGTCTGTACCTCAAAACGAAAAAACGGAACCTATATAGATAATATTACCGTGCTTATAGGATCACTTTGTTGTCCGTCTGTTTGTCTGTCTGTCAAGATCCTTTATATTAGGAACTCGTGGAGGGATCGAGGTGTAATATACCTAAAATTAATATACCTTTAGAGATATGCGGAACAGAGTTTAAAGTCCCGCTAACCTCCATTGAAAAGGGAAAGGATCCTCCGACCAGACAGGTGTTATGTCTAGTGGGCTACTGCCCGATAGATGATTTCAGGTTTGTTCTATATGTACCAATCGCGCGGAGAATCTTACTTGCTCGATGCAGGATTAGTTCATTTGTGACGACATAGATCTCGCTACATACCTATTACTCAGTCCTGTGGTCCCTTGAAGAACCGAAAAAAGAGATACGGGCGTTTATGTCGCAAAAAACGATTATTTCGACATTCTTATGAGAATCAAAATTCATAGGGTACCCCCCGTTGACCTAGAACCCTGAAATTCGTAATGACGCAAGGTCGTAGCGCAAGTATAGGTTTTTTTTATGGTAGGTAAAATCATCCAATGACAAATCCCGCCCTTGGGCGGAGCGGGAAATAGTGTCAGACTCTTACTGACTAAAAACCTACCCTGTTCCTTCCCTGCCTTGGTTCCAGGGCCATGGAATGCATTTTCATATCTCCCCAGAGCCCCAGACTAGGCCTCGGCCCTAAGCGCAAGTATAGGTAAAAATCAGAAATCTGCTAATTTTTTGCTACGTCACAGAAAAAAAAACACTTTTCTGCGTTACGGAAAAATCTTCGAGACTATTCGGTAATTGATCTGTTTTCCTAATTAACGTTGTACGGAATCCTCGGAGCGCAAGACCGACTCGCACTTGTGTCTATTCTATTTCGCCCCCTTACCTTTGCGTTTTCCACACAGTAAGCGATGACAGAAAAGTCTTCCTATTCCAGGCATCACTGCGTCCTTCAATACAAAGCCTTTGCTGAAGAGGGCGAGCCCCCGTGCGGCTGGTATCTCTACGACCTGGGCAGCACGCATGGCACGTTCCTCAACAAGGAGACCCTGAAGGCCAGCCACTACACGCGGGTCAGGGTGGGCCATCAGATCAAGTTCGGTAACAGTACACGGACTTATATTATGTTGGTGAGTTATGTTGTCACTAGCCTAGCCTTTTCCCGCGACTTCGTTCGCGAAAATGTTTGTATAAATACTTTAACACCCCATAAACCGTGTGCAGGAAAGAGGTCAATCGTCTCCTTTCGTCGTTGATGAGGATATTTGGCTTTGATGAAAAGACTGATGATGATGAACTGAGATTTTAATGGTGATAAAATAGGTACAATGGTTTTTGAAAAATATTTGTAGTAGCCCGGTCGCGGGCGGGTACACGGTTTATATACTCAAAAAGTGCGGGGGGGAAGGCCCGATGCCCCCGCCGCCGCGCGTTATGCTGCGTCGCTGTTGCCCGTGTCGCTGTTGCCAGTGACGTCCGCTAGACGGCGCCACGTACTCGTGAACAAACCGTATTTGAGGGTAGTTTTGAAAAAGTAACAATGTCCGTCTTTTTAGGGTTCTGTATCCAAAGGGTAAAAACGGGACCCTATTATTAAGACTTAGCCGTCTGTCCGTCTGTCTGTCACCAGGTGTCTGTATCTCTAAAACCGCGATAGCTAGACAGTTGAAATTTTCGCAGATGATGTATTTCTGTTGCCGCTATAACGACAAACACTAAAGACAGAAAAAAATAAATATTAAGATGGGGGCTCTCCTACAACAAACGTCATTTTGTGCTGTTTTTTGCTACGGACGGTACGGAACCCTTTGTGCGCGAGTCCGACTCGCACTTGGCAGGTTTTTTATTTATTTAGATTGTATGTTACAAGTTTATTAATCCAAGAAATAGATTCTTCAATACATTTTTTACCTAGAGCTAATTTTAAAAAACAAATTACAAGAGTTCAAAGTATATTTCCCCCAGTGGAAAGAATGTTGTATACAAACCAATTTGCCCCTGTTCAACCCCTTATAAGTAGAATTTTCAAAAACCCCTTCATTATTAACGGATAAGAGGTACGCCGCATCTGATGGACATTTGATTTGGGTCTCCGTCAAGAAAAGTACAGTGCGAGCGACGGATCTTGGCGCGTCTGAAGTTAGGCTCTGCGAATTTTAGCGCTTATGCACTCTTAAAAAAATGAATGGTTTGAAAAAATAAATGCCAATAGCAGTTATTATTGCTGTTAACAACAGTTATTGGCATTTGTTTTTATAAATCATTTATTTCACGCGCTGATTTTGAGCGCTAAAGTTCGCAGAGCCTAACTTCAGGCGCGCCAAGATCCGTCGGCCGTACTATGAGTGGGGTTTGTCAGTCTCGAGGTGGTCGTGGACCGCATCGAGATTAGAGTGCAGGCCACGAATGCTAGATAAGTGGATTTGGAAAGAGAGGATGTGCTTCCGGTGTAGATTTACTTTTCTTTTAATTTTTTGGCTTTGGTAACATGGCTTTCAAGCGAGGTGATGCGATGTTTAATCGAACATCACGACCAGAGTTGCTGCGCCAGTGGAGGGTTGATCTGGAGACTGCGGGGACGCCCAAACCCTCCCAGGGATCGCCGTCGGGTCCACTGCCCACGAGCACGATGGGGCCACCCTGGGATTTTTCGCAGTTCGCAAGCAGCCTTTAATGTGTAGCTGCAAACTACTTGGGCCCCCAACTACCAGAAGCTGATGAAATGCCCTACCACCGCATTTACTGCTCGTTTAGCACTACCTAGGAGACACGTGTAGGTTGTTCAGAACTAAAAAAAAACTCCTTATTCATAAATATGTCATTCTTACCATAAAACCATTTACGCAGGGTCCAGATTTCGACTGTGAAGGAGAATCAGAACTATCAGTAACAGAAATCAAGAGGAGATCACAAGATATGAAGGAAGAGCGAGACAGAATGATCACAGAAGCCATAGAACAGAGGGAGAGGAACAGAAAGGAGGAAGAGAAGAGACGAGAGGAACAGGGAATTGATTGGGGGATGGGTGAGTCTAATTTTCTTTGTATTCTTCTTTTTCGTATCTGGCATGAATTATTTAAACTGAATAATACAGAGGTAGTTTCTTTTTTTGTTTGTAGGAGGTAATGTCTGAAAGTTCTGTAGTGCTATTCTTTAAAGTGGGTAATCGCCGTACGAGCCAATACCGCGGTTTTATAGAACTTCGGTTTTACTCGCGGCTCTTCGGTGCTGATCGACTAGCGAGTAAAACAGTTTTGCATGACGAGCCGAGTAGAAAATGAAGTAAACACGACGAGCCGTGAGCCAGGCTCGTCGTTCGTGTTGCAATGATACACCGGCGAGCTTTACCGATGAGCCCTAAAAAACAGCCTTGAGCGCAGCGTTAGCCGCAGCGACGAATTCCAAATAGGTACAGTCAGGGGTCAAAAATGCAGTTGCTTCTCTAACAATGCTAAAGTGTATAAAATTCCTTTGTAGACAAGGATCAATACTTCATGATAGATTTAATTTATAGCATGGAATATAAAGTATTGAATGGACTAGTTGTGGACCATTGAACTTTTACTGCTAAGTAATTTTAGAAATTTTAGTGTTAGTAGGTTGCAACTGCACTTTTGACCCCTGACTGTACATCGGATTGTTCCTAAATCAACGTACCTATTTGGATTTCAAGGCCGTTTTCTTAGAGAGTAGCACCGCGGCTCTGGTCCGATTGCTAAATTTTATATTCCTGAGTGCGAGAGGCTATATTGTATGTACGCGAATAAAGCCGCGGACTAAAGCTAGTTATTAATATATTATTACTAGTTTTTCTGCCAGAGGCTTCTCGGTTTACCCCCTTAGGGTTTTTTTTTATAGTAGGTAAAATCATCTAATGATATATCCCGCCCTTGGGCGGAGCGGGAGATAGTGTCAGACTCTTACTGACTAAAAACCTACCCAGTTCCTTCGTTGCCTTTCATACCGGGGCCGAATCTACCCCGTTCCTTTGTTCTTAGCGGATGTCTACATCCTATTATTATGACTGGCCTGTTGATCTAGTGGTTAGTGGTCCTGACTGCTATGCCGGAGGTCGTGGGTTCGATTCCCACCCAGGACAAATGTTTGTGTGGTGCGCGCGATCATTTGTTCTGTGTCTGGGTGTTATTTATCTATAATATGTATGTATTTAGAAATATATAAGTATGTTTATCAGCTGTCTGGTACCCATAACACAAGCTCTGCTTAGCTTGGGACTAGACGGTGTTGTGTGATAGTTGTAGAATATATTAATATATTATATTATATTATTATAAGAATCTACCTGCGAAATTTTAAGTTTGTAGGTGTTGAAATTTCTGAGATTTCATGATTAATGAGTGAGTGGTATTGCACTTTTATGTATCTAAAGATATAGATTATTAAAAGAAAAACTTTATTTTATATTTACGAGTTTGCAAAAATATTTTTCATTCTTTATTAGAGCCTCTAGTGTTTTATTTACATCCGGTTAGACTTGGCTTCCAAGCTAACTCCAAGCCAATAAACATTTCTTTCAATACCTCCATCTTTTCTTCCACATCTTCAGGCGAAGATGCTGAAGAAGAACCAGACTTGGCAGAGAACCCGTATGCAGTCACAGCTAATGAAGAGTTGTACCTGGAGGATCCTAAGAAGACGTTGCGTGGCTACTTCGAGCGGGAGGGCCATGAGCTCACGTATAACTGTGACGAGAGGGGCGTGGGGCAGTTTATGTGCAGGTTAGCTACATTTTTTTTAATACATTTGTAATACTAAGCCCTTAGCTTGGATACTAAGTCCTTTAAGCCGTGTCTTCAGATTGATAGTTTATTTGTTTACCCTTAGAATATGGATGTAAACAATGTAATGTTTTTGTAGTATCAAGTCTACCTTCTCGCCAAACTTAGCTGAAATAGTCAACACTACAATAAAATTCTCAGCTCTATTTTACCGAGATCGCGCCTGTTTCAATGATCCTTCATAAAGTCCAGCTTCGCAGACACTTGAGATACAAAGCACAATGTCCACTAGGAATCAGTTTGCAAACAATTAAAACAGCCATTGAACTTCACTCGAAAAAATCCCGCCAAAAACCATGTTAGCAACTTATTGGAGACCTTATAATTAGTAGAGATGCCACAAATACTCGGCTACTATTTCGGTATTTGCCCGAATACTGAATTTCAAGTTATATTCGAGTGTAACCGTCCGGACCGAGCCCGAGTTATCGACGGCGAGCATTCCACGTACACCTCGAAGAGATGTCATCAAGGCGAAATTAAAAAATAAATTACTTTTTTCAAGACTCGAATTAATATTACGCTTCTACGAAATTAATTTCTTTAAGTAAACGAGTCAATGACCTTGTAGATAGTTGTCGGATGTTGCGTACTAACTACCTACAGTTCATTGGCCTCGCTCAGCTGACGTTTACTTAAAGAAATTAATTTTGTACATGCGTAACTTAATTCGAGTTTAAAAAAAAAGTAGTAGTAGTCTTTACAAATCGATAGTATTTCATATACCGAATCGACCCTCCGCGGGATTTAAACGACCAAAATTTAATGGTCTATTATTCTTGTAAGCATTACAACTGGATTTAGTTAGTGAAACTAATGTAACGATACAGCTAACGTTTGATGGGGCTGACATATCCTGATAAAAGCCCTTAAATAATAAAAAAAAAAATATTAACTGTACATGCATTCGAGATTTGAAATCAATGTCACTCTTTAAAAAAAAGAGTAAAAGAGCACTACCTCTCCTCTCAACCATGATAGTTATAATATATATTGTATATATATTTATGTTATGTTTATGTATAGTCATATAAGTATTTTATTTTATATTTAACTACATATTATGTATTATTTGATAGCTTAGATTAAGATTTCACACTTTCTTCTTCTCTTGTTTCCTACACACTTTTGTCTACATTTCTTATAATTTCTCCTTTAGCTGGTCTGCTGGAAGAAATTTCTTTAGAAATAAGCAGTAGCATTATGTGTTGTCTTTTTTTTTGTTATATTGTGTGTACATAAATTGTGAAATAAATAAATAAATACATTAATATCTACTGTATGTAACTTTAATTCTGACCACAAAGTTTTTTGCCACTTAGGGTTGAGTTACCGATTGACGACGCACGGGGCAACCCCGTCATTGCAGAAGTCATTCACAGAGGAAAGAAGAAGGAAGCGGTCATCGCGTGCGCCCTGGAGGCCTGCAGGATACTGGACAGGGCGGGGCTGTTGAGGCAGTCCCGACACGGTGAGTACTAACAGTACCTCTACAATGAGTTTTAAGCAATAGTATTCGTCGCTACTCGATATCGACGCCGTAAATATTTTCTATGGCAAATTTTGCAGCGCCTCTAGCGGTCACTTGCAGAACCAAAATTTGCCATACAAAATATTTACGGCGTCGATATCGAGTAGCGACGAATACTATTGCTTAAAACTCATGGTAGAGGTACAGGCACCGTGCTGTAACCCCGTCAACGAACGTCTTCACGCCCCAGCTGCCGAGATTCTGACCCCGACTACCAGCCACGGTATACGCGGGCTTGCGGACGCCGAGCAATGGGAAGCTCGCCGTCCGGCCTTCTGGTTATCGACCGGACCAAGCCCAAGTCGTTAATAGCGCGTATCATCATCACTACAGCCGAAGAACGTCCACTGTTGGACATAGGTCTCCCCCAAGTGTCGCCACAACGAACGGTCCTAGCCGTCTTGCATCATCGGTCCACCTTGTGGGAGGCCTTCCAACACTGCTTTTTCCGGTGCGCGGTGGCCACTCTAGAACCTTTCGGCCCCATCGACCATCCGTCCCACGAGCAATGTGCCCTGTCCACTGTCACTTAAATCTTGCGATTCTTCGTGCTATGTCGGTGACCTTGGTTCTCCTGCGGATATCTTCATTCCTGATGCGATCACGCAAGGAAACTCCGAGCATAGCCCTTTCCATTGCCCTTTGGGTGACTCTAAGCCTTCTGGTCTGAGGCCCATGGTAAGCGACCATGTTTCAGAGCCATATGTCGTCACTGGCAACACGCACTGTGGTGCTATTCTCTAAGAAAACGCAGCGCTGCCGCAACGGCGAACATCCAAATAGGATACATTGAATTAACAATTCAGTGTGTAGATACATTAGGTTGACAATCCAATGTATCCTATTTGGGCGTTCGTCGTTGAGGCAGCGCTGCGTTTTCTTAGAGAATAGCACCACTGGTCATAGACTTTCATCTTAAGACGCTGTGGTATGTTGGCGGAATCAAGTCATTTGATACTGAAAGGCTTGCTACACCTGTGCTCCAGGCTTCGTAGATTGGTGTTCATCCAATGACATCCCCCACCCTTGGGCGGGAGATAGTGTCAGACTGTTACTGACTAAAAAACCGACCCCGTTCCTTCGTTGCCTTTCATACCGGGGCCGAGCCTTCTTTTCAGAAGCCGACCCTTGGCCCCAGTAGGCTTCGACCCTGCCTGCCTGCTAGCAGGCTGGGCCTCTACAGTTTGCTGACAGCTCCTTGAGGCGCGCGGGAACGGTACGCGCCGTCGACGACTTGGGCTCGGTCCAGTGGCCAGAAATCGGGATCGGAATCCCGGCGGCGTCTGGGGCGTGAGGCTTCCTCCTTTGCTAGCATTACTGCTTCGCACTTGGGGGCTCGCGTCTGCCACTCCTCCTCGCTCCGGAGCATGGCCTGTACCGAGGCCCGGCGCGAGAGATAGTCACCGCCGATCAAACCCTGTATAATCACAGATGAGACCCAGCCTTCTAACTGCAGGCAGGCAGGGTCGAAGTCTACTGGGGTCATGGGTTATTTTCCGAAAGGAATGCTCGGCCCCGGCACGATAGGCTACGAAGGAACGGGGTAGGTTTTTAGTCAGTAAGAGTCTGACACTACTTCCCGCTCCGCCCAAGGGTGGGATTTGTCATTGGATGATTTTACCTACCATAAAAAAACCCCTGTATAATATTGGTGTGATTTTTGTCAGAATCTCGTCGGCGGAAAGAGCGCGACTGGTCGGCGGATGATTTCTACGACTCGGACGAAGACACGTTCCTCGATCGTACCGGCAGCGTCGAGCGGAAACGGAAGATGCGCATGCAGAAACTAGGCGCCGCCGAGAGAGACAGCGAGAAGCCACGGACTTATGACGACTTGGTGAGATACGTAGAGTAGCATTACATATAGCTTAACCAGCCTAATAATGTCTCCGAGGGCGCGAGCTTGCGAATGGCGAGCAATGTGTAGCTTGCTGTCCGACCGTCCAGTAACCGTTCGGACGGAGCCCAAGTCGTCGACGGCGCGTACTGTTCCCGCGCGCCTCAAGGCGTTGTCAGCAAACTGTAGGGGCCCAGCAGGGTCGAAGCCTACTTTGGGCCCTTGTGTAAATGTGGAAGTGTACACCAGGGCCCTGGTACGAAGGCAATGAAGAAATGTGTTCAGCTTCACTGAGGTAGTCAATAATCGCCTACAATCAAATTTTCAACTTAATTTTTATCACTTCTTCGTCCCAGGTAATAAAACATTTGAATGTGGTTTGGGGTTTTGTCTTAAGTAATTTTTGGCCGTTTTTGTCCGAAATAAAAATTATTATTATTATAATAAATATACGTAGAATTGGCGATTCTTGAGATTAATTTGTAAAAGTAATTAAAGTAGGTAACCTAGTAAGTTATTTTTTCGTCGGCCTTTTGTTTAATTGATATAAACTAATGCTTGAATGCAATCCCACCTGATAGTAAGCAGTGATGCAATTGTTGATGGTGAGGCGCACTAGTTTATTAAGAGCCTATTCACTCTAGCCTTGAAGACACCTAAATTATAATCGGACGGGAAGACCGCAGCAGGCAAACTGTTCCAGTCCCTCGATGTACGCGGTATAAACGACGAGGCAAAACGCTTAGTCCGAACCGTAGATTTTCAACAACATTAGGGTTGATATTCGCCGTACGTCGGGTGGTCCGATGGAAGAATTGAGATGGCGGAATCAAGTCATGTAATTCCCGCGCACACTCTCCAAAATGCATCCTGTAAAAACAGGCCTAACGTGTAGGCCGAATAAAGGACTGTAGACTAAAAATAGTTTTATGTTTTTAAAAGGCGATGCTTATTTCTAAAATCTTATTATCTTGTTAACAGTTAAAAGAAATCACAGAAATCGAGAACAAAATATCCTCAGAGGAGCAAATGCTGGAGAAGCTGCGATCCTCTGCAGCCAAGAGTCAGCAGAGCAACGAGGAGTTGGACGAACTGGACCAGTACATGAGCAGCCTCGGCAAGCAAGGACACAGCATGGCGCAAAAAGCTGAAATTTCTAAGACTAAGGTAATTCATTTCGGAGATAGCACCTCATCATCAGCCTTTTAATGTTCCCACTGCTGGGACACAGGCCTCCTATCTAAGAGAGGGAATGGGCCGTAATTCACCACGCGGGCCCAGTGCGGGTTGGTGGATGTCACATGTCTTCGAATTTTTGCTTCTAGGACATGCCGGTTTCTTTGATGAAATAAATTACACAAAGCACCTCAACAGCCATGATATTGTAATTACTGTGGGCTTGCGGACGACGAGCAATGGGATGCTTGACGTCCAGCCGTCCGATAACCATCCGAACGGAGTCCGAGTTGTCGATGGCGCGTAGTTTACCACGCGTGCCTCAAAGAGTTGTCAGCAAAACCGTAGAGGCCCAGTAGGGCCCAAAATCAGAAATTAGAATCGTATATTTCAAATAGACATATCACAGGCACTTTTGAATTATCAAAGATCCCGATTTCCGGCCACCGTAGGCGCAGGCTTGCAGACGGCGTGCAATGAGTAGCACGCTGTCCGATCGTCCGGTATCCGACCGGACCGAGCCCAAGTCGTCGACGGCGCGTTCTGTTCCCGCGCGCCTCAAGGAGCTGTCTGCACACCGAAGAGGCCCAGCCTGCTAGCTGTAGGCTGGCAGGGTCGATGCCTGCTGGGGTCAAGGGCCGTTTTCTGAGGAAGGCTCAGCCCCGGTATGATAGGCAACGAAGGAACGGGGTAGGTTTTTAGTCAGTAAGAGTCTGACACTATTTCCCGCTCCGCCCAAGGGCGGGATTTATCATTGGATGATTTTACCTACCATAAAAAAAACACGCCCCCCCCCCCACTCACTCAAGGCGGCGAGAGAAGTCTTTGGATATTTTCCAATCTTCAATTGTCGACCGCATCGTCGCTTTCCATCAGGTGAGATAGCGGTTAGGTTAGCGCGAACTTATCAATAAAAAAAAACTAAAAAATATGAATGTGGTGGTTTGAGTATCCTTACCAGAGTACCAAGGGGGCTAGGACAGATAAAGTTAAACACGATAATTTCTTCTACATCTGGATGTAATTTATCTATACTTTTTTTTTTTTTTCGGTAGGTAAAATCATCCAATGACAAATCCCGCCCTTGGGTGGAGCGGGAAGTAGTGTCAGACTCTTACTGACTAAAAACCTACCCCGTTCCATTCTTCGCCTTGGTCCCAGGGCCCCGGGTGCCATTTTCACATACCCTTTGACCCCAGTAGGCTTAATTTATCTATACTAAGTATGTATTAATGTAAAAAACAAGTGCATATTGTATTAAAACACAATGTTATTGAACAGATGAGCATTCAGAAGTTGAAGGCCGAGCTGACGAAGACGCAGCGGCTCGCCGAGCTGGCGCGGCCGGCGCACCTGCCGCCGCTGCTCAAGAAGGACGACAAACTGCACATCAAGCAGGCCAACTCCGTCGTTTACGGGAAAAGGTGACTAATAAAATACATACGATAGATCGTGGTGGAGTAGAATGAAAGAGGAGCGGACTATAAACCGTTAAATTTTGGTCGTTTTAATCCCGCGGAGAGTTGATTCGGTACATGAAATACTATCGATTTGTAAAGTAAAATTTTAAAAATAAAGTGCTTTAAAAAAAATACTCCAATTAATATACACTTATACAAAATTAATTTCTTTAAGTAAATGAGTCAATGACTTTGTAGGTAGTTGTCGGTCGTTGCGTACTAACTACCTACAGTTCATTGCCCTCGCTCAGCTGACGTTTACTTAAAGAAATTAATTTCGTATATATGCGTATATTAACTCGAATTTTAGAAAAACAGTACTATAATTTTCAATTTTATCTTTACAAATCGATAGTGTTTCATGTACCGAATCGACCCTCCGCGGGATTAAAACGACTAAAATTTAACGGTGTATAAAATTTTGAAATCTGTAAGAGGAACGTGATTTTCTAATGAAATAAAAAGGAGTAGGTTCTGTATGACATAAATCTGCTGCCTAACTCACATGTGTGTAGACACATGTGAGTAGTCTAACTTATCTATAGTACATTCATGTTCAGAAAATAGTCATTTTTTGTTGTAATTCCGCTTAGTCATGCCCCTTGCCTAATTATACTCCATTCGCAATAGGATGAGACATTTAAAACCAAACTTATAGCTACATACACAATTTCCACGCTTACGTTGTTGAAACTTCCACGGTCCGGACAAAGCGTTTTGCCTCGTCGTAATACCGCGTACATCGAGGGACTGGAACAATTTGCCTGCTGCGGTCTTCCCGTCCGATTATAATTTAGGTGTCTTCAAGGCTAGAGTGAATAGGCTCCTAATAAACTAGTGCGCTTCACCATCAACGATTGCATCCTACCATCAGGTAGGAGTGCAGTTAAGTACTAGTTCATAAAAATTAAAAAAAACTAGCTATTACCCCTGATAGCCTAGACCTAGGGGTCTTTAAGTCAAAAGTGAATAGGTTTCTTCTAGGTAAGCGTGCTCCATCGTCGGCCACATCATCGCTTACCATAATGGTCATACGCGAGCCTATCCATAATAATTAAAAAAAAAAGTTTTTATGCTGTCTATTCAACCGATTATACACAACATTTCGCTCTTCAACTGAGATTGGTTTAGAAAACAAATAAGCGACGTATATTTTTTTGATACCTAATGTAATAATGACATCATGTCCATGAAATTCATCCAGCCTTGTATTGTATTGTATTGTATTTCGGACTGGTATCCGCAACTCCACGACTAAAGCGCGTATTTTGCGTACGGGTGGGACAAATGTGTCATTCGATCCACCCCAGCTCCTCGAGGAAGGCCAGCAGCGCCTTGGTGTTACTGACCATTTCGCGGAGGTTACCTGGGTTTCCAAAGTACTTTGCCCTGTATCCAGCGACAACAGGGCAGTTCAGAAGCAGATGTGCTACAGTCTCTTCCTCCTCCATGCAGGCTCTGCACAGTGGGCTGTCTGTAACTCCTATGACAGAGAGGTGCTTATTAAAGGTCCCGTAGCCAGTTGTAACGGCCGTAACTTTCATCCAGCCTTTTCGCAGTAGTGAGACTGTAGGGGTCTCGCTTTAGTCTGTTTTGGGATAATAAATTAAACGATTTCCACTGATAAAAAAGTCTATTTCTTTCACACACGATTATACAATATTGCGACCTGGCAAGGACTGAGGGGCCGTGCGAGTCGTATCTTAGTTCTCATATTACATTTTGCTTACCTAAGCACAGGCCCCACAGAGACCATGGTGCCTCACTATTGTGTTAAGATCTGCAATAAAGCTCCACTCGCTTCTTTTGTTCTAATATCATCATCATCATCAGCCTTATAATGTTGCCACTGCTGGGACACAGACCTCCTCTCTAAGAGAGGGAATGGGCGGTAATCCACCACGCGGTTCCAGTGCAGCTTGAATGTCACATGTCTTCGAATTTTTGGTTCTAGGACATACCGGTTTCCTCACGATGTTTTCCTTCACCGTTTTTGAGAGCAGTAGTGATGAAATAAATTACACAAAGTAATGCGCCTGGCTGGGTTTGAACCCGCGACCTACAAGTAGAAAAGGGACGCCTTCGCCCAGCAGTGGGACATAATGAGCTAATCAGATGTGATAAATGAGATTTTTTTAATTATTTTGTTTTTAAAAACATTCTCTATTTACTTTCAGAATAAGACTAAAAGAAGACACAGAGAAAAGAACAAAAATACGGAAGGAAGTCAAACAAGAAGAATCAGAATTTGTCGAAGAAATGGATTCAGACGACGAAACAGAAACTACGATCACCCAGAAAGAACCAAGCACGAAAGAAGTTAACAGAGAAGCAGAGACTAAAGAAGATGACAGCAGAGAGACAGAAGTGCCTGAAGTTAAGAAGATGTATGGCCCTATGCGGCCGCCCGAAAATTATGTTATACCTGAAGACTACTTCGATCAGGAGACCGACAGAGACTTACCAGAAATTGTGGAAAAAGACTAGTTTTAACGTTGTACAAGTTAAATTATAATTGTTTAAAAAACTTTGTTTTACTTTACCTGCTGTGCTTTCTACCTTTTCTCCTCCGCCTCGCCTCATGCGGCTTGTATTCTTTATATGGACTTGTGGGTATGCGCTCACTACATCAAGTGTCCATGGAGTTTCTTGCACGTTCTTCTCCATAGAGATCTACGCTTTGGAACGTGCAATTTAGCTTCACCTTTTTTTGACTGACCGACATTTTGACAACTCAAAAGCGCCTGTAATTGGTCTATTTGAAATAAACGCTTCTGATTTTCTTTCTTTCTGATTTGGAGTAGATGACGCGATGTTGTCTGCTACCTGAAAGCATAAGTTTTATTACTCGGTAATCGCCCGTGCTGAGCTTGAGTCGTCGAAGGCGCGTAGAGCTCCACATCATCCTCCGGACCGAAAGGGAACCGAAGTGGAGGTGAGGTTGAGTTCCGCGTGAGGGAACGTACATCCTCACACCGCAACCTTCGTGACAGGAGACACTCCGGGCGTAGGGAAGCTCAAAGAGATCCCTGAGAGATGGGTAGCTCACGGTCCGCTCATGCTTTAAGGACCGAGTCCAAAAATTCCAAGACATGTCACATCCACCAACCTGTGACTGGGCTCGAATGCTGTATTACGGCCCATTCCCTCTCCTAGAGAGGAGGCCTGAGTCCCAGCCGTGGGAACATTATAAGGCTGATTATGTTATGCTTATCATCAAGTAAGTCTTTCTGCTCTGAGTGGAGCCAGAGACTAAAACCCACCCGTGTTCATTCAGTTGCCCTTCGCGTTTCAGGGTGATGACTCTTTCGGACATTCCTATCCATATTACCCCTTTTAGAGGAATGCGGAACAGAAAGTAAAGTTGTACTTCCGTTGAAAAGGGAAGAGCCTTCAACCAGAGGGGTGTTATGTCTGGTGGGCAACTGCCCGTTCAATATTTTCGGGCTGTCGTATATGTTCAAATCGCGCGTAGAACTTTAAATTGCGCGCTGCTGGATTTCGTATTTCTTGTAGTTCTTACGTGGCGCCATAGATGTCGCTACACCTTAACTAATCCATTGACCTATATTCTTGCGATAGACAAGCACGTTCATATAAACTATTTGTCAAAATACTGAAAAGTTCAAATAAAAAATTGCTGCAGCGCTATACTGCCATTATGTCGTCTAACAAAACTTTCAAAACTTACAGCGCTCAAATAGCTTATAGAGGATACTTTTTCGCAACCAATTTCCTAGTACACGTTTCTTTCAACTTAGTGTAATGACATGTCATCTATATGTATAGATTTTTATGTCGCAGAAGCGAAACAGTTTCTTGCCTAGAATATTTTATTACAATAATAATACTCTATTTCAAAATGTAATAATAGTGTTCGTTAGTATAAATTCTCGTCGCTGATATTTCTTGATGAGTTTTATTGGGTATCAAAAAATCGTCTTCGTAATTTTTAATCTTCGATAGAAATATGTTATGAATAATATATTCATATATGAAAAGAAAGAACACAAAAATTCGGCAAGTGAGAGTCGGACTCGCACTCTGAGGGTTCGTACTTCAAATTGCGAATAGAGTCTTGAAGATTTTTCTGAATCGTAATTTTTTTTTATCACGTAACAACAAATTTTCAGTTTTCAGATTTATTCCTTGAGAGTGTCGAAAAATGCGTTTTTTGTGACATCAAAACATCATAGTCATCTCTTTTATCTTTTTTTTCTTAGTTTGATTTTGTGGCAGTGGAGCAGGACCAGCATTTAGCCAAGCATTTTGATCGAGGGTATAATCTTTCACTTTATAATAGGCTTGTCTACATAGTGTGCGTTTGGATTCATTCAATTGGATAATCTAAAGTTGTATTTTATTATAAAATTTTACCACCACAGATTTGAGTATATGGTTTAAATTTCAACTCGATACCTCCACGCGTTCTCGAGATAAAAGGTCTTGATAGACAGACAGACGGACTACAAAGTGATCCTATAAGGGTTGCGAGTTTTCCTTTTGAGGTACGGAACCCTAAAAAATATCGAACTGGTTATAAAACGCCGCAAGAAGTCTGTGTACTGTAGAACAGTTGTAGGTAAAAACTTACAATTCGTTTTCATAGGGGGGAACATCTGTATGTTTTAGTCTATGATTGTAAAAAGGATGATGCCTTTTTTAGCATATTATTATCTTTCCTATTGTATTATGATATTAGAAGCTATTGCATCGCTTGGATATCCAGTAGTTTAATTTCTTTAATGACAGAATTATTATTTATGTCCAGGTTTACTTTGATTCGAATTTATTAGCGCCACTCCCACACTGTATGAACATCATAATTGCACTGACGTCAGCTGATTAGAAAAAAAACGGTAATTCAAAAAACTAAAAAACCCGACTGCTTTCCAGAGTAGGAAATGCCCTAAACAAGAAAGTCCTTGTACCCGATTGCACTTAACTATATAATATTTTAAATACAAGATAAATTGTAGCAGTCGGGACCCATTCTAGAAAGTTTGAATTTGAATTTGGCGCCTAAAATCCGCCATTTTGTTTTTTTATTTTGATATATCCAGTGTCACTCTCACAGTAAATACGAATCTAACGACATCTCTCAAGCTAAAATCCATCGACCCGTTCAGGCTGCAGAGCGTGCCAAACAATTATACATACATACATACATACTCTCGAAAAACATAACCCTCCTTCTGGCGCAGTCGGGTAAAAAGTGAATGTACGGCACGCGTCATCTATTGCGTAGTACATATGTACAGTACGGCCGACGGATCTTGGCGCGTCTGAAGTTAGGCTCTGCGAACTTTAGCACTTGTGGATTCGTAAAAAAATTAATTGTTTGAAAAAATAAATGCCAGTTGTTATTGCTGTTAATAACTTTTACTGACATTTATTTTTATAAATCATTTATTCGGCGCGCTTATTTTGAGCGCTAAAGTTCGCAGAGCCTAACTTCAGACGCGCCAAGATCCGTCGTCCGTACCTACTGTATATATCGATGAACTAATCCTTCAAGCTATATAGGCGTGATGTTTCAACAGACAAAGAAACATAGCACACCCTTCCCACTAGTTATTATTTCTTTAATAAGGTTTATTTTAGCTATTTTCCGGGAATATGATTGCTAATACTGAATAATTACTAACAGGAAAACCCACTTTCCCATTAACCCACATGATTTATTAGTTTTGCCTTATTAAGTCATAATAATAAAATTTGTTTCTTAACCTCTCAGTGAACTAAGAGATATATTAGATCTTATTTATATACTTCAAAGGGAATATTTTTATACTTTGAGTATAGCGACATCTATGAAGCAAGATAGAAACAAAGAAAAATGTATTAGTTCATAATATACAATTATATAAAACACTTCCTAATTAAATTACATTCTAATATGACTCACTACATTATAATATGACGTAGGTATATTTGGTTCGTACGTAATAAATTACCTTTCCTAGAACCGCCATTTTACGGTTTTGTTTTATACCTACACCGTTAAATTTTGATCGTTTTAATCCCGTGGAGAATCGACACGGTACATGAAACACTATCGATTTGTAAAGATAAAATTAAAAAATAAAGTATCTTTTTTCTAAAACTCGAATTACGAAATATATGCATGTACGAAATTAATTTCTTTAAGTAAACGAGTCAATGACCTTGTAGATAATTGTCCGTCGTTGCTTACTAACTACCTACAGTACCTCTTATCTATATTTTGGTTCTGCAAGTGACCGCTAGAGGCGCTGCAAAATTTGCCATACAAAATATTTCCGGCATCGATATCGAGTAGCGACGAATACTATTGCTTAAAACTCATGGTAGAGGTACAGGTCATTGAACCCGCCCAGCTAACGTTTATTATTACTTAAAGAAATTAATTTACTAATTTACGCATGTATGAAATTAATTCCTTTAAGTAAACATCAGCTGGGCAGCGGGTAGTTAATACGCAACGACCGACAAGACAACTACCCACAAGGTTTCCAAGAATCAACGTACTCAAAGTATTCTAAGAATTCGCGGAGTGTACAGTGTTCTCACATTCACATTATAAAAATGAGGCTATATAAAAAAGCAACAAAAAATTAATAATTACAACTATCACTACAACAATTTTACCTACGAGCGGTTGAGGTCAAAATAATATAAAAAAAATATTGCAAAAATTGCTTTTGCAATATTTTTTTTGTGTCAAAAAAAGACCTGTATAAATTAACAACGATAGACACGTTCGAACCATATTAATCAGTTACCAGGGGGCCACATGTACAGAAGCAGTCATTGCCAAACAAGCGTGTCTTCGACATAGTCTTTAAACTTATAATATCCTTTTTTGGTTAGGACACGCTTAATATGAGTTTTGAAGCCCACAATGCTCCAAAACGAATGTATGTCTTTATGTACCTACCACCTAAGTTCACATTGTGGAATGCAATAAACGTATTGAGTATTGAGTATTGAAGTTTCCCTCGCTAAGTTCAGTAACCGCCTTTGGAAGCTTGTTGTAAAAGCGTATGCTGTTTACTAAGAATGACATGCTGGTCTTAGCTAATCTCCATTTGGGTAATACAATTTCGTGTTTACTACGCTTATTTTTGTTATGAATATCGCTTCTAATTTTGAATAGTCCTAAGTTTTTATGAACATATAAAATACTTTCTAAGATATAAAGAGTGGGCAGAATCAGTATATTGATTTCTTTAAATTTATCTCTGAGGGACTCGCGAGGACCCATTTTATAAATAGCCCGGATTGCTCTCTTTTGTAATATGAAAATTAAGTCTACATCAGCAGCAGATCCCCACAGTAAAATGCAGACATATTGCTATGGAAGTAAGCATAGTAAACCAACCTAGCTGTGGCTACATCTGTCAATTGTCTTATTTTTCTTACTGCATATGCTGCTGAGCTTAGTCTATCTGAAAGAGTTCTTATTCCTAAGAATACACTTTCCGTATTTATACTAAACCTATGTACATAAAAACTAAACTAAGAATATAATATATACTAGACCTAACTATGTACAAATATAATACAAACCACCAAATACACTCAGGCGTCGAAGTATTCCTCCACAACGCTGTCATCTGGGATCGTACCCAAAAGACTGGCAGCATTGCCACGTTGAATGGCAATGCTGATTCTTTGGGCAAAGAATGAGCCAGCTCTCAGGTCACGCAAAGTGTCGATCAAGCGATGTGAAATTTCCTTGAAAAGGATACGCGCACTCGGACCCCATGATCCAAGCGTTTCGACCCCAAACGGCTCAAAACTGTAATTACCAATAAGGTTACTGTATTTGCGCCGTTTGAGGGTCTCAGCAGCCGCAGCGGAAGCGCCAGCACATCCTGCCGAACTAGGACCATGAGAAGGCGCAAGGGTGTCGACACAGGTTGCGTCCCACACCAGAAGCCTACCCTACCTGTAAACTAGGTTAGAACTCTTTCCGTAATAACGTCTAGTTTTTTGCCGTCAAGAATTAGACTGACGCCAACTTGAGGGACATTCGGTAATGAAAACTTTATACATTTAGTTTTATTTGCATTTAATAAGAGGTTATTAGCTGCAAACCATTTCGAAAGAACAGCCAGACTTTCGTTGACATGCAAGACTTCCGCATCTTTTCTATCCACTTTAACAATATGGCAAGTGTCATTAGCAAATAAAATTATATCGGATAAAATAGCCATCAATCGATAGTGTTACATGTACCGGATCGACCCTCCACGGGATTAAAACGATCAAAATTTAATGGTATATACGTTACTTATAATTACGCACTATAATTCCACATGATGTACAAGGATTTTGCAATACGCAGGAACATCTGGTAACAGGATAAATATTAATTAAGTTAAATAATTTTGTATTTATTGCCTCTATTAATCATACCTTCGTAAAGCTGTCTAATGTAATATCTGACGCACGAGTACCTGTTAGTGTTTAGCTGTTATTTGCTCAAGTCAATTGTGTTTTCTTCAAATTAATATGATTTTTTTAAAAATTTCTATCATTGGATTATGTTTTGCTATCCTAGGAAATGGCGTTACTGGAAACAATTGTGGAACAAGTAAGTAGCTTTTCCAAATAAAAAAGTTTACTTGCACACAGGTACATTTTAGATGTTACAAATGTTTTATATATTTGAGAACAGTGGTGGCCGAGTGGTAATGTCCCGACTTGCGAGTAGTAGGTCGCGGGTTCAAGCCCGGCTAGGCGCATTACTTTGTGTAATTTATTTCATCACCACTGCTCTCAAAACGGTGAAGGAAAACATCGTGAGGAAACCGGCATGTCCTAGAACCAAAAATTCGAAGACATGTGACGTCCAAAAACCCGCACTGGGCCCGCGTGGTGGATTACGGCCCATTCCCTCTCTTAGAGAGGAGGCCTACGTCCCAGCAATGGGTACATTAAAAGGCTGATGATGAATGTTTTATATATGTATCTCCAGTGGCGTAACTATATCACCTGAGGCCCGTGGATTTATTGGACGGGGCCCCAAAAAATCGTCACGTCGTGATTTTTTTTTCGGTGCGTAAAAATCATCAAATGGCATCTCCTACCCTTGGGCGGAGCGGCAGATAGTGTCAGACTTTTACTGACTAAAAAACGCATCCCGTTCATTCGTTGCCTTTCATACCAGGGCCGAGCCTTCCTTTCAGAAGCAGACCCATGGCGTCAGTAGGTCGTTGTAATTTATTTTTAATAAACTTTGTAAAATAGATTGGGTTATTTCTTCTGAGCCTTGACTTCTTAAGACTGGAGCCTCATCAGACTGGGGGCCTGTGGAATTTTTCCAGCCTTGCCACCGTGTATCTCTGTATTCTGCCACAGTACAATACGGCCGACGGATCTTGGCGCGTCAGAATTTAGGCACTGCGAACTTTAGCGCCTTTTGCACGTAAAAAAATGAATGGTTTAAAAAAATAAATGCCAATAGCAGTTGTTCTTGCTGTTAACAACTGTTATTGGCATTTATTTTTATACATCATTTATTTGGCGAGCTTATTTTGAGCGCTAAAGTTCGCAGAGCCTAACTTCTGACGCACCAAGATCCGTCGGCCGTACTGTAAGTGGCATTCACATATTAATAAAATATGTATTATTACACTTACTGAACAATATTGAGTATGCACACACGGACACATTATACAAATTGAAAATCTTTTTAATTAATCTAGAAAATTTGATGTTTCTTCATTTAGGTATTCGACTATTACCTACATATATTTATAATTTAAAATTGCACATTTTTTAAATGCTTATGCTACAGGTCTCACAGATGCATAAGGTACTCAAAGGTTTTATACTTACATGTAGTTTTTTCTACACGCTTAACCGTAAAACTGACTCTTATTGCTTTTAAGTCCATTGCTAGCAGTGCTTTTCTCTAAGGAAACAGCTTTGAGCGCAGCGCTGCCGCAGCGACGAAAATCCAAATAGGTACATTGGAATAACAATCCAATGTATAGGAATATTAGGTTAACAATCCAATGTTCCTATTTGGATTTTCGTTGCGTCGAATATCACGCCAGGACCGGATCTATAAAAAGGCCTTTTGGGCTGTAGCACAGGGCCCCATCTTAAGAGGGCTCCACATAGTGTTAGTGTAAGAATCACGTCACCAAAACCTGTTTTGATAATTATGATAATAGTTTTTTAATGTTCGAAAATAGATATAATTTTTCTGAAGCAGAGTGCAAACATAGCTTGTGCCACTCCACTCTCTTGTATCTTGCACAAAATTAATTTCTCTAAGTAAACGTCATCTGAGCGAGCCCAATGAACTGTAGGTAGTTAGTAAGCAACGACCGAATACTACTTACAAGTTCATTGACTAGTTTACTTCAAAAAATTAATTTCGTATATGCATATATTAATTTAAGTTTTTGAAAAAAAGTACTTTTTTTTACAAATCGATAGTATTTCGTATACCGATTCGACCCTCCGCGAGATTAAAACGACTAAAATTTAATATTATATTACCAAAAAATAGTAAAAAAAACCCTAAAAGAACAAGTTTAGCTCTTTATGCTGATCTATTATTTTCTTTCAGATCCTACAAGATATGAAACATTTACGTCACCATTTTACTTCACTTACATATTCGAAGAATTACATGTTAATGTGATAATTAAGTTAAAGAATGCATCTCGGCGAATAACGTCCATCTGGACAACTTTTGTAACAGGTAAGCTTAATATCTTATAGTTTAGGTGTCTTGTGTATGTGAGTTTACACATTTGAGAATGCAACACAGTAGTTGCCTGGATGACATAATAGAGCATACTGTGGACAGTGCTGGATTAAGCCAATGCGGGGCCTGTAGCAATTCGATAAGGGGGCCGAAATATTTTATGTGTAATCAGCTGTATTTAGATTTCATGTTATGTAGATACATTAACTAATTTTTGTTTTGAAGGCCCGGCGCCCCGAAGGCGCGGGGCCCGTAGAATTTGCTGCTTTTGCTATATAGCTAATCCGCCACTGACTGTGGAGGTGTGCCCCGCTTCGGCGGAGCATCGCCATGTTCTAGTGGGAAGATCGGATCGGAGCGTGCGTGATTGCCAAGGCCACACACGCTCCAGCCGCTCGGATCTCGATTACAACTTCAAGCTACCGTAGGCGTCGGCTTGTGGACGTTGAGCTAACCATTGCTCGTTGCTGGTCATCCAGTAATCGTTGCTGGCCATCCAGTAATCGGCCGGACCGAGCCCAAGTCGTCAATAGCACGTAGTCATCCACACGCTACTCAAAGATATGTTAGCAAGCTGCAGGGGCTCAGCAGACCCGATGCATATTTTAGAGTGGGACAACGTTTTTATTCGTTTCAAGAATGTCAAAAGAAGAGTTTTTTTTTTGTGAAAACAGTCCTCAAAATGCATCTTATAGCGTGGCAACCCGAGCGCGTCTTTTCTTTGCCGTCCGCTAGAGCGCGCTGAACTATGTAGTTGACGTACGGCCGTCACACGATCGAGCGGTAACGGCTCGCGCTCAAATATAAAATCTAGTGTTTAGTGAGTTTGTCAAGACTGTTCTTTGTGCTAAAGCTTGTTTTCTTAAACAATAAACTGTTATCGTAATAAACGAGTCTTAATTCGCTCCCCACCGACGCTTTAATTTGTTTTTTACTCTAGTGTTTTCCGGTGGCTTGTTCAGGCATTGAGCGTTCTTCCAGTATTCTCGAACTCCTCTTAAACGGCTGGAGCGATTTAGATGAAATTTTGTGTGTATAACTGAGCGGGAATTGGATGACTTAAAACACAATTTAACCCGATAGCGCTATGAGAATTAAAATTGGAGAACTTGGGTCCACAAATTTTAATTCTGACGGAAAGCCAGCTTTTGGAAAGTCACAAAATATATAATATATAAGAAAGTCAATAAATGAGCAGGTTTTGTTTTTTTTTGGGTGGGGGGGGGGTAAAAATTATCCTATGTCCTTCTCCTGGTTCTAGGCTATCTACCCGCCAATTTTCATACAAATCGGTTCAGCCGTTCTTGAGTTATAAATGTTGTAACTAACACGACTTTCTTTTATATATATAGATTTATATCCTATATCCTTTCCCATTTCAGATGTTCCTGTATCGAAGTACAGATTCAGATGGCCTGAAGGAGACCAATACATGATCTGTGACTTACAGAATTTCAAAAAAGTATCTATCGGCTTAGAATTATATTCATTGGATGGCCTGTGTGCCATAAGAGAAGTGTCGAAAGGCAGACATGTGAGTTTACTACATGGGCGAGATGTCTCGACGTATAAATGTAAGAGACATTATATAACACTACATCGAGCTATGGTATTGTAAGGACAGTGGCGTAGCTAGTTGGTCAACGGCAAAACAGTGGGGCCCCTTTTTAAACGACTTCAAAAAAGAAGGAGGTTTTCAGTTTGACCTGTATGTATGTTTGTCCGCGATTTTCTCGCGTTTGGCTGAATCGATTTTGATACGGTTTTTAGAAGAATATTTGTCACATTTAGGAGACGGTTGTGGTATTTTGACTTAAAAAAAGGAAGTTTTTAGAATTGTCATGATGATTTGATAACAGAAACGAATGGCGGAAGGCATTTATTTAAGTTTCACTGGAGGTTAAAAGAAAATGCGTATATTAACTCGAGTGTTAGAAAAAAGTACTTTATTTTTTAATTTTATCTTCACAAATCGAACCCCCACCGGAATTAAAACGACCAAATTTTAACGGTGTATAGGGTGTATAGCCACATCCCTCTATCTCGCTCGTTCGGCCGACTTTTTAACACGTCACGCCACGCTCCAGCCCCCCTAGCCAAGTTACAATCGTTTCGTATTGTGTGAACGCTTGGAATGGGCCACGCCCTCAATCCGTTTGTTCAAACAAAGGAGTGGGGGCGTGGCCAACTCCAAGCGTTCACGCAATACGAAACGATTGTAACTTGGCTAGGGGGCAGCACTGTGAAGCGCGACGACGAGCGCCGTCACACGTTTTAATTAAGAAACAGCCCCCTTAGCCAAGTTACAATCGTTTCGTTTTGAGTTAACGCTTAGAGTTGGCCACGCTCCCAACTTCTTTGTTCGAACAAACGAATTGGGGGCGTGGCCAACTCCAAGCGTGAACGCAAAACGAAACGATTGTAACTTGGCTAGGGGGCAGCACTGTGATGCGCGACGACAAGCGCCGTCACACGTTTTAATTAAAAAACAGGACTCGAAGAGATGCTTTGACCGTAGACACACGGTTCGATTTTGAGCTGCGGTAACATTTGAAAGAGTGAGGGCACTCCTAGAACGCTAATGGCATATCAAAATCAAATATTTTTATTTTTCATAGGCCTACATAGGAACTTATAAAACGTCAGAAGCTAGCGCACGGTTCCAACTGGTCGTTTCCTATGGAGAAGAACCGGCAAGAAACTCCATGGTTACTCTTTTAAAAAAATGGTTTATATTACAATATTTTCATATTACAGTACCTATTACCATTAATAAATTATGTACTCGTAAGGACACTGTAGACCAGTCAATAGTGTACTACAGAGCACAAAAAGTGAGCCATGATAAGAAGTAATCTAAGAATTTGCGAAGTCTAAAATGTTCTTACATTTACATTATAGAGGCAAGAAAAAATAAATAATTACAATTATCGCTACAACAATTACATTATCTGATGGTCTAAATAATATAAAAAATATTGCAAAAGCAATGTGTCAAAAAAAAATCGAAATACGTGTCACATATTAAAAACAAAGATGGAGCGAGAGAATTGGAGGATCATAAGTGAGTCCGCAACTTAGCCAGCGAATATGTGAGAGCGGGAGCTATTATATGTATTATCTATGGCGGGAGCAGTTATTTTGACGCTATTTCTTGCTAAATTTCTTCAAGTAAACGATTCAATGACCTTGTAGGTAGTTGTTGGTCGTTGCGTACTAACTACCTTCAGTTCATTGGCCTCGCTCAGCTGACGTTTACTTAAAGAATTTAATTTTGTACATACGTAAATTAATTAGAGTTTTAAAAAATAGTACTTTATTTTTTAATTTTCTCTTTACAAATCGATAGTTTTTCATGTACCGAATCGACCGTCCGCGGGATTAAAACGACCAAAATTTAACGGTGTATATTTAAGAAAGGAGAAGAAAAATTAAAGTTCTGTGTGCTGTAATGTCTTTGGTTCTTTTGTGTATCAGTTAGATTCGATCACACATAGCCCTGCCCTCATGTATTACTTTTTTTTTCAGCTTTTCCTGCTTGTGCAAACATTGGGGATAGTGCCTGTGTCATAGAAGTGGATTTGAGGAATGACTGTCTAGGTAAGGGTTTTTTTTTCGGTGGGTAAAAATCAACTAATGCCCTTGCGCCCTTGGGCGGAGCAGGAGATAGTGTCAGACTTTTATTAACTAAAAAACTTACCCGATTCCTTCGTTGCCTTTCATACCAGGGCCGAGCCTTCTTTTCAGAAGCAGACCTAGGCTGGGCCTCTACGGTTTGCTGACAACTCCTTGAGGCGCGAGGGAACAGTACGCTTGATTTTTTAATTATCTTAACTACCTCAGTGGTCGCAAGCGCGACTGCTGAGCGTGAAGTCCTGGGTTCGATTACCGGGTCAGTCAATAGTGCTATTGACTTTTTCTAATAAGAATTACTCTGTCGCATCCTTTTTTTATAGTAGGTAAAAATGATGACAAATCCCGCCCTTGGGCGGAGCGGGAAATAGTGTCAGACTCTTACTGACTAAAAACCTACTCCGTCGTATGCATTTTCACACCTCCTCAGAGTCCCAGACTAGGCCTCGAACCTACTGCCCCTACGGTTTGCTGACAACTCCTTGAGGCGCACGGGAACAGTGCTCGCCGTAAACGACTTGGGCTCGGTCCGGTCTGTTACCGGACAAACGGACAGCGAGCTACCCATTGCCCACCGTCCGCAAGCCCGCGCCTACAGTGGCCGGGAATTTGGATCGGAATTACGACGGCGGCTGCGGCGTGAACGCCGTTGCATGATGCGGTCGGCCTCCTCCTTTGCTAGCATTACTGCTTCGCAGAAGGAGGCGAATTCTGTCGTATCCTGGAGGTTGGAAGTTGGTGGGGTGAAATCTTCGTGCCTTGGAAAGCGTGTAAAATGTCGGATTGTCATCTCATGTGGATTATCAGAACAAAGAAACAGAGAGTGAATCTGTGTTTGCGCACACAGTTGTGCATTTTAATAATTGTCTCCCCTGTTCCTGGCTGGTATCTGTTCAGATTGGCTATCACTACTGAAATTCGATCGAGTGGATTATTAATTATTTTAAGTTGATTCTGTGCATAAACTAAAAGACCAGGTATGTGGACGTGGAAACGTCGAGAAACGTCGTGCGAATGAAAATGATGAAGCAGGGAGGTCACGACCCTCAGCATTGAGAAATACGACGCAAGGAAGGATGTGGACGTGGATAGATAGATATGCAGGATATAAAAGGAGTATGTAAGGATGGTAGCAGCATCTACCGTATTTCAATGCGTTTTTTCAATAGTCTTGGTGTAGCTTAGCATCAGCCTTATAATGTTCCCAGTCCTGGCACTCAGGCCTCCTCTAGGAGAAGGAATGGGTTGTAAACCACAACGCGGGCCCATTGCGGGTTGGTAAATAGTTTTGGTATGTGAAAAAACAATAAATTACAATTTATTGTTTTTAAAATTAGTTCTATATATTTATATTATATCTATTATGTTCATTTTATTTTTATAGAATCAATTAATTATCAAATTACGATTGCATGCAATATTATTTTGTAATCATTAATATTTGGCAAGAATTAAAAGGATTTTTATTTTATTATTTTTATTTGTATTTTTTAGTTGTATTTGTATTTTTAGTAGTATTTTTATTTGTATTATTTTATTATGTAAAAAACCGTGAACCTACGTATGTAGTATGTATGTAATTGCACAGAATTCTATGTCATTGCTATTAGCCTATTAGTGTATGCTTCCCTAATGTGATACAGATGAAGCAATTGGAGGAACTGGTGATCCCCATAACAATGGCGGTGTGCTCTTTTACTGAGCGTAGCCTGCAGATTGGCGTAGTAAAGTAAAATATTTCTTGTCCTATTTTCAGAGCGCAAGTCAAATCCAAATGCAAATCGCAATATAAGTTATGTTACTCTAAAACCTGAAATGCTACACACTGCAAGACCAACACAAGATACCTTAGGCACTACAAGACATACCTCGTTTACAACAAAACCTACAATCTCTAATACTGCGCGAAGACCGCATAATAGTTCAAACACACACCGAAATACTTCGTTAACTTCAACTCACAACATCCCAGATGCGTACGACTATACCACGAGTGTAACGTCGGATACTCCCGAAGCGTCGCAGAATCAATCAAATACTTCAAATACAGTGGAGTTCACAATAAATGGTTTGTATTCTCATTATTTATTTTGCTTTCGTAACTCAAAATTAATACCACGCTGACCCTGCTGGGGAATTCGCCGCGCAGCAAGTAGTCATAGCCGTGGGACACCATACAAACATGTCTCGCCGTTTTCACTCTCCCTGGTGTCCGGGGTAGATGACGAATCAGTATGTCAAATAGGCATCGATCACTAAATAGGCCTCGATTACACGATAGAGGTAGGTCATCACCCAGTGATTCTGGAGTGCCTACCTAGTACGACTTGAGGGCAGGGTATTGAAGGCGTTGGAGATGTCTAAAGACATCGCCAAGACGACATTGCCCCGGGAAAGCGCATCCCTTGTCGTGACGGCTCGCACGGATATGATGGCGTCCACCATGGAGCGCCCCCTGCGAAAACCAAACTGGCGGTCCAAAAGATCTGGCCCCACCCGTGTCAGCTGCACGACGATTCGGTCTCAAAATACTCTTTCAAAGAGCTTGCTCACCTCGTCAAGCAGCATTATATAAGTATATTGGAAGTATAGAGAATAATAAATAAAAAATGGTAATTTAAAAAACTAAAAAACCCGACTGCTTTTCTGAGTATTCATGAAAAAGCCCTAAAACAAGAAAGTCGTTGTAGCAGTCGGGACCCATTACATCATAGATCTACTGACTAGACGGCTGACTTTCTAGAATGGAATCTTCCTTACATACTCCTTTTATATCCTGCATATCTATGCAGGATATAAAAGGAGTATGTAAGGATGGTAGCAGCGTCTACCGTATTTCAATGCGTTTTTTCAATAGTCTTGGTCTAGCTTAACATCAGCCTTATAATGTTCCCAGTGCTGGGACTCAGGCCTCCTCTAGGAGAAGGAATGGGTTGTAAACCAAAACTTGGGTCTCGTGCGGGTTGGTAAATAGTTTTGGTATGTGAAAAAACAATAAATTACAATTTATTGTTTTTAAAATTAGTTCTATATATTTATACTGTTACGTCTGCGTAATGAGTTTGCATAAGGTTATATGCAGACTCATGCGTATCCTCATAAGTTAGCATACTGGCTGTATAATAGTTCGAAGGCTGTTAGTATTCTAGAATTAGTTTGAATATTTGTAAGAGTAGATTGTTTTGTTGTTTGATCCAGTTCCATGTAGTCGCTCAAAGTCGAAAGAAGTATTTTTAAAATATATCATCGTGAAAACCTTCAAGAAGTTTAATTTTATACAAGTACAGATCCCGGTAGTCGAGCCCTAAGCACCCAGGGTTCGAAAATACTATATCTATTATGTTCATTTTATTTTTATAGAATCAATTAATTATCAAATTACGATTGCATGCAATATTATTTTGTAATCATTAATATTTGGCAAGAATTAAAAGGATTTTTATTTTATTATTTTTATTTGTATTTTTAGTTGTATTTGTATTTTTAGTAGTATTTTTATTTGTATTATTTTATTATGTAAAAAACCGTGAACCTACGTATGTAGTATGTATGTAATTGCACAGAATTCTGTGTCATTGCTATTAGCCTATTAGTGTATGCTTCCCTAATGTGATACAGATGAAGCAATTGGAGGAACTGGTGATCCCCATAACAATGGCGGTGTGCTCTTTTACTGAGCGTAGCCTGCAGATTGGCGTAGTAAAGTAAAATATTTCTTGTCCTGTTTTCAGAGCGCAAGTCAAATCCAAATGCAAATCGCAATAAAAGTTATGTTACTCTAAAACCTGAAATGCTACACACTGCAAGACCAACACAAGATACCTTAGGCACTACAAGACATACCTCGTTTACAACAAAACCTACAATCTCTAATACTGCGCGAAGACCGCATAATAGTTCAAACACACACCGAAATACTTCGTTAACTTCAACTCACAACATCCCAGATGCGTACGAGTATACCACGAGTGTAACGTCGGATACTCCCGAAGCGTCGCAGAATCAATCAAATACTTCAAATACAGTGGAGTTCACAATAAATGGTTTGTATTCTCATTATTTATTTTGCTTTCGTAACTCAAAATTAATACCACGCTGACCCTGCTGGGAAATTTGCCGCGCAGCAAGTAGTCATAGCCGATGTTTCACAAGGGTGGCCCTGGTACCGATCCCTGTGGGACACCGCACAACATGTCTCGCCATTTTCACTCTCCCTGGTGTCCGTGGTAGATCTTCTTCTTTCTTTCAGTATGTCAAATAGGCCTCGATTACACAATACAGGTAGGTCACCACCCAGTGATACTGGAGTGCCTACCTAGTACAAGTTAAGGGCAGGGTATTGAAGGCGTTGGAGATGTCTAAAGACATCGCCAAGACGACCTTGCCCCGGGAAACCGCATCCCTTGTCGTGACGGCTCGCACGGATATGATGGCGTCCCCCTGCGAATGCCAAACTGGCGGTCCAAAAGATCTGGCCCCACCCGTGTCAGCTGCACGACGAGTCGGTCCTGAGGCGGTATTTTTGAACTTCATCCTTCGTACCGCCACTCTCAGGTCTACCTCAGTCGTCTTTGTAGTATCTTCGTTGTCATCGCCGTAGTGGTCTACGTCGGACAGCGCAAGTGTCGCAGCCATGGGTGGGAGAGAATGAAACAGAGCACTCACTACACCATGCACAAGCTGACTCTAAGTGAGTAGTGCCTAGGTGTAGGCTTTGTTCCACATCATTTGGCAGGGGCCGGGCGTCCCTACGGGTCTCTGTTCAGAGTCTGCAGCCGAGAGAGAGACGTAAGCCTCGGGTCTCAAAATTTGGCCCGCCGTATCTGCGTTCGGAGGGTCATACAGCTCCGTTTCTCTGGCCTCCGCATCCGGTGCACGCGGCGGAAGCGCCCGCGGTGTTTGGTGTGTTGGGGCTGCGTAGCATGCGCACCGTGCCGGAGCCGCAATCTCCGCTGACTACCTGTACACTTGGCCCCGGGCACAGGAAGATGAATAACATTATTGTTGATTGGTACTATTGTGAGTCTACTCATTTTCTAAACTCTGGTGATTTCCTTTGAAATGTAATTTGATTTTATTGCCATAGAAAACGGTGTTTTAGCGAGAGATTGATTTGAAATTGTTATATCTTTTTTTAATTTGAAATAAACTAGTGCTTGACTGCGATCCCACCTGATGGTAAGCAGTGATGCAATCGTTGATGGTGAGACGCACTAGTTAATTGAGAGCCTTGAAGACACCCAAATTATAATCGGATCGGATTATCTCGTTTGCTTGTCTCCTGATCCTATTTTTGCATATTTAATGATAAAAATAAATGATACGTTCTATAGTAAATATTATTTTTTCATGCATACATTTTTGTAATTAAACAATTTTTTTTTACAGATGCAGATATCAAAAAATATATTACTGCTACCGTAGCTTCAGGTATATCCGTAATAGCGTTGATCGTGCTAGTTGTCGTACTACGGAAATGTTGCTGGATCAACCCCGTAGACTTATCCCAGTTACCGACTAACGATGTAAGTTTATACCCTACACTACCTTAGCCCCGCATCTTCGCTTCCGTGACCTATCACAGCCACCGTTCCGTTATCTATATGTTATCTATTTTGACCATTACAAATTTACTGTATGGACTTTAAAAGAGACTGTGACCCCTGAGTTTGTTTCGGTGTTTCTTCTCAGGGTAGTCACCTAGGAAACACCGGCCTCATCTAGTTTAAACTGACGAAAAAAAAATATTGACGTGTAAAAGTGTTTTTTAAAACCTATTTGCAAAATAAATATCATTCATCATTCATTCATTCTATCAAAATTGGCCACCACCACTACGCTCAACTGTAGTTTACTATCTATCAATGTTCATAATCTTCGTGATATGAGCAGAACAATAACCAAGTGTTAACACGTTCAATGCGGCACGAGGTCTAATATGCCTCGTGAACGTCTTCCTTGCAGTGTAGCTAAAAAAAATAGTCTCCTCTGCCGTGCGGAGCCCGTAACTTCAATTGGGTTTAGTTGAGAAAAGAGATGAATATGTAGAGACAGTTTAGCATTGTTAGAGTGCAACTGCACTTTTGACCCCTGACCGTACCTAAGATGGCCCTATTAAAACAGAGTGCTTAAGTGTATCTACTTTAATATGGGGTCACTTTAACCTCGCACCACGCTTGTTACAAAAAAAGCGTTTACTTTCTTTAACGTTACAGGGTCTAATAAATCCTTTACCGTCATAATGATAATTTTCAAACGACATCTTAAACGCCCTGTACCGCAGGAATGGACGAAATACAAAAATTTGTGCCACTGACACAACATACGGTTGGTCATACTTACTAAAAATATCTTTTTTTTTTTCAGCAAAGTAGCCCCTTCTACCTCAATCTGCTCTTCAGGAAAGAATGTGATCAGGAGATTGAGCTGATCGAGCAACACCACTATGAGGAGATTAACCCTCAATAATTTGTGACGTTGACAGCTCCTCGAGGCGCGCGGGAACTGGAACGCGCCGTTGACGACCGGCTCGGTCCGGTCGGTTACCGGACGATCGGACAGTTGTGAGGTTATAAATCTCACAAACTATTGAGAGTTAATTCAAATTAGATCCGAAGGTTATCCAGAAAAACACTGGAGTCAACGAGTTCAAAACGTTAGCAGCGCTAGCAGTGTCGAATCGATTTTGCGCAGGGCCTGTAGCAAATTACAACAACTCACAAGCTAGTGGCTGTGTGACAATACCAGTCACATAGCCACCTGGGGGCATTAATTAGAACATTGAAGCCTCAGCCAGAGCTTACCTAACTAAAGTTAAAACTAAGCGATTACGCTAGGGGGTACGGACTTCGGCTTCGGGCGCCGCTGGGGGACGGCAGCAAGGGACGGGCTGGATCGAGCAAAGGGAAAAAACGACGGTTATTAATACGCGCGCGATCGACGTCACACACATGCATGTTGCTGCAGTTGTAAATAATTGTAAATACACTAGGTTAAGCACTACTTTATCCATAACCAATGTAAATATAAACCGGGCAAACTCGGCCGAAATATAAAGAACTTGATCGAACTGCAAGAGTTTCATTCACACACATTCTCCCTTAAAATTAGATTTTAAAGACATCGCGGGGCTCAAGTAGCGAAGATTCTATAAGCAGTTGTAAACATTAATAATAATAAGAATAATTATTAATATTTAACCCGACCCAGTTCTTGATAATGGTCATATCACTTTGTATTGAGATCGGTCCATCATCACTGACAGGACTATTGTAGCCAATAAGCCTGATATAGTGGTGGTGGACCGAAACGAGAGGCGTGCAATGATTGTTGACATATCCGTTCCGCATGACGAGAACCTCGTGAAAGCCGAGAAAGATAAACAAATCAAGTATATTGACTTGGCTGGCGAGGTTGTCGACATGTGGGAAGTGGATTCGGCGATCATTGTACCGATAGTCCTGTCGGTTAATGGCTTAATAGCCAAGAGCCTCGACCAACACCTTAGGAGGCTCTCGTTAGGCGGCTGGATCAAGGGCTTGATTCAAAAAGCGGTACTCCTGGACACGGCTCGTATTGTTAGGAGGTTCCTTTCTCTGGAGCCCTGACCGCCGGTAGCTTGGACCCTGTTCTCGATACCGGTGGGACACTATTTTTTATATTTTTAAATGTTTTTTTAATGTGTTTTTATTTTTTAAAGAAATATTTAATAATATTATAAAATATGTTTAAAAATAAATGAATGGAATAATAATAATAATAATTCATTTATTTCGAAAACCAGTCCATATGCAAACATAAAAATTGACATCACATTAAATTAAAAAATAGATAAATTATATTTTACATTACATTATAAAACATAAAACTACAATAAAATGTCATTAAAATAAAAAATACAAAAAAAATTACAATAAGTCAAAATTACAAAATTGATAAAAAATTTAATTAAAAATACACAAAATTATTAAATAAAATAAAATATACACCATGTTTTATCTTAGCCTAAATTTGGGTCTGTATTTGGGGCTGATTGCCTTTAAATTTACGGAAAATCTGGATGTGGTTAGAATTCGTATAGTAAAGTACAGATAATATATCTTGACTTGTTTTTATAGGTACGCCTATGCGGGGCCCCCATCCCGCTGCACGGGGTCCCGTAGCACGGTCTCACTACGTAGCTAATCCGGTACTGAGCGCTAGAATAGCTTGAGTTCTTCGAAATTTACAAAGTCTCCATTTGTTGCCGCGACAAGTCGAGGCATGGCGGACAGAGCTCCGGCGGAATCTCATGGCGAAATGGCGTCAGCGACTATCGCAACCTCGTTCGGGGCGCGCCACAATCGAGGCGATAAGGCCCATCCTTGAGGAGTGGCTGGAAAGACCTCACGGCGTTCTAAACTTACGCACGACGCAGGTTCTTACCGAACACGGCAAGTTCGCTAAGTTCCTGTTCCGGATTCGTGCGGAGGATTCGCCCATGTGTCGCCACTGTGCGGAACACCCGGAGGACACGGTGGAGCACACTGTAGAAGTGTGCCCCACCTGGGCGGAGCATCGCCGTGTCCTCGTGGGGGCGATCGGCGGCAGCGATCTCTCTCGCCGGGCCTTGGTTCAGGCCATGATCCGTAGTGAGGAGGGATGGCAGGCGGTCGCCTCCTTCTGCGAAGCAGTAATGCTAGCAAAGGAGGAGGCCGACCGCATCTGGCAGAGGTAACGGGGCGCTCGCCCCAGCCGACGCCGGGATTCCGATCCCGATTTCCGGCCACCGTAGGCGCGGGCTTGCGGACGGCGTGCAATGGGTAGCACGCTGTCCGATCGTCCGGTAACCGACCGGACCGAGCCCAAGTCGTTGACGGCGCGTTCTGTTCCCGCGCGCCTCAAGGAGCTGTCAGCACACCGAAGAGGCCCAGCCTGCTAGCTGCAGGCAGGCAGGGTCGAAGCCTACTGGGGTCATGGGTTAACTTCCGAAAGTAATATCCGGCCCCGGCACGATAGGCTACGAAGGAACAGGGTAGGTTTTTAGTCAGTAAGAGTCTGACACTACTTCCCGCTCCGCCCAAGAGCGGGATTTGTTATTGGATGATTTTACCTACCATAAAAAAAAGTCTCCATTTGTGGGATTAAAGTTTTTTACGATTGTTGTTTTAATAACTTAAGGTATTAAGTCCGCCTTTTTGTGTGTATAAAGAATTAAATATAAGAGAATTAAATAAATAAATAACCTATTTATTATGATAGATAAACCACTGCTATTTTTTTTTCTTTTCCAAAAGAAATGCGGCTGTGTCTTATTCAATGTTAGATTTATAGTCGACCTGGTTGTGGCACTAATTGGACGATGATCTACCCATTACTCGTCGCCCGCAAGCCCGCGCCTTCGGTGGTCGAGAGTCACCCTGCAACACCCAGAGCGTCCCCTTGTCCTTATTAAAGTTTTTCTATACACCCCTATTTTTTAATTAGTGCACAAAAAAGTGGGGCTCAATCAGTACCCGTTACTGATCATATTTGTGTAGTCAAAAGTACAAAAAACGAAATTCCAAAGTTGTCCACGAAAATTTGTCAATATTGGTAAATTCATAATTGAATCATTATTCATAACAATTACTACTAGAAAATACAGTATTTTTCCATTTTTATTGACATTATTTCATTCATAAACAATGACCTGGACAATGTTTCCAGAAATTGAATGAGATTTTGGGATATAAACAAACGCTCATAACTTTGCTGTTTATGAATATTATTTATGGAGACTTTACTTAAATAATAACAAGACCTTTTCTAATAAGCCCTTTAAGTATTTGCCATAATTAAAAAATAGTGGTGTATAGTTAATTAATCATCATAATAATATGCATGTATTTTTTTAATATTTAGCATTAAATATACTTAATGATTTTGTTTTTACTTGCATTGATGGTTAGCAAATGGCATTAGAACCACATAACTAGCTAGTCTGTTAAGATCATTTTGTACTTCAACAATTACGTCTGTATTATTACCAGAATAAAATAATTGGCATCTTCAGCATATATTGATATTTCTCCATTAAAAACGTGATTTTTAGTGTTAATATGTATAAGTAATAATAAAGGGCCCAATATAGAGCCTTGAGGTACTCTACAAGGAATAGGCAGAAATTTGCTACGATAATTGCCAATCCTGATGTCCTGAGTCCTGACCACTTGGAATCGGTTTGCAATGAATTAATTGGATACGTCTAGACAAGCAGCGGCGAACATTGTAAATTGACGTAGGTATATACTTAACGTAAATAAAATATATGTAATAGCATATTTTTAAAAACTGTATCGTGGTTAAGAACAATTGAGACTGTTTTTATGTATTTGGCAAATAAAACAAAATCAGTATTTCAACTGTTTCCCATCCATGGTCTGGGGGCCGACCATAAACTTTGAGAAAACAATCTTATTGCAGGAGAGTTGTTTAAATCCTAAAGTAATATTACTTCATTTTGTACCATAAGCTTAATCACTCATTATGATTGTATTCCTGCTAAGGTCGGGGAAAGAATGAACGATTCTAAAGATTTTGTCTATTCCCTGCTAAGACAGAAAAGATGCGCGCTATACCGATCTGTATTGCGTTGTCTCTTTCAGATGTTTGTTGTTCGAATCGCTACATTAAAGTTCATCGTGAACTAATAGAATACATTTAACTCAAAAGATGCCTTGTTAAAATATATTTTTAAAAGGATCTATATAACTCTCATAAAAAGGACGTAATAACTTTCAAAATTTTACATTAATAAAGTAGAAAAACCAAAAAAGCTGCGAGCGTCAACGTCGACATTTAGTTGCACCCTTGCACCTTAGTAAGTAGGTCGGCTACCAGTCTGCTCTCAGTGGTGTCGGACTCAGCGACCGACTGCTGGCGAATATCGATGTCTTGTCCAGTCCGAACGCAGTATGTCGTCGCTCATTGACCATCTACTTATTTCTTAACTTGCAACTAGGAACTGGTTTCATCACCCCAATAATTTGAGCATATGGTGACTCGTCACGTTTTGGTGGTGAATTGTTTCCATGCGCCAAACTGAGATCTGCATATAAAACTTCGTTTGCAGTGGTCTGAAAAACAGAAATACGTTTACCTAATAATATGTATTCCTACGTATTAATTTTAAAATTTGCAATACATTTACTAAAGGACAGTAAATGTCAGTGTTACGTTGCCAAAGAAGTTCTGAGTGCGAACTCGACACAAAACCTACAAGAGTTGTGGATCCTTTTTAATAAAACTTCAACCGAAAATATTCTTGTTCCATGTATCAAGTTTGAAATAGCTCAAATACAAGTAAGTTGACAAGAACCAAGTAGGAAACTACAGGCCTATAAGTTTGCTGTTGAATCTACCTATATAGGGTGACTGGTAATTAGTGACTTTTACTATGGAACCAAACCTGAAATCGCGAAAAAAGTACATTTTGACCAGTTAGGCGAACATAAATGTACTGACCAGCAGATTTTTTTCACGATTTCAGGTTAGGGCCTACAGTAAAATCTGTTTCGGTAACTAATTTTATTTACCAGTCGCCCTATATAAAGTGTTATCAAAAACTATTCTTCATTGGGTAACATCGACACTCGACGGTTGCTATAACCCGTAGAACAGGCAAGCTTCAAAACAAGCTACATTCATACAATAACATAATATAATATTCCACCACTATCACACAACGCCGTCTAGTCCCAAGCTAAGCAGAGCTTGTGTTATGGGTACTAGACAACTGATAAACATACTTATATATTTCTAAATGCATACATATTATAGATAAATTACACCCAGACACAGAACAGGCGATCGCCTCCTTCTACGAAGCAGTAATGCTAGCAAAGGAGGATGCCGACCGCCCAGGCGGTCGCCTCCGTTAGGCCAAAGAATTACTCCTTTAACAATTATAGCGTACTCACATAAGTATTCAATTCGATTGTTCCTTCTAGCTGCGAATTCCGATGATAATATTTTTTGACCTTCATGTAGACCACCAATATTATAACACACATCACTACCACGGATGGTATCACGTATAATAATATTTTGTTATGAAAAGGCTTGCTCGGTTCGGTAACTTCTGAAATCAAAATATATACGTTAACTTTTTTCATAATAATATAAACTAGTGCTTGACTGCGATCAATTCTATGGTTGATAGTGAGTTGCACTCACTAGTTTATTAGGAGTCTATTCCTTCAATACCTAAATTATAATGGCCTAAATATAAAATACAACTAGTTTACCCGACAGACATTGTCCTTTCTTAGCTATGAACTGTCTAACGTGCAAAGATTATATTTTCTATCTTTCTGCGCAACTTTCTTAATTTTCTTTTTACCCGACTGCGCCAGAAGGGGTTATTCCCAGTTGTCCCCACTGTCAACGCCACAAGGAGGGTTGGTTTTTCGAGAGTATGTATGTATGTATAATTGTTTGGCACACTCTGCAGCTTGAACGGCTCGATGGATTTTAGCTTGAGAGGTGTCGTTAGATTCGTATTTACTGTGAGAGTGACACTGGGAATATCAAAATAAAAAAACAAAATGGCCTATTTTTGGCGCCAAATTCAAATGTTTGGCACGCTGTGCGGCTCTCAATTCACTAAGCCTCCATTTCTAGAATGGGTCCCGACAGCTACAATTTATCTTGTATTAAAAATATTATATAGTTAAGTGCAATCGGGTACAACGACTTTCTTGTTTTAGGGCTTTTTCATGAATACTCATAAAAGAAGTCGGGTTTTTTTGTTTTTTAAATTACCGTTCTTTTTCTTTTACAAACAGACGTAGAACAAAGTGATCCTAGAAGAGTTCCGTTTTTCCTTTTTGGGCCTAAAAAGGATTACTGTATTACTAAAGAAGCGCTGTGGTTTTTAGTCAGTAAAGTTCGGACTATTTTAAACTATTTTACGATATGCCATGTTTGACAAAACAAAACCAAAAGAAAATCATGCTTTTTGTTCAAAGGGATGGCCGATCACATCATGAAATGGTCAATTCTAAGATCTTCATGACATTTATAAGTAGGTACTCACTGTTGTTCGTGTCAATTTCTGTACTTATTTTGTGAGACGTTGTTTCTTCTTTTCTTCTTTTTTTAACAGGAACTATAAAAGTTTTTTTTTACGTTTATTTTAGTATCCAATCCGATTAAAAAAAAATACATTTGAAGTTGAAGTATAGAAGCATTATCTACAACTACTCTAAAGAAGGCGTGAGCATTAGTAGGGCCTGTGACAGACAGGCAAAAAGTTTTGGTGTAGAATCTTAAAAGAACTGGCTACCTGAATCTTTGGTCAACTGGACCCTTCCGAAATGGACCCGCGGGATCACTCAACCAAATCATTTTGTCTTGCAAATCAATAGTGTTTCATGTACCAAATCGACCCTCCCCGGGATTAAAATGACCAAAAATTCACGGCGTATAATAATTGCTGTCGGCTTTACTCCAAGACTGTACTAATAATGACAGTAGGCCATTGGTCCAGTCGAAGCTTTCAAAATGTGATAGGGGTCATCCCGTAGGTGCAGTTGACCAAAGACTCACTCATGCAATCAAGTGTCTATATATAGAGTGACTGGTAATTAGTGAACGATACTTAAACACGTGATTGTAGTCATGATAACAAACAACTATTACTATGGGACCAAACCTGAAATCGCGAAAAAAATCAGCCAAGTTCAGTACATTTTGACCAGCAGATTTTTTTTCGCAATTTCAGGTTTGGTCCCATAGTAAAAGTTGTTTGTTATCATGACTACAATCACGTGTTTAAGTATCGTTCACTAATTACCCGTCACCCTATGTTATGTCTCTGTTTATTTGTTTCTAGTTTAAGTTATAATTTTAGTTTAGTAGTAGTTTATTTATTTCAATCAGAACGACAAAAATGCCAATTACACTGATTACACTTACTTAAATCAGATACAAAATTTAGTAACACATTTAATAAAATATAACACAAATGTATAAACTAAGCCTCTTATTCAATCTTCTCGCAAATCACCAGACATTCAGTCAGTATCTCCTTCCATTCATCAGCGAACAGGTCTAGTCCAGGACTGGATTCAAGGAGAGCGTTGAGTGCAATTAACATTCGCGGAATGGGTGACATACGTCGCGCAACCGTACTACAACGTGGTACTACAAATAGTTTATGCCGTCTTGCCCGGCAATAGTTATCGGGAACAAAAATTTTGCACAGCTCCCCATGCAAACTAGGCGAGTCGATGGTTCCATGTATGATCTTGCAAGCAATTACAAGTTGATCAAAGCTCGTCTAACCTGGAGTGAAGTAAAGCCCAAGCAACCTAATAGAAACTTGGTTGGACACAAATACGGATAATAGCCAAACTTGCGTTTGTAGAAATACCTTAAAAATGCTTTTTGGACATTTTCTATCATAAGAGAATAGGATTTCTCGTACGGATTCCAAACACAAGAGCTTGAGTCAAGTTTACTTCTAACAAGTGTTATATAGAAGTCGGATAACTTGATGGTTATAATTTTAGTTTAGTATCTAGAACGCTGCCGAAGATACTGACAGACTTACCTGAACACAATTCATTTGACAAGTCCACTACAACTACACAGGGTTCTCGTAGCAAACAAATGTCGTAATCTGTAAGTAATTAACTTGCACAAATTAACAAACACTACATTAACTTGCTATTAAAATTTGTTCACAAACGTACAGTACATTCGACGGTTCTTGGCGCGCCTGAAGTTAGGCTCTGCGAAATTTAGCGCTTGTGCACTCTTAAAAAAATACATGGTTTGAAAAAATAAATGCCAATAGCAGTTGTTATTGCTGTTAACAACTATTATTGGCATTTATATTTATAAATAATTTATTTGACGCGCTTATTTTGAGCGCTAAAGTTCGCAGAGCCTAACTTCAGGCGCGCCAAGAACCGTCGAACGTACTGTATACATAGCGGCCTTATGTTCCCACTGCTGCCTAGCAGTGCAGCACCTCTATAAGAGAGGGAATGGGCCATAATCCACCATAAGGGCCCAGTGCGGGTTGGTGGATATCACATATCATCAAATTTTTAATTTAGGATATGCCGGTTTTTCATGATGTTTTCCTTCACCGTTTTAAGAGCAGTGGTGATGAAATAAAATACTCAAAATAATGCGCCTGACTGGGTTTGAACCCGCGACCCACAACAGACTCGATTTTCGGGGTTAGCACTGAGCCACTACTGCCCATCTATTTAGGGTATATATACATGTATTGTTGTTCACAGCAATACATACATACACTAAATATAATTATGTTACCGGCAATATGCATAATTTAGGTATTCTTACATTATATGCAAAGTATGAAATATTATGAATATTAATTTCAATTGCATACTTTACCAAGACAATCTATGTAAATAATTCCTAGGGATTGTATATGGGGTGACTGGTAAGTCACCCCATATACAATCCCTAGGAATTATAACCATTAGTAAACGATACTTAAACACGTGATTGTAGTCATGATAACAAGCAACTTTTGCTATGGGACCAAATCTAAAATCGCGTAAAAAATCAGCCAAGTTCAGTACATTTTGACCAGCAGTTTTTTTTTCGCGATTTCAGGTTTGTTCCCATAGTAAAAGTTGTTCGTTATCATGACAATAATCACGTGTTTAAGTATCTTTCACTAATTACCAGTCACCTTATAGAATACAATCCAACGGCACATTGTGGTGGTGGTAAAATAAATAGATTTTGGTTTATATTTATCAATGCTAACCAACCAAAAACAAATGTGTGCACAAGACGAGAGCAGGGAAGAAATTGAATTCATAATTTTGCACCCCGACACGGACCGGTAAGAATAGAATGGAATAGAATGGAATAGAATTGAATAGAATGGAATAGAATTGAATAGAATGGAATAGAATGGAATAGAATGGAATAGAATGGAATAGAATGGAATAGAATGGAATAGAATGGAATAGAATGGAATAGAATGGAATAGAATGGAATAGAATGGAATAGAATGGAATAGAATGGAATAGAATGGAATAGAATGGAATAGAATGGAATAGAATGGAATAGAATGGAATAGAATGGAATAGAATGGAATAGAAAGTAATAGAATGGAATAGAATGGAATAAACTTTATTGGTAGGTTAGGTCAGAAGACTAAGGCTGGAGCGGAGTGAAGCTCCCGCTTTAGCCGTCATAATTATTTTTTTATAACCACCCGGAAATATGAACCTTACTTTAAACCCCGTGGACAGAAATAGGGCCAGAGACCAGAGTTCATATACTTATATCGTGAAATTAAAATTTCTTCTGGCTATGAATAACGTCTGTATCGGGGTGCCCTAAAATTACATCACCTCCTTCCCAGCTCTCGTCTTTTAAAACATTATTACCGGCAGAGTATTCGGTAAGTATAGAATACCCAGTTAAAGTATAAAATAAATAATATTTCATACATTACTTACACATTTTAGATTTTCTATACATTGCCTAAGTATTGTATAGAATACCGGATTATACAGATTGCTAATAATAGAATAGAATTTAATAAACTTTATTGTACACCAAAATAGTAACAAAACTTAAATCTATGGGTACAATGGCGGTCTTATCGCTTACAGCGATATCTACCAGACAACCTTGGGGTGGACTGTAAGAACTTAAAATAGAATAAAAAGGAGGTAGTCTGCGGTGCCCTGCGGTGTTAATATACACATTAACTTCTAGTTTTATCAAATTCCTGATTTATCAGATTGTAAAATTTTTAAAAACAACTGAACTTAATGTTATTTCTTAACTATGAGCACATGAGTAGAGAGTTACAGAGATAAAGCTTCCTAAGAACGTGCAATATTGTTATCTATTTTGATAGGGTTGTCACAATAGGTAAAAATAAATTAAATAAAACATTTGTTAAATAGTTTTAATAATATTCAGTATAACAACAAATATATCTATATTAAGTATGTATATTTTGCATTCATCACACATACCTACTACGTACATACTTACCTATTCAGATACCTACAAATGTTTATTAAAAGCTTTTAATAACAATAAAAAAGTCAAAAACACACCGTGTAGTGAGCTCTTCTTATTAAAAAAGGTACTTACTTGAAAAAGTAATAATTAAATATTTATTTTTGTATTATCATCATCATCTTGGGATAATTAAAGTATGATCTATTTTTATTTATCTAGTATTGTTTATACACACAGTACGATAAACTACCATCATTAATAATAAAATTCCATGTTTTTACAATAAAATATTTAAACTTGTAACTAATAAAACAAACAACGTGCGTCGCGTCGACCCTAGAGATCTGCCACTGACTGTGCCCGCGTCAACCGGTTTTTTCCAGTTTCGCCGCGTACGCAACAAGCGGCCAGTGGTCACGCACACATTCCCCGCGTGCTTGTAGTGGTGCAACCGATTCGCGTGGTTGTTTGAAGTTTTGTCTCTGTACTCATGTGCTATGAGTACCTACTTTTATTTTCATAGACTCATCTTCATTTTGATTCGTTCTAGTTCCGTAATATTTTTTAGATAGCCTTTTTTCTCTAACTACAGCGCTTGCCAAGATAATAGACAAACATAACGCAGAAGGAGAAATATATATAAAGGTACTCGAAAACATGGTTGACCTATCTCCGGGGCAGTCGGGTAATGAAAAGAGAATCATGTGCAATATATGTAATCCTACTATCTTTCAGTTTACTATGCGTTCTAAATAAGAATAGGAAAGCCAGTAACCTCGATCTGTCAAATGTTTTGTGAAAAGTACGATTTGCAAAAAAACTTATTTGCGTATCAATAAAGGTTTTTTTTTGCTTTGTATTACGAAGTCTTAGTTAAGTCTAGATGAAATAAAAAGGTAATTGATTAATATAAATTAAATACATAAAAGGGGCCAGAGGGTTGGCCTTTTCTTCGGTCAACGAATCAGCATTGCCACCCAACGAGGCAATGCTGCCAGCGTTCTGGGCACTTTTCCCATTGATATCGATGTGAATGAATTTTTTGATGCCCAATAAGTTCTTTTTCTACCCGTTTGTACATATTATTATTTTTAATTTGTATATATACCTATTAAGTTTTATATAAAAATAGATTAAATTATTATTAATATTGTAATTTAAAGCTATGTTCAGAATAAACAGTATTGTACATAAATAAATAAATTTTAACAACTACTTTCTTATTGTCATTGTTAGGAACAATTCGCCTTCTTCTTCCATTTGCCACTAATCAGACACTTCACACAGTGACGCTGAGATGATTGCTCATCTCTGCGTTGATTGATTGAAAAACTGGATTTTGATAAAAAAAATTTGTTCACGATTCGTAAATAAAACAAATTAAAAAAAACTTATTTGCTCGCCGTACTCAATTTCTTCAATTTGACAGTTCGACGTGACGTCACAACATGGCCATCGATCCTATTCTCATTTGGACCGCATTGTACCATAAAGATTCTTACAATAAAGTATTGGAACGAATATATTTCTTTATTGTCGCCATCAATTCTTGTTATCCTGTTTATCAATAGTTACCTATTACGCACACAAAAACTAGAATATTAACTGTGAAAATAATATCTATAAAATTCTAATTCTGTTCGTTAGTCTCGGTAAAACTCGAGAACAAAACTAAAAATGAATAAAATATCGGTCCAACCGGGAAAGACTAAAAGCAAAAAAAAAATTATGTAGGTAGGGTAAGTAGTCAGTTGACGCGAACCGCGAAAAAACAAAAAGCTAGTTTTAAATAAATATGTCCATCTCTTTAGCCAACAAGACGTCCTTTTCTACGGCAGCCATACGTATACTTTACTACTGATGAAGGTATTTAAAAAAATATTTCCTAAGCGTGTGTAAAAATTACATGTATATTCCCTATTGTCGTTATCGTTTTATTAACCGGAGAATTTAAAGCAAAGCCAAGAAATTTCAGTTGAAAAAACCCAAATGAGTAATTAAATTCTTTACCAACCCTGGGGAGTCAAGAGTAAATAGGTTACTTCTGGGTTAGCGCGCTCCATCGTCGACCACATCGTCATTTTTCATCGCCAGCGTAGAGCATTGAGGGCCTTGACAACCCTGTTTTCTCTTCTAGATAAGCCTTTTTCTCCTTCTTATCTGAGCTCAGAAATTCAATTTCTTTGCTCTGCGCACAGTAAAAATCTACGATCCACAAATAATCGTCTTCTACGATGTCCCTCACACCGCTCAGGGTTTGTCCATTCCTCTTTCTTTGTCCAGGCGATCTCCCTTTGGAATACGCTCCCTCTGAATATCAGGACGGCAACCAGTCGGTTGTCTTTTAAAGTAAAAGCACGAGATCACATTCGCAAGAAGTTGGTAGAATCATCACACTCTTGATTTGTTGTATTCGTTTCTTCTCAATATTATTCTTTATTTGTATGTATGTACCTAAGTATATATTTATTATTGTTCTTTTGTCCTTTCTGTCTGTCTTCTTTTAAGTTGCACCTGCCATGTTATGTCTCTGCACCACCTTAAGGTCGACTGGTAGAAAATGCCTAAAGCATTAAGTTCGCCTTTGCACACTGTGTATTAGTGCATAAAGTTTTAAATAAATAAAAAAACAACCCATGCCTTGCCCGCTGCCGCCACTACTCAACTAGTGGGTCAGTGTTATTTTATCACGAGAGCATCTATTAGAGAGTATCATTTTGTCTACTTACAATTGCTATCATCTTCTGTTGTATACGCTTTTACTAGTACTTTTCTAGTACAGTTGTTTTCACTAACATACGTACATACGTTAAGTGAAATGCTCATTTTGGACTCCTTCAGAACACGATGAATCTTGAAATAATCTTCCTTTTCCTGCATTATATTCACACCTGAAACATTGATTTCAAATTATTAAAGTCGCTGAAAAAACATATTTTTTTGCCTTTCGCTCAGTCAACTGTCCCTCTATTTATTTATTGCTTAGAAATAAAAAACGGTAATACAATATATTGTTACAAACTATATATAAACATAAAATTACAGCACTATTATCACCAAAAACCAGTAGTTATTCAGTGGTCGCTAGTAAGTTCACATTGTGGAATGCAATAAATGTATTGAGTATTGAGTATTGAGTATTGAGTAATGCTACGTTATAGTACTTAAAAAAAAACAACAACAATGGAACTTTAAGAAAATAACAGCGGTTACGAGAGCTCAGAGTAAAACAATAAATAAGAAACAAAAATTACAAAGCCAATAAATGTTCGACTACAAATTTTCTAATTTATGTATGTAGCCTTAGTAAAAAAAACTCTATTCAACTAGATGCTTCGAATATATGCTACACCTGTTTCAAATCTGTTAGTGGGTGAGACAGTAGCCATACAAAATCCGGCATCCCCCTTTGTTAGCGGAGAGATTAAATGTGCTATGCTCTCAATGTTATAGTTGTAAGAATCTACAAGTTGTCGCAGAGGAACGCGAGAATTACAATGACAAACTTGACTGGAAGTTGTTGATAGTAATCGGTACGGGCGCGCTCGCTTCTGTAGAGGCAACAGTCTTGAAACACACGCACGATTGGCCCGTGGAGGTGCAACACCGGACTGGAGTAAATAAATAAATAAATCCTCTGCACGACAAAAGAGGTAGGAAAGCCTGGGTGGAGCACCGCCGCGGCCGTGTCCTCGTAGAGGCGATCGGTGGCAGCGACTTCTCAGGCCATGGTACGGAGCGAGAATCGAGCAGTCCTACTGCGAAACAGTAATGAGAGCGTAGGAGGGGTCGCAAAGTGTGATGAGCAGGACATTTTCAAGTCCCAGCCACAGCAAAAGACGTCCCAGGTGCCGGCGCTGCGACTCCCGGGAGTCGCAGCGCGAGTCCCTTGAACCGTAGACGCGGGCTTACTGACAGTGAGCTTATTGCTCACTGTCAGTAAGCCCGCGTAGCTTGTTATCCAATATTGAATTTCGGACGCGTTATGTTCCACACGAGCCTCAACTATCTGTCAGCAAAATTGACGAGGCCCGCCAGGACTGAGGGACGGTTCTAAAGAGTTACCGTGACTCTGGAGCGGAAAGGGAAATTGCGAAAAACGAACACAGGTGGATTTTAGCCAGTAACTGATTTTATACCCCAAAAAAAGGGCTGGGGCGTTAGCGACTACCACCTACTCCTCGCTCCGGACCGTGACCTTTACCAGGGCCCAGCGGAAGAACTCGCCGCCGCCCGATCGCCCCAACGAAGACAAGACGGTGCTCCGTCAAGTGGAGCACACCTCCATCGCATGCTCCACCATGTTAGCGGGCGGTCCGCATAAACGTGACACCCGGGCGTTTCTTCCTCCTGAAGACGGACTCCCGAACTTAAGCGATGGTTTTACTGCGGTAGTCAAGGATATCACCGAGTATCTCCCGTACGATGTCTTTACTAAGCCAACAACACTTACTTTTCGCATATACTATGAGGACATTAGCAGACATATTCTTGGGTTTGTTCTTCAGAATTATATGCATATTTAACGTATCAGTCAAGTGATAGCCAAATTTGAAAGGATGTGGCCGCGAAAGTGACTCAGTAGGCGAATTGTTCATTTTATCTGAAAATAAAAAAAAAACACAGACGTTAATTGGGGGGCCCGAATCCGGCTCGGCTGGACGGCGTTCGGGAAACTGTGCAGTATCTTCACGTCTAAATTACCACTGTGTCTCAAGACGAAAGTCTATGACCAGCGCATGTTGCTAGTAATGACATATGGCTCTGAAACGCTCACAATGGGGCCATATCATAAGGCTTAAAGATACCCAAAGGGCAATAGAAAGGACTATGCTCTGAATTTCATTGCAGGATCGCATCGGAAATAAAGATATCCGCCGGAGAGCCAAGGTTACCGATATAGCCCGAAGAATGGCCAAACGTAAGTGACAGTGGGCAAGGCACATTGCTCGCAGAACAGGGCCTCATATGCTATTACAATTGTGTCAGAATGGTCTATCGATGATATCATAATTGTTGATTTTGTCAAGTTTGGTAATCTAATAATATAATGGCATCAAATGACTTTCCAATGATCAACCACCGACACTCCATTGAGAGAAATGGCATAGAATAGTAATCTCGTACTTAGCTACATAATGACAAATGAATGTCTGCCTTATATCATAACAAAAACCAAACACTGATATAATAACAAAAACGAAACACTGAAAACGCCGGCCGGCGGCCGCTCTAAATAAACAGTAAGCAGTAATGTCACTTTGACTTTGACAGCTAAAAGACCACTGATCGGTCATAATGAATTTTGCAGATTACGAACTTTTAGCAAAATGTCAATGGAATCGTGTAGGAATGACGAATTTATAAAAATAGCAGACTTGGGCCCCTGATGGTCTATGGCAGGGGTTCGCAAACTTATTTTGTCTACTGCCCACTTTGAGAATAAATTAATTTTTAGCGCCTCCATTTTTTCCACCTACATAAAAACCACTATAACTTCAAATTAAATTAATTAATTGTTGTGAGCTATATTAGCGGAGATTAAAAATTCATTCTAAAAGAGACTTTTACTATAATCCGCAAGAGTTAACTTGAGATCTGAGCACAGTAGGTAGTACACAACGGCGCTCAGGTCTCAAGTTAACTCCTAGGGGCTACACCTGCCAATGAGAATGATTATTGAAACGCAACTTTATAGTATTCAGACAGAGTATCTTTTATTCAAAATAAAACAAACATAATCGATTCCTATATAAAAACTAATGTGACGGATGAATATGATGCTGTTTAATAAGTTTGTTGATATCAGGTTCCAATTTACTCAAGAACAGCCGCAAGTCGCCATGTTCGGTAACATGCAAACGATTTCTCTTTTTAGTAAGCAGCATTGCCACAGCACTTAATCCCCGTTCACACAAATATGACGATGGGAATGCTATCAAGAATCGTTGAACGATTGACCACAATCCAGGGTACAATTGCGGGATCGAGAGTCGAGAGCTCAGTCGGTGTCTAAGAGTCCTCCTAGCAAGATGAAATTACAAATCGCCCCCCGAAGCCTTTACACAACGCTCCCATTTTTTTTCTAGGTCTCTTACCACCCCATTTAGGCCTGCAGCGCCCACAAGGGGGTGTTATCGCCCACTTTGGGAAAGGCTGGTCTATGGGGATGTAAGGTTCTGGAATGGCGACCAAGTACCGGAAGACGCAGCGTTGGAAGGCCTCCCCCAAGGGGGGCCGATGACCTGGTGAGGGACGCGGGAATCCAATGGATGCGAGACGCTCTGGACCGGTCGTTGTGGCGATGATTGAAGGAGGCCTTTGCCCAACAGTGGACGTCTTTCAGCTATAATTATGATGATGGTGATGATGATGATGAACAGTAGTAGTAATGATACTTACAACTCTCCAAGTTGGTATAAATTTTTATACCACCATCTTGTGCTACACTAACCGTAAATAGTAAAAATAGACAAACTATCGTTTGCATATTAACGAATTAAACCTCACAATTTGATGAAAAAGACTTTATAAAATTAAACTAAATTGATATGATGAATTATTTTTAGACATCGAACAAACACTTCATAAATTATTAATTGAGCATACGTGTTAGAGTGACAATGTAAAACTAGATCGTTTTCGGTTTATTATTAGGCACTATAAACACTTTATTATTAGGCACACAATAATTTCCTCCTAACTTTAAACTTTAGTGAAACTCTGCACTCAGGACTAAATGTATTGCCTCGTCGTTTATACCGCGTACATCGAAAGCAGTGGCGTAAATACAGAAGGGCTAGGCAATACCACGGGGCCCCCAACCGCGGGAGGCCCCCAAAATCTAATGAGCTAACCTCTTACTGAACTACCGGAAATTTCTCCCACCTTCGAAACCTAAAGAAAATAGGTTACAACACTACTTTAATTATTGCAACTCATTTTAGACAGTAAAAGTCTTCCTTGCCCTATGGACACTTTTTTTCTACGGCACTGATTTTGGTAATACCAATGTACAGACAAAATATATCAATTTAAATGGCAGCCAGCGCCTAACTAAAATAATGACACATCATTATGCAGGAAAATATACGTAACTCCTACAGGAAAACCAACACTAGGCCCTGTTACTAATATGCCAAATGAGCATAGTGATTTGTTATACAGAGTTCAAGCCAAGTTCGGACAAAAAACAAGAGGAATTAATAACAAAAAGGTTTTTTTAGTTTGGAAATCATTAACAATTAGTACAATCTCGTTTACAGAATAATGAAATATAGTTTTATATTAGTTTTTTTTTTTTTGTAAAAAGTATTATTTCCGTCGCCATTTTATTTTGGCGCGTAGTGCCGCCACGACTTTATGACATTTCATAACGGGATTGACAGGTATGACTTTTCGCGCTAGGGTGGGGCGAGAGGGCCTGTCCGACTTTTAGTGACTAAAACCCGCCTATTTTCTATCGTTTCCTTTGCTCTTTGCTTTCTAGGGTCACAATAATTCTTTCAAACAGTCCCGCAGCCCCAGCAGGCCTCGGCCCTGCCGGGCGCCTTCAGTTTTGCAGACATCTACAACATCGGATACTACGACTCATATGGCATTTTTTACAATTCTTATTTTTATTTGATAAAACATCGGATACTACGACTCATATGGCCTTTTTTATAACATATTATGTATACCAAAGGCACTCATTTACGCCCAGTGGCTTACAACACAAAATATGTAGATAGGTACGAACATTAGGTCACATGATTGAGTCGTATTCCCTCGGTTTCAAAGAATCTACCCTGAAATGCGGCAAGAATATTTTTATGAATCTTATTGGTATTGGATATTTAACGTTTGAGTATAATTGTGGGGTTGATGGTATCTCGACATTGTTAGTTAAATCCGGCGCGTCGCCATTCGTTCTCGCCGAACTTGGCGGCACACTGCCGAGTATGTGTTATTCATACATTAGAGGACGTGTTTATTCGTTTTCGAAAACAATTTCAATTTGATATTGGTGCACACAGTTTTAATAGTAGACTAGAAATTATAGTATAAGAAAATTCTCTGATATGTTTTCCATTTGTTGTTACTTTTCGATATTAACAGTAGTTGTCGCATTTAATATGTCTATTTATAGTGGTTCTGATTATCAAAGTGTTATAAGTAAGTACCTCTAGTTACTTTATTGAAAACTAACTCTTGCCAATGGCTTCTCCCGACTGAAAGTAGATTTGTCCTTACAATATTTGGACCTGCTTTGGACTTTGTCCACTTAGGAGGTGAATTTTAGAAAATACTTTCTTATATGATTTATATTATAAACATCATAAAAGAAATGTTTGTGCAGGTCGTTTCGTTTCTATAGGTTGAAAGGTTTGGGCTGGGCGTTGTTGAGTAAGTGAATGAGTCAACTCAGGACTTTGCTTTTTATTATAATACAGATGATAACAAACCGATGGCTTCATTAAAAATAATTTTACCAAGAAGTGCGTTGCCAGAATTTAAATCTTGAAAGTGAATATTTTTTCTAAAGTCATTCTCAATTCATAAGTAAGAGTACTTTATTAGGAAAATTAAAAAACAATGCTGGTTTTTATAAAATTTGTTAATCAAAATCCGCGGGTAAAGAGGACGAGCGAGGCGCACGCATGGGTGACGCTTAAATATTATCTTAGAGTATGATACTGTAAACCAGCCCCAACGACATCTGCAACGAAGTGTGTCTTATACGAAAGATATTAAAAAATAAATGACTGTGGTGAGCGACTCATCAAATACTGGGACTTTCTATGACGTGTTAAAATGTCAAGTGTACGAGCGAGACAGAATGGAGCTGTAGTCGTTAACTATATGGCTCTATCCATTTAACAGTTCAGTTTAGGTCTTCAAATAGGTCGCGGTAGAGTTCGTAGTAGGGCCTCTGTATATTGTAGCGTCTGGATATACGATCGAAGGCAAATAAGAAGCTGAATGTTAGGCCTGGCCTTCTTGTGAGTGCCTATAGTGCTGATCAGCCGGACAGCATCACAAATATGTAGACCAGTGGTGATATTCTCTAAGGACGCAGCGCTGCCGCAATGATGGACGTCCAAATAGGACACATTTAATTAACAATCCAATGTATAGTTCCATTAGGTTGACAATCCAATGTATCTTATTTGGGTGTTCGTTGTTGAGGCAGCGCTGCGTTTTCTTAGAGAATAGCACTATAGGACTGCTTCAAACTAGGCTCATCTCTGGGCTCCATGATGGTGGTGGATGCTGTCATGATTCTGATCTGGTCCAGTTTTCAGTCAAGCACGATTAAGAAAATGAGCACAGGGAATCTCCGCTCGCTACTTCAGAATTATGCGGCGGTACAGGATGTACAGTGCCACTAACCTCCGATGAAAAGGGAGAATTCTCGGACCAAACGCCTGTTGTGTCTCATCCGGGCAACTGCCTAATAGTCGATTTCGAACTGTTGTATATGTTTTAAACGCACGGAGAACACTAATACTGCGATGCAGGAATTTGAATGTTAATTCCTCTGGGGCATCATAGATGTCACTACACTATGTTTACTCGCTGTGTATGTAGATGATTTTATGCACTAAATTATCGATCCATTCCCCTGCTATTAAATAATACTAGCTAGGGCGATAGTTATTATATTAGACGAAAACACATCTACGGTCCGGAGTAAGTGTTTCGCCTCGTCTTTTATATTGTGTATATCAAAGGGTTGGAACAATTTGCCTGCTGTGATCTTCCCGTTCAATTATAATTCAGGTGTCTTCAAGACTAAATAGGGTCTAAATAAACTAGTGTGCTTTACCAACAATGATTGCCTCTTTGCTTACACATCGAGTGGGATCGCAATCAAGCACTGGTTATTCTTATCATTATTCATTTAATATACATATAAATTATATTTGTAAATATTTTTTTTTTAAAAACACAAAAAAAACATTTAAAAATATAAATAATAGTGTCCCACCGGTATCGGGAACAGGGACCAAGCTACCGGTGGTCATGGCTCCAGAGAGAGGAACCTCCTAACAATACGAGCCGTGTCCAGGAGTACCGCTTTCTGAATCAAGCCCTTGAACCTAACGAGAGCCTCCTAAGGTGTTGGTCGAAGCTCTTTGCTATTAAGCCATTACCCGACACGACTATCGGTACAATGATCGTCGAATCCACTTCCCACATGTCGACAACCTCGCGAGCCAAGTCAATATACTTGATTTGTTTATCTTTCTCGGCTTTCACGAGGTTCTCGTCATGAGGAACGGATATGTCAACAATCATTGCACGCCTCTCGTTTCGTTCCACCACCACTATATCAGGCTTATTGGCTACAATAGTCCTGTCAGTGATGATGGACCGATCCCAGTACAAAGTGATATGACCATTATCAAGAACTGTGCCGGGCTCATACCTGTAGTACGGCACTTCCGATCCCACAAGAGAGTATTTCAAAGCAAGTTGCTGATGGATAATCCTGGCTACAAGGTTGTGTCTATGCAAATACTCGCCGTTAGCAAGACGAGAACAACCGGAGATAATGTGTTATCATTATTATTCTCTTTATTCATTAATAAACTTATAAATTATATTTTTAAATATTTCATTAAAAAAAACACATTAAAAAAAAAAACATTTAAAAATATAAAAAATAGTGTCCCACCGGTATCGGGAACAGGGTCCAAGCTACCGGCGGTCAGGGCTCCAGAGAAAGGAACCTCCTAACAATACGAGCCGTGTCCAGGAGTACCGCTTTCTGAATCAAGCCCTTGATCCAGCCGCCTAACGAGAGCCTCCTAAGGTGTTGGTCGAGGCTCTTGGCTATTAAGCCATTACCCGACACGACTATCGGTACAATGATCGCCGAATCCACTTCCCACATGTCGACAACCTCGCGAGCCAAGTCAATATACTTGATTTGTTTATCTTTCTCGACTTTCACGAGGTTCTCGTCATGCGGAACGGATATGTCAACAATCATTGCACGCCTCTCGTTTCGGTCCACCACCACTATATCAGGCTTATTGGCTACAATAGTCCTGTCAGTGATGATGGACCGATCCCAGTACAAAGTGATATGACCATTATCAAGAACTGGGTCGGGCTCATACCTGTAGTACGGCACTTCCGATCCCACAAGAGAGTATTTCAAAGCAAGTTGCTGATGGATAATCTTGGCTACAAGGTTGTGCCTATGCAAATACTCGCCGTTAGCCAGACGAGAACAACCGGAGATAATGTGACGAATTGATTCTCCCGGACGGTGACATGCCCGACAGATGTCAACCGTGCCGTCCTTCACAATAAATCTCCGGTAATTATTCGTCATGATAACTTCATCCATAATTGCACAGATAAAACCTTCGGTTTCCCCAAAGAGGTCACCGAAACGCAGCCAAGCTACGGACGCCAATTGGTCTACATCGGGCCCGTGAAGGGCCCGGAAAAAGCGTCCGTGAAGTTCCTTGCTCTGCCATACTTCCCTGCGATCGTTAGTGTCAAGCACTACCGGTTTGCGCCAGTTCTCATTAGCCAAGGAGAGCGGGGTGAGTCCCTTGTCCACTGCCACTACATCTCGATGCATACCCACGTCGGCAGCTAGGAAATATTCCCTGAGACTGCATACCTCGCGGTTGTGTAGGGTCTTAGCATTTAAAAAACCTCGACCGCCACACTTCCGCGGGATATACAGTCTCATCACCGACGATCGTGGGTGATGCATTCGGTATGCAGTCAGCAGTGTTCGAACCCGCCTATCCAGGGCGTCAAGTTCCGTTTGAGTCCATCTGAGTACGCCGAAAGAGTACATCAATACCGGCATGACCCAACCGTTGAAGGCGCGCACCTTGTTTCCGCCTGAAAGAAGGCTATTGAAAACTTTCTTCAGGCGTCCAAAGAAACGCTCCTTCAACGATTGCTTCATGTCAGTGATATTGATGCCTAGGGCTTCCGACATACCCAAATACTTATAGGTTTCGGTTGGAGAGAGAGATCTCAGGTTTATGGAATCCGTGAGTTGAATGCCCACAGACTCCACAACCTCCCCTCGCTTTACATGCATGACCGCACATTTGTCCACACCAAACTCCATCCTGATGGCACTACTGAAGGTTTCAGTTACCTTCAGTAGCTCCATCAGTTGCAGGTTGTTGGGGGCAAAAAGCTTCAAGTCATCCATGTAAAGAAGGTGAGATATAACCTGACCACCTCTCTTCAACCGATAGCCTAGACCTGAATTCTCCAGCAGTGTGCTTAGAGGATTCAAGGCTAGGCAAAACCAAAGCGGACTCAAACTATCACCCTGGAATATACCTCGCTCGATCCGTACAGGTTCGCTATTCCTCTGGCTATGTCGACATCCTGGATAGCGAAGGACCGTACTCCATTTCGTCATACACGACATCAGGAAGGTGCGTAGTGTTGTATCAATTTTATACAACTCTAGCACCCTCATGAGCCATGTATGAGGAACAGAGTCATAGGCCTTCTTATAATCTATCCAACATGTCGACAGATCCTTTCGGGAACGTCGAACCTGTTGGCTAATGGTCATATCAACGAGGAGTAGCTCCGTAGTACCGCGGGACCCATTCCTACATCCATTCTGAGAAGGTGACATTATCAAATTTTTGTCAATATGGTTGTTAATTTTGCTTCTCAGAATGGATGTAAGAACTTTATAGACCGTCGGCAAACACGTGATCGGTCTATAATTTTTAGGTTCCGCAGTACTGCCTGATTTATGGAGCAGGTGGGTTATTCCTGTCGTAAAAAACTCGGGTAGCGAACCTGACTCTAGGGCAGACTGGAATTGAGATGCCAAACGAGCGTGCGATCTTGTAAGCCACTTTATCCAGAAATTGTGCAGTCCATCCGGCCCTGGAGATTTCCAGTTAGGCAACGGACGGACTGCACGAGCTACATCTTGGGGGCTGATGTAAATTGCCCCCATCTGTGGTATTGGATCGCACGCGCGCTCCACCTCCCGAATCCAATCACCCTCGGAGTGACTGACAGGCACCGACCAGATGCTGCGCCAGAATGAACTCATGGCTTCATCATCCGGAAGGCGTGCGTCAGTCACACCTTGGTCCGGTCGCTCCCAAGCCCTATATACCCACCTTTCGTTGCTCCGGAATGTGCGATTCTGGGTGTATCGCTCCACCCGCCGCTTATACCTGCGGATACGGTTTGCCCATGCATACACCTTTTGCTTCAGGAAGTCGATGCGCTCTGTGACTCGGGACATGTAGTCTCGGGGACTGATGTCTGTCCCCGAAAATGCCCGTCTCACAAAGCGCATCACTCTAGGACGAGTGTTGCCCTCCCTGAAGCAAATTAGTTTGCCAATGAGTGCTCTGGCCCCACCAATACGACGCTCGATCCTGCACTGCCAGGCCGGTACAGCTGGTTTCGGTCGTGTAGCTACGTCACTGTTTGGGAATTTGACGTGAGCTACACGACATGCCGCTACGGCCGCGCAGTACATTATCGAGTGTGTATCGGTGAGATCTTCGCAGTCATCAAAATAGCGAGACAACTGCGAATCCAGAGCAGCCACCAGCGCCCTATTCTTGTTATGCATGGGCAAACGAGGTAAACGTGGCCTAAGTTTGGGACCCTATCAAAGACCGGTAGGCCTCGAGATCCTAAGCTGCTCGGCGGCCGGCGTCCTCTCCGTCGACGCGCAGGTGGTGGTGACGTGGGCGGAGAATAAAACTCGTCGCTGGAGCTCGACGCAACTGCCGCGGCCGGTGTCACAGCACTCACGTTGGGGCTGGGTTCCAGCGGCGGCGAGGCGGGGCTGAGCGACGAGGCCGGAGGTGATGGGCGTGCACGGCGTGCTGCAGCTCTCGTCAACATTTATGTTTTGTCGTCGGAAATTCATTATTATTATTATTGGTAAATGCGCCATAAAGCACAAACACAACAAGTCTTAGGCCCGTATTACAGAACTACAATCAAGACTCAAGCATTACTTAAAACTAGTCTCAGTTGGAGTTTTAATTTTAGAACTTAACTTGAGCAGAGAAACTACAATCAATAATCACCTGAGCAATGTCACTTTAAAATGTCATTTTTTACGTATTATAGAACAGTGCTTGAGGCTTGACTGAGCTGCACTCAATGTGTCCTTATTTTAAAATCACAATCAGCTCAGAATCACTGCTTGAGGCGAGATTTGATCTTTGTTTTCGCAAGTGTAGTCGAGACCACGTTTGAGCATAGATTCTCATGAATTTTTTTGTGGATTTGGAGTGAATCGGGTACCTACCTAATCAAAATTGATATATATTTGCAGAAGTGGATAATACAAATCAAACGTTTAACTTAAATGTTCCTCTGAGATATTTACGAGATACGCAGGACCCTTATAATTTTGAAAATTTTAAGGAGTAGTACCGCGCCTGTTTCAATGATTCTACCCACATATTGTCCAGTTGTGCAGACACTTGAGATCGTCCGCCTCGTCATCCGGTTTTGATCATTAAACTGGATCAAAACCGGATGACGAGGCGGACGATCTGCGAAAAAAAAAAGATTTGCAATAGAAAACAAACTATTATTCACGGTTACCACAATGATAGCTTACTCACGTAATCAGAGATCAAAATCTGTACTCAAGCGTAGTTTAGTTTGATTTGAGTTTGAGGATAGTTCTAAAATAAACTGAACGCTTAAGTCGAGATTCTTCGCTCAAGCAGTAATCGGTTGAACGCAGTTTAAGTAGTACTTGAGTAAGGTTCTGTAATACGGGCCTAAGAGAAGAGTAGATGCGTTATTTATTGGATTACGAGAAGGTTTTTAGTAAATTTTTGTTTATTTTCAGAAAAAACACCACAAGAATTGAAGGATAAATATGAGTTTTCTTATAATCTTAATGACCGATTACTGATGGATGTTAACTTAAAGAATGCAGCACCTAGTCTTACCGCAACCGCCATTATAACCCTACGTCCAGGAACAGCTGAAAAAAGTGGTGAGTTTAGCTGCTAACGGCTTCTAGCAGATCGTAACTTCGTAAACGTACCCATTTAACAGCAAATTCTTGATAGAAGAAAAAATTAATGAAGTGTTGTGTTTTACCTTGTAAAAACTACTCGAATAGACGTTGCCAGTGATATCAGACACTGCGACCACTGCCATGAGAGCTAGAGCTTGTTTTACGTTGAACGCAATCGAAACGTTTATAATGTCTGACGCCCCAATTGGCCCGGTCCAAGCACTCAACTAATCAGAGAGGCAAACACGATGAAAGATTTTCTCGCGTTAAGGCCAGGTTTTACTCATTTTGAACTTTTTTAAACCTCTGGAAATCCACAAATATAGAAGAGAACACAATGAAAATTTATTCTATTAAAATTGATTATATGACTAAGCGCTTGGCAAAAATGAAAACATGATATAAATTAGTTGGCTCGATAAAGAAAATCGCAAATCTGACCCTAATTTACGATTTCAAACGTGTTTATCTACGACATTACTTTATGGTATTATTTGAAAGTTACAAAAAAATATAAAGCTTGCTATTTAAAAGGGCTTCGCAAAAACAAAACTCTTGAATAGTTATTGTTTTTTTTTTTATATATAAACATAAAACCGCTGTTTTGGGGCAGCGAAGTCGACATAGACCCACTCCCAAGCCAAGTTCAAACAAAAAAAAAACAGTAACTAGAACCGGCCCTTAACGTCAAAACTACTTGCACTCGGCACACTGAGAAGATACGCACACTAATATTATACAGGCGAAATTAGTTATAAGAGGCCGTTATTTATTATGATGCAGCGAAGACCTTTTCTTTCATAAATTCGAAAACGAGATAGCCACTGTCGCAACCCAACGTTCAACCCCATCGTCGCTTACCATCAGGCAGGGTTGGCATGAATGAATCATTTTGATTTAAATCACGATTTAAATTTAATGATTTTTTCATAAAAATCAATGATTTTATCAAAAATGTTTAATTTCACTTTTTTTCACAGAAATCGACATAAAAAAGCAGATTTAGAAATAATAATTAAGTTACAAATTAGGGTCGTTTAAATCTGAGAAATTAATATCATTATTATAATAAAAAAAGTAGTTTTCCAGCCTTTTCAATTCCCAGTCGGTTTCTTAAAATTAATGATACAGTATTCGGAATATGTATTATTTTTGCACTTTTCGTAATGTATTTTCATCCTCGCAACCAGACCTTGAATTTTTTTTTACATTTGTTGCATATAGCCCGACAGCCAGTTTTGGTAGTGCTTTTTTTTGTGAAATTTGCCCAAATCCCATCTCGTTAGCGAGGCATTTTATTTAAAATAAATTGGTCACGCACGCATCACAGCAATAACAATAGTGAACAAAACTGAACGAATGAATGCTTGTTAGAACGAAAGTAAGACCGTAAAGCGATGCGCGCACTGGTGACTTTTGTCACCGTGACTTTTTTGTCACCCTTATCAAGTCCATGGATATGTATGGAGGTGCGCGCACGTAGCGACGTGACAACTGGGTGACATTTTTGTTCGCTGACCATGGAGCGGACAAGCCCGTGACATTTTTGTCACCGCGCTGCAATCAGTGGCGTAGCATGGGGGGGCGGTGGGGGGCATGGCCCCAGGCGCCATACGAAAGGGGGCGGCAGGAAGCGCCAATTTAATAATTTGGAAAATGTAAAAATATGAGTATTTATTTATTTATATATACTTTATTGTACACCAAGATAAAAAGATTATACAATTTTGAGACTTAAATTAAAACATACAATGGGCGGCCTTATCGCTATCTGCGAACTCTTCCTGGCAACCTGGGATGGAAAGAGATTGTATGGACATAAAGTGGGGTTGCACTTGGTGCGTAACAAAACAAGTTAAACAAACGAAAAAACAAAGTACATCATCATCATCATCAAACTAAATAGATACATAAATACATACATACTAAAATATAGGCAAGAAACAAGTTACGACTACAATTGATACAGATAGAAACGAAACATAACTACAAAGACAAGTAATATTCCTTCACAAGCGTTTTGAAAATATGAAGTGATTGCGCGCGTTTAATTGAGACAGACAATGCATTCTACAGACGAGAAGCTTGGACAGCAAAGGATTTATCTAAAAACGTAGTGGAATGCATCGGCACTTTGAGCCGATTTTGAGAAGCAGTGGTATATCTTGACTTTCAATAAGTGGTACTAATTACTGATTACGTCTATTAAACCAAATGTTTAATCGATTAATAACAAAAAACAAAGGGCGGCCCCATGCAGCGAAAACCCACGCTACGCCACTAACACAAATGACGCTTCGATTTAGAGTTGTGACTGATATATTAGTATTCGCTAAGATATTAGTGATATTCAATGGATTCATGTATTACTTAGTAATCCGACTAAATCTGATATGCTAATATTTAATATTCACATAATTATGTCAGGGCCATTCAACACAGGTCGAATAATATTAAATATAATGAAAAAATATTTTGTGAATATAATATCACTCGGGATTCATTCGATAACCACGGATCATATTCACTCACTAATATGGCAACAAATGTACGAATGAAAATAAATGTATCACTCATAGGCATTAACATTAATATCTACGTAGCAATATCAAATAGTACCTAAATACTATCTCAAAAATAATATCGGTTTATTGAATACAAATACAGCAGTAATATCTATGTATTCCATCATACGCAGATATCACTAATACTCAAATATTAGTTTTAATATTACGATATTACTAGACGAATATATTCATATTAGCTAATACTGACAAATATCGGTCCCATCTTTACTTCAATTTCAAGAAAGTTTCGTCACTGTCGCTCGTCGTGCGCGCACTCCACCTTGGATACGTGACGTGACAGTGACAAACACATAAAAGTCACCGTGACTAAAGTCACCGGTGCGCGCATCGCTTAATTGCAAGCGAAATAAACAAAACACTACACGGGGATTGCACTTTTGCTTGGCAGTCAATTGTCAGACACAAAGGAAATCGCCGCGCTGTGCCCACGCAATCCCTTGAAGGCGCGTACCGTTTTGCGCAAAACTATATTTAAATTTAATAATCAAACGACAAAATCAAAAAAAATCGTGAAAGTCATACTTTATTCGATTTTTTTTAAAAATCATGATTTTTTCCAACCCTGCCATCAGGTGAAAAAGTGGTCAAAAGTGAGCCTATCTAGTTTAAACAAACCCTCGTTCTTAATTAAGCGAGGGCTTGCGCGAGGGCCCACATCGCCCACACCTAACTACGCCACTGTTTATGGCCATACTAAGTAGATAATAATTTGGCGAATTACGTGTACGGCTCAAGCAGCACTCAGAGCTAAAAGACGCAAACTCGGCTCCTATGTCGTGGCCAGGTCATAGAAATTGATCACTTCATGACATGGCCAATTAAAACTGGCCAGATCGTTTAAGCGTTCACATTTTATGATATGTCAATCCTCGTTTGGCCTATTTTCTTTAGACTTTTCATTATCATAGAAATCCTACATCAATCATACGGCCAAACGAGGGACATGTCATCAAATGTTAACGTTTAAACGACCAGGGGCGCTTACTCTCGAGTTTAATTCCGATCGCTCGATATTGGAATTGTGACGTTAGGTACTCTTGAATTCGATGCTAGCGCCAAATTGGTTTAAAATTGCGTGACAACACGCCAAGCCCAATCTCCATTTTACTTAGTTTCCCAAAAAGGTCACCCAGTTTGGCCCTAGCATCAAATTCAAGAGTACCTAACGTCACAATTTCAATGTCGACCGATCGGAATTAAACTCGAGAGTAAGCCCCCCGACCAATTTTAGTTGGCCATATCATGAAGTGATCAATTTCTATGACCTAGCCACGACATCTATAGTTACTAACCAACTATGGACTTTCCCGAAATATAAGATTTTATTTTTATTTTGTTAATGGACAACTGTTACAATTTGTAAACTTTACCGACAAGACTATTTACAACTTTGATGCGTAGTTTAAAAAGAAATTTACTTTCATATCAAAAACCAGTTTAATTTTGTAATTTAATACATTTCAGGTGACATTCGGATAATACACTCTACAAACTGTACAAAGTCAAATGGCCTGTGTCTCTCTATGCCTCGTAACATATTGAATACCTCGTCAATAGTTATTGGACTTCAATTAAATCATGGATCTACTCCATGTTGTACAATCATATTTGTGGAAGGATATCAAAATATTTCTAAATCTACAAGTAAAGGTAAGATACATACTATTTATCAAATCAAATCAAATCAAATATGTTTATTTGTTACACATAGGTAATGTACATGGTGTTATTTGCAAAATATTGTATCACTATGTGTTGCCTCACTGGGCATACAAATATAGCTTACCAAAATATAGTTATAGACTATGTTGGTACAGTTTGAATGAATTATAAGAAAGTCGTTAAATTTTAGACATATCCTTACATAACTAATTAAATCTATAGTTATAAAATATAGCACCCAACAGAAAACAAAATAAAATTTTAAAATAAAAACAATACGTCGTTTTTAACAATTTTTAGTAACTGAAATAGGCTGCTACTAAACAAAACGGATAATATTGAGTTAGGAAGTTTGTCATTTATCTTCTTAATATTCATTAATACTATAATATGCTTTTTGTAGCAGGAATTTGTAGTGTTTTTTTGAAGTATCTTACATCTTTAAAGTTGTTATGGATTCAGGATGATCAGATATAGTGACACAAGGCGTCTCTCGCGGCTTTTAAGTTAAACCATGACCTATGCACAGTAACAGATTTTCGGGTCTCAATCGAAGTGCGGCACAGCGCGTAACTATAGCAATGACGGACAATGGACATTTTAGTTCAACTTATAAAGCAGCGTACAATAATTTTATGTCTCAATGGCCCAAAGATTGTTAGTAAACAAAACTTGTCCACTAAAATAACACTACACCGTTAAATTTTGATCGTTTTAATCCCGCGGAGGGTCGATTCGGTACATGAAATACTATCGATTTGTATAGAGAAAATTAAAAAATAAAGTACTTTTTTTACTAAATTAATTTCTTTAAGTAAACGTCAGCTGAGCGAGGCCAATGAACTGTAGGTAATTAGTACGCAACGACCTACAAGGTCATTGACTCGTTTACCTAGTGTACACGCAGGGCGTTTAACGATCTCTTGGTATGTTTAACCACAATCTCTTGGATTGGCAGGGTAATTTTTTGAAACCGAGAGAACGTCTCATTCATCTGGCCCTACTTTCGTACCTATCTATTTTGAGTCGTAAGCCACTGTGCGCAAATGAGTCCCTTTGATACATTAAGAGCTGATTTCATCATTCAATGTAAAAACTTATTTCAACTAAGAGCCAAATTCACCAATAAACTAATCGCGATTTGTTCAAACAAAACGCAGTTTGGGCTACGAATCGAGATTATAGCTTCATTTTGCGTTTCACCGCGATGAATTGAACCTAGTTTACGCTAAACTCAGTTCCAATTCTTTTGTTGTCGCCCATGTTTACGACACGGGTCTTTAAACTAGATTACGCTGAGCTTAGTTTAGTTGAACTAAGTTTTTATATTGAATGATGAAATCAGCCCTTAACTGAGCTCAGCGTAATCTAGTTTAAAGACCCGTGTCGTAAACATGGGCGACAACAAAAGAATTGAAACCGAGTTTAGCATAAATTAGGTTCAATTCATCGCGGTGACACGCAAAATGAAGCTATAATCTCGATTAGGCGAAACTGCAAAAAAATTGGTGAATTTGGCCCTTAGTGATCGGGGAAAACTTAAAATATCAAATTGTAAAGAAAAAACTAGACCAGACAAATGAGACAAACACCCTTATACTGCCCCTAAACAGTATACATTTTACCTCGCTCACATGCATGTCTCTGTCCCTTTAGAGGGGCCTTCCCCACCTGTCGTCAACGTCAAGCATGGTTTAAAACCTTGTTGCTTGATCTAACGCAATCCAACGCAATGTTTAAAGAAAAGGCAACGCGAAAAAAGCGAGAAAACGCCTGAAAACTCTTTCGGCGTTCGGTAATTTCGTGATTTACTCGAATATTTCACAAAACTTGTTCCAGGAAATACATGATTTTTTAAAACCGTTAAAAGTTTTTCAAGAAATTCTATAGAAGTATTTTTTATATTTTTAATATATGAGTAGGTACATTATGGAGGGCCAAAATTCTCGTAAAATGGCAGATTTTCTGAGGTATTTACTGGATTAGTTTTATACAAATTTATGTTTTTATTTATCTAGAAGCCTAGATAATATCCACAAGATATCTGAGAATCCAAAATATCTGAAGAAAGATGTGTAATAACATCATAATCGCGAAAGCGGTTGCGGTTGTATGAAAAATGAAAATGTAGGTACCTCGGATTGGCCAGCCTTAAGGCAGGCCTGTCTCACTTCCATACAAGCGGCGCAAAATCGTCGAGATATTTACCTACTGTTCTGGAAAACATCCTAATTTCAACCTTTTGCATTGCATATAGCGTTCATAGTACAATAACTGTGTGCCGTCTCGCTTCAATCTGCCAGGGCTGTCAGAGGTACTACTTTATCTGTGAAAGTAATACACGCGAAGCGAGACAGATGGTGACACATGTTGATACGATTTCCAAACGGGCAATAGTCTAGGAGCTAGACAACCGAGATTGGTACTTAAATAATATGAAATGCCTACCTGTAAAATAATAATAAAAATAGGGATATAATGATAAACAAAGACCAAATTATGCAGTAATTATGTTTAATTAAGTAGGTAGGTACTAAAATATATAACAACAGACAATACGTATTCTTATTTTTTTAATTTTATAGTTGTTTTACTTTTAAATACTGTTTTATTGATTTTCTTCCTGATTTAAAGCAATTGAAATTATACCAAACGTTAAATTCCAAATTTAACGTTTGGTATCTCGATGATGGTACCCTAGGAGGGATGCTGACACAGTTTTGAATGATTTACATCTTTTAAAAAATGAACTTCACTCAATAGGACTTGAACTCAATTTTTCTAAATGTGAGTTATTCTTTTCTGACAGTACTGACAGACAACTGACTCTTTCCAAATTTAACTTAATAGCCCCTGATATTAAAATTATAGAAAGAAGCTCACTTCGTCTCCTTGGGTCTCCTATTTTCGAGGATTCCTTTCCCAATTTTGTTGAGGAAAAAATTCAAAATTTTAATGATATTTCGGAAAGATTGTTGGAAATTAACATGCATTCGGCCATCACCATAATTCGGTACTGCTGTTTCGGCCCTAAATTAGCATATTTTCTCCGCGCTTCTCATTTATGGAAACACCCCGATCTTCTGGAAAAAATGGACCAAATTATCAGGCGTACCCTTACATCAATTTTAAACGTAGCCATGGATGACCGAGCTTGGGCTCAAGCTACCCTTCCCATCCGTATGGGAGGCCTCGGCGTCCGCAAAATTTCTAGTATTAGTTTACCAGCTTTTATATCCTCGGTTCACGGCACTGAGAAATTAATCAGGAATATCCTATCATCCTCACTGATTAATTTCAATGTGCCGTGCTTCATCGAGGCTATAGATGCTTGGAAAATCGCTTGCCTGAATATAAATCCGCCCGACAACCCGGCTTCCCAGAGACGGTGGGATGAGCCACTCTGCAAAGTAGTCCAGGAACACCTAATAGTAACATCTGCTACTACTGCGGAGCGTGCGCGCCTGCTGGCTGTGGGAAATTGGGAGTCAGGTCTTTGGCTTCACGCACTGCCGTCGTCGAATATTGGCACCTTGTTCGACGATACTACTTTCCGCCTAGCTGTTGCCCTACGCCTTGGCACTCCTTGCTGTTCTCCTCATCGCTGCCACTGTGGCGAAGTTGTCAACAGCCTCGGTCACCACGGCCTGTCATGCTGTCGAAGCGCGGGACGCATACCGCGGCACGCGAATATTAACGACATTATCCGACGAGCCCTTGTCACCGTCGGCGTCCCGGCTGTTTTGGAACCTCATGGCCTGGCACGCGACGATGGTAAGAGACCGGACGGTATGTCTTTATTTCCGTGGAAGATGGGTAGACCTTTAGTGTGGGACGCTACCTGTGTCGACACTCTTGCGCCATCCCATCTTCCTAGCTCATCGTGCTGTGCTGGTGCTGCCGCTGCGGCAGCGGAGAACCTCAAGCGGCGGAAATATAACAACCTCGTCGGCAGTTATATTTTTGAGCCGTTTGGGGTTGAAACTCTTGGGCCGTGGGGTCCGAGTGCACATTCACTTTTTAAAGAACTTTCCAAACGATTAGTTGACACTTCGCGTGACCCAAGGGCTGGCTTTTACCTCGGTCAGAGATTAAGCATTGCCATACAACGTGGCAATGCCGCCAGCCTTTTGGGCACACTTCCAGTCGACAGCGATGCGGAGGAGTTTTTTGACGCTATATTCTAGTTAGGAGTAGCCTTTAGTGTATATATTTATGTTTTTGTGTAATGTTTGTAGGTTTAAGTGTATATATAGTTTTAATAAATTTATATTCCTGTGTAATATGTTGAATAAAGCAACGATTGATTTCCAACAGAATATACAATACCTAGTACATTACGGTATTAACAGTTTACTTTAAAATTTGTTTCGTGGATGCGTGCGCTGCGTGTGCGACAAGTCGAGCGAGTGCCAGCCTATTGAGACTAGTCCGGTGACCGGACGCTTGCGTTTATCATACCTAAACCAGGCCTGTCTCACTTCCATACAAGCGGCGCAAAATCGTCGAGATATTTACCTACTGTTCTGGAAAACAACCTAATTTCAACCTTTTGCATTGCATATAGCGTTCATAGTACAATAACTGTGTGCCGTCTCGCTTCAATCTGCCAGGGCTGTCAGAGGTACTACTTTATCTGTGAAAGTAATACACGCGAAACGAGACAGATGGCGACACATGTTGATACGATTTCCAAACGGGCAATAGTCTAGGACCTAGACAACCGAGATTGGTACTTAAATAATATGAAATGCCTACCTGTAAAATAATAATAAAAATAGGGATATAATGATAAACAAAGACCAAATTATGCAGTAATTATGTTTAATTAAGTAGGTAGGTACTAAAATATATAACAACAGACAATACGTTTTCTTATTTTTTTAATTTTATAGTTGTTTTACTTTTAAATACTGTTTTATTGATTTTCTTCCTGATTTAAAGCAACGATTGTTAATTATAATTTTAATGTAGCATAAATACGTAATCTTACAAAAAGCTTCAAGAAGTAATCTGTTGTTCTGGCTCCTCGACTATTATTCAAGCGAGCGGCGGCGCGGGCCGGGCGGCGCCGGCGAGCGCGCGAGTCGCTTAGCCATTGACATATGATAGGTTCGTTCAGTATAAACAGACACTCACCGCCATATTACAAACAATGCAGTTAGAGACCAATTTATGATGGATTGTTTATTTTTTCATTCACGATAATTTTGTTTATATCATAGCGTTTATTTAAGTAAGTGTATGACCTGTTATATAAATGAAGTACCTTTCAGGGTCCTCGGGAAGAGCAAACAGTGACAAACTGGGTATTTTAATTGTGGAGTTCAAACATCCATTTGCAATACAATATCTTTCTGTCTTTTTTGTTTTATGTGCCTCCATCACTCACGACACAGAACTGATTAGATTTCCAACAGAATATACAATACCTAGTACCTTACGGTATTAACAGTTTACTTTAAAATTTGTTTCGCGGATGCGTGCGCTGCGTGTGCGACAAGTCGAGCGAGTGCCAGCCTATTGAGACTAGTCCGGTGACCGGACGCTTGCGTTTATCATACCTAAACTCGGGAGTGAAACTTCTGTACCGGTAAGGTACTATTATATATTCTGTGCCTAAACTAGGGAGTGAAACTTCTGTACCGGTAAGGTACTATTATATATTCTGTGCTTAAGGGCCAGTCGCGATGCAAACGCAATACTGTCGCGCTTCTGTCGATGCAAACGCGATTCGGTAACGGAACAAAAATGCGGAACACAGTTGCAAGATGGACTCCGTTGAGGCAACATTAGTCACGTTGTCTTCGATGTTGCTTTCACGTAAGAAGCTGAAACGTGAGCAACGAAAGCACCGTCAATATTAGATGCACCCATTTAACGAAGAGAGTACTTGGTGGACATTATGTAATCACGTTTAAAATACTAAAAACTATGAGCATAAATTCCGGAGTTGTTACAGAATGTCATATTTAAGGTTTTGTGAATTGCTTTCCATTGTAAAACAAGGTTTGAAACAGGAATTCTTTAGTAGCGCGTTTGCATCGATACAGTCGCCATGCTGTAGGGTGTTAGACGCGCTAGCATCGCTTCTGTAGCGCATCGTGTGTTTACGAAACGCGCGTCAGCACCGCTACAAAAACTCGCCGTCGCGAGGGCCCTTACTGTCATAGTTCCGTTGTGACGGCAATGCGACACAGGCGGTGAGAGTTCAGGCATAGGACCAAAAATTTTGTCATAACGTGCTTCTTGTCACCCCACCAACTTCAAAAAGAAAAAAAAGGCCACCGACTTCCAAACTCTAGACAGCTACTGAATTCCCTAATTAAAAAACCAATAACACAATTTAACCGACTTGAGAATTGAACCCTGGATGCCACGACAATCACGAGATCAAAGGGTGGAGGATACAATGTAGCACAGATCGGATATAATATATTATGTTGGAATAATATATTATGTATCTACTATGTCATTTTTTTCTGTTTTCTTTTTCCAGATATGTGTATTGCACCGAAAAACTGCATTATTGAGATAGACGTACAAAATGAATGTAACGGTAAGTTTGAATAATATCTATACGCCGTTAAATTTTGATCGTTTTAATCCCGTGGAGGGTCGATGACAGGAAACACTGTAGATTTGTAAAGATAAAATAAAAAAAAAAGTTTTTTTTTTCTAAAACTCGACTTAATATACGCATGTACGAAATTAATTTCTTTAAAATATAAGTATAAATCCTAAGTGATTTAAGTATAAATCCCTTACTAGCGTTCGGGATTAAAAGTTAGTAACATTGACATATATATTACTAGCGTTGGTTAGCAACCTTCGTTTCGTTCGGAATTCAAAGACACTGCTTTATGCCACTAGTTACATAATCTAAGGCACTGAACTCACAAAGCGGTTTTCTCCCACGGCCGGCCGCCGCGATAGAGCAAATGGCCGATAGGGCTCGGTCGCCGCCAACCGGCCGTAGAGCGTGCGGGCCGCAAACCGCCGATCGCGCGCCGGTGAGCGGCAGCCGCGAACAACCGCACACACCGCGGCCGTAAACCACGTCGTGAAAATTGTTTTAATTTTTATACATATTCACCGTTAAATTTTGATCGTTTTAATCCCATGGAAGATCGATTCGGTACATGACACACTATCGATTTATAAAGATAAAATTGAAAAACAAAGTACTTTTTTTCTAAAACTCGAATTAATAGGCATATACAAAATTATTTTTTTTAATTAAACGAGTCAATGACCTTTTAGTTGTCGGTAGTTGCGTATTACCTTTCATTGGCCTCGCTCAGCTGACGTTTACTTGAAGAAATAAATTTCGTGCATGCGTAAATTAATTCGAGTTTTTAAAAAAAGTACTTTGTTTTTCATTTTTACCTTTACAAATCGATAGGGTTTCATGTACCGAATCGACCCTTTACGGGATTAAAACGACTAAAATTTAACGGTGTATATGTATTTACATTCTACAGAAATTGCGGGCACGCAACCGTGGCGGCCGTGGGAAAAAGCCGCTCCGTGAGTTCTCTTCCTAAGTCTACTTCGTTCGTAACTTACGCGATTAATCCGAATTGCTATTTTATTGCTAGGTGACAACAAAGCGACATTGAAGTCAAATCAGTCGACCATATCAATAATCGCTCCAGATCAAAAAGGTAAAGGAATGACAGACTTTACCACACTTGTCTAGGCTCTCAAACGTCATAAGACCATTTATACTATGATTTTTTATTAGACAAAGTAAAGTGACAGCTATAACAATGGTTGTTTGACAGTTGGGCATTGTTATTTGACAGTTGGGCATTGTCCACTGCTGTCACTTTACTTCGTCTAATAAAAAATCATAGTATAATGTAAATAAATAAAAAAAAACATAAAAATCATAAAATCATAGTATAATGTAATGTATAATGTTTAATCATAGTATATTTTATTTGAAACCGTAAGCATTGTTTAATATAGAAGTAGTTTTATCAATTTTTTGTGAATGAGAAGTCCCATGGAACATTTTTACTAGGTTACAATTTGTTTGACTTAAATGAGCATGGCAGTTGAGTTTGTCATTCTCACTCAAATGTTACGCTGATGGTGGCGCGTGTTATTGGGTCATTCTGTTCCCTTCATAATGGTTGAGAAGAGTGGGGTTGAGGCACGCGTCATGCTCGTGAACGGGCGTCGTCAGTTGAGACTGGTCATCTCTTTGCTGCCAGTGGCTTAATTCAATTTCTATTTTTAGTTAGCTTTTTTTTCTCACTACATTTCTACATGGTGCTCACATAATTGTAGCGATAAAAAATATGTAACCAAGGTTATTGTAACACTTAATTTTTTTTAAAAAGAGTGTCCATGGAGTTTCTTGCACATTCTTCTCCATAGAGATCTACGCTTTGGAACGTGCAATTTAGCTTCACTTTTTTTTTTTTGACTGACCGACATTTTGACTATTCGAAAGTGCCTGTAAATGGTCTATTTGAAATAAATGAGTTTTATTTGAACGAAGTGTTTTTAAACCTTTTTTTTTAGTAACTACGGCCAATGTGGAGCAGTCATCGTCGTCGCCATCATTGTCACAAAATAATACGCAAGCCTTTAATGTCACGTATATCACTTTATCCGTGATAGGCATAATTTGCGTTTTAATATTGGCGATTTGTTTATTTGTGAAAAAATTTTATCATCGAAATTTGAAACCGATGGAACAAATGGAAATGAATACGTATGTAAGTACACGAACCGAAGCGAATTTCCGATAAAAAAAAAACTACGAACTTCCTTGTACACCGTTAAATAGTAAAGAGAAAATTAAAAAAAAAAATGTACTTTTTTTTCTAAAAGTTGAGGTAATACACGCATGTACGAATTTTTTTTTTAAGTAAACGAGTCAATTACCTTGTAGCTTGTTGTCAGTCGTTGCGTACTCACTACCTATAGTTCATTGGCCTCGCTCAGCTGACGTTTACTTAAAAAAATGAATATCGTACATGCGTAAATTAATAAGAGTTTAAAAAAAAAGTACTTTATTTTTTAACTTTCTTTTTACAAATCGATAGTGTTTCATGTACCTAATCGACCCTTCGCGGGGTTAAAACGACCAAAATTTAACGGTGTATAACAACGTCTTCAGATGGAAGTTTGACGCGAATACTTTTACAATCCTACAGTTAAGTACGCGGCAACGGCAAATATGTTGAAACATTTGCTGTGGTTTGCGCGCGGCCCCCCACTTGGATTGAACCCCGTAAAGCAGATACTGCACATTCAAGGTCGACCGCCATGATGGTTCAACTCTGGTTCAACTTTTCAAGGATTATAACCGATTTTCGGGTCTCAGTCGAGCTGTGCGCAGCCGTGGCGGATGGCTCAACTTATTTCCCGCGTACTATGGTTTTACTTACCCAAATATCTGAAACTTAACTTTTCTGTTTCATTTCCAGGAACCCTCGAAAGAAATAATATATGCAGATCTTGGCTTTGTACAAGAAAACTCGAGTCCACTTGACGATCGCCCGCCGAAAAAACAAGAGGAAGAGAGCCCTTATGCCGAAATAATAGGGGTGTTGAAACCTAAATAAAGAAAATAATTTCTTCGATTGCAACGTTTCTGCTCTCTGTCCCCATCATATATAATGTCGCCCCATTAAAAGGGTTCGACTGACCAGTGGGGACAATAAACAGTAATTAATATTACTGTCCATTGTCCCCATTGGAAATGGACCTGTTAAAAGGAACAAAGGGCATTGAATAGATTTTAATTATTATTTCAATGTTCTTTATCCCCCTTAACAAGACCATGACCAATGGGGATAACGGACAGTAATTTTAATACTTTTCAATGTTCTTTGTACCTTTCAATGGGGAGACTTATGATGGCGACAGAGTTAAAGAACTTGCAAAGGACGATAAAATGTGGTGTTGAAATCTCAAAAAACTACAGAGTTGAGTGAGAAACGTAACGTGTCAGTATTCGCTAGTCAAGGCGGAATTTGTGGCAAGAAAGAATAACTTTAAAAAGTTTTCACTAATCGTATTAATTTTCAAAAACGTATTTAATTATGTAAATTTTGGATAGTATTCTACCCTTTTCATTGCGTCTTCCACATTGTCTTGTACTTAGGCGAATTTAGAAACATTAACAGGAACGGATTAGGAATTTTAAAAACTGTATTAAGCAATGATGGGGCAACTGCCACTCAGCCTGGTTATTAACATTTTTATCTGACGCAAATATTTTATAGAAAGAAAGAAGAAAGAAAATTTGCGTTTAATTATACTAATAACCGCTGGGTAGTATGGCAGAGCAAGGAGTTTCACGGGCGCTTTTACCGGACCTTACGTAGGCCCGCTGTGGATCGGCGTTTCGGTGACCTTTTTTGAGAAATCGAAGGTTTTGTCTTCGCAAGTATGGACGAAGTTATGATGGCGAACAACTACTACAATTCAGTTTCAAAATCCCGGGAATAGCTCTAATAGTTTAATAAAAAAAAACTACCAGAATGTAGTAGTTTAGGATCAAACGACCCGGATCTCCGTCACCTGCAAAGTTTTGAAATAAAAACCATTATATTTGTTTTATATTTATTTGTTAACAATTTAATTATTCTTCACACGCCATTTTAAGTAACAAGAATGATTGGAAACGTAATTTTGTAACTCAGGGTCTAATTTTTCTAGCAAAAGTCCGGATGATAAAACATACAATTTGAATTCTAATCCTTTCTTTTTAAATAATAGAGAAAAATACTTGAATTGTGAAAACTATCAAAACGGGTAGAAAAGCCAACAAGATATAACAAATATATCAGTTTATCTCTACTTTATTTCGTGGTTTCTCTCGCTAAAACGCCGTTTTCTATGCCAACCCGTATGGCCTTTGACGTCAAATACATTTCTTATTCATTGTTATTTTATTATTGCTAAAACATTTTTGACCCTGTATATCTATAACTATAGGTATAAAACTGCAGGTACTGATATACTATTAACATATAATAATCCGTTATTTTTTCAGCATCTGTAACAAAATTAACATCTCAAATTAGAAGCTCATATGAGCGGCCAACCCCAGCGAGATACATTTCCATACAGCCGCTTGTCTCTTACGTGTATATCTGTCTTTAGATAGGTATTTTGGAAAGATACTCGTAATTATCTTGTGCATTTTGTCTTTCTCAAATATTTTTGTAAAGCTGATCCAGTAAGATGTCTGAAAATATGTTATTTTGTGTGAACTTTGTCTCTCTCTATATCTATAGAAACCTAACAACTTAATTTTGTTTACGAAAACATTAGACAAGAAATCAATAACATTCCGACATGGGCGTTTATTTCTGAGAAATCCATTAAAATATCGTTTTTTATTTATTTAGTTATTTTATAGAAATAGTTGTATATGTTTTACGTAATGTTTGGACTGTACTGTATTTTAAATCGTGTGATCGTAGCTAACTAAGTACATATTTCTAGATTCAAGATTCATTTATTCATTGTATAGGTACATTATAAGTTCTTATTTTAATACATTGAGGGCGCCATGTTTTGCCTGTAGGGCGTACAATGTAGTATACCTAATTCATGTGATATAATTAAAATTAGAAATTAATATAGCTTTATGAACCACAATAGTATATTTTGATACAAGTGCAGAAAGTTTGTCATTGCTACCGAGGCAGAATTCCCACGAGCCGTAGGCGAGTGTATTATGGAGCCTAGGGTTGCAGTGACAAATTTGCACGTGTATCAAACGACGTTTTTCAATACACCAGCGCCTCGTGGGCGACTACAATTTTATTACAATAAAATTGTAGCATGGGAGAGCACGCGCTTTTTTCCGCACTAGTGTGGAAAACAGACCATTGCGTGCCAAGAAGCGGTGCGATAAGGGCAGATTTTCGAGTAAAATGATGATTCATTGTCATTATGTTCATTTCTATGTATTTTTATGCTTCGTAAGCAATAGAGAGTAAGACTGCTAAGGCTAATATACTTCCCTTTTATATGAGGAGAAGCAATAAAAGCAAGACGGTAACGCTATATATGTTTTTCATTTATATCAACACTTTAGGCTCCTCAAACATCAATTATTGCATCACTGGTCAGGTGGGATCACAGCAATGGCGTAGCTAGTCCCACAGGGGCCCCGTAGAAAACAAATGGTGCTTGTTTTAAAAATGCTTGGTTTATCCTTTGAGAAGGTTGTGAATAATATGATCCGAATTTTTGTCTACATCGGGGCCCCTGTAGGGTGGGGGCCCCGTAAAATTGATACGGCTGATACGGCGGTAGCTACGCCCCTGGATCGCAGTCAAGCGCTAGTTTATATCAATAAAAAAAAAACAATGATAATTTTTCATTCTTTGATAAAATGTTGTGTTTGTAAATTTAGATTTAATATAAAAAGTATTGTAAATATATCGAAGTTTATTTTATATTCATACTTCTAAACTAACATAGTGCCACTAACAATTAAATAAGCATTATATTTTGAATGTGATGCGATAGAATATACACGGCCAAATTTTGATCGTTTTAATCCCGTGGAGAGTCGATCCGGTACATGAAACACTATTGATTTGTAAAGATAAAATTAAAAAATTAAATACTTTTTTCAAACTTGAATTAAAATTCCAGTTTTAGAAAAAAAAAAAAACTTTATTTTTTTCCATCCCAGCGTGCACTACCACCTACACTTTCCACGACTTAGGCGAGGCCAACGACAAGAGTTGTCCAGGTGGCTAAATATTGACCGGACCAAATTTGGGTTAGATGGACACTGAAGAAGAATATTATTAAAATTAGAAAAACATTTATTTGAGACTCGCACAGGACAAAAAATATATACAAAAACAATAAAAAAAAAAACTATAAATAGTTCTTACACATAAAAAAGCAATAAATAAAAGAACACAAAAAATAAAAGATTGAAAATAAGACCTGTGCGAGGTCAAAAAGGCCCTTGTATCATCATATGCTGAGCTGCAATAGTTCGTTAGTCTCGATAAAATTCGAGAACGGCTGGACCGATTTGGCCAATTTTGGTCTTGAAATATTCGTGATACTCCAGGGAAGATTTAAACGGTGAGAAAATAATCACAATATTTATAGACTATTAGGTGGTATGAAGTTTGCCAGTTCAGCTAGTTTAAAATAAAACTAACGCTTGTTTCACCTCGGGTTTTTAAGGTTATTTAAAAAATTTAAGTGTCTCAAACATCTTACCTTTACATTCGTGTTTAAAATACATCTCCACAATTGCTCGAGTACCGAGGGCCTCTCAAACTAATATTATCATCTGAAAAAATAGAATCATGTGTATTTTAACAATACAAGAGTCAGTAGTGACATCTATGACGCCACATAAGAACTAAAATTCAAAATAGTACGCGGTAAATAAATTGAACCATTTACTATGGTTACGCACAGATCCTTCGTCCAGCCACTTCGATTGAGAAAATCGGATACTGCGCATTCAAGGTCGACCGCCATGATGGTTCAACTTGTGTGACGAGGATTATAACAGATTTCGGGTCTCAATCGAAGTGGGGGGCTGTGCGCAAATGGTTCAACTTATTTGCCGCGAATACCGTAATTAGAGGCAATAGAAAGACAATCGGTGTGCGAACACCGGCGTTCGCTTGGGGCTTGAGTAATCAGCCGCCCCTAGCCGAATTACAATCGTTTCGCTTTGCGTGAACGCTTAGAGTTGGCCACGCCTCCAATTCGTTAATAATCGTCGAGATTCGTTAATTCGTTGGAGTTGGGGGCGTGACAAGAGTTCATGCAATACTAAAAAATTGTAACTTGGCTGGGGGGGGGCTGAACTTTAACTACAACTTAGGTACATACCTGATATATCAGATGATAAGTAGATATTGACGCACCAAGCCAGTAGCAAGTTCTTTAAAATCATATTCATGTTAAGATTTCTTCCATACTGTAATAGGAACAGCTATTGCTGCGTTTTTTTTTTTTCTAAAATCCAAAGAAAATACGCTCTATTACTTAGGTACTTGTAAAAAGTATTTATTAATATATAATCCGCAGCTCCATAGTAGTCACACGACATATCTGTGATGGTAGTCCATGGTTACGCACGAGTCAGGGGCGTAGTTACCGCCGTATCTGCCGTATCAATTATACGGGGCCCCCGCCCTACAGGGGCCCCTGTAGGGCGTTGACAAAAATTCGGAACATATTATTCACAACCGCCTCATAGGGTAAACCAAGCATTTGTAAAAACGTATATAGTATGTTTATCAGTTGTCTAGTACCCATAACACAAGCTCTGCTTAGCTTGGGACTAGACGACGTTGTAAGATAGTTATGGAATATTATTATTATTCCGCTTATTCATTTAGATGCATATAAATTATATTATTAAATATTTCAATAAAAAAAGAAAAACATTTAAAAATATAAAAAATTGTATCCCACCGGTATCGGGAACAGGGTCCCAGCTACAGGGTCAGGGCTCCAGAGGGAGGAACCTCCTAACTATATGAGCCGTGTCCAGAAGCACAGCTTTCTGAATCAAGCCCTTGATCCAGTCGCCTATAGAGAGCCTCTTAAGGTGTTAGTTGAGGCCCCTGACTATTACGCCTTTGGCTGACATTATTATTATTTTATTATTACTCACCAGTATGTTACTCTTATGTACCGGAAACGCTAATTACCATAATGGCAAAAAAATATTCGATGACGCAACTTGTTGACTTCGTTTTAGAACTGATCACAAGAAATCGTTGTCTTGATATATATTCGATTTCAACATTTAAATTAAAATAAAAAGATTTTGATTTTTCATACAATACACATAACACTGTCAAAGGTTAGATTGTGAGTACAAATGGAAGAATAAACTATAGACGGTTGATAAGAATAGTTTTAATTATGTTTTCGCGTTTAGTTTCCTGTTATATATTTATCGGAACCTCCATTCCGGATATTACATCAGTTTCCTGCTTCCAGCGATTTTAAAATAATTAGGTACGCCATAGTTAAAAACATAAAAATATTGCATTACGATACAAGATGTGTAATGATGGTGATTACCGCTGAAGCGCTATTTAGAAGCGAACTGAACGGGACGCTCCTAAAAGAGCTGAGGGAGGTAATCATTATTGATGATTACCTCCGGGACATCCACCAACCCTCACTGGGCCGCGTGGTCGATTACGACCCATTCCCTCTCCTAGAGAGGAGGCCCGAGTCCCAGCAGTGGGAACATTAAAAGGGTGATTATGCTATGTTATGCTATATGCTCACAGCATTCTTTAAAATCACAAATAGAAACCAAGTTTTTTTTGGACAGTAGGTTTATACGATCTACCCTACGAGGGTAGGTCCGTCGTCCGTGTGACGAAAAATAGTACATTGTTACCCTAGGGGTGAAAGTTACTTATTTAGTCCCGAGAAGGAGTTTGGCTGCCGAGCGAAGCGAGGTCGCTAATAGTTCGAAGGACTAAATAAGTCTCTAACCCGAGGTAAACACTGTGCTTTTTATTACGAATAAAAGGAAAATAAAAACCTGAGTCGTCGTCAAAGGTCGTCGTATGATATTAAGTATATTTCTTTTGATTTAGGCGGTAAAAGGTTTTCCACTACTGCTTTTGCCTCTTCTCAGCCTCTTCTCAGAATCAGGTGTTAAATTCTTTTCTGAATCAGATGCACTTACAGTGTAATTACAAAATCTTATAAAAGATTTAGTAAAGTAGGTAGAAACAAAACTAGAACTCGAAAAAACTAAAGATCGGATCGCCATTTTCCCGCCTATTTTGTTTTTTTTTTCTGTGGTCAACCGGCTATTCAGCCATCATTTTACATTTTTATCAGTGAAAAATGGTAAATATTTCTCATATCTATGTTACTTATAAAGAATTAAAGAATGAATTGAAAGTAAATTATAAATAAAAATGTAGATACTTATCTCTTAATATCATTTTTACATCGCGCTGAAATTGACTGGCTGTATATAGAAAGTTGAGACATCGATCAATAGAAATGCGAAGATTAAGTCAAGATTGAATAAGTTACTTCTAAGCCAGCATGCTCCATCGTCGGCCACGTCATCGCTTACCATCAGGTGAGATAGTGGTCAAACGCGAGCCTATGAATAATAATAAAAAAAAAGATAGAACTAGTTTTTTTTTAATAATTTGACAGCTGTCAGTTGAAAGAGATTCTCCCTAGGGATGAAAAGTATTACTTTCAACCCGCAACTCAGGCAACTTCAGACCTACTTTCAGACTGAGTAATGAAAAATCTTTTGCTGTTCTCGTTCGTCGTTGCGCAGAATTAAAGCGACTAGTACCTAATGGAAGGCCGATGCCACTGTTGCGCACAAACATTATATTTCCTACTTTTTACAGTAGGTTTATACGATCTACCCTGCGAGGATAGTTTAGTTAGTGTGACTTGAAGTTTTAAGACGCCTCCTTATTTACCTATAAAATCCTTAAACCAAGCCTCGTCAAATATTTAAGTAAAATCATCAGTGGCCTTTTTGAAAGGTTTTATTTTGCAAAATAACAGCATATTACACAGCAGTTATAGAAGAATTACTAGGTAATAATAAAATTAATTTGTTAACGACCGCTATCGATACGTTCAAATTTTAAATATCGAGCTCTACAAAACATGGTGTAAAAATATAAAGTTTTTATACTTCAGAATAACGTACTTGAGCCGAGTCTGGCAAGTTAAAATGTTACAATAATTCGAAATATGTATCATTTATCCGTAATGAATGCGATTTGAGGGTAGTTTTACAATATTAACCAGTTCAGTAGGGCTCGGATGATATAGAACGCACTCTGTCGGATCATGCACGACTGAGTACTTTTTTTCAAGGGCATCGCCAGCCGATGATCAAGGGGGGGCTATAGGAAGTATAGAGAATAATAAAAAAGTTTTTTTTTAATAATAATAATTTAAAAAAATCTCCACAATATAACTCCTAATTGCTAGCTTTATATTTACGGTAACATGTAGGATGGGACATATTGTGGGAGACTGATGCGTAACCTAGGCTCTGAGATCCTGCCCCCCCTTGGCGACGCCGATGCTTTTTTTTTACTTACCTTTATACGGCGGCGCTGCTCTTTCGCCTGCTATGTCTCTCCTTTTCCGCGACGTCGAAGCAGAACTGCTGCTACCACTCGAACCACTAGATTACGACCGAGCACATGGGCATTGTCCATACTAACATTATTAAAATAAATCTAATGCACTCACTTTTGAACACCAACAAATAATTCTATTTAACACCTTTGACAAAAGTAGGACACCCTTTTTTAAAAGTAACGAGCTACTTTTAAAACGCGACTACACCGTTCGGAAATCCGAACGCTAATGAGGTTCTTAGATGTCAGGCGCCTTGCAGACGCATCCCCACTACCGGCCGGATTGGGGCGGATATGACGCTGCTGGGGCTTATAGCGCTTCACTGTGCCGGAAGCGGATACGTCTATCTCAATTTATATGGCTTAGAGAAAAGTACAGTACCCTTACCATGAGTTACTATCGAAAAACGAAACCATCTTACCGCAGTCGATATCGAATAAACGCGCATCGAATAGTTTACTATTAAAGTCGTACCATGAGTCGTACGGACTCGCTAGCGACTACTCGATAGTTTATACGGTAAAACCGCACCGTAGCTAACTTCATACTTATGTTTGCTCTCTTTCTAGCTACAGTAAAAGACAGAGTAAGGTAGATATACCTTAAACCCTACCAATTTGAAACACCGATTCTCTCTATAACCCGGCCTATTGAAAATGTAATTATTGTACAAATGTTTTGATGGTTCAGTGATGTTGTGAATTGTTGTGAATTTTAAATGGAAAAAAATGGAATTACAGTGCACATGAAACGTAAAAAGTGATTATTTATCTTATGAAATGCGTGTAAAAATAAGTTTACAGTTTTTCTATCTTACTTCTAATTTATCTTCAATTCAAGTGTTTCTAATATTGTAGATTTCAAATCCTATATGACCTTCTACCACATAAATGTTCGAAAGCTTCTTTACTGAGCCTACCTATATTGTTTGGTGAAATTATTTTCACTAATATGTGTAAGTATTCACTAATATAATCAAGACCTTTCGTATAGTAGTTTGGAAATTTCCTTTGACGCGTCATTCGTCTTTATATGAAGCCGTGCCTAACATATTCCACGTTAAATAAGTTTTATCGGACATATTTATGCACAAATAAATAAAATATTGTTTTACGCGACACTTTTCACAACACTTTCACCCTTCAATATGCAAGTGAGTTACTTTACTACTGTAGTAACGGTTTGTTTCGATAGCACCTGTCAAATTTGTAACTCATGGTACCGATTTTCTATAGGAAACTGCTAAAAACTTTAGTCGCTAGCGAGTTCCTATTCGATAGGTTTTGTACTTGATGACTCATACTACCGATTTTAGTTCTGCAAGTGACCGCTAGAGGCACTGCAAAATTTGCCATACAAAAAATTTACGGCGTCGATATCGAGTAGCGACGAATACTATTGCTTAAAACTCATGGTAGAGGTACAGTTGAGCTAAATATTACAGCTTTTCGAAAATTCTGAAACTGTTAAAAATCTCAGGATTTTTCAATAAAAATCAGGGCTTTTCTGCGGATTTTTGATTTTTTTCATCTGGTAACCCGCGGCGCGCGTGTAACACAGCGCAAAAAAAAAGTTTGCTGAAGCGTTGTCTGTAGGAGTTCAAAGTTGAGGGAATATTTTGTATTCCCTCAACTTTGAACTCCGTGTTGTTACTCAATGAATATTAAGTACCCACACTACGACTTCCTCTGACTGCCTCGTTGGCTCGCTGATCGTCGTGATCGCAAACGCGACTCCTGAGCGTGAGGTCCCGTGTTATTGGGTTTTTCCATTAGAAATGTTTACACAAGACGAATGCATTATTATTTTATGAAAAAAAATATCTATGAAAATATGGAAGTACTATGAAATTAAAAACGCTAAATTATAATTTGATTCTTTGTGTTTATTATTTTCCTTGATACTGGTACAAGTCTTTAGCGGGATTTGGAAAGAACCAACGTGATTATTTACACGAATAAGCTTCAAAATTATATAACAATAATTTATTGCTTAAAAATTAAAAAATGTACACAGGAATCTACACTTTGATATTTTATACTATAAATGTTTCACTTAACTAAAAACCGGTATTTACCGAAAAACCGTAAATGACCGAAAACCGTAAATCTGGCGTAAGGCTTTACCATTTTCGGTCATTTTTATGTCCGTTTTTTTCGTTATTACCGATATTCTGCGTCTAGATTCGGTTTTTTATCGGTCAATCTCTCCGAATACGACGTCGAGTGTTCCTATGATGGCGACGATGTCGGCTAACATGGAGTTCTTGCCGATTTTCTCTAAGGCAGCCAGGTGAGCGAAGCCGGGCGCCTTGATCTTGCATCTGCGGAAACCATTTGTTATTGAATATCGAAATACTTTGGAACAATTTATTAAAACTATAGACACTTCAAAAAACAAACTTCACTTCAAACTATTAACATCATCAGTGCAACTGCAATTAAAATACCAGAATAAAATTAAATCTTACGTAATTTTACGTTTTTTTTTTTTTTTGGAATAAGTTTATTTTTATTTTTTCCAATAGAATATCATATTGGTTCTCTTTTTCGATACGTTAATCGAGAGCAATTTTGAAATTACAAGACAAAAAAGAAGGATCAGTATTAGAGCTACTGCAGACATACCTGTAAGGCTTGGAACCACCATCGGAGACGAGGTAGATGCCGAACTCGCCCTTCGGAGCCTCGACCGCGGTGTAGGTGGCGCCAGGAGGCACCTGGTAGCCTTGCGTGAACAGCTTGAAGTGGTGAATCAGCGCTTCCATCGACGTCTGTAAGGAGTAAGGAACAGTTTAATCTTTCAACCGCCTACGTCGGATATATGCCGCTAACACTCAAGCGTTTATTCCGCCAGCGTCGCACATGCACGACCAAATACTCCAAACTCGTGGCTGGAAATTCGGGTCGAGATCCGGGCGGCCGAGGCTTGAGGAAGTCCGGTCCCTCACGCCTGCAGCCGTCTCCTTCGCCAGCATAACTGCTTCACACACGGAACACACGGAGGCGACCGCCTGCCATTCCTTCGTCGTGGTTTTTTTTACGAATCAGGTGCAGGAGCCTCCTGAATTTACCATGTCCGATGAGGACCTGCGTCATGCGGAAAGTAAAAACGCAGTGACGTCTTTCCAGCCACTTATCAAAGAGGGGAATTCATAACCATGACAATTTCTTTGGAAAATGGATGACAGATAGTGATAGTGTAACGTGTGCTGGCGTATTTCAGCATCAGATAAATGATAAATAATATTTATTTTGCAAATAGGTTTTAAAAAACATTTTTACACGTCAATATGTTTTTTTCGTCTGTTTAAACTAGATGAGGCGGTGTTCAGTTTCTCAGTTGTCTGGCTCATTGGTGCAGGTCCGGCATACCTTCATCTCCTCTCGCGAGGGCGGCGTGAGCTTCGCATCGTCCGTCTTGACCTCCCCGGGAGGCATCTGGTTGAGGCACTGGTCGATGATGCGCAGCGATTGCCGCATCTCCTCCACGCGGCACAGGTACCTAGTACACGGTACTAAATTAGAAAAACAAAAACACTCAAGATTTCGATTCTTTGTTTTAATTACATACTTATCCAAAGAAGTAAGTTTAAAATTAATTAAGTAAAAGAAAAATGAAGAATTTTATTTTTTATCCTAAAAATTTTTTTTGATTATTTTAAGATAAAATATCTACCTGTAATATCGTAAATTGCAAATATGATATTATAATATATAAAAATAAATAATATGGTGATTTACGAATACTTTGTCTTGCTATTATAATATTTTGTGATTATTATATTTATAGCGACGGAGCGGATACAAAGACAAGTGTCGTGGTGTCGGCGCGTGTTACCTGTCGTAGCAGTCGCCGTTGGTGCCGATGGGCACGTCGAACTCCACGTGCTCGTACGCGTCGTAGGGCTGCGACTTCCGCAGGTCCCACTTGATGCCCGAGCCGCGCAGCATCACGCCGCTGGAACAACATACCACCTCGATATACACGATGGAGTTATTGCCGACATTTTTTCGAGTGAAGTTCAGTGGCTGTTTTAATAATTCACTAATTGGTTCCTAGTGGATATTGTGATGTAAATTGGTGTAGTTTTGTATCCCAAGTGTCTGCACAACTGTTCAATATGTGACATCATTGAAACAGGCGTGATCTCGGTAAAATGTAGCCGAGAATTTTATTGTAGTTTTGACTACCTCAGCATAGTTTGCCGAGAAGGTATACTTGATATATTAGCTTCCAAATACTACAAAAATTTTAGCATGTGTACATCCATATAATAATGATAAACAAATTCACTATTCATTGCACCATGCGCCCCAGTGTTGTGCGGGCATGCTTCATTACATTGATGTCCTGAGCCTCTACACTCTGATCCTGTAGTCAGCACATGTCCGAAGTGTCTAGTGTTGCCAGCTTACCTGAAGCCGTAGTTGAGTGCATCCTGCGCGGTCACCACGCCGATATCCTTAGTCCTCTGCACCCAGATCCTGTTGGTCGTCAGCACATCTTCTACTTCGTCCAGACGCTCAGCGAACTTCGCGCTAAACTCGTAGATGTCATCCATCAAACCGAGAGGCATATCCTACAACAAATTGTAGCACGTTTTGAGATTCCAATTTTTTTTTTTTTTTTTATTATTGTTAGGTTCGCGCTTGACCGCTATCTCACCTGATGGAAAGTGACGATACGGTCGACGATGGATCGCGCTTACCTAGAAGAAACCTATTCACTCTTGACTTAAAGATTCCCGGGTTGTAGCCATCAGGAAACACAGACTCCGGCAGGGAATTCCACTCCTTAGCTGTACGCATAATAAAAGTGTTCCCAAAACGCTTTGTGCGTATAGGTGGGATGTCCATTACATAACATTATGTAACAAAGCATTGTTGCTCACAATTACGTACATTAAACCGTACCGCCGTCCTATAGCTAAAGTGCCGTTATCTGACATTTGGCAGGCTGTGTGCTGGATGATAAAAATGATATATCAATCTCTCTAAGCATTATTTTCTAATATCAATAGTTGAACGGAGTAGGTCTAAACTTGGTCTCCGTCGTCTCCTCGACACATTTCTATTTCGATGCGCCTCTTCAATTATACACCGTTAAATTTTAATCGTTTTAATCCCGCGGAGGGTCGATTCGGTACGTGAAATACTATCGATTTATAAAAAAAAAAAAATACGCATGTACGTAATTAATTTCTTTAAGTAAACGAGTCAATGACCTTGTAGTTGTCGGTTGTTGCGTACTAACAACCTACAGTTCATTGACCTCGCTCAGCTGACGTTTACTGAGAAATTAATTTCGTACATGAGTAAATTAATTCGAGTTTGAAAAAAGGACTTTATTTTTTAATTTTCTCTTTCGAATCGACCCTCCACGGGATTAAAACGACCCAAATTTAACGGTGTATTTTAGTCTTTAATTATATTTTTTAATGCACTTTAACTTACCAGAGAAACTCCCCCGGGTCTGATGTAAGCAGCGTGCATGCGCGCCCCACTGACTCTCTCGTAGAACTCCATCATCTTCTCTCGCTCCTCGAACAGCCAGAAGAAGGGTGTTAGGGCTCCGACGTCGAGGGCGTGGGTGCCTACTGCCATGATGTGGTTCAGGATACGGGTGATCTCGGCGAATAGGGCTGTGGGAGACACAGAACCAACATTAAAATTATGACATAAAAAACATGTTTCTAAATCCCACGTCCGCGGAGAATCGGTCGTACGCTCCGAAGGGGCCCAGAACCAGGGACCGTTTTCGGTTAAGGTATACGGTTACGCTACCGGTATTAAAATACGGTACCGCTTTATTTTAAAGGTTAAGAAGACCAAAACCGGTTAAGATTTGCGGTTACGCTACCGGTGTAAAATAACGAAAACGCTATTTTTTTAGGTACCTTTATTTAACCTTTACTCAACCGAAATAATTTCGGTACCGAAATTATAAGTATCACCACGGTAAAAAATAGTATCCAAGGAACCATTTTTCTCGCTTGTTTGCAATTATCTTCCGGAAAACTAAAATCAATAACCGGTTAACAATAAAATTTCAATTTTATTGTAGTAAATATAAAATGATCGTATAAATAGTAAATAGGAATTTAGCTTTATCGATAACAGAGGCAGTCATAAGAATTGGTACATCACTACACACATCAGATCTATTAGTCAGATGTGTTGACAGACATGCGTCGCCTGTTATTACACGTCTAGTAGCTGTAAGGTCGTTGCTTAATACTAACTAGCAAGTACGACTTCTATTAAACACGTTTGTCCCACTTTTACTCGTACTCGTCACGCAAAAAAACGCACTTTAGGCTAATAACTCACGAAACGGTTTTCGACCGCGCCCGCCGCGGTAGAAGAAATGCCTGCTTTAATTCTAAACTCACGAAACCGCAGTTTTGTGTGAATACGCAGCTGTCGCGGTTCTTAGCCTAAAGCGCGTTTTTTGCGTGACGAGTACGAGTAAAAGTGGGACAAACGTGTTTAATAGAAGTCGTACTTGCTAGTTAGTATTAAGCAACAACCTTACAGCTACTAGACGTGTAATAACAGGCGACGCATGTCTGTCAACACATCTGACTAATAGATCTGATGTGTGTAGTGATGTACCAATTCTTATGACCGCCTCTGTTATCGATAAAGCTAAATTCCTATTTACTATTTATACGATCATTTTATACTTACTACAATAAAATTGAAATTTTATTGTTAACCGGTTATTGATTTTAGTTTTCCGGAAGATAATTGCAAACAAGCGGGAAAAATGTTTCCTTGGATACTATTTTTTACCGTGATAATAATTATAAGTACCTATGTTACGTTTTTATAAATAGAGAGGATTTTTTCATCTTTTTTGGTTTTATAATTTTACGTTACCACTCAAAATTTATTAATAACATAAAGTATGTAATTTTATGGTAAATAATATCAAGAACAAGGAAGGTCAAAAATACAATTAATAATTGTACTAAATATTATAAAAGAAAGAACTTTCGTGATTTATTTAAATCTATCCCATCCCTAGAGTGTCGTAATGACCTTGGTCGGACCAAACAGAACGCAGTACCCCGGCTCCCGCACCTCAGCTAGTTGGCAGAATTTTTTCGGTGCGTTAGAGCAAGCATGCGGCGTCTAGGGGCTATATAGTCGCTGGTATTAAGTCTCAGTCAAAAATCTAATGTTTACCTAATCTTGTATAATAATAAATCTAACTATTATAATACTCACTTCAGAGAAAATCCACATGCGTGATGAAATCTGCACGATATTAAAATCACCCTTATAGACCCGTCGGATATTCATTGTGAGTGCTATGCTCCTGTTCAAAACATAAGCCACAGCCCACAAGTTAGAGTGCTCCAAGCGCCCATAAACCTGCATTTTGGAGGATTTAATGCCACCTACTGGGCCCCAACAATTTTACCGTCGTTTCGAAACGTAGAAGATGTGTAAACTATAGCGACTAAAGCCGCCTTATTCCAAAACGCGATCTAAAATAGTTCCGGGACTATGACTAGTTTTAATTGGCATTAAACCTAATAATAGTCCCGGAAATACATTAAGTTCGTTTTTAATTGGTATTAAAAGTAATAATCCCGAAAACTACATTTAAATAGCGTTTAATCGAAATCGCAACCGCGGCGGCAGCGGGTGAAACCCGCTTTGTGATTTCTTAGCCTCAGTGCGGACACCAGCCACAAATACAAAAATACTAACTTCTAATATACTTCGCCCTGAGCGGTATATCGATGTTGAGCAGTTTCTCGACGGCGAGACTGTAGCACTGTTCGTTGCACATCATGGACACGTAGTCCAGGCGGTCGAAGTAGGGCAGCGCCTGGGTGTACGTCTTGTATTCTATGAGCTTCTCTGTGCCGCGGTGCAGCAGCCCGATGTGGGGATCGGCGGCGCGGACCGTCTGGAAAAGAAAGAAATTTCATCATCATTATTATTTCAGCCAAAGGTGTTCACTGTTGGCCATAGGCCTCTCTCAAGTGTCGCATCCACTGCATTCCGTAAGAGGTTTACTACAAAATAATAAAAATGAGAAAGACTAATTAAATCTGAGCAGAAATCAGAATCGTTTATTTCAAATAGACCAATTAAAGGCACTTTTGAATTGTCAAAATATCGGTCGGTCAAAAAACTGAAGATAAAATATAGTACGCGGCAAATAAGTTGAACTATTTTCTATGGTTACTCGCCACTTCAATTAAGACTGCACAAGTGCCCATTCTTTTTTTTAAAGTGGATAGGCTCGTTTTTGACGATGGAGCACGCTTGCCTAGAAGTAATCTATTCACTCTTGACATAATGAACCCTAGATTATAGCTACCAGGAAACATAGACTCCGGCATGGAATTCCACTCCTGTACGCATAATGAATGTGTTCTCAAAACGCTTGGTACGTATGGGTGGGATGGGGCCAGAAGGCGACCACCTGCTACTCCTCCTCACTCCAGAAAATGGCCTGTAGCAGGGCCCGGCACGAGAGAAGAAGTAACGTTGTATACAAGTAACAAATTGCAAATCGCTTTAAACAATGATGGATCCTTGAGGTTTTGTTATACAGTCCTTGGTGTAGTCAGTCTCTACAAACACGCCACCCACCTCTCCGTCCAGCTCGAGCACCAGCCGCAGTACTCCGTGAGCCGCAGGGTGCTGCGGACCAAAGTTCAGCACCATGTTGCGCACCTGCTTCTCTCCGGGGGAGATCACACCTGTGGAAAGGATAACAGTTTTAATCACACTTCCAAAGTAAATAAAGAAATCATCCAATGACTTCTCGCGCTCTAGGGCGGAGCGGGAGGGCGTTTAAGACTTTTACTGACTAAAATCACATCTATGTTCTTCCTTAACCTTGCATTCCAGGACCACAGATTACACTTGCGTAAGTCAACCCATGGGTCAAGTAGGCTTTGGCCCTGTGAGGCCCCTAAGCTTTTAGTGACGTTTCTTTGAGGTGAATGTGGAACGCTATGTACACTTGACTCAGGCACGGTCCAGACGGTTATCGGACAGTTTCCAGACCAGAATGATGGCGAGATAGCTATTGCTTGTCGGCCACTTGACCGTCCGCGGTCTGCTATGCCTGCGAAAATAGCCATGTCCTTGCGTCTTGAGGACGAAAGTCCTATCACTGTGGCCCTCCAATACCACCACTTGTAACAAAATGTATTGTTTTGTCTATCTAATTACTTTTGAAGTGTTGTTAGTTTGAGGTGATTCAAAATAGATAAAATAATTTTAAAGTCCGCTTACTGTTGTAGGGAGGGTGTTTCAACAGAGAAGTGACCTCATCAGGGTACATGACGGCTCCTTGGAACTGTTTCACATAATCCACGTCCGGCATCCATCTATGTGCGTTACGCTGGCTGCTGTGGATTACAATAAAAGTGTTAATTCATCATTATCATCATCATTTCAGCCAAAGGACGTCCACAGTTGGACATAGGCCTCACCAAGTGCCGCCACAACAAATGATAATGATTATTGAAGAATTGTGATTTCTCTGAAACTTATAAAACTGATAATACCGATGACTCAAAGGAGACAGTGAGTTGTTGGTCTCCTACCTAAAGGAATGATCTTAGACTGTCCAAGATAGACCAAAATGGAAAAGAAGAGGTGGGGAAAATGTGGAAGCCCTAGAGAGGGACATGATAGATAAATAGTCTTTATTGTGTACGACGAATTATAGTAGGAGCTAAAAAATTAATAGGGTGTAATAATGGGCAGTCTTATAAGCGATTTTTTGCAGACCACCTTTAGACATGATGGGCTTATAGATAATAACTTTTTGAGTAACTGGAAAAATATAATGTGTCATTTATGTAATTCAAATTTTGATGAATTTGTTTTATATTTAATATATTTTTGAGCATTGAATCTTGAAAGTTTTTATACTCGTATAATATTGGTGTTAACTTTTCATAACTAAATTCAAGAATGAGAATCAGAATAATAAAAACAGAATAATAAATTCTATTTATATTATATGATCTTCTTAAGATTTAATAGTTACTTAATTTTATAGGACATATCAGCCCTGTTACGCAAAACTGAGTAATTCACATATTTGGAATTGGGAACACAAGGTGCACTATGTTTTTATTACACAAAAAGCTTCCACTCTAAGTTATTGATTATTTGTGTTTGGTAAAACAATAATAAGATTATAGCGCATAATTTATATAAAAAAAACCATACATTTTATTTTCTTATAAGTACTAGGACATAAAAAAAATCCGAAAAAAACAAAGCAACTTTGGCCACTTTATAAACTAACACAAAAACAATTTTTGGTTTTGAAGACCTTATTTAGCGAGTTAATTTGAACGTACATATAATGACAGTGGAAAAGGTACGTTTGGAAAACAAAATATAGGGATTTCTTAGGTTTGTAACCTCAAATGTTACATAATTTTTATATCGCTATAACACCACAAATTGAGCAATTAATTATATTTTGGTGCGACAGACACTCACTTCACATTATAAATTGCGGGTAGGTTCTTAGCAAGGGCCGCTGTTTGGCCCAAACTTGGGGATTTTCGCAGCAAAACATTGATCAGAGAGGCCATTTTTGACGGGACTGCGTTCCGTTCGAAAATGAGAAAGACATGTCATCAATTTGACAGCAAGAAGTTTATTGACCAATCTGTCAGTTTTAAAACCATCCTTTTAAGCTTCAATAAAATTATCAATCCGACAAAGAAAATATCAAACTAAGTTATACAAGTTTTTGAAATAAAATTATGACTTGATAACATTCATTGATTAGGCAAAATCACAATAGTGCAATTGTTTGTTTTCGGCATGCGTGAAACAGAACTTAATTTTTACGTCAATTATAGCTCCGTTACATTACACGCATTTGTACATTTAAGACTGATTGAAGATGAAATGAATGTTCAACCAAAGAGTATGTCTCCAACTAAGCTTAGATTCCTCGTCGTGGTGGCTGGGGCGTGAGAATGTACGTTAACTTTAAATACTCTTTGATGTACATTCCCTCACTCTCGCGCCGCCTCCTTCGCTAGTAATATACATTTGAGCTGGGAAATTATCCAATGACTTCTCTTGCCCTAGGATAAAACAAGAGGGCGTGTCAGACTTAGTTGCCTTTTGTGTTTTAGAACAACGGCTTCCCTTTCAGATATGCCCCATGACCTTAGCTACTACTAGCGCGCGATTTTATGCACTGCCACAAAAAAAAAAATTTTGGTCGTTTTAATCCCGCGGAGGGTCGAATAGGTACATGAAACACTATCGATTTGTAAAGAAAAATTAAAATACTTTTTTTTAAACTCGAATTAATTTACGCGTGTACGAAATTAATTTCTTTATTCCTTTGAATACCGTAATTAGAGACACAATAGAAAGACGGTAGGTGTGCGAAAGCCGGCGTTCGCTTGGGGCTTGAGTAATTAAATAAACGTCAGCTGAGCGAGGCCAATGAACTGTAGGTAGTTAGTATGCAACGACCGACAACTACCTACAGGGTCACTGACTCGTTCATATAAAAAAAAATTAAATACCTCGACTTTTAGAAAAAGTAATTCTTAATTCTTTATTGTACACCAAAATAACATAAAATACAGTGGATTACAAAATTTATGTACAAAGGCGAGCTTAACTCAAAAATGAGTTTTCTTCCAGCAAACCATTGAGTGATTGAGTGATTTTTAAATTTTATCTTTACCAATCGATAGTGTTTCATGTACCGAATAGACACTCCACGCGATTAAAACGACCAAAATTTAACGGTGTATTCTATTTGGCACAATGTAGAAATAATATGTAGACAATTGTCTAAATATTACGAAGTCTATGCGAAGCAAGCAATAGTATTATACAATGACGGAAGGGAGCGGGGATCGGGCGGCGGGGTGCTTGATGGCTTCCGTCGCGTCGTACAGATAGGTAGAAATGTGTTAGATAGAACAACGAAATCTTGAAGGTTTAGTTTTTGGTAGATATATCATGTTTTGTAAAAAATCATAGAAAAAAGAAGTGTTTTACAAAATAACCCTATGAAGTAGCAAGTTCACTATCCCTGTTTTGGGGTAAGTTCGAAATAAAACACCGTTTCGTAATTTCTTAATTTAATGTATTAAAAAATCGTCTACATTATTACAATACATACAAAATCCATCTTCTTATAATAGTAACTTAACACAATACATACGAATGTATAGTACGCTGCGAATAAGTTGAACTAAACTGGCCGTCGTTATTATGGTCACGCGCAGCGCTTCGATTGAGACCCGAATATCTTATACTGTCGATCGCCATTTTGGTTCAAAATATATGCCGCGTAATGTACGAGATCTAGATCTATTTGACTCGCTTTTGCTGTCTCTGCCGGTAAATGTCGTTGGCGGGCGGCGCCACGCCGAGTTCGTCGTCATCCGAATCTTCTCCCGCTTTCCTTCGGCGAGCCTGTATCAAATAAAAATTAAGTTAATTTGAGGGATCATATGGCGCAGTGGTTAAACGATTAGCTGTTGTAGTGCGTGTAGCGGGTTCGAATATAATAAGCACACTAACAGCACTGTCAGCAGTGAGTCTCAAGACGAAAGTCTATGACGTAAGTGCGTGTAGCCAGTGATGACATATGGCTCTGAAACGTGGTCGCTTACAATGGGCCTCATAAGAAGACATAAAGTCGCCCAAAGGGCAATGGAAAGGGTGAAGCTCGGAGATTCCTTGCGTGATTGAATCAGAAATGAAGATATCCGCAAGAAAACCAAGGTTGCCGACATAGCACGTAGAATGACCAAACTTAAGTGTCAACGGGCAGGGCACATTGCTCGCAGAACAGATGGCCGTTGGGTCCGAAATGTTCTGGAGTGGCGGCTGCGTACCGGAAGACGCAGCGATGGAAGGCCTCCTACAAGGTGGACCGATGACCTGGTCAAGGTCGCTGGAGTCCGATGGATGCGAGACGCACAGGACCGGTCATTGTGGCGACGCTTGGGTGAGAGCTATGGCCAACAGTGAACGTCTTTCGGCTGAAATGATGATGACCAACAGCACTGTCACTTACAATTCAAATAAAATAGGTATTTCAGTAACCACGCAAATAACAGGTATGCATGACATTGACATAATTAATTTTAGAGACAAAATTAAATAGAAAAAATTTAAAGTGTGCCCCGTAGACCTAAATCCAGAACACTACAAAGACAAAACAAACTGAACTATATGTATAGACGTATATTGTTCGCCCACAACTAGTCGTTCTAGGCCTTACCATGAGGTACTAAAATGACAAGCATGCGAGCGCAAAAGGGTGATGGAGCTACACACCCTATACACCGTTAAATTTTGGTCGTTTTAATCCCGTGGAGGATCGATCGATAGTGTTTCATGTACCGAACATGAAACACTATAGATTTATAAAGATAAAATTAAAAAAATAAAGTACTTTTTTTCTAAAACTCGAATTAATATACGCATGTACGAAAGTAATATCTTTAAGTAAACGAGTCAATGACCTTTTCGAAAGTTGTCGGTCGTTGCGTACTAACTACCTACAGTTCATTGACCTCGATCAGCTGAGGTTTACTACTTAAAGAAATAAATTTCGTACACGCGTAAATTAATTCGAGTTTAAAAAAAAGTGGTTTATTTTTCGTTTTTATCTTTACAAATCGATAGTATTTCATGTACCGAATCGACCCCACGCGGGATTAAAACGACCAAAATTTAACGGTGTATAGCTCCATCCCATTAACAATTCAGTTTAGGTCGTCAAATGGATCGCGTTAAGAGCTCGTGGTAGAACCTCTGAACATCACCAGCGTAACGTGGATGTACCATAAGTACGCCTAAACTATTCGAGAGATAAAGGCGTAGTTTTTTTTCCGGTGAGAAATCATCTTAAACATCTGAAGTTAGAATTGACTGGCCTGTTGGTCTAGTAGTTAGTGGCCCTGACTGCTATGCCGGAGGTCGTGGGTTCGATTCCCACCCAGGACAAATGTTTTTGTGATGAGCACGATCATTTGTTCTGTGTGTGGGTGTAATTTATCTATAATATGTATGTATTTAGAGATATATAAGTATGTTTATCAGTTGTCTAGTACCCATAACACAAGCTCTGCTTAGCTTGAGACTAGACGACGTTGTGTGATAGTTGTGGAATATTATTATTATTATCTAATGACTTCTACCGCTCTAGGGCGGAGCGAGAGGACATATAGACTTTTACAAACTAAAACCAACTTCAATGTTCCTTCGTTGCCTTGCATTCCAGGGCTCCGGGGTTTCCTTTCAAAAGCGAACCCATGGCCCCACAGGCTTCGTCCCTGCTTGGGTCCTACAATTTTGCTGGCATCTCCTTGAGGTGCGCGTGGAACAATACGCACCGTCGACGACTTGGTTTCGAACCGGACGGTTACCGGACAACCGGACGAAGGCGTGGTGTGATGATATAAAGTAATAAAGCCCGTACCTTGCTAGCCACAGTGGTGATACCCTCGTCGTCTACTATCCAGTGCACGGAGCGCGCCAGGTCGAAGAGTTTGGTGTCGCAGCCGTTCTCTTGAGTCGGGGCTGGCGCTGTCAACATAACATAATTATGAATATATAATACTACCCTCCCAAAAGGTTTTTTTTTAAAGTAGGTAAAATCATCCAATGACATCCCCCGCCCTTGAGCAGAGCGGGAGATAGTGTCAGACTCTTACTGACTAAAAACCTACTCCGTTCCTCCTGTGCCTTGGTTCCAGGGCCCTGGTATGCATTTTCATACCTTCCCAGAGCCCCAGATTAGGCTTCGACCCTACTGGGCCCCTACAGTTTGTTGACGACTCCTTGAGGCGAACGAGAACAGTGCGCGCCGTTGAGCTCGGTCCGGTCTGTTACCGGACGGACGAACAGCGAGCTATTCATTGCCCGCCTTCCGTAAGCGCGCGCCTACGGTGGCCGGAAATCGGGATCGGAATTACGGCGGCGGCGGCGGCGTGGGCGCCGTTGCCTGATGCGGTCGGCCTCATCCTTTGCTAGCATTAATGCTTCGCAGAAGGAGGCGACCGCCTGCCACTCCTCCTCGCTCCGGACCATGGCCTGAACCAAGGCCCGGCGGCGAGAGACCCTCCCAAAAGGTGGACTAAAGACCTGGTGGGGATCGCAGGAATCCGATGGATGCGATACGAATGGGATCGGTCGTTATGGCGACACTTGTGGGAGGTCTATGTCCAACAGTGGACGTCTTTCGGCTAGAATGATAATGATAATACTAGCTGCTGCTAGCGACTTCGCCAGCTTGATAGTAGAAAATCGTCTCAAAGGAACATATTTCCGTGATAAACATGGTCTCCTGTGTACGAAGTTTCATCGAAATCTGTTCATCCGTTCGTTCGTGAAGAAGTAACAAACACACACATAAAACTTTTACCCCTACTATATTAGTGCGATAGTGGTATTTGTTTACACGCGGACGAGCGTATGGATCCGGCTCGAAGGACCAATGAAAAAAAAACTCTTTTTCACGTACCCAAGTCCACCTTTTTATTAAAAAGCTCTTCAATAAAAAAGTGGATTTAGTTGTGTAAAATTTAGACAGACTACATTCTAGATTTGTTTTGAGAAGATAAAAAGATAAACTCACGCTTGTCTGGCAGTGATATCCTGTTGAACAGCTGCATCAGCCGGTCGATAGCTACGAAGGGTCCTCGGTAGCAGGACGGTGGAGGCATCATTGTGCATAGGTGAGCTGCTGCCGGCGGCATTGGGAATGTTCCACCTAAAAGAACAAAAACAGAAAATATTTAGCATAAACAGCATCAGCCATAAAATGTTCCCACTGCTGGGTCTCAGGCCTCATCTCTAGGAGAGAGAATGTGCCGTAATCCACCTCGCGGGCCCAGTGCGCATTGGTGTATGTCACGTCTTTTTTTTTCTGTTTACCTGTTTCCTCACGAGGATTTCCTTTACCGTTTCGAGAGTAATGACGATAAAAAAAATAACACAAAGTAATGCGCCTGCCTGGGTGGCACCGACTTACGAAAACTCGCCACCTATAACTCGTAAGTCGGGGCCGTTACCACTGGGCCATCACTGCTCACCATTACATTTATTCGACACTAATTGTGAGTTTTGTGAGTGACTTTGCCTGCATGAAAGTATTAGTAAATAATCTCATGATAAGTTTTTAATAAAAATCTTTTTCTTTCTTTCAATAAATTTCTTCATAACACGTTTTTATAACACGGTATAAAAACTAAAAAAAAACTAATAAAAGTTCGTTCATCATGTGTGTTTTAGTTTCTTTTTTCTTTTCGTATGTATCATGGTGTAAAATCATTACATAGCATAGTATAAAACAAAGTCGCTTCCCGCTGTCTGTCCCTATGTATGCTTAGATCTTTAAAATTACACAACGGATTTTGATGAGGTTTTTTTAATAGATAGAGTGATTCAAGAGGAAGGTTTATATGTATTTTTTTTTCCGTTTTGTATCTTGCAATCGGTTTGACAAACCATTAACAGATTTTTTGTGAGAGTTGGTAGATGCTAAGGTTCATTCTTCCAGCGAAGAATCTGCCTTCTCAATATTTCTTTTACTTTGTTCTACTCAGTAAAGTCCCAAATGTAGTGGCGTTTTAGCCTTCTCAATGTTGCTGGTTCACTTAGAACTGTGGCTAAGGTGTTGCTATGTGTCATTAGTCGGTATTTATATGACTTTGATCTACGTTCTATTTCCTCCTTTATGGTTCCAATCTGTAGATGCTCGTGTAGTTCAGAGGTTTTTATGAACCACGGAGCATTTGAAATGACTATGAGAGCCTTATTCTGGAATCGCTGAAGAATTTCCAAATTTGAGTTCTTCGCAGAGCCCCACAGTTCAACACCATACGCCCAGACAGGTTTCAGTACCGCTTTGTAGATAAGGATTTTATTTTCAAGTGATATGTGTGATATTCCGGCCAGAAGCCAATTCATTTTTCGAAGCGTGATGTTTAGCTCATCACGCTTTTTTTCTATGTGGTGTCTCCATGTTTGTTTCCTGTCAAGATGTATACCAAGGTACTTAGCCGTTACGCCATGTGGAAGTATATCTTGTCCAAGTTTAACAGGTGGGCAATCATCCTTTCTTAGAGTAAATGTCACGTGAGTCGATTTGTTCTGTTATGTATAATACATGCATAATATCACCAGTGTGAAGCTGGAGCGGGTCGCTAGTAAAGTATATAATAAACCAATAAGCTTACCTGGTATAGGATGTTCTCCTGGTAGTGGGTTGACCTTCGGCTTGTACGGAATCATCTGACTCGTGTCTGGGCGAGCTATGTCCTTGTTGGGGTCGTTATCTCTGTAAAAGATGGTTTAACATTTTAGACTTTGAATCAATTGCGTCGGATTGGTGCCACAAGTGTTTTCGTGTCCTATTCGCCAGGGTCGTGTTTGCGACTGGGTACTCCATCTCGTTTAGCTCTTCAATCCCCATAGGAGACAGGAGAGTTGACCAGATCAAGATTTTGATTGTGGATGTGCGACCCTGGCGGAATAAATGCGAGAGTGTTTGTCAGATACACCGTCAAATTTTGGTCGTTTTAATCCCGTGGAGGATCCATTCGGTACATGAAACACTATCGATTTATAAAGATAAAATTAAAAAATAATGTATTTTTTTTCTACAACTCGAATTAATATGCGCATATATACGAAATTAATTTCTTTGAGTTCACACCGAAGGTGGATTCAATCCCGGTCACTCTTTCGATCAAATTCGCTAGACAAAAACAGCCATAATGTACGATATACGCGGCAAATAAGTTGAACCCGTTGCTATGCGCAGCCCCCATCGTCGGCCCCCACCAGATCAACCGCCATGACGGATCAAATCTTGTTTATTACTTACTTCTGTCCAAGTATGACTGCTGCTAGCTCGGGTGATATTCCCGCCAAAGGTCCACCGAGCGCCCATGACTTGTTTGACATTGAAGCCACCTGTACAAGAAATGCACACATACTTTAGAAAATTGTGGATCACAAACAGCTGACTGCGGTAAAAATAATTTAAAACCGGTCAAGTGCGAGTCCGATACTCGCACCGAGAATTCCATACAAACTTACCCAAGTAAAAAATTAAATTTTCGAATGTAGTCTCAAAGATTTTTCCGAGTCGCAAAAATGCATTTTCTTTTTTTCTGGACGTAACTACAAATTAAGTTTTCAGATTTTTCCCTGTGTGTGCACTTGTGTTATAGCTTTGCTTGACGCCACATTTTTTAAATCAATGGCAAGAACCCTATCCGCCTTATTCCAAAACGCGATCTAAAATAGTTCCGGGACTATTACTACATTTAATTGGCATTAAACCTAATGATAGTCCCGGAAATACATTTAGATCGCTTTTAATTGATATTAAATTTAGTAATAATCCCGAAAACTACATTTAGATAGCGTGTAATCGGGATTAAACCTGGTAATAGTCCCGGAATTATTTTAGATCGCGTTTTGGAATAAGGCTGTATGAATTTTGATTCCCTTGAGAGTGTCGAAATGCACGTTTTTTGCGACATAAACGACCGTATCTTTTTCTTTTCGTTAACTTAGAAGTTTGATTTTTTCATAGCTTCAAGGAACCACAATCGTATATGGTTTTATAACATTTTTACGGTTTTTTCAACTCGATACCTCCACGCGTTTCCGAGCTAAAGACTCTTGACAGACAGACAACCAAGTGAACCTATAAAGGTTTTTTTATGGTAGGTAAAATCATCCAATGACAAATCCCGCCCTTGGGCGAAGCGGGAAGTAGTGTCAGACTCTTACTGACTAAAAACCTACCCCGTTCCTTCGTTGCCTATCGTGCCGGGGCCGGGTATTCTTTTCGGAAGCTGACCCATGACCCCAGAAGGCTTCGACCCTGCCTGCCTGCAGCTAGCAGGATGGGCCTCTACGGTTTGCTGACAGCTCCTTGAGGCGCGCGGGAACAGAACGCGCCGTCGACGACTTGGGCTCGGTCCGGTCGGTTACCGGACGATCGGACAGCGTGCTACCCATTGCACGCCGTCCGCAAGCCCGCGCCTACGATGGCCGGAAATCGGGATCGGAATCCCGGCGGCGGCTAGGGCGAGCGCCCCGTTGCCTCTGCCTGATGCGGTCGGCCTCCTCCTTTGCTAGCATTACTGCTTCGCAGAAGGAGGCGACCGCCTGCCATCCCTCCTCACTTCGGACCATGGCCTGAACCAAGGCCCGGCGAGAGAGATCGCTGCCGCCGATCGCCCCCACGAGGACACGGCTATGCTTCGTTTGGGTTCTGTTTTCTTCCTTTTATTTATTATTTAAAAATCTTTATGCACTAGTGTACAAAGGCGGAAGTACCGAATCCAAAAAATGCACTTTAAAACATTGCCTAAAAATTGGTCACTGAAAAATTCAAGATACATTGTCTACAGTTCCTACAGAGATTCCATAGAGATTATTTCAAATGAAACTCACCTCTGTATATCCAATGGACTTAAGCTCAGCGATGCTGCAGGGATACAGGTCCAGGAACTTGTATCTGTCCACCAGCTGGGCTGTCTCCTTGCCTTCAAACTCCTTAATCTGTTCAACGAAGGTACATTATTAATTAGTCTGAGTTAATTTTTAAAACTCATAAAAAATAAAATTTAAAAAGAATCCGGTTAAGTGCGAGTCGTACTCGTGCACTAAAGTTTTCTTGATATTTTTTGCCGTTTTTTTGTTACAGTGGCAACAGAAATACATTATCTATGAAAATTTCAAGGGTCTTACTATCACGATTCATGAGATACAGCTTGGTGACAGACGGACAGACTGCGGAGTCTTAGTAATAGGGTCCCGTTTTACCCTTTGAGTACGGAACTCTAAAAATAAATTTCATAAATTAAAAAAAAAAAACAGTATCCCACCAATAAACAAAGCCCACGTTACCATCCAAAGCTATAATGTCCCTAAAGATAACACTTACCTTCTCCAGCACAGCCTGCCTGCGCTTCTCCACCTTCACGATGCTGACCAGGTCGCCGATGTTGGACTCGAACTCCAGGAACCTGTTCCAGATGTCCACTTGGCTCTCAGGCTTGAGACTGCCGGAGGAGAGGACTCGCTCGAACAGGACACGGGTGTTGTTGTCCTCTGAGGTGAAACAATTGTTCAATTAAAATTTTTTTTTTTAAAGCGCGGTATATATCTATACACCATTAAAGTTTTAGTAGTTTTAATCCCGCGGAGGGTCGATTCGGTACATGAAAATCTATGGATTTGTAAAGATAAAATTAAATAATAAAGTATTTTTTTTTTCTAAAACTCGAGTTAATGTACGCATGTACGAAATTAATTTCTTTAAGTAAACGAGTCAATGACCTTGTGTCGGTCGTTGCATACTAACTACCTACAGTTCATTGACCTCGATCAGCTGACGTTTACTTAAAGAAATTAATTTAATACATGCGTAAATTAATTCGAGTTTAAAAAAAAGTAGTATATTTTTAAATTTTATCTTTACAAATCGATAGTGTTTCATGTACCGAATCGACCCTCCACGGGATTAAAACGACTAAAATTTAATGTTGTATAATTAATACTCATCAAGACCATTCCAAAAAGTCCAAACACGATGGCTTTATCTTATTTCGCTTATTATTGATTTTCTATGGCCATCTTCCAATTCCATCATCAGACTCTGGTTACCATCTAGCACCAAAATACTCATGAAGACGAATCACACGAACCCACACTTGATGGCGTTGTGTCGTTTAATTAACGAGTTCCTATGGAGACCTTCCGGCTCCATCATCAGATCAGCTCCATGTCATAATAATTTTGTATTGTTATCTGATTTGCACAGGCATGTAAAATTTCAGGTCAATCGATAACCGGAAAGTGGATCAAATTTAATTTGTAAGATTTGATTACAGACAAACATTGGGACAGATGAAACTAAATAAAAGCTTGTAAAAATTGGCGTGACTGAGTAAATAGAACTAGTTAAGCCTAAGCCAAACCCGCAATATTAGTCCACGAGCGAGTGAAGCTAAATCAGAATTTTAGGGCACCCCGACACGGACAGGTTTAGTTAGAAGGCTAAGGGCCAAATTCACCAATAAACTAATCGCGATTATATAAAACAAAACGCAGTTTGAGCGCCTAATCGAGATTATAGCTTCATTTTGCGTTTCACCGCGATGAATTGAACTTAGTTTACGCGAAACTCTGTTTCAATTCTTTTGTTGGCGCCCAAGTTTACGGCACGGTTCTTTAAACTAGATTACGCTGAGCTCAGTTTAGTTGAACTAAGTTTTTATATTGAATGATGAAATCAGCCCTAAGGCGGGAGCAGAGCTGAGCGGACCTCCCGCCTTAGCCTCCGTGGTTATTTTTTTTATAAACACGCAGAAATAGGAGCCTCGTGGAGCCGGGCTCCACACGTGTAGGGGAACTGGTTTCGCCTTGGCTAGACTAGGGTTTGGCCAGTACACGCTTGAACACTATTTATCTCCTGCGAACTTGGGTAACCTCCGTTGATATTGCCACCATGGTCGATATTCGATCGAGAGAATTATTAATTCAGTAAAACATAAATAAGGCTCACCGTTAAGATGCGACAAATAGTCGATATAGCAGAGCACATACTCGGGGATGTGTGAAAACTTCTTGAGCCCCAGCTCGAAGATCCTGAACGCTATGTTCTTGTCCTTGGAGCAGTAGTACTCCATCAGCGCTGCGGCCACGAACACGTGGTAGCGGGATCTGGCAACCAAAATACAATTTTAGATTGATTTTTACGCACAGCCCCCCACTCCGATTGAGACCCGAAAATCTGTTATAGTAGGCGGAAAATAAGTTGAAGTAAAATGGCCATCATTGCTATAGTTACGCGCAGCCCCCCGCTGTGCCGCAATTCGAATGAGACCCGAAAATCTATTATTATTTTGATTCAACTGATATGGCGCGTATTGTAGTTTTTTTTGTTAATGTTTCTGGTTTGGATACTAAGTCCTTTAAGCAATGTCTTCGTAAGAATAGTTCATTAGTTTACAATTAGAATATGGATGGTAAATATACTAATATTTTTGTGGTATTTGTCAGCAAATATATCGGATCAGCCTTCTCGCTAAACTTTGCTGTGGTAGGCAACACTGCAATAAAATTCCGTTTTACTAAGGACGCGCCTGTTTCAATGATTCCACATATTGTCCAGTTGCACAGACACTTGAGATACAAAACTACACCAATTTTAAATCACAATATCCACTAGGAATCAATTTGCGAATAATTAAAAAAGCCACTGAAATTTACTCTAAGAAATCCCACCAAATAAACCGCGAATTACAGTTGTCTTTCATTGTTACTGACCTGGGATCCTCCCGGGCTCGCTTGAATACGGTCCGCGCTGACTTGATGCCCTCGGCACGGCGCGCGAACTTCATGTACTGCACATACGCCAGCGTCGGGTCTATGTCTTCCATGTCCAGGTAGCGGGTGTAGACTTGATGGACCTGTTATGGAAAGCAATGTTTTAACACTACACGATCGTTAGTTCTACTTTAGCGGTGTGCATGTAGTCGTGTCGATGGAGAACTTAATGTATTATTAGGTAGCAAGACGTGCGCGGGGCTTGGGTCCGCGCGACGGATGCCCGCGCAGCGAGCCGCGACGGAGCTCTTTTGAATTGAACCGCGCGGGCGAACGCTTAATGCAGTTTCGGCCCTTATTGAACTACCGCGAAATTCTCCCACCTTTGGAATCTAAATACAATAGATTGCATACACTACTTTAATCGTGGCAACTCATTTTAGTCAGTAAAAAGACGAAAAAATCTCTCTCACTACGCACTGATTTTGGATAAAAAAAAAATTAGTTGCGGCATATAAGTTCAACCATTTGCAACTATGGTTACGCGCAGCCCCCCACTTCGACTGAGACCCAAAAATCGGTTACTGCGTAATCAAGGTCGACCGTCATGATGGTTCAACTTGCGTGACGAGGATTATAACCGATTTTCGGGTCTCAATTGAAGTTAGAGAATACGCTGCGCGTTACCAAAGCAAATGGTTCAACTTATTAGCCGCGTACTATACCCACTTGTGTGCCATCTATTGCCTTTTGCTTCTCTAGTCTCCTTCGAACCATCTCCCAGCTTTGGGAATGGAGTTTGCTTCTCTTACCTTATTATAATGCAGTCGACTCTCTTCATAATCGGCATGCGCGAAGTGCAACAACGTGGACTGTTTGAGAGGTCCGCTGGTAGCGCGTTCATACACCGCTGCAGCTTCATCCGAAAAAAGACGAGCGGCGTTCGAGTCCTGAGGGGAAAAATAGAATAGAATAAACATTATTGTAATCCAAAAAAATATAAAATAAATATATAACGGCGTGTGACATTATTAAATAATGAAAATCGGTTAATTTGAAGAATCATAATTTGTTTTGTTACTTTAATAATCATTGGTCATTATTTTGTTATTACCACCGAATGGAGTTGCGTCTGTCATGACGGGCGAACGTGATGTCAATTTTTGGTAGGGTAGTTGACAACCGTTGCATGTTTTGAGCACTCGCAAACCCATTGGCTCTAAATCGCTAGTTATTGTTGTAATCGTTTATTGTTTAAGTAATTTAAGTGTCTGTATACTTAAAGTAATGAACAGACATCGCTACAGTGTATTAATTTCAAAGTTTCCTGAAGTTCAACGCCCAATATGGATTCCCGCGCTGACGAGGTCATGAATCAGCAATCAAATGCAACAGCCCGGTCTCCCGATTTCCCGTCATATACACCCCTATTTTTTAATTAGTGCACAAAAAAATAGGGTTCATTCAGTACCCGTTACTGATCATATTTATGTAGTCAAAAGTACAAAAACTAAATTCCAAAATTGTCCACGAAAATTTGTCATTATTGGTAAATTCATAATTGAATCATTATTCATAACAATTACTACTAGAAAATACTAAGCGCAGTGTTTTTCCATTTTTATTGACATTCTTTCATTCATAAACAATAACCTGTACAATGTTTCCATAAATTGAGTGAGATTTTGAGATCTATACAAACACTCGTAACTTTGCTGTTTATGAATATTATGCATTGACACTTTACTTAAATAATAACAAGACCTTTTCTAATAAGCCCTTTAAATATTTGCCATAATTAAAAAATAGTGGTGTATATTATAAAACAAAAAAAATATATATCGAAACTGTCTTTGCGCGGTTGGATCAAGGGTATGATACAGAAGGCAGTCCTCGATGCGGCTCGCATTGTAAGGAGGTTCCTGTCTCTGGAGCCCTAACCACCGGTAGCTTGGACCTTGTCCCCGACACTGGTTGATTATTATTTTTTTATATATTTTTTTTAATACTTAAAAATGTAAATGATATGTGAATAGGAGAAATAAAGAAATAATAATAAAAAAACGGTAATTTAAAAAACTAAAAAACCCGACTGCTTTTCTGAGCATTCATGAAAAAGCCCTAAAACAAGAAAGGCGTTGTACCCGATTGCACTTGACTATATAATATTTTAAATACAAGATAAATTGTAGCAGTCGGGACCCATTCTAGAAATGGAGTCTTAGTGAATATAATATTCACTAAGACTCCATTTCTAGAATGGCTTTTTGAACTCTTTTTGGCTTTTTTTCTAGAATGGCAGTCGGGATTTTTAGTTTTTAAATTACCGTTTTTATTTTTTTAGTTTTATTTTATTACGATATCAATTTCACAGTAATTACAAAACTAACGACACCTCGCAAACTAAAATCCATTGAGCCGTTCGGGCCGCTGAGCGTGCCAAACATTTGAATTTGGCGCCAAAAATCCGCCATTTTGTTTTTTTTTATTTTGATATACCCAGTGTCACTCTCACAGTAAATACGAATCTAACGACACCTCTCAAGCTAGAATCCATCGAGCCGTTCAGGCTGCAGAGCGTGCCAAACAATTATACATACATACATACATACTCTCGAAAAACATAACCCTCCTTCTGGCGCAGTCGGGTAAAAAATATTGTAGTATTGTAGAGAGCAGTGGTGACCGAGTGGTAACGGCCCCGACTAACGAGTTGTAGGTCGCGGGTTCAAATCCAGCCAGACGTACTACTTTGTGTAATTTATTTCATCACCACTGCTCTCAAAACAGTGAAGGAAACCATCGTGAGAAAACTAGCATGTCCTAGAACCAAAAATTCGAAGACATGTGACATCCACCAACCCGCACTGGGCCCGAGTGGTGTATTACGGCCCATTCCCTCCCCTAGAAAGGAGGCCTGAGTCCCAGCCGTGGGCTCATTATAAGGCTGATGCTATGCTGCTATAAGTTATTGTGTTGCAGAGGTCAGATAGGTAGCCACTCTATGTGACTTGACTTGAAACTCGACACAAAATCTAATAAAAATTAATAATAAATACTGTCATTATTAGTTTTTCAAAACTACCCTCAAAATTCGATCTAAGAGGTGTTAAAGTTTTAATGAAAACATTTTCGCGCATGAAGTCGCAGGTACAATAAGTTATAACATGTAATAACTTGACTAGAGATTTTCGCGGTGGCAGATCGAGCATGTTTTTTTTGGAAAATCATCCGTCATATATATAGTGTCAGACTCTTACTGACTAAAAACCTACCTCGTTCCTTCGTTGCCTTTCATACCGGGGCCATTCTACAGGTACAATAAGCGGCAAATAACTTGACTAGAGATTTTCGTGGTGGCAGTTCAAGCATGTCAAAATGTATGGAATTATAGGTGGTGAGAGCTTCCCCCATCCCAAAATCTCGAGTCTGGTCAGGTATAAAATTGGACGGCTCCATCTACTCCCACAACTCCCGTAGCGATTGCTTTTCCCGTACTCCCACAACAGAACCGAATAGGAAGCTATATGGTGTGGTGGTTCTTTCTTTCTTTACTGTACTCACCCCTTTCTCCTGCAGCAGCTTGGCAGAATGGTCGAGGAACTGCGCGGCCTGGTGCCACACATCCGGGTGGTGTGCCAGGCACAGCAGACACTGTTCTATGGCGAACATCACACGACGCGCTACTAAGGCTGTGTCTTCGGACCGAAGAGGGTTTGATCGTTCCCAGGTGATGTATTTTTTCCAGAGCTCCACCTATAAAAAATGTGTGGATTTTAGACACTACTGCAAGCAGTGTAGTTAAAAAATCTAATTATAACTTAAATAATATAGGGTGACTGTTAATTAGTGAACGATACTTAAACACGTGATTGTAGTCACGATAACAAACCACTTTTACTATGGGAACAAACCTGAAATCACGAAAAAAAATCTGCTGGTATTACATTTGTGTTCGCCTAACTGGTCAAAATGTACTGAATGAACTTGGCTGACTTTTTTCGCGATTTCAAGTTTGGTCCCATAGCAAAAGTTGTTTGTTATCATGACTACAATCACGGGTTTAAATATCGTTCACTAATTACTAGTCACCCTATATATTTTAGATTATACAATAACGTGTTTACTTCATCAAGATTTAAATGAGATTCAATAATACGAAGCAAAAAAACGAAAGTTTTACGCAAATAAGACTTCTTTGCCAACCACCACACTTTTCAATCAACATTTGACACATCGAGGTGCTTAACTTTTCTATGCGTATTTGGTACGTACAGTTGTTTACTAGTATTCTAGTATTTATGAATACTTGAATTTAGCGTTCACGGCGACTTTACTTCTTTTTTTTTGTAGCAATGCTGTAGACACCTTTTCTATAGAGCGTCGCAAATACGACTAACGCGCGTTAGGAGCGAAACTGTCGCGCGCTTATGAAATGTGTGACAGCATCTCTACAGAAAATCGCCGCGGGCAAGAAGCCTAAGAGTATGCCACTGCGTAAGCCTTTGGAGAATTTATTTATTAATTTATTAAAACTTCATGCAACACAAAGGTACGCAGGCGGACTTCAATGCCTTAGGCATTCTCTACCAGTCAACCAAAGGTGGTGAAGAGAAAACGTGGTAGGTACATAAAAAAAGGATTAAGAATGAATAATAATGAAAAATAATGTGTGTGTGTGTGTGTTTGTGTGTGTTTGTGTGCGTGTGTGTGTGTGTGTGTGTGTTAACACTGAATAACGGAGAATGTATATTATGTTTACCTGTTTCATCTCCTCTCTATCAGCAGTAGGGGGTGTGGCAGGCATGTTCCTGTTCAACCCTCGGGTGACCGTCTCCAGCTCCTTGGCGACGCGACGAGCATTCATGTAGTCGCGGGACCGTTCCATCGCCATGCGTTCAGCTATTGCACGAAAACAATACAATATTGTTGTATAATTCGCGTCAACAATAATATACACCGTTAAATTTTGGTCGTTTTAATCCCGCGGAGGGTCGATTCGGTACATGAAACCCTATCGATTTGTAAAGATAAAAATTAAAAATAAAGTACTCTTTTTTTTAAACTCGAATTAATTTGCGCATGTACGAAATTGATTTCTTTGAGTAAACGAGTTAATGACCTTGTAAGGAGTTGTCGATCGTTGCGTACTATCCACATTCGTTAATTTATAAATTTGATCTTTTCAGAATATAATTTAAATTTCAACTCGATATCTCTACACTTTCCCGAGATAAAAGGTCTTGACAGACAGACAGTCGGACAACAAAGGATCACTTTGTAATAAGGGTTCCGTATTTTCCTTTTGAGGTACGGAACCGAAAATTTGAAATAGGAAATCACCTACTTCTCCCGCTCAGGATGGAGTACCCACCTGTGTTCCTTCACTTGCCCATTACGTTCCAGGGCCTAACAGGGCCAACTCTTTCGAACAATCACCGCGCAAACTAGGCTTAACATAATGTCTTTATTTACCTATGATAGTGTTGATGCTTTGCTCAAATGCTATGTAGTCCTTCCATAATGTTTCTATGCCTATTATGGGAGTGATGACTGCTCGTTGATATACCTGAAAAATAAGCAATCAAATTCATTTTTAGCACTGACTAAGAGGCACATATCGTAGCTTGTCCCTCCTTGTGGAAAGAAACGATCTTCGAATCGTCTCAGGGCCAACGCTGCGTTAAGCAGGCGCCCGCGAGTGCAACCGTCGCGTGACTATGCGTGTATTATTTATCGCCGGATTATTCCTTAGTATCGCTTATTCAACTTTAACGGTGTGCATATAGTCGTGTCGATAAAAACTTTAATGTATTATCACGTATACTATGATTTTTAATTAGACGAAGTAAAGTGACAGCAGTGGACAATGCCCAACTGTCAAATAACAATGCCCAACTGTCAATAAACCATTGTTATAGCTGTCACTTTACTTCATTTAATAAAAAATCATAGTATAGGAAAACGGGCGCGGAGCGCGGTTGCCCGCAACGGCTGACCGCGCGGGCGACCGCGTAACGCATTTTCGACCCTTAGATTTTAGTCCAAACACTAAAGACCAAGGACCTCGGGTCAGTTTTTTCTTTGAGTATGCGTTTGTTTTAGACTCAATTTGGTGTCACTCAGGGGCAATGGGCTAATTGATTCATACAAAAAGTTTTATTGAAAAAATGATGAATTGTAAGATAGATACATTTTAACACGCCCTTGTCGAAATGAAGGCCAGGTTCTATGTATTTAGAACTTTTTTAAACCTCTGGATATCCACAAATATAAAAGAGAACACCATGAAAACTTATTTTATTAAAATTGACTATATGACCAAGCGCCGGTCAAAAATCGCGAACCTGACCCTAATTTACGATTTCAAACGTGTTTGTCTACGAGATTACGATACGGAAATATTTTCGAAAATTACAAAAAAAAAAAAAATAAAGCTTGTCATTCAAAAGCGCCTCGCAAAAACAAAAATCTTGAATAAGTAGTTATTGTTTTTTTTTTATTAAAAATAAACTCGCTGTTTTGGGGCCGCGAAGTCGACACAATCCCAGGTGGAGTCCATACAAAATACTAAAACACTACAACCGGACCTTAAGACATGTAAATTTATAAACAAAAATATATTTTCCTTACCTTCCTAACAGCAGATATCTTCTGATTTTCAGCATAAGATCCCACAGCTTCCACACTCTTCAAAAACGTGATGTAATCGTTCCAAATCGGGTACGCGTGGATATCCAAACCAATCTTGTCTAAGGCAAAATCGTATGCCTGGGCCATTTTTTCTCTGAAACAGTAATTTAGATTATATATCCATGGTTTAGGCTAGATAATCATCTATACTTATAATAAATCTGTAGAAGTTAAAATTCTGTACAATGAAAATATCAAAAAAATAAATGGCAGGGGGTGTTACTTGACCGACACCGAACCCAAAAATGTGATTAAAAAAATTTTTGTCTGTCTGTTTGTTCAGGCATCACGCAAAAACTACCAGTTCGATTACGATGAAACTTGGTATAATTATTCTTTAATATCCTGGGTACTTTTTATCCCGGAAAAGTATATACAATAAAAAACAAACTTAATTTTGCGGTTCGATCCCTAAGCCCGATTACTGTACCAACCGCAAATAATAAGTTTGTCGCAGGTTACGTCACCCGTTTCTATTGTAATTAGTCACAAAGGGCCCGCGCCGAGACAGAAGTATTAATACCGGTAAGTATGCTCGATAGATAACGTTTTAACGGTTTTCTATTATTTATTTTTTAATCTGTTCTTTTTTAAAATTTAAATTGTATAGAATCATTATTCTTACCAACCTCGATGATATTTTCAATAGAAAAAAAAAACAATAAATTAAAAAGATTGAGGTGAAGGGGTTGATAAAATCGTCATTCTAATCAAACCCGACAGCATTTTTAATTATAGATAAATAGGAATAGAGAGGATAAAAAGGAATGAATTACATTTCTTTTTTTTTTACATTTTTTTTTAGATAACGATTTTATATAGTTTAAATTAAAAACACGAAATTTTTTTTTTCAGAAAAGCCGATGATAAATTCCACTACTGGGGGATCCAGAATCATGTACTGGATCCATGGTATTCGTTTGTGGTACGATGTCAGATACACCCTGTATTTAATCTATCATCATCAAACCAGGAATTACTTTATATAAAGCTTTTGATACGTACTTGTAAGTTGGCAGCATGCACTTGGTCTCCTTCACATAGTTGAGGTACAGCCTCCATAGCTCAATGTTCAGGATCTTCATGAGACACCGCTGGAACAGCTGCCCAGCCAAAATATTATCATGTCATTTTTGTTCTTAGAGGGTTTGAAACACTGCTGAATTTATGATTTGCCCAAATAAGAATCCGAGACTAGAATTGAGTTGTAGGTGAATTGGAAAAACAAAGCCATAATATCTTCTATTTAATGTTGTTAGTATATTTATAACAACATTCCGAACAGTCGGACATCGAGCTACCCATTGCTCGCCGTCCGCAAGCCCGCGCCTACTGTAGCCGGAAATCAGGATCGGAATCCCGGAGGCGGCTGGGGCGTCAGCACCATTGCCTCACGAGGTCGGACTCCTCCTTTGCTAGCATTCCTGCTTCGCAGAAGGAGGCGACCGCCTGAGAATGTTGAGATAGATGTGTCATGTGAAGAGAATGGATAAAGTGAGAAATTAATATATTAGAAGAAGTATCAAAGTGGCGCCAGTAACTGAAAAGTTGGAAGCGAATCGTTTGTCGAATGGCCATGTAAAGAAGAGGTATGAGACGCATGTTACTAAAAGAGTTATGACTTTACGTGTGGATGGATGGAAAGGGAAAGGGAGGCGAAAGAAAAGATGAATGAGTTGTGTGAGGAGAAGTGATATAAGGAGTTAGTGATAGCGTGAGGGGTGACAGGACAGAATGGAAGAAAAAAACTTGTTACGCCAACCCCAAATAAAACGTGGCAAGGGCAGGATGAAGAGTGGGTGTCCACCCAAAAAAAATTATTGCGTGCGATCATTTGTTCTGTGTGGGTGAAATTTATCTATAATGTTTATGTATTTAGAGATATATAAGGATGTTTAACAGTTATTTTGTACTCAGAGCACAAACTTTGGGTGGCGTTAGGTTTTTTTTTTATTTGATATAAACTAATGCTTGACTGCGACTCCACCTGATGGTAGGTAAGCAGTGATGCAGTCGTTAATGGTGAAGCGCACTAGTTTATTAAGAGCCTATTCACTCTAGCCTTGAAGACACCCAAATTATAATTGGATGGGAAAATAGTGAAAAAATGAGTTGCTAAACCCTTTATCTAAAATTGTAACTTATCACTACTGTAAGTTATCTACTATTTTGGAAGGTCCCTAAATTCAGCAGTGGATTCAAATAGTAATTTTGGTACAGACGTCAGCACGTCAATCTACCCCAATCTATCAATTTTTACCAATCGAACATTAAACTTCCGCTATTGTCATAAGGTTGAAAATCTATTAAAGAAATTTACAGATTCAGGTAGGTTGATGTGCTGGTGTCTGTACATTCAGAAGTTTAAAACATACTTACTTTTACCGTTATTTTTTTATTATATTACGCGTAAGAACTTACTGTAAACAACTTGGAAACCTAAATACGTTTTTTTTTTTAAAACAACTTATCTAAAGAAGAGGAAACTAAATCAAAACATAAAAGTTGAAAATTGTCTCAAACGGTCATCCGAGCAGTGTTCGTGTACAGTCAGAGAAATGTATTGATTAACAGGGGGGCTAAAAAGGCCACTTTAGCAGAACCATATTTTTTTTTATACGGCAATATTTACAAGGAATATGATTCTGATAAGCAGTGAATTGAGTATGAGTCGACTAATTTGTGCAACCATTTTACTAACATTAGAAGAATTGCTTATGATCTGCTAGGAATTCGGAATATGATTTGCTGTAGATGAATCGCTCATGTGACGTTTTTAGGCCCGCAGATTGCGTTTCATTTGGCAAGTTTGGCACAGTTTTTTTTTGTAGCTAAGGGACCAACGGAAAAAGAAATCTGGGCCCCAACGGCCATAAGGCACAAAATAGAGTACCATCAATCAATCAATCAATCATTATTTTCATATCTTGATAACTTAGGATGTTAGATTTTTACTGACAAAAACTAGTTGCCATGATTAGTGTTGCAACATATTTTATTTAGATTTTGGTGGGAGAATTTTTTGCTAGTTTAAAAAGAGGTTTGCTATAGTACACGGCAAATAAGTTGGACCACTTGCTATAGTTACGCGCAGCCCCCCACTTCGATTGAGACCCGAAAATCGGTTACAGCGCATTCAAAGAAGACCGTCAGATAGTTCAACTTGTGTGACGAGGATTATTACCAATTTTCAAAGTTCAAGTTATTTGCCGCGTACTATATAGAACTACCAGTTTGAATTTGACATTTATTTAACTTTCTAAAGATCATTTTAGTTGTCAACTTGTTAAACAATCAACTTCTCTGGCCTGTATATAAATCAAAGCAAGCCCTGGGACATTCAGAGGTACGGATGACCTAGAGCATGGAAGTGTCTGGATAATTTCATGCAGATTGCATACTATGTATCATATACTTACCTTTCTCTGACTCGAGGTTTAATTTATGACCTGCTTGCACCACAAATTACTGCCTACATGTTAAGCGCTAAACATTTTGAAGTAGCTAAGATGAAATCTAAGGCCCCGAGTGTAGTAATTTTCAAGCTAGATTTCAATTTTAGATTTGGGCTCAGATATTAACTTTGAGATTTTGGATATTGGTCATACGCGAGCCTATCTACATATAATAAAAAAAAAAACATGCTATACAGGGTGTAAGGGTCAACAAACAAGGGCGAACAAACTTAAAGGGCTTGCTTAGTAGACGAAACTAACCTTCCACAAGTTTTAATTTTTTTTCATGAAACAAAAAAAGAAATCGGCCTGTATGTACAGCGCTAAAGCGTTTTAATATTTGTGGCGTAAGTGGGTCATCAATATTTTTCGTGTGAAAATTGTAAGGGAGCTCAAGACCTTTTTAACCGACTTCGAAAAAAGGAGGAGGTTCTATGTTCGGCTGTATGTATTTTTTTTTTTGTTCAATCCTTTTTGTTTAATGAAACTAAAGATTATGTTGAAGGTAAGTTGTGTTGTGTAAGGCTAAGAACTCACGAAGCAGTTTTCAACCGCGGCCGCCGCGGTTGAAAACTCACGAGATCGCAGTTTTGTGCGGTTACGCAGCCGTTACGGTTGAGATTTTTGCCCGCAAAACTGGCGGGTGATTATCGCAAGACATGCGGTTGTACCCGCACTGGGCTTGCGTGGTGGATTACGGCCCATTCCCTCTCCTAGAGAGGATGCCTGATTCCCAGCATTGGGAACATTATAAGCCTGATGCTATGCGATTGCAAGGCCCGCCGGTGCAACGGGAGTTACGAACATTCGCGCACACCACAGACGTAAAACGCGTCGTGACAGATGCTTTAATTTTTTACATATTATATCTGCATTCTAGAGAAGCTGCGGGCCCGCAAGCGCGGCGGCCGCGGGTGAAAACCGCTTCGTCAGTTCTTAGCCTAAGAAAAAGCCTTGTATTGATGGTTAACAAAAGTTACGCTACATTGTTGCAATTTGTTTGTGTTGCTGGCAACACTATGCATGTGTCATGTGTTTTTGGCGGGATTTCTTCGAGTGAAGTTCAGTGGTTGTTTTATTATTCGCAAGTTGATTCCTAGTGGATATTGTGAATTAAAATTGGTGTAATGTTGTATCTTAAGTGTCTGCGCAACCGGATAATATATGGAGTCATTGACAGGCGCGATCTCGGTAAAATGGAGCTGAGAATTTAATTATAGTATTAACACAAGCTCTGTTTATCTTGGGACTAGACGACATTGTGTGATAGTGTAACTACCTCAGCGAAGTTTGCCGAGAAGGTTAACCTGACACATTTGCTGCCTAATATAAAAGCGAAATACCATTCACTGATTAATCACGAAATCTCAGAAACTTATAAGGCCGTGTTTACGGAGCGCGGCGCGTTGGGCGTTTCGTCGTACATTGCAGCAGCGGGCCAGGTCATCGCTCGCGCAAACACAAATATAAAAAAAAACATGGCAATATACGACGGACCGCCTGACACGCCGCGCAACGCACCGCGTCTCCGTAATCGAGCACTAACACCTACAAACTCAAAATTTGGCAGGTAGGTTCCTTATAGGGTGTAGACACCAAATAAGATCGGGTTTTCAGAAACTCCATCCCTAAGGGGGTAAACCGCCTTTCACGCGAGCGAAGCCCATGGCAAAAGCTAGTATACTATAAAAACGCTAGGATGTGTACACATTGTAATGCTAAACAAATTAACTATTTATACCGTAGCTTAAAGGACTTAGTATCCAAGCCAAAAACATAGACAATGTGTGAGAAGTTATGTTTCCAGAAACACAAAGCCATGTTGCTGCAACAGTGTTACGCTGTTTTGCTTGCCATTAATACAGGGTTTGATTAGTTAGCTAAAGTCCGGACGCGGAGCAGGAAGAATTTCGTACGTTGACCTATTATTACCAGTCTTTCACTCTCGCGTAAATATAATGCGTCTCGCTCGCACAGATTCAATGGCCTGCTTCGTCAGGGATTGTAAACCCTTTACTGTAAACTTTTTACTAATATTGTAAGGTTTGTTATTTTTTTAATGTGTTTTTTTTTGGTTAGTCTTGAGTCTTGAGCCTTTTTTAAATATTAATTAAAGACATTTCATCTTCTATTTTATTATCATATTTGTACCGATTTAGTAATTTTAATTCGATTTTTATATTGTTATAATATAAAATCTAAATAAATAATTTATATGCTTAATAACAATAATTTATTTAATAAGTTAATCTTTTTTTTCCTTCTTCAAACGTTTCATGTAAAACGCACTTAATATAAAAATGTTTGTGACCACTGTCAGTAGGCACAAGGGTCTTTGTACGAAATTCTTCCTGCTCGGTGACCGGACTTTACCAAATGGCGCGATTTTCGTTGCACGCTCACTTCACAAGTGAATTTACACCATATTTTTTACAAAATAAAGATTAAAATAGATTGTGAGTCGTCTCAAACCACAAGACGCCTACTGATATTTGTTTTTAATCTTTATGTCGTAAATAATAGAGTGTAAAGTCACTTGTGGAAAAAGCCTACATATGCGTCAAACCAAGCCATGTAGGAGCCAACTTACAGTACCCAGGCGTTATGTCACATCGAATTTGAGAAAAAGATTGTCACTCAGATATAGTACGCGGTAAATAAGATGTTCCATGCTGCCACACACTTTGATTGCGACTCGAAAATCGGTTTTGCGCATTCAAGGTCAACCACCATGGTGGTTCAACTTGTGTGACGATAATTATAACCGATTTTCGGTTCTCAGTCGAGGTGGGGTGCGGCGCTTAGCCGTCGCGCGGCTGTACGAATTACAGACCTCGCGTTCCGAATTACGATATTTTAGATGTTAGCGCGCCAGCGTCTGTCGTTTCGAATTAGGCATACTATCTATGGACGCGTAGCTTCATAGCTGCGTATTCATTTTACGCTTGGTGTATAAGTTAAGCATTTTGTATGGTTGCTTCACGCAGGCGTACACCAGGCGTATGACGAATAAGCGTTTATGAAGCTACGCATCCGTGGACAGTAGGCCAATCCGTAAACGCATACATCAGGCGATTTCTTGACGCGTTCACAGCGTTGATATTGTAATTCGGAAGGCGGGGATAGTGTAAAGCCGAACATTTTCAAAAACTTGATGTGGCGTGTCGTATAAATGTGAAAATACTGTAGATTACTTTAGTAAGGAATTAACGAAATAGGGTTTATTACATTTCAAAAGCGAGCTTTCTTTGCTAATGTTTTATTTCATCATTGAAGTTTATTATATTAACTAAATAGCGGAAATCGTACAGAATCACCTAGCACGTAGTGCGGGAGATAACGGACATTTTTGAATGTTCTCGGTACTCCACTCGAAATAAGATTAGACATTTATACAAACCTGTTTTTAATGTCCTTTCAACGGATTTTGACTTCTATTCCGTAGGCGTAAAGATGGCATTAAATGCAAAATAGTAACAATACTAACTATTTACTGCAACTGCTATTTGTCATGCCACCAACGCAATAAGAGTCAAAATCGGTTGAACGAACAGTAAAAATGGTTTGTTTGTCTAATATTATTGCGAATGGAGTACAGGTACTACACAAGCCTGTGCATTTTCAGTCTAAAGCCTTGTCAGTGTTTTGCCATTGTTTATTTATAAAACAAAGGTACATTAGCATCAAAAACTCGCCTCCAACATGTCTGAACACATTAGCCCTAACCGAAAAAAAAGATACAATTTAATTCTTCCGTTTTATTTCAGTTATTTGCTAGCTTACTTACTAATTCACTCACTACTCATAATATGATCACATTGATCATAAATAAATTCTCAGCTTCCCTTTATTTTTTATTTTTTCATTTTCAAGCAGACAAAAGTATAGAGGCGGACGTTTTTTTTTTATTGTTATCACAGATAGCTTATTTATGTCTTAGACTAACTTACGCTGTAACGATACTAACCTTTTCTACTTTCTCGAAGTTCCTCGCCTTCATCTGTAAAGAAAATTAATATTATTAGACAGTTTTAAACGACTGTATTGTACGCGGTATATAAGTTGAACGAATGGCAATCGACCTTGAATTAGCAATAACAAATTTTCGAGCCTCAATCGAGGTGGCTCACCATTTTCAACTTATTGGCCGCGTACTATACTCCATTCGCAATAAGATTAGCTATTTATGTTACGCTTTTAATGACATCCTTATGCCTACAGTATAAAGTTCAAAATCTTTTGGAAAGACGGTAAAAAAGGTATATTTAAGTATCTAAATTTTAAATAGAAACCCATCCCAAACACAATGGAAGTATGAAGCCCTTCAGAGCAAGACATGAGCTTCTTGCCTGCCCTTCATGGCCGTACCTTTCAGGAAAATTTCACTAATGATTAATTTCAAAATTGGTCTTTAGGTTCTTTCTATCTGAGTCTGGTTTCCACACTTAATCCTATCCAGACCATTATAATTTAATAATATATTCCACAACTATCACACAACGTCGTCTAGTCCCAAGCTAAGCAGAGCTTGTTATGGGTACTAGACAACTGATAGACAAACTTATATATTTCTAAATACATACATATTAAAGGTAAATTACACCCAGACACAGAACAAATGATCGTGCTCATCACACAAATATTTGTCCTGAGTGGGAATCGAACCCACGACATCCGGTACAGCAGTCAGGGCCACTAACTACTAGACCAACAGGTCAGTCTAAGTCTATTATGTGTGACCTATGACGCAGAATTGAAAAAAAAAGCATTGAAACTATATTTTAAAAAGATACACACCTCCTGTTCAATATAAATCTTCCAGTACCGGCCTGTTGTCGGGAAAGCATTGATGAGCTTCTCATACATTGGCCGTACTTCATTGATAGGTCTTGTTTGGGCCTCACGGATGAGGAGTGACCAAGAGTCCACATCGTAAGTGTTTGCTTCCACAGCACGTTGAGCTCGGCTCAGACGCTCATTTCCCCAGTCCTGTAAACATGTATTTTTGAAAGGTAAAGAGATGTCAATAAAACCATAGGGGTCCAACAGGGCCGAAGCCCAGGGCCATAGGTTGATTTCTAGAAGGGAAACCCATGATACTAAAACACAAATGACTAGTGATGAAACAGGTCTGATTTTAGTCAGAAGTCTGACACACACTCCCGTTCCGCACACACTTCCGCTATAGAGCGGGAAAGTCATTACATGATTTCAAAACACAAAAAATATGTAAAAGCAGGTAAAGATGTGTGTGTGTAAACCTGTGAGGTATTTGTGTACAGCTAAGAGGTGTGCGTAAAGCTGTGAGCTGCGAGACTATACACCTCTTTACATTGATGACTTGATGACATTAGTGCAGTTTTGCAGTATTTAAGCACCGCAAGTTTAAAAAGTTTTGTTAGACGTCATAATGCACATTTAGCGCTGCAGCAAACTTTTGTTTTAACGTTTCAGTATTTTGACAAATAGTTTCCATGAACAGGCTTGTCTATCACTAAGGCCCGTATTACAGAACTACAATCAAGACTCAAGCATTACTTAAAACTAGTCTCAGTTGGAGTTTTAATTTTAGAACTTAACTTGAGCAGAGAAACTGCCATCAATAATCACCTGAGCAATGTCACTTTAAAATAACATTTTTTACGTATTATGGAACAGTGCTTGAGGCTTGACTGACCTCCACTCAATGTGTCCTTATTTTAAAATCTCAATCAGCTCAGAGTCACTGCTTGATTGCAAGATTTTCAATAGAAAACAAACAATTATTCAGGGTTACCACAATGATAGCTTACTCACATAATCAGAGATCAAAATCTCTACTCAAGCGTTGTTTAGTTTGATTTGAGTTTGAGGATAGTTCTAAAATAAACTGAACGCTTAAGTCGAGATTCTTCGCTCAAGCAGTAATCGGTTGAACGCAGTTTAATCTGTCCTAGCTCAGAGGACACCGGTGTCCTCTCACATCCACGCCACTATAGGCCTTAATTCCGATGTTTAGAGTCTACTTTTGTATGAACAAGTTGGGTAGTTGTGGATCGAAGTGTTAAGTAGTACTTGAGTAAGGTTCTGTAATACGGGCCTTAGAATATAAGTCGATGAAATATTTGAAATAAAGTTCAGGCACCTATGGCACAGTATCCAATTATGTTCTAATTGCTGCTAGCTCCTCATGAAATTAGATCTTGAGCATGTCTTTTCAGCATTTTGAAGGTAATGACTCTGTGCTTATAAGCTCCCTAGCCAGAAGGTTTGAGTGGTGATTAAGTCTTTCTGAATATTTTCACACACAGTATTTTTATTTCCTCCTTGGCTGACTCAACTTTCAAGTCTTTGAGCATGTTTATTATGAATCAGGGTGCTCCTGTTATTATTCGCAGGGTCTTTGAGTGGAATCATTGCAAATATCTCTATGTTAGATGAGGTTGCTGTTTCACACGGCTGAATGTCGTAGATCCTTATGGGCTTTAGGATACTATTATAGAGTAGAAGTTTCTTTTAAAAATTGCAGATTTTGGGATTTCATATCAAAAGCTTTTCTTTTTCTTTGAATACGCTTTCTCAACGTCAGTCTACGGTCAAGGTATGCGCCCAAGTATCGTACGTCATCAGCATGTGGTAATTTTTAATTTTGATATAATTGTGCTTTACTATGGGACATGTATCGTGCCGCAAACTAAATGTAACATGCACTGATTTAGTTTAATTGGCTTTTATTCGCCAATCTTTTAGCCAGCAAGATATAGCTACGTTTCTTTATAACATGGCAAATGCTTAAAGCCTTTACCGGTGCAATTTTCTGCAATCTGATCTTTTTATTATCTTAGTTTTTAACTAATAACTGTTTTTAGATTTACAACAATAGATATAAAGCTAAAACATAACTTAAAGTAATTTCGAATAAAAACAATAAGTACGAAACAAATGAAACGAAACATGAAAGCAAACGACTTACAATTTCAGCATTTTCTTCGGTGGTCGTCATTTTTTTTGTTTAGTTTTTTGAGGTTATGTCTAGTCTGGAACTCAATAAATTATACCTTATCTATAATTACTCCTAAATAATATTCTAGATTAAAGGATAAACTAAAATGAACACTGCTTTTGTTTAAACCTAGAAAAAAATAAATTAGATTGTTTACTGGTTTACTGACTACGAAACAACCACAGATTACAGAGACATGAAACAACTGACCAGTCTGGCGCAACTCCCTAAGAAAAAAACGATCCGTCCAAAATGTATGAAACGCGTACTAATTTTAATGGCGGCCAAAATGGCGGCTATCGCTGTCTCGCTCTAACATCTATTCGACTCTGTCGCAGCCATCCATCCGCCATATTTATCTTTTACTTCTCAAGAGGTGAATTGTAAACAAAGTTTAATTTTTGTTTTTAATATGTGTTTCGTGAATTTTAAGCGAAAATTCCTAATAAAAGGACGTTTACGTGTACCCATGTGAAGCAATCTGTTGATATGCACTATAAAATCTGTGAAATATGTGGTTTACGAGCCAGCCGGTCGGACGGTCAAAAGCCAATGTTCATGGCTAAATATCCATTACATTAAGAGGTAAGCGTAAATAAACGTTCATTTTCAGTTACAGAAAAGGATTTGGTGATTTACAAATCAATTTTAATAAAAATCAGTCGAAAATCTATAAAATAACCTATTAACAGTGCTGTGTAGTGGAATTTTTATCGACTATATCGATAGTTTTAAATATTCATTATTAAAATTTACAAGTTCGTGATAAAAAATGAAATTCTTCAATTTTAAAAATGATCTATCACTACTGCTGGGCATGTTTAATCGACTATCGATACTCTTATAATTTAAACTTTATTTAGTATAATTCAAATAGAACGATCATGCTATTCGAACAATAAATATTTCAGGTATCTCAATATGAAATGCTAATAAGTAATGCAATACATTTTTTTCTTCTAGATGTAAACATTGGATTGGATTGAACGTGTTTAATTGGTGGAGCTAAAAAGCTCCACCAATTAAACACGTTTGTAGCAAACATTTTCTGCCAAGGATTTTACGAAGACACAACTAAAAAAATCTGCAATTCCTTCTGTGGGACTTACTGCAGAACCTTAGGGAGATGATTGGATTTCTTCTACACATTGGCAAAACTGATACTGATTCGACTCTTAAACGCAAAGGTAAGATTCTTAATTAGAGCATCATTCATGTAAACTTTGTTATATTTACAATTACAGATCTAATAAAGATCAGAATCAGAAATAATAAAGTAAGATAATGATACTTTTAAGGTTTATGCATTATAGAGAATAGGCAAATAGGTTATAGTTTCTGTATTTGTTTAACCATAAAGAAAAATAAAATAAACTGTTATTATTAAAATCCGTAAAATGGTGTTTCCTTTAGCGTTAACCACACCCCCACCCCACCTTTGAAACCCAACCTCATTTGCGTCAACGTAAATTCGCTGGTAAGTGGAATATTCCATATCAATTAATGAAACCTTGGGTTTTGTTTTTTGATATGGAATATTCCACTTATTCTTAGTTAAACTGATGGATAAAGTTGGCGTAAATAGACCTTAATTCAGATCCAATAAATGGACCTATATTTTTTTTTTTAAATACTATCGATAAAAAATTACCATGAGCACCTAGATACACCACTATATCGGCCGTTATGTTGGCAGCCCGTTACGTCATGTTTATGGTCATCTATGTCAAAGTTGGTATTGAATCTTAGTACACGTTTTGACGTTTCGTGTTGAGCCATTTTTTTCTATGGGAGTCCCGTCTCTTAAACGTAGTGCTTATATTCTCTTTGCAACTGACGCTAGGGTGGCGATTGGAAGCGTTCAGAAATTTCGTTCAACCACAGATTACAGAGAGATACTACGTATCAGTCAACTTTCTTCCTAAACGCAAAATGCCGATGTAAAACCAATCGATGAGATATATAAAGCTCGGCAAGGTCGTGAACGGATCGTTATTGATTCGTTCGTGATTTGTTATTGATTCCGAACAGACCATATAGCCAAAGAGTATGTAAGCACTACGTTTACATACAGCTGTACAATTGAATTTATAAGAAGTCGGTGATGTGCCCACTAATGGCCCGTTCATGACTCCGGTCTTAGCGGCAAGCGGGCGACATCGGTAAGCGGGCATGCATGTCTCGTGGCGGGCTTCAAACATTTTCATACTTTTATTCTTACAGCTCACCGCCCTGCGCTTACAGTCCATTCACGACTTCGGGGATTGGTCAGCGCGCGCCGCTATGAGCAGCTTTGACCAATTACCTACCGATAATGCCCCGCTCGCCGCTAAGACTGAAGTCATGAATGGGCTATTATGTGCCGCTCACAGTAGACAGGCGCAAAACAGTGCGTTTTAAAGTGATGTAACATGACATTACATTTAGCAACAAGTAATGTTGCATTACACCATGACTCCAAACATGACGCGTAATGAAGCGCCACACGACATAATTATTTTAATGAAATGCTCGCGTTATGATATATATATATCATTACATGATATGTTATTGCGCGTTATGGTATGATGAGATACTGTATTGTGACGAACATTAGTACGACGAAGTTTAGTTATATTTCAGGCATGCTCCTCCTCTCTCGCACTTAAGGCGAATTCGGATTAGCAAAATGACTATAAAACATGACGCCTCGTACGTCATGTTTTAGTATCATGTGTCATGCTTAGTTTGGTCGAGTCATGTGTAATGCTACATGACGTAGTCGGGTTTTATGACGCGCAATGTGTTGCATTGCTTACACAAGTCTAGCACAGAGTGGGAAGGTCGTGAACAGACCTTAAGCCGTAACGCAGTGTTGGCTACCTACAATAATATTTTTTTTATCAGCCTGTTCTGTCCCGCTCCTGGGCAAAGGCCTCCCAAAGAAATAATATTGCACAATAAAATTTAAGATCACTCAAACCATTGTTAAATCATTGCACAATATTATTGTAGGTGAATGGAGTGCTTTATTGTAAATTAACGAACTATTAATTCGAAAACATTACTAAAAGGCCTCAGTATCCAAGCCGAAAATATTAACAAAACACTTTAGGACGAATGTTTTGAACTGTCACACTACCTTACCCGTCACTTTGACATTCATTTGCAAAGCAAGCGAAGCCAAGGCGGTTAAAAATTATTTCACCAAAATAAACAAAAATGTTATTCTATTCTTTCTTCAAATCACTTGTGGGCAAAGATGTGGTAGTGGAACTGAAGAACGACCTTAGTATATGCGGCACCTTGCATTCTGTTGACCAATATTTGAATATAAAGCTGTCGGAAATAAGCGTCATTGATCCCGAGAAGTATCCTCACATGTTATCTGTAAAGAACTGCTTTATTCGTGGTTCTGTGGTGCGCTACGTGCAGCTACCGGCAGATGAGGTCGATACCCAGTTATTGCAAGATGCAGCACGGAAGGAGGCTACAGTTTCAACGAGATAATTTTCATAACCTCTTTTGTTGGATGTTGTGTGTTTTTGGACTACGAAGTGCGTGTACATACTAATTTAAGCATAAGTTTCGAAATAAAGTTGATATGTGAGCATTGAGAGACTTTGGTTTTTCATTTGCAATTTTTATTCTGTCTGATTGGTCGACATTTTCACTTACCTCAATGGTAAACTATTTATTGAAAGAAATAGCCTGAGATGTAAACCTATTTAAACCTCGAATGTTCAAACCAAAGAACTTTGAAAATAGTGGCTGTTCTATAACAAAACATAAACATGAAAATGTTAGTTATAGTTAACAAGACAAAGTCATAAAGTGAAATAAATCTTGAGATCATCATCATCATTTCAGCCGAAAGACATCCATTGCTAAACATAGGCAGATTCAGATATTTTATTTGTAGAACATAGGTAGGTAAACAAATACAGATGTGATGTCAATATAAAATGAACACTGTCTTACCGTCAACAGCATACAAATATTTATATGTATAACAATTATGATGCAGCATAGGATAAATTAAAAAAAAAAAAACAAAAAATTATAATAAATTAGTTAATAGATTGGAGTAATCTGCAATGTAATATAGGTATGTGCTCTCAATTCTAGAATGGGTCCCGACTGACAGTATTTAAAATATTATATAGATAAGTGCAATCGGGAACAACGACTTTCTTGTTTTAGGGCATTTTCATGAATGCTCAGAAAAGCAGTCGGGTTTTTTAGTTTTTTAAATTACCGTTTTTTTATTTTTTTATTTTTATTTTATTACGATATCACTTTCAAAGTAATTACGAATCTAAAGACACCTCTCAAACTAAAATCCATCGAGCTGTTCAGGTCGCAGCGCGTGCCAAACATTTGAATTTGGCACTAAAAATCCGCCATTTTGTTTATATTTTATTTTGATATACCCAGTGTCACTCTCACAGTAAATACGAATCTAACCTCTCAAGGGTATTTCTTCAGATTCGTCATTATTTGCATGATTTTTGTACAAAAAGTAAAATTTCATTTTTATTAGAATTTGATAGCCTTATGATATTTGGCATTATTTTATTTATTAGATAAGTAAATGGCACGCGTATACGTCAAACATTTATAAAGTTATTACCGCTTAAAATATGTGACTAGCTACGGTAATGAACCCTACCCTCGGTAATGAATTTTTACGTATACGGTGATGAAATATAGAGACAAGGTAATGATAAAAAATGATATGAATATTAAAAAAAAAACAAAGTTATCATTAATCATTTATTGTTTTATTAAAAAATCGTCATAACAAAATATCTAATAGCTTTTCCATAATTTAATAGTTTTTGTAACAATCAGCCTTCCAATATCTTAGTAAACGAATCCGATTTTGATATTAAAAATGTAATTACTCAAATAATTTAACAAAAAATCGTAATATCTAAATAACAAAATAATAACACTTAAATTATTTTATAATTTAATAATTTTGGTAACCATAGCCTTTTATAAAGCATTACACTTTAATAATACAAGTAAAAACTACACAGAACACAAATAAAATGTGCGAAAAATCAGCAATATGAATCAAGTGTACCTAATCATGATGAATTTAATTTTTTTTATATTGTTTTTGTTTAATAAAATGTGTATTTAATTTAAACAGTATTTTAGCAAATTATTACAAAATACTATATTTTAATTTATTCCTGATGCATTATTTTTACCAGTCTTTTTTCCTACTCCTTTTCCTTTATATTTGCCTTTCTCTTCATTTTTATTCTCAAATAAATTTTCTTTATTTTCTCTGTTTTCTATATCTATGTCTTGATAGTTTTCACATGTATCGAAATCAGATATAAATTCTTCAAATTTATCACAATAGGACTTGCTTTCAGAACCGACGAAAGTTGAGTTCTGCCAATCGCCAAGTTTACTAATAGCAGATAACGACTTCACTTTCTTTGGTGATTTAAATTCTCTTGATTTAGAAGCTTGAGGCATAGCAGGAAATATTATTATGTCTCTAGCACGTCCTTCTTGTCTTATTAGTTGGCTTGAATGTAACTTCTTACGCCGTTTACTCGGGTTTACGGATCGTATGAGTTCTGGACTATAACTGCTTGATTGCTGTGGTATTTCATAGCTTTCACGAATGGGAATAAATGAAGAAAGTGGTACAGGTAACGTATTATCATCAAGTGTTGGTTCTTCGTAAACTTGGGACATCGCTACTTTTTCGAGGCTGTGAATACCGAGATGATAATGTTGACACACTTCCTCTTGACACCTGAAACAGCTTCGGCTACGTATCTCTAACCGATCACTTTCAGTGCCACATCTCCAAATGACTTGGTAGACGGCCATAGTTCCTTTAAAAGATGGGACGCAAGTAGGCATTATTACTTGCTTTTCGTCTATGTCTGCGTTTGTAATCTCTACAATTTTAATATTTGGCAGGTTAGCTCTTGTAATGTCAACAAATTTGGAAAATGTCTCAACGTCTGTTCCTGTGTTAACAATTCTGTCGGCAGTCCTTTTGACTACCGCTCCTAGGCCATCTGGAGCACCTTTTCCGTGTCCATATAATTCCACGTTAGCTTGCGAAGTGCTAAAAATTGTTTTTCCAATTGAGTCAAAATATAAAACATGTTCCGGTTCCTGTATTGGCTGCTGGGGCTATCGCTGTAGAAGTGCAGGGTATCAATAAAAGGTGATATTTCAGAAATCGTACTTAAAATCGGACCCAGATGTGCCCATATTGCAACAGCTGTATGTTTTAAATTGTCGGATACTGTGCAAACTGAGTGAGTTTTTAACTCGGACGTTTCGAAGTCTTTAATATATATCACTACAGTATGAATAGACACTTCTTTTCTACTGCCACCAAAATGAAAAGATTGAATCTCCGTGTGATGTTTGAGAGCGTAGTTCTCACTAAAATCTAAATGTATTACAGCTTCGTTAACCTGAATATTATTTTTTAGTTGTTTTAAAGTATTATTTTGCACAACAACAGTAGCACAATGCGGCATAAAATTTGTGATAACCTTTTCAAACTTATGAATAACATCTAAAGGTGGTGCATAATTTTCAGTTTTAGCCCAAAGAATGTTATGTTTTACTTTTCCATCCTGCTCATAGGTGTTAGGAGTTTTACGCCATTCAAAATATTTGATTGGTATGTCATTGCTAAATTCTAAATATTCAATTACTTTATGTTCACATATCGAACAGTTACGATCTAAACACACCTCATTATATCTATCACAACAAAGGGTGCTTAGAAGATCATGATTCGTTTTTATATTGATGATTTTTGCTTTATTTAGAGCCTTTATTAGTAGCTCCGTATTACAGTGATAAATACATTCACATGTGTTTCTGTTTGGTTGGGGAAATAAAACCCAAAATGGCCTTAATTTACAGAAAAAAGAGTAAGACACGGAAATATTTTGGTTTTCAACCAAAATAATCCCGTGTCTTACTCTTATACAGAACTTTTTGAACAAATTTTTAAGAGTATCATTTAAGTACCTTTTTTGTTTTCTGTTTTTCTTTCTGGTAATATATTCCTTTAAGCCTGGTACCACTCTTGTGTTCTCGTCTTCATTAAAAAAGAACTTATTTTTTTTAACAACTTCCTTTTCTTTTTTTATGTTAAAATGTTTTTGAACCATGTTTTTGCCGATTTTCCTTGACAGTATGTTTTCAGAAATCCCTTTATTAATGGTATTATCTTCTTTTTGTATATGTTTAAAAGTCTCTTCAATTTCTTGTTTTCTTTTTTTACATTGCAATTTTTTTTTTATGTTTCTATCTCTTTGATAACGTAGATGTCTTATTTTTGCTCTTAATTTGAAAGTTTTGGTTTGGTTATTATTAGTCCCAGTTTCCTTTATAGTAGAATTTGATAGAACTGTGTCAAGAGGATCATTACCATCAATTTCGCGAGGATCGTCTTGTGATTTTTCGATGTTCAGAACAACATTTTCCATTTCCTTTTCTAGTTTTTTTTTTACTGTTATATTTCTTGCTATTAACTCTCTATCTTCTACGTCTATCTCTTTGAGACTAAATCTTTGATACTTACAATTTTATTTTCAGATTTTCTCTTCAAGTATCTTGCTTTTTCCTTTTCTTTTTCAATATTATACAATTCTTCATTTTCTTTTAAAGCAGCGTAGTGTTTGCGCTTAGCTATTCTTCTTCTAGCTAAAATTATTTCTTTTGTTCTCTTAGGGCGTGCCATTTTCAACTGAAATATTAAGCATTTACTTAGCAACAAAACTAGTAGTTTTCTAAACCACCACCTTAAGAATAATTTATTTTAAAAAGAACTAAATAGAAATTAAATCATTACCGTATTTTTTCATTCATTACCGTGACCTCAAAAGGGTTACGGTAAACGACGGTAATGAAGGATACGGTTATGAAAAATATGCACTTTTAGGTTATTATATTGCTTTCTATAAATAGTACATGCCATAGACACATTCAAACATAAAATTAAAACAAAACCTAATAAATTCTTATAACAACAAAATACCAAGCTTATTTACGTATCAAAATACAAGCGGACTTGTAATGAAACACAAAATGGACCAAACACTGTCAATACTCACATCGATCGTAATTTATGACACAAAATCTTGCGTACGTCCTTCCCGTGTAACGTTTTCCGGTCGACCAAGGGGCAGGAGGGCGGCAGCTTGCTATATGGTGGAATGATCAAAGGTTTTGGTCGCGTAAATTCGAGTTCCCGTCATGGTTCTGGTGATGAGTTTCGCACCGTTACAAAACTTTAAAAACACATTTGTTATTAATTTATTTATAAAACTACGTGTTAATGTATTATTCGATAACAAATGAAGATTAAGTTATCCGACACTTTCGTCAATTTTGCGTTCTTCGCACTAGATTTACTAAAATAATAATAAATATATAAATTAATGCAATGAAACAGGTCCCTGTAATGAGTTTTGGTGTTATTTAAATTCAAATTTATGCATGTTACACAGAAACTTACAAAAAAAAAACACAGCGCTTATTAGAAATAGTAGGTTTACATGACTTATATATATTAAATAGAGTTTAAACTTAAGATTAAATTTGTTACGCACTAGAACTTCTGAACTTGACACAGTTTGAATATTCACCCTCAAGCTAAAATCCATCGAGCCGTTCAGGCAGCAAAGCGCGCCAAACAATTATACATACATACATACTCTCGAAAAACATAACCCTCCTTCTGGCGCAGTCGGGTAAAAATACAGTCATCAAAAAAATGCTGTTAAGGTCTTACTGATCTTTCTCAAAAATTCAGCCAGTGTATAAAAAAAACACCTGTATATTCATTTGGTAACAATGTCCAATGGCAATGATATTGAAACAATTAATTGGTGAAATATTTATTGAACTGACTGAGGGGCAAGCTTTTAACATGATCCCTTTTACGAGCAGGGGGCTTACTCTCGAGTTTAATTCCAATCGATCGCATTGGAATGGTGACTTTAGGTACTCTTGAATTCGATTTTAGGGCCAAATTGCGTGACCTTTTTGGGAAATTAAGTAAAATGGGGATAGGTCTTGGTCTGTGGTCACACAATTTTAAACCAGTTTGGCGCTACCATCAAATTCAAGAGTACCTAAAGTCACAATTCCAATGCGACCGATTGGAATTAAACTCGAGAGTAAGCCCCCAGGGGGTACGGTCGACATTGGAATTGTGACGTTAGGTAGGTAATCTTGAATTCGATGCTGGGGCCGAATTGCGTGACCCTTTTGGGAAACTAGTAAAATTGGGATTGGACTTGGCGTGTGGTCACGCAATTTTAAACCAATTTGGCGCTAGCAGCGAATTTAAGAATACGAAACGTCACAATTCCAATGTTGACCGATCGGAATTAAACTCGAGAGTAAGCCCCACAGATACATATGGTAAGCCCCCAGGGATGGAGCTTTAAAGGGTGTATAGCTCTATCCCCCTTTCTCGCTCGCACTCATCTCAATTGATAGCTAAAAGTCTTATTACACTACCCGATTTATCGTATCGATTTGTCCTAAATCGTTGACAATTTAGGAAGTAGAATGGTCGGGCCACCAATTTACATTAAATCGGGTCCAATCTGTGATTACACCTTCCGATTTCCTAATTTTTTTCCAAAAAATCGGACAGTGTAATAAGCCTTTAAGTAGACACAACATAATCTTAAAAAAGTTTTCACCTACCCTCAAATATGCTAGGAAATATTTTATTAATTATAACGTTTTTTTTTTTTTTTTTTTTTTTCTTTTCATTAATTATAACGTTGAGTATACAATAGTTTTGATACAAGTGGTCAAAAATTTTCATTGTTGAGTTGGAATATATGTTTCTGGCTGCTACCAGTGCTCTCAAAAGGGAGGATCCTCTGATCTTTTTAAAGGGTTTTATTACACCGCTCGATATTCAGACCGGTCTTAGTCGACGTCGCGTAGTGTAATAAGGGTCAGACTGTCTTACTCGGAAGTAAACTTTATGTTTGGGAATATCGAGTGGTGCAGAGTGGTGTAATAGACGATTTAGTCCCGGCAGCTACCCGACAGTTGATTTTGGGCTGTCGTATAATTATTATGTTATATATGTCGCTACATTCCTTACCCGTAGACAGTGGAGATTTCTCGGTGACCAAGCAACCTGATATTATACAAATGTAATTATTATAAATTGAATGGTCTTGGGGAGCCAAAGCATTTGTTTCGCACTAGTGCTCCACATTCATTGTATGAATGATATGAATACTAAGTTATTTTTTCCACGTACAATGGTCCGCTTATGACTAAGTGTTCAAATAGATAGATAGAAGTATTTTAATGTAAGTATTAAAGAAAATCACTATATTCTATGCAAATTGATGAAGTTATAAAATTAAATTTGCTATGACACTGCTGCGCGAAACGGAACGCTTAAAGCTTTCTTTTTTGAAGTTTTTTTGTTTTGCTACAGCAGCGCCATTTTTATTACCCAGTGGAAAGTATTTCTACTAAATTGGTAGAATGAATTATAAGTAGAAAATTCATTAAGTTTATAATGAATTGTTAAAAATAAAAAAGTTATTGACTGTATATTATTGCTTTACGAATTTAGTGTTGATTCAATAAAATAAAAATGATCAAAATTTTATCTATTTATTCAACTGTTGGAGATAAGTAATGACAAACGAAAATAAGTCACAGTATCATGCTCTAGCTACTAAAAAAAGTACAACAATAATAATAAGCAGAATTGTCAGACAATCCCAACCAAATAAAAGCATATTTTCATTTATATCCATTGAATTTCAACATTCTCCATGAATAATTGTCATTTAATTCATGGTCATTTTGTCTGTTTTGGATGATCTTGGGGCTCTTCAGTTATTTTGTTTTCCTTAAGGGGAAATCCAACTTATAAAATTATGGTATTAATAAAGATCACCTTTATGTGTCAGTTGAATGTACAAAGCGTTTTGGGAACATATTATTGTGCGTACAGCTAAATAGTGGAATTACCTGCTGGAGTCTGTGTTTCCTGATAGCTACAACTTTCTTCGGGTCTTTAAGTCTAGAGTGAATATGTTACTTCAAGGCAAGCGTGCACCATCGTCGGCCGCATCATCGCTTACCATTGGGTGAGATGTGGTCAAACGTGAGCCTATGAATATTAAAAAAAAAATGTTTTGGTGATGTGTGGCGTTCTGGCGCACGGCTCACCTCCTATCAGATGAGGTTAAGATAATTAATGAATAAGTTCGGTAAATTAGCAATTAGATGGAGATAGTAGTTTCAAATATTCCTATTTAAAATAGGTCTGTAATGATATTTTCAAGTTTTGTATATCTTAGTATGGACATAGAATGATGACATTCTTCGTCAACATAAAGCTTATTAATCATCGTCTTCAGAGACTTTTTGCTATGAAATGAAAAGAGGTTTTTTTTAATGATTTGAATTATTTCGAATTACTCATAGTGCTACCATGATAGACTTTATTTCATAGTAGAAAATCTGTTGTTATGGTAGCAACCCCCGACTCATTTCATTCAACTTTTCTAAGCTTTTCGCCCTTCGCGTTTGCTATTCGCCACTTTACCCGCTGCATTTTGTAATGCTCTCGTTATTATTGTTCGGTTCGCTGTATCAATAGAAAAATATATTTTCTCGTTGATTCACGTCGCGAGTGATGCATAGTGCCCGTTTGATTTTATCTCAGAAACAAAAATATACTTGTGTAAATCCAGTGTTTTCTAACATGTGATTACAAATGTAAATAATTAATTAAAATTATCGCACAAAATGGACGTGAAAGGTTGTAATCGTGGGTGTAATATGTGATTACTTTATTTGTCTTGTGTTTGTTAAGATTTGTGAGTGAAAAAGTGTTTCTTTTTGAAGGATTTTGAGGGTGTCTGGTCTGGTTAGCCTACTGGAGATTCAAGTAAGTTTGTGTGTTCAATGTTTACGTTCAACGGCTTGTTATAATCTTGTCGAAGCTTACATCTGTCTGCAATATGCCAAGTGACTCATTCGAGTCGCTCTCGTCCAGAAGAAACTTCAAGAAACTATTTTTTTTTTGTTTATTTATGTGGGAGGCAATTTTGTTGGCTTTCACGTTCAATTGCCGTCAATTAGCACGATTCAGTGGCCGCGAATGCATTTACATCGTTTTGTTTTACGGTTTATTTTTAACTGACATGATGTTAAGTCTTTGAACTGTGAAGATGGGTTTATTTCTGTTGGTATATTAATGTGATTATAGTAGTAAGTAAACCATTTCGTTTTCGTTACGCTATAATCTCAGTGAGAATCTAGCTCACAAAATGAATTATTATTAGGTACTTTTAACTTAAAAAACTTAACTTTTTTTTATTCCAACTTGCCCAAAAACTCCACTAATTTGTCAATCCTGAAACCTGCCCCTAACACACTCAACTGGCCATATATTTTGTTTCCTTCACTTTTAATAATAGGGATTAAATTTAGGCACATTTTGTTCACTAAGGGATGAAAGTTTCTGTTAATTTTTTGCCCATGAGAAGACTGCTGATCTTAATAAGTAGTTTTTTTTTTTTAATAATATTCTGCAACTATCACTCAACACTATCCAGTCCCAAACTAAACAGAGTTTGTGGTACGAGTACTAGACAAATACTTAATAAACAATTATATATTTCTAAATACAAATTATAGATAAATTACACATAAACACAGTTAACAAATGATCATGCTCATCACACAAACATTTGTCTTGGGTGGGAATCGAACCCACAACCTCCAGTATAGCAGTCAGAGCCATTCACCACTAGAACGACAGGTCAGTCAAAATCTCCAGTCATAAAAAACCCATCATCTTGCTATGCAAATTATAGAGTGAAGACTAGGTCAGCATGAAGCACTGACCTGTAAACAACTGCCGATATTGGCATATAAGTTGAACCAAAATGGTGATCAACCAACAGATTTTCATACGCATACCTATATCACAATTTGTATAAAATATTGTGACTGGTTGTGGTCCAACAGAGATCTTATCTTGGTTCCATAAGAAAATATTTAAAGATATACAAAGACATAATGATGTCCATCTTTATAACTACTTTACAACCAATTATTTTGGTTATTAAATACATAAATGTTACCAATTAGCCATGTATGTGTATGAATGTCATTAAAAAATCCTTTAAAATGTCAAAGATGCTGTATGATATTAAGTTACAGATCTGAAATGTGAGATACATGGTACTTGTTATTTTACTTTAATTAAATATCTTATAAAATTAAGCACACAAGAGTATTTAAGGGATTGTAGCATGTAATATTCTGTAGCCGAGCTTTTAAAAAAATACTTATAATTAAATGTCAATTTTTTCATCCATTTAACCTTTTGAATACCATAATTAGACACAATAGAAAGACAATAAGTGTTAGGACACCGGTGTCCTCTTGGGAATTATTGAATTAAACTACATGAGGTTGGTCCTTCTTTGCTGACTACCCTGAGAAGAAACACAACAGCATCGAAACAAACTCAGGGGCTTAAGCTTTACAGTCCACACTCTAAACATGTAATGATCAAATCATATGAGAACCATGCAGATTGGTGTCCGAGATAGTCTTTTGAGGAAAGATCCACACAGATTTCAGTGGGCCTGTCCAGTCAGTGCAAGCATTTGTCAGTATTTATGTAGCTCAACTCAGGGACTACTAAGGAGCTCAACAAAAAAAATAATTCAAAGAGATTTATTTCACATAGCTCAATTATCACTTATCACTTACAAAACGTCAGAAGCTAGTGCATGGTTCCTATTGGTGGTTTACTGTGGAGAAGAACCAACAACTATTAAGAAAGAAATATTTTGTTTGCTTTGAGAATCTTTCTAAAAACTGATTCAATCATCAATATATAATATGTACCTACTACGCACTAGATTAGGCGAGCCGTACAATCACTTTGCTTGACTTAAGTGTACTGCAGGCCATACTTCTCTTTACATTGATGACTTGATGACATTAGTGCAGTTTTGCAGTATTTATGCGCTGTGAGTTTTTAAAGTTTTGTTAAACGTCATAATGCCAATTTAGCGCTGCAGCGAACTTTTGTTATATATTATATTTCAGTATTATCACAAATTTCTATGAACGAGCTTGTCTATCACTTAGAATATAAGTCGATGGATTCAATTATGAAAATTCATCTTTGATGGTAAGCATCATTATCACTGAGTCTAAAATTTTAATTTTTATCTGGAAAAGCTGTACATTTCTTGCTGGATAGGTCTCAGACTCAGAGGTAAGGGAAGGTAAGTACCTTCCATCGACGCTAGCTAGTTAATATAAGTATATTAACTAGCTCCGACCTATTTTCCGATCTGTAATGTAAACATTGGTATGTTTTCATTGAATTCACTGATATACTATTCCTATTCATGCAACTGGTTTGTAAATTATGTTAAATACCTACTTGTTAAGCATAATTATAAACATTTACTTTACTAGTTTGTCTTTCTATAAATTCCTGATAGCTACAACATAGATAGGTTACTTATAACTAACACATCATCGCTTACCATCAGGTGCGGAAGAGGTTTTTTTTTTTTCGTTGAGTAAAAATCATCCAATGACAACTCCCGCCCTTGGGTGGTGTAGGAGATAGTGTCAGACTCTTACTGACTAAAAAACCCACCCGTTTCCTACGTTGCCTTTCATACCAGGGCCGAGCCTTACTATCAGAAGCGAACCCTTCGACCCTTATGCAGGGTCCCTACGGTTTGCTGACAACCCCTTGAGGCGCGCTGGAACACTGCGCGCCGTCGATGACTTGGGCTTGGTCCGGACGGTTACCAAACGATCGGACAGCGAGCTTCCCATTGCTCGCCCTCCGTAAGCCAGTGCTTTCGGTGGCCGGAAATCGGGAGCGGAATCCCGGCGGCGTCTGGGGCGTGAGCGCCGTTGCCTTATGCGGTCGGCCTCCTCCTTTGCTAGAATTACTGTTTCGCAGAAGGAGGCGACCACACCTGCCACTCCACCTCGCTCCTGACCATGGCCTGTGCCAAGGCCCGGCGCGAGTGATCGCCGCCGCCAATCGCCCCCACAAGGACACGGTGATGCTCTGCCCAAATGGGGCACACCTCGACCGTGTGCTCCACCGTGTCCTCCGGGCGGTCCACACAGTGGCGTCACCCGGGCGTCTCTTGCGCACGAAGGTAGTTACTGAACTTGCCGAACACCGAACATGGTGAGAACCTGCAGGTGAGGTAGAGATCAAGTGCGAGCCTATCAATAATAATAAGAATTGTCAGATATAACGTTTTTCATACCAAATGCAAAAGAAAGATTCTTTAATATTATTACAATATTATTTACATTTTTGTCTAACTATCACATTTCATGAGATACGGCCAGTACCTCTACCATGAGTTTTAAGCAATAGTATTTGTCGCTACTCGATATCGACGCCGACGCCGTAAATATTTTGTATGGCAAATTTTGGTTCTGCAAGTGACCGCTAGAGGCGCTGCAAAATTTGCCATCATGGTAGAGGTACTGGTCACAATAGGGTCCAGTTGTTACCCTTTTGGTGTGGAATTCTAAGAAGTTCTACCAAAGTTTTGTACTTAGTGACACAACTGGCCATTAATTTTTATTTGTAGATAGATAGTTATGCCATTATGTCCCACTGCTGGGCGAAGGCCTCTGTCTCCCCTTTTCACACACGTTTGTTCTCGACCATCGCCAGTCTCTCCGGTAATTATCCAGCTCATCTTTCCACCTTCCCCTTGGTCTGCCGCGATGTCCCAATAAGTGGCCCTTTTAGCCCACAGCTCATCTAACATGTGGCAGACATGTAGATAGATAGACAAGATTTAAAAATGTCTCTTCCATTTAAGTCCTCAACACGAACACATAAATATTCATATTTTAAAATATTTGCAAACTTTTTCTCATAATTCATCTCTGTCAGAATTGTTACGTAACTGTTAATTACTAAAACTAAGATTACATCTTTGTTAGAGAAAGTTTGTTACTAAACAAGCAAGATGATCTTTGTTTTATTTTATGACATTATGCCTGTATTTGCTAATGGCGTCGTTAGAGGTCAGGTTGATGTTGAGAGCAGTGGTGGCTCGTGGCCACTCGGTAACGGCCCCGATCAGCCAGGCGCAATTTAGTGTAATTAATTTCATCACTACTGCTCTGAAAACGGTGAAGGAAAACATCGTGAGGAAACCGGCATGTCTTCAGGACCAGAAAAGGACATTACATTTCACGGTCAAGTGCCTAAATGAATAGTTTGTTATCATTTTAAATACCTAATTAAACATGGAACAAGCAGTAAATGATGATTACTGGTAATTATGACTTTAGCATTGATAGGAATGTTAGTGTAATTGTTACATTATTACGCCCATTTGGACGTGACCTCCGACATGTTTAGAATAAATTTAACATTATGTCATTAATTACTTAACTATCAATCTGCCTGTCATCATAGGTCTCCCCTAAGTGTCGCCACAACGCACAGTTCTGTGCGTCTCGCATCCATCATATTCCCGTGACTCTCGCCGGGTGCGATGCCTTCGAACGCTGTGTCTTCCGGTAAGTGGTCGTCACTCCAGAACCTTTCGGCCCCAATGGCCATCTGTTCTGCGAGCAACGTGCCCTGCCCACTGCCAATTAAGTTCGGCGATTCTTCGGGTTATGCCGCCAACCTTGGTTCTTCTGCGGATATCTTAATTCCTGATTTGATCACAGCAAGGAAACTCCGAGCAAAACGCTTTCCATTGCTCTTTGTTTGACTTTGTCTTCTTATAGCCTTACCCCAATTAAATTGGGGTTGACTACCAGTCTTATCAGACGCAGTGATATTTTCACAACCCAGGGCGCGTTTCCTAACACGATACCGCCTTTTTCGGGGCGGGTTATTATCAAATAATTTCTTTAGATGATGATGTTTGGGCATGCCATCAATTCTCTCAATAAGCAGTTTTGTAAATACATACACAGTTAAATTTTAGTCGTTTTAATCCCACGGAGAGTCGATTCGGTACATGAAATACTATCGGTTTGTAAAGAAAAAATAAATAAATAAGGTACTTTTTTTCAAAAACTCGAAATAATATAAGTACGCTTATACGAAATTAATTTCTTTAAGTAAACAAGTCAATGACCTTGTAGGGAGTTGTCGGTCGTTGCGTACTAACTACCTACAGTTCATTGACCTCGATCAGCTGACGGTTACTTAAAGAAATCAATTTCGTACGTGCGTAAATTAATTCGAGTTTAAAAAAAAAGTGCTTTATTTTTCATTTTTATCTTTACAAATCGATAGGGTTTCATGTACCGAATCGACACTCCGCGGGATTAAAACGACCAAAATTGAACGGTGTATATCATAATGAGAGGGCCATATTAAATTCAGTTACACCCACTTATCCCCGATAGGATCTACTTACCCTGGTAAAGACCCAAGAGGATATTTAAGTACAAAGTTTCAAAGGTCAAGTGGCACTTTGACACCGATTAGTACCCAGCTTTTGTTATTACGTATTCTCTAGTGTATCTTACGGAGGCGTCCATTTATCTGATTGCCGGTTTGTTGGGGCTTAGTATACCCTGGGGATGCTGTGCCGTGAACACACCTACCCAGAAATTACGCAGGCTGTTCATAATTAACTTCCTTTTTGTTTATTATTGATAGACTCGCGTTTGACCACTATCTCAACTGATGGTAAGCGATGATGTGGCCGACGATGGAGCACGCTTGAGAGCTAGTTCCTACCTTACATTTGTAGTTTATAAACCGACTAATAGTAAAGAAATTGGTTAGTTAAGGGGATTACATCGCCCAAATCCAAAAAAAACACCTAGTGGTTGCGCGAATTTTGCTTTGTGGACTGTAGATTTAAAAAGCGATCTAAGGTTTGTTAACAATATGCAGGTACTGCGTCTAGCGTTTATTAATGGGATAAATGTATTAGAAGGACTGACCTTTAACCTCGAAAGTTCCACATGGCGCCGGCCGGCGAATCCCGAACTTCGTACTTTCAAGCACTGCCAGTTTCTTTATTGCACTACACTGCACTTATTGTTGAGTTTCGAATGGTTGGAACACGAAATAGCCAATTTTCTTGTAATTTCGAGCGGGCGTGTTAGCGGTGCGGTCACATTCACAATGCACAAAAACGTCAATGTCAAATCCTTTCTCTCGAGGTCGTGCGGGAAGCGGATACGGTAGGGATAGGATTGCTAGACCAAAAAAATAAATTACAAAAAACAAAGTCGCGGAACATAGCAAATTGGCGCAACCATTCCCCCCGGGTTTGAAGGGTTACCTTCAAAGAAAAGAAAAAAAACAAAAGCGAAACTAAACCCTATTACTAATCTAAACTATCAATACTAGGTAGCGAAACAACTTATAACTAACTATGCCACTACTACTGATTAGGCAGAGGGCAGAGGCGAATAACCGGACGCAGGTACGATCCAGTTGCGGTTTTAACTTTTACGACTCGCGTTATTCCGTTCGAACCCGGAAAAACTTCTTCCACTACACCAAGAGGCCAGTGCAGAGGAGGCGCACTCTCAGTCTTCAGTATCACCACAGTACCGACTGTGACTGGATCTGAAGGAGTGTTCCACTTTTGACGCGACTGCAGCGTATGCAGATAATCTGTCCTCCATCGCTTCCAAAAGGACTGAACTAAGCTATCTAGCAGAGCGTGACGCGGGTGGAGCTGCAGTTTGTCAGTCTCGACATCTAAAGCGGGCAAATATTTAAGAGGAGTCGTCGTCAAGAAGTGAGCCGGCGTCAACGCTAGTGGCTCCGATGGATCACTAGACAAAGTCCGACACAACGGACGCGTATTCATCAACGCCTCTACCTGAGCGAGTACAGTGCTCAACTCCTCGTACGAGAGAATCTGTTCGCCTATGACCCGAAACAGGTGCGACTTAAGGCTTTTAATATTCGCCTCCCAATTGCCACCAAAATGACTAGCTGCTGGCGTATTAAAACACCAATCAATGCGATTCTCAGCTAAGACATGGGCGAATTCACTTTGGTAGTACTTGGAGCGTAAGAATGTATGTAATTCCGAAATATTGCGTCGCGCTCCAACATAATTTGTGCCGTTGTCAGAGTATAAGCGCTTAACGGGACCACGGCGAGATAAAAATCGTTTAAATGCAGACATAAAACCCTGCGTACTCAAATCACTGGTTAACTCTATGTGAACCGCACGAGTTGTCATACAAACGAATAGGCAAATGTATGCCTTTGTGGAACGTATACCACGACCACGGGCAACAGTGACTTTAAACGGTCCAGCATAGTCCGTCCCAGTATGTATGAAAGGTTTCACCGTCTGTACAACACGACAAGAACGATGGTCGGCCATTTCCGGCGCGTTGAAACGCGGGCGGAGCTTAAAGCAGGGCACACATCTGTGCACTCTAGCGCGTATCAAATTGCGAGCGGAAAGTATCCAGTACTTCTGTCGAAGAATGGACATTAATAAATCGGGACCAGCGTGACAATTCACCTTATGGTGATAGTCCACCAACAAATCCAAAACGTGATCCCTGCGTGGTAGAACTACTGGATGCATTTGTTCAAACTCTAACTTAGCATTTCGCAGACGGCCACCGACACGAATGAGTCCGTCTTGCAAAAATGGTTTCAAATGTTGAAGTGCGGGACTACAAGGTTTATGTGATTCTAAACTACGAAATTCTTTTGAAAAATAAAATTTCTGCAACTCTCGAAGTACAACTGATTCAGCTCTATCCAAATCAGCTGCGATTATAGAACCACGCGATGGTAATAATCTCAAAAATCTTAGGACGTAAACTACACAGCGTAATAGTCTCGACCAAGACGAGACTCGATTAGACAACAACAAAACAACTGACTCTTCACGCGGAACTGATACTACAAGCGTATGTTTCTTCTCCTCGGGTGGTTCTGAAACAGTAGCGGGGTTAAACGGAGCATTTGGCCACTCGTTAGGAGTGGTATGCAGCCAGGGAGGGCCACAAAACCAAAGCGGATGATTTAAAATTTGCGCGGGAAGCAAACCACGTGAGAGACAGTCAGCTGGGTTTTCTGTTCCAGCGACATGGAACATATTTTCCGGTGACAATTCAGCTTGAATCTTAGCCACCCTATTTGCGACAAACGTGCCCCATCGATGGGGTGAAGAGTGGGCCCAACATAGGGCAACGGTTGAGTCTGAAAACGCTACAATTCTCTCTATATTAATGCGAGGACGACAAGTTTTGACTATAGATGTAATCAATTGAACCAACATAAGAATAGCGCAGAGTTCGAGACGAGCAAGAGAGACAACCTTACTAGGAGATACCTTTGATTTTGCGCTAATGAGGAAAACTGAAATGTTATCGCCATTTTGGACCTGAAAGTAAACCACTCCCCCGTAAGCCCTCTCACTGGCGTCTGCGAAACCTACCACATTAACAACAGTGTCTGGTACTATACCAACATGGCGAGGAATCTGTATCTGATCGAGCATTGGAAGCTCTTTCCTATAGCGAGCCCACAACTTGGCAACACTTTCAGGAGCGGTGTCGTCCCAATCACAGTTGGAAAGCCAAAGCTCTTTTATAAGCAGCTTTGCATATAAAACGACAGGAGCTACAAAACCCATTATATCCCATATCCGAGCTACACATGCTAGGATAACGCGTTTGGTACAAGTTGGCGGAGTCGAGCTAATTTTAAGACTGAACATATCAGTTGCGGGTGACCAACTTAAACCAAGGATCTTATGCGAATCACTATCATCGAATTCCTTTACCGAAGTCAACCGGTGTGACGGTGGAATCGACTCTAATGTAGCTTGCGAGTTGCTTGTCCATTTCACCAGATCAAATTGACCGGACTTCATGAGGCTGATTACTTGAGCAGCGGTCTCTATAGCCTCTGCTTCACTAGGTACACTGTACACAAAATCGTCCATGTACAATCCGGTTTCAATAGTGGCCCTTGCTTTCGGGTATGTATCACCCTCGTCAGCGGCCAACTGCTTGATAGTGCGAAGAGCGTGAAAGGGACTAGACTTAAGCCCAAAACAAACACGATTGAATTCGTAAACCTTCAAAGGTTCCTGCGGAGAAAATCTATACAAGAAGCGTTGGAATCTACGGTCACATTCTCTGATTCCAATACTAAGAAACATTTGCCGAACATCGGCAGAGAGCGCAATAGCAAACAAGCGAAAATTTACTATTATTTCAAATAAGTTACCCTGGAGGTTCTGACCACAATACAAGATATCGTTAAGCGATATGCCAGTACTAGTCTTAGCGCTACCATCCATAACCACACGCAGTTTAGTTGTAAGTTTGTCTTCTCTAACAACTCCATGGTGCGGGATGATGTAAAACGGGTAATCACGTGTCTCCTCAGTCTCGGCAGGCGCTGATGAGATATAACCTTTATCTAAATATTCGATCAGCACATCATCATAGGCTTGCTTCAACTTAGGAGACGCCTGCATCTTACGTTCCAAGCATAGAAAGCGTTTTTCTGCGGAGGCACGGGAGCCACCGAGCGAAAAAATATCACCCTTGAAAGGGAGCGCGACAACATAACGACCATCTTTATCACGAGTAGTCGTGCGGGTATAAATCTCCTCAGTGACCTGATCCTCAGGGCTGAGAATAGGTGGGACATTGACCTCTTCAATCTCCCAGAACTTGCGGATGGTAGACTCAAGCGGCGGCTCGACGGTGCAACAGTGCGACACAGTCGAGTAACTATTTAAATAAGCGGGTGCGGAGCCAACTATAACAAACCCGAGAACTGTTTCCAGTGCGTGCGGAGCGGGGTACATCGGAAGACCTTGAATTTTACGTGATAACTGGAGATGCGGGAGAATCGAAGCACCGATCAATAGATCGATATCTCCAGGGAAAGCGTAATTTCCGTCGGCTAACTGCAAGTTCTTAAACTCCGTCAGCATGGACGTGTCAACCGGTACCGTGGGCAACCGTTCCGTAATCTTATCTGCGACTAGCGAATCCATTTCAAACGAAATATTACGATTAAAACGTGAACTAAATATTATTTTAATGGAACCGTGAATGGTTGCCTTTAAACCTCCAAAACCTTTCACTTCTGAGCGGGATGACCAATTATTAAAACTAAAATCAAGGCGTTGACAACAATCCCGAGTAATAAAATTACTCTGGGAAGCGCCATCTAGTAGCGCTCGAACGGTGTGCGGTTTGCCAAAGGCATCTACAATGACAACTTGCGCGGTCGCAAGTAAAACGGTAGTGACTTGAGTACCAGCGGCGGAAATCGAACACAATGTTACGTCGTTTGCACTTGCAGCAGGCCGCGCGTCACAAGCGTCGCGCGTCTGCGCAGGCTGCTGCTGCGATGGCAGCTTACTACTCTCAAAATGTAAGAAGGTATGATGTCTAGCTAGACATTTACGACAGCTACCACCACTGTTACATGACGTAACCAGATGTTTGTCACTTAGACAATTAAAACACAAATTATTAGTGCGGACAAACTTGTAACGATCACTAGGCGATAATCTCTGAAATTCCGAACACTTGTACAGCTGTGTATGGCTACCCTTACACAGAGAACAGTCAGGTGTTGAGGCGGTATTAACTAGCGTATGTGCAGTCTTGACTGACTTCGATGACGCGTCTATACGGCGATCGGAACCTGTCCTATTCGTGACTTCATGACGCGCCGACGTGCGCTGCAATACCTTAATATGATCGCGAATAAAAGATTCTAAATCTTCGAACTTAGGTATTTCTTTGCCGCGCTGAGTCGTTTCAAACAGACGAACAGTTTCAGGATCTAATTTATTTAAACCGATATACAAAAACAAAAAGTCACAGAGGTCATTGACCTTTAGGTTCTTTACTGCACGAACAGATGATGCGAAAATATTTAAAAACTTCTCTAAATTATGATCGTTACAAACGGAAAAACTTTTCAAATCGAATAATTGATCTAAATATGCGGTGGCTACTAATCGCTTATCTTCGTATTTTGTTTTTAAAGTGTTCAAAACTAAATTGTAATTTTCAGCGCTAAACGTAATTCCAGCACAGACAGCCTTTGCCTTACCGGTCAATTTTTCTACGAGATAATGCAATCTCTCGTGATCTGTCAGCGATGTGTTCCTATGTATTATATTTTCGAAACTATCTATAAATAAATTCCAATTTCGAATGTCACCATCAAATTCAGGTATTTGAATTGGCGGCAATCGTGGGCGTTCGCGAGGAGGGTTGGATAAACCACTCGCGGGGGGGGGAGTCTCTAAACTCCTAGCAATACGTTTGATACGACAATACAAGTCATCAAAGGACGACAATGCCTGATAACTCACACAGTAATCAGGATTTAATTCCAACTCTAAAATGTTTATATTATTAATTGTAGATTCAAAATCCGCGCGCAAACTATCTAAAGTTTCCAACGAACACAAGAAAGCATCTCTAATCGCCAGATCCGAGGTTTGCGAAGATTTATCACAAATCGATTGAACACGTGAAAACTGTGAGTCCCTTTTAGCGTATAAAAGCTTTAACTGAACCTTTAAATCAGTACTAACCTTGGTTCCCTTAAGAGACATCTTGTTTTGATATATTCACACTATACACTCAAACAAACACTTAACGAATTATTAAGTAAGCGATAATTAACAGATAACAATATGGTAATATTGTAAACAACAAAGTGAACGGCGAACGAACGGAACAACCTGAATCAATGAGTGAATATTACCCAATTTCTCGATTAAATATATGCGTATATAATCTATGGTTTATCCGTTTCCTACAAATGTTCACTCAACAATGAACGGGTATTTTTGAAATGCGTCTACCTACATGCAATTTGTAGGATGGTCGAATGAATTTTGTCAAGAAAAAGAATGCGATCGATTTATATCTACGCTGATATTTACGTAGCTAACTATAATTATGCGGTGCGGTTGACGGCGTAGGTACCGTAATTATCAATGACTCTTTAACTATACGAGCGAAATAACGTATAGTTGCCTAAATGCCTAGATGCGGGTTTTCTACTATTATATCTAGGTAAACAGGCGCGTTGCGTTTATTCCCTATGGAACAAATACTATATTGCGAAATTACAAGAAAATGATTCACGATCCTGCTCGTATGGACCAAAAGTAATGGTTGCGCGAATTTTGCTTTGTGGACTGTAGATTTAAAAAGCGATCTAAGGTTTGTTAACAATATGCAGGTACTGCGTCTAGCGTTTATTAATGGGATAAATGTATTAGAAGGACTGACCTTTAACCTCGAAAGTTCCACATGGCGCCGGCCGGCGAATCCCGAACTTCGTACTTTCAAGCACTGCCAGTTTCTTTATTGCACTACACTGCACTTATTGTTGAGTTTCGAATGGTTGGAACACGAAATAGCCAATTTTCTTGTAATTTCGAGCGGGCGTGTTAGCGGTGCGGTCACATTCACAATGCACAAAAACGTCAATGTCAAATCCTTTCTCTCGAGGTCGTGCGGGAAGCGGATACGGTAGGGATAGGATTGCTAGACCAAAAAAATAAATTACAAAAAACAAAGTCGCGGAACATAGCAAATTGGCGCAACCACCTAGGTTGATTGAAGTTTATAGATTATTCCTTATGTACGATTACCACATAAAAAATGAAGGAGATACTTAAGGACATTACCAATAAAGTGTATTGATTACGTTTCTCAAAAAAATACCCTAACTCTAGAAAAAAAAATCTGGTAAAAAGGCCTTTTTTGAACATTAATTCCATATTTTCTCGAAAACGGCTCTATCTATATTTATACATTGAATTTATACCAAAATAAATGTACGATAAATTGAATAACTTGTATTGATTTTTTTTCTAATTTCATTGATCGATAAGTAATCAAGAAAAAACTCGAATCAGTACTAACACCCCGCGCGCAGCACCCCCTGCAATGCCTGTGTAGAGGTCAAATCTTCTCTACTAGTGTAGAGGTAAATTCTTTAAGGTCATTGGGCAATGTAATACCCTTAAAACAAAGATTTCTTAGGCATTTTTTACCAGTCAACTGAGGGAGGAGGAGTGGTGAGCGGATTGATAGAGATAACATGACCAGGACGTAATTTTTTATTTCTAGAAAACAATGGCATAAAAACATATATAATATTACTTGCATAAGTATTATTATGGCATTACCTGTAAGGTAAGTATTATAAAAGGCAAAGTCCTGACTCACTCAGGATATCCTCCAAACACTCTCGCGTTTATTCCGCCAGGGTCGCACATCGACGACCATACACACAATCTCGTCGGCTCTTCTGTAACCTATGGGGATTGAAGAGCTAAACGAGATGGCGTACCCAGTCGCTAACACACGACCCTGGCGAATAGGACACGATAAAACTCGTCGGTACAATCCGACGCAAGCGGTTAAAGTCAACCGAGAAATACCAAATAACAGCTGTAATAATACCTCCTCTCGTGGAGGCTTTATTATACACCCTTTTATGTCAAGGAGGCCGTCACCTCACCGACACTCGGCATCGGCTGTCGGAAATATCTGATAGTTTCTAAGAGCATACGTTCGGTTCCGAACGTCGCGTCAAGGTCTGTAAGGCCCGGTACCCACTAAAACGGAGAGGAGAGGAGACGAGAGGAAATGTAATGCGAAGCTGGCAGGTTATTTTCACCAAAGCCGAGAGCAGATGTGAGCTTTGTGTTGCAGAAATGTGAGCTGTGAGAGAAGAAGGGGGAGCGGGGAGAAGGCGGCGAGGCGCGAGTGCGTGCCTCCGCCCGGCCACCCGACTAGACACTTATCCACTCTGCCGCACTGCTTGCTCGCTCGCCGCACTGCTTGCTCGCTCGCCGCACAAATTTCTATAGAAAAATGAGACATCTCTCCTCTCCGCTTGATCCATTTCCACCAAAGCTAAGCGGAGAAGAGATGTGGAAATAACGAAATCCGATTTCGTTTTTTTTTTGGTTTATTGAAACACATATCCTCTCGTCTCCTCTCCTCTCCGCTTGGGTTGATACCGGGCCTAATGTTCGAGTGATACATAATGTAGACCTAACTTTACGTGTACTTTTTTTGATTTTTTTTTTTAGGGAACTTACGAGTATTAAATGAGTGTTTGAAAACCTATTTGCAAAATAACATAAATATCATATCATATCCTCGTAGGCTTCGACTTTGCTGGGCCCCTACGGTTTTACTGAAATCTCTTTGACCAAATTTTAAAAACTCCGGTTCCGATATAACCAATTCTATTCCTTCACTAGTTCTTTCAGCGAAGAACTAAACTAAAAGCCGTCATCACAGAAGAGACGAAAGTGCATTGGGGCCGTTCAAGTATTACGTAAACAGATTTTGTCAAAAAATTAACCCCCTCTCCTCTCGTCAGCAAAAGTAAGAAAAGCTCAGTTTTCCCCCCCATGCTTACGTAAACATTGGTACCTACATGCATTTTTGAATGTACTATTGTTTCGTTATTTAATGAGCAAAAGAAACAAGTCTAAAAATAAGGAATAAGCTTGAAACAGAGAAACTAAAAAAACAACAACTTTTATTTCGATATGTTACGTAATCAAATTATTATCAATCATCTCATCAGCCCATGACACACGAATAGGTACATGACTAAGTGTTCGATTACGGAGACGCGGCGCGTCGGGGCGGGCCGTCGTACATTGCCATTTATGTTTGTGTTTGCGCAAGCGATGACGCGGCCTGCTGCTGCAATGTACGACGGACCGCCGCGACGCGCCGCGTCTCCGTAAACACGGCCTTAGTTATCGATGACATCTATGCTCACTTATGCTCACTTTCGTGTAATTACGAAAAATCGACATCGGTCTCTTAAAAAATCTAAAAAATATATATAGGTACTGCTGACGTAATTACCATCCAGAGATCCATCCCCCATTTCATTAAAAATAATCAAAGCAAAGCCCCCCACCCCCCTGTAGTGCTTACGTAATACTTGAATGGCCCCAGTCAGATGGAGTCAAGAGACTCAAGAGTTTCTGCTTTTCCTCCGAACAGTCTTAAAGGATGCTCCACAAAGCCCCCACTATAAGATGTTTACATGCAGCATTCGTTATCACTTCCTAGTACAAAGAATCGGTGGCAATGACCCCTTATCACGCGTCGCCGTGACTTTCGGCTATCAGTTGCGGTATCGTAAATATTGCGGGCGATTACCTTGAAGATGTTTTTTGAATATTTGGTTATATATTTAGAACATTATGCTAGTTATCATCATCACCACTGCTGGGACACAGGCCTCTCTAAGAGAGGGAATGGGCCGTAATCCACCACGCGGGCCCAGTGCGGGTTGGTGGATGTCACATGTCTTCGAATTTTTGGTCCTAGGACATGCCGGTTTCCTCACGATGTTTTCCTTCACCGTTTTGAGAGCAGTGACTGAAATAAATTACTCAAAGTAATGCGCCTGGCCGGGCTTGAACCCGCGACCTACTGATCGTAAGTCGGGGCCGTTACTACTCGACCACCACTGCTCTCAGTCGGGGCCTTATGCTAAATTATAGTACGCGGCAAATAAGTTGAACCATTTTCTATGGTTTCACGCAGCCCCTCACTTCGATTGAGACCCGAAACTAAGGTAAGGGGAGACCGACTCCGCGACCGCAATCAAATGCTACTAACCTATTCATTCAATGTTGTAGAATCTGTCGATGGAGCTCGTTGTACTGTCTTTAATATTATATTATATATATACTATTATTCCACAACTACCACACAACGTCGTCTAGTCCCAAGCTAAGCAGAGCTTGTGTTATGGGTACTAGACAACTGATAAACATACTTTATATATTTCTAAATACATACATATTATAGATAAATTGCACTCACACACAGAACAAATGATCGTGCTCATCACACAAACATTTGTCCTGGGTGGGAATCGAACCCACGATTTCCGGTATAGCAGTCAGGGCCACTAACTACTAGACCAAAAGGCGAGTCAAAATTATATTAATGAAAATATATATATATATAATGAAACGCCAAGTTATAATATTGTCCTTTCAATGTTCGTCTCTATAGTAGTGTATTTGTGCATTGAAGGTATTTCGCAGCCATATTTTCTTGGTCTGAGATCGCAGGATGATTCTGAACAATTCAATTACATTTTTACTGATTTCACCAGAAAAAGAAGCCGAACCAGTTCTCGATAATGGCAATGTCATATTGTACTTACCACTTATTGTCAAATACCTAATTCCATTTCATTCAAGCTTCCTAGCAACTGTGCTGATTGACTACTATGTGCGGCATATACGTATATGTATAAGTTGAACCAAAATGGCGATTGACCTTCAATGCGCAGTAACAGATTTTCAGGTGTCAATCGAGGTGGGGGGCTGCGCGTAACCATAGCAACAACGACTATTTTAGTTCAACTTTTTGGCCGCGTATTATACTCCGGATAGCTAGTGCTGCTTCCACCACATCAGAATAAAAATAAATTCAGTTTTAATAGCAAGAGAACTCGCAGACAGATCGCCGGCGACACTTCCGTTTATAAATGTGTTTTAAAAATAAACAGCTAAAAATATGCGGTCAATTTATCTCAGTGTAAACATCTAATTTACAACCGAATATGGTACGTAGTCTCTTTTAGCAGTGAACAGTGAGGTTCTGTATTTTGCTTTTACTGCAGCACGTCTCGAAGAAAAAAGTATTTTTTTATTATTATTATTGATAGGTTCGCGCTTGACCACTATCTCACCTGTTGGAAAGCGACGATGCGGTTGACGATGGATCGCGCTTACCTAGAAGAAACCTATTCACTCTTGACTTAAAGATTCCCGGGTTGTAGCCATCAGGAAACACAGACTCCGGCAGGGAATTCCACTCGTACGCATAATGAAAGTGTTTCCAAAACGCTTTGTGTGTATAGGTGGGATGTCCACCATGTACCGGTGGTGCAACGTCGTCTGGTAGTCCGATGATGGAACGGGCGGCGGAATTAGGCCATGCAATTCCGACGCACACTCCCCGAAATGTAATCGGTAGAAAACCGACAGGCTAGCTACACGGCGTCGATGTGAAGTTGACTATTCAAAAACAGATCTGGACTTTTTTTATCGGGCTGGAATTTCGTCACGGATGTCTTCAGTCCTGGGGTGGATATAGGCGTCTGTCAGACTCTTATTGATTAAAACCACCCCGCTGTTCCCTCGTACTCGTATCGGAAGTGCGGGTGCAGTGTCGACTTCCGCTTTCTCGGACTAGAGACAGGATCCTCGTAGGTCTCATCCTGTATTGGAGAGTGGATCTCTTAAATGTCTAGGGAGTCGCGCGTGGGGAACTACGCGTCACCTTCTCAAGTCCAGATTAATGGGACGGATGTCCCCTAATCTGTCGATCTTACCCCGACTTCTATAGAAGCCTTGCACATTTCATCGAGATACTAAATGATGTCAATTTTTCTTAAAAAAAAAAAAAACACGTTTTTCCTGGAACAAATATTGTGAAATATTCGAGTAAACCACAGTATTACCGAATGCCAACAGAGTTTTCTGGTGTTATCTCTCTTTTTTTCGCATTGCCTCTCTATCAAACATCGCGTTGGGTTGCTTTAGATAAAGCAACAAGCTTTTAAACCATGCTCGACGTTTACGATATGCAAGTGTGGAAGGGCCAACCTTCAACATGGCATTTTCGCTACCCCCCCTCGATTCAGTGTTTTAGAAGGGGTAGTCAGGAGCCCCTGCTATCCGGCTTACCGATGTGGAAACAGCACGTGCGACCTTTTGATCTGCCCACCCTAGCTCGGCTATTAATACCCGTATCGCATTACCTAGTGTTTTTTCCCTATGACATTTTTATGTTTTAGGGGGTTAATTTGGTTTGTCAGGGTTTTTCCCAGAATGCTACAATGACACATGATGGTTCGATATTAATTGCACACGTTCTAGTTCATACATACACTCGATGTATACGTATAAAGTGTTGTAGTTTATCCGTACCTTAACGTAGTATAAACAAAGTCTGTTTATTATCCGTTAATTCTTAAGGGCATTAATACTCGTATATTAACGGATTTCGAGCGTTCTCAGAGCGGAGCGGTTGCACAACGTATACATTACGGGCGCGCAACGAATACGCCGCGTATGAGCAGCGAATTTGTTGCGGACGCGCAACGAGTTTAAAATTCGTTGATGCTTTCGTTCTCACCTCGGTCTCGTCTTTGAAGTAACAAAGCCAACAGCAGCGTCTCCTCGTCGGAATCTATTTTGTTACTGAGTGTATTGTACGTCGTTAACTTGCTACAAAGACGCGACGAAAACGTTGCAGCTGCGGCGTGTTCGCGACGCATTCGCTGCGCGCCCGCGCCGCCTTGCAGCCGCTCGCAAACCGCTAGTGTGATAAGGCTCTTAGAGGTGTTTGTACTAATCGATAGTCAGTTATTCTCTTTCTACTCCATCCACACTGTTGCTTTAGTCTTCCCGTGATAGTCTTTATATTTTTCAATACACTTGCTCAGAAAGTGGCTCTTATTGCACTACACTTAGGTATTAAGGGCACCTGTTACCAAACTGTGACATTTTGATTACCATTACGCACTAGTGCTGTAATGTAGCTTTTTGTTCAACCTCTTTTTTTGCGATCCAAATTTTGAAAAAAAAAAAAAAAATTGTTATCTATGGCCGTCATTTAAAGATGCGCGCGGTTTTTGGCGTGATTTTTTTTTGAGTGAAGTTCATGGGCTGTAATTAAATACTACTAAAACATTATAAAATGTTACATCCATATTCTATTGTCATTACGAATGACATTAACGTAAAAACTTTTCACACAAGAAAACAAACGACGACTAGGCAATATAATCAAAATACCATATAGCCATAGCCTACCGCGTGTTTATGAAAACAGATTTATTACCGCCATGTTATGAAAATATTTACTAGTTTTACAATTGTAATATTAGTTAGCTAAATTATTTTTCTTCACAAGTGTATTGAAAAACGTCATAGGATACACGTGAGTAATCAGTGGTTACCGTTCTTGGCTCTCTTAAGACCCTAGCCAAGGCTCGGGTCTTAATACCGCCTCGACGGTAACCACCTACATTACACACTTATATCATTTTATTGTATTTTAATGTACTATTAAAATTTTGACATAGTTTTCTTTGATATCCAGCGTTGCCATGATAATCGATTCTTACAAAACTTGTCAGTCACTGATGCTACGAAATTAACCGACTTGTCCTCATATCCGCTTACAGGTACTCATTTTTCATTCTCGCCAACCGCGTAACATTCCTCTTAGCATTCTCAATATCAGTTGGAAGCAATTGACGTTCATTTATCCCATCTACATACATGTAAAGGCAGGAGATAAGGGATGTCTAACATTAGTATGCAAGCCGGTGTCTGCTTCATATTATGATCTTGATTACCATTTCTACTCATGTGCTATGGGTACTTATGTTTAGGTTTTCGGCTCTTGTTTCTCACTCGCCATACATGACTGGGCTAGTCTGGGTTGGTCTAGTGGTTAGTGGCCCTGACTGCTATGCCGGAGGTCGTGGGTTCGATTCCCACCCAGAACAAATGTTTGTGTGATAAGCACGATCATTTGTTCTGTGTCTGGGTGTAATGTATCTAAAATGTGTATGTATTTAGAAATATATATAAATATGTTTATCAGTTGTCTAGTACCCATAACACAAGCTCTGCTTAGCTTGGGACTAGACGACGTAGTGTGATAGTGTGTGTGATATTATACTATTATTATTATATTATGAAACTTAACATTGCTTATATACCATTGATATATTATAAGGGAAGATAACGTTAAGCGCTAACATCGCAATCAGAAAACCTGGACTCGAAACTCACATATGATCAGTGTCATCACAGACGAAAACCTACAGTCACTGGTAGACAAGGATAGAGATAAGAGCCGGCGCTGTCGTGCGAGCAAAATCGCGCGGACGGGCCTGATTTCAGCGATCCACGTGTTAGAAGCGAGTCACCTATCTTCCGTTGTTTTGATTTAATCTAAGCACACTGATTACGTACCTGTTGCTGAACTATGACGTTTTAAAAATTATCATAATTTCGGTGAGAAAAGGAGCTCCTCCTCTACGCTTGCTGGTGATCACCGGGTGGTTTTAATGATGTAAAAATTCCACTCTCCCCGGACTTGCTTGGGAAGAGCACCGCCGTGTCCTCGTGCGGGCGATCGGCGACGGCCATTTCTTGTGCTGGGCCTGAGTACAGGCCATGCTCCGGAGCGAGGAGGAGTGGCAGGCGGTCGCCTCCTTCTGCGAAGCAGTAATGCTAGCAAAGGAGGAGGCTGACCGCATCAATCATCGGCGCAGACGCCGCCGCGGCCGCCGAGATTCCGTTCCCGATTTCCGGCCACCGTAGGTGCGGGCTTACGGACGGCGAGCAATGGGTAGCTCGCTCTCCGTCCGTCCGGTAACAGACCGATCCGAGCCCAAGTCGTTTACGGCGCGTACTGTTCCCGCGCGCCTCAATGAGTTGTCAACAAACTGAAGGAGGGCGCCCAGTAGGGCCGAAGCCTACTGGGACCAAGGGTTAGGTGAAAATGAACCCCGGGGCCCTGGATCGAAGGCAATGAATCGAACAGGGTAGGTTTTTAGTTAGTAAGAGTCTGACACCATCTCCCGCCGCACCCAAGGGGATTTGCCGTTTGATGATTTTACCTACCATAAAAAAAAAACCCACTACACTAGTATGTTTATATTTTCGGAAAAATAAACGTTGCCTGTAGGGTACAGGTTATAAGAAAAACATTGTGGCTCGTGTTATGATAGGTCCTCGTGTTTCACGAGTTATAAATCAAAACATAGATTGTAGGTAGTATCTGTCGCTATGACGGTAATTAATATTAAAGACAGTAGGTGAGTGTAATATTAGCATAAGCATAGCTGATCAGCCTTTTAATGTTTCTACTACTGGGACTCAGGCCTCCATATAGGTATTGGTATCTTCCACACACAAACATACTAGTGAACCAGCTTATCAAAAATTATCAAGAATTTATCGAAAGAGGTAATTTTTATTACAACTTGTAGTATACTTAAGCCAAACCCGAAACAGATGTCTAGTATTTTTATGTAAGGAATCTACATATGTACAAAATTTTATAACTGTATCATGAAAAATTACAAAGTTATAAGCTTGTTATGTTATCTGGCGGTTCACACAAACACATAGTCGCCGGGCCATTCGGGCGAATGAGGGGTTGTTATGCTGCCGCACCTAGCTGTATCCTGGCGCCTAATGCCCGCTATGACCTGCCGTGACCTGTGTTGTACTTAGTGTCGGTGGTGTCCAACTTGTGACCTTCTTTTTATTTGAATATTTTTATTGTTTAAAAAATAAAACATGGTGTAAAAATGATTGGCATCAATCCTGGATAAACTATATTCAGGTTTCGCATTATATACTAAAAATAATGTTGTATATAATACTTATGTCGTAAAATAAATCTAGATCTTTTAGGATACAATGCCGATTCAGAACTTCTACTAACTACTTTCAGTATGAGCGTGTGTTATGGTTACATGTTACATTCATGGCACGATGTAATGATATCAGCACATAACTTCACCTCTGTTCGATCAATTATTACAATTTGTGTAGAGTTGTAATTAACTAATTAATGCTTGATTTGACGTAGATTTTATAATAAAACAATTCGCATCATTGGAATGAACGTGACCTAACTGAGATATTGCAAATTGTGGCAAATCTTACTTTACTATCACTACATAGTATAAAACAAAGTCGCTTCCCGCTGTTTGTCCCTATGTATGGTTACATTTTTATAATGTTTTTTTTTTTTTTTTTTTAATTGGTAGAGTGATTTAAGAGGAGGTTTATATGTATAATACATGCATAATTTAATATCACCATTGCACCCGTGCGAAGCTGGGGCGGGTCGCTAGTTATTATTACGCGAAAGTTGGATGTATGGATGATGTTTGTTACTCTTTCACGCAAAAACTACGTAATGGATTTCGATGAAACTTGGTATATAGGTAGACCATGTCCTGGAATAGCACGCAAGATATTTTTTTATCCGGAAATATATTCCCTTGGGTAAATTTTCTACTATTCCAAGGGTAAAACCGCTGGCAGCAGCAATAAATCTTCAAAATCTATTTAGTGGAGCAATCGTTATATATTGTTTGATATAAACTAGTACACGACACGATCCCACCTGATGGTAAGCAGTGATGCAATCGTTAATGGTGAGGCTCACTAGTTTATTACAAGCCTATTCACTCTAGCCTTGAAGACACTCAAATTGTAGGCGGATGGGAAGACCGCAGCAGGCTTGCTCCAGTCCTTCGATGTACGCGGTATAAACGACGAGGCGAAACGCTTAGTCCGGACAGTAGAGGTTTCAACAACGTAAGGGTGCATACTCGCCGTACGTAAGGTTGGGAATAAATTTAAATGATTTAATGTGGGATCTTTTTCGCAACAGCTTTTTGGAATAGGCTTTTTAAAAACATACAAACGCTAGATCAGAATCGTTCTTACAATACGTAATATTCTAGTCAACTTCCGTTCGTCGATGTCAGAAATGTTTTCAATAACCCTGGAAAAACACAAAAAGGGATTTTGACAGCGGTGGGATTCGAACCCACGCCCTTTCGGACTGGTGCCTAAAACCAGCGCCTTAGACCGCTCGGCCACGCTGCCTTACTTAAAGCCGTCTGAAATAAACCTTCGCTTATGAAAACTGAAAACACGATAAAATATATGTCTCCATTATTTTTTTTTTTGCATTATATGTTGACAATACCTATTAACCCTATAAAGTATTGAAAGGAAGAAAAAGAAAAACACTTAATTTTTGTTTTTGTTACTGTAGATTGTCTTTTACACATGACCTTGATTTTTTGCTAAATAATATTGTCATATGACACCATGTACGTATTATTTATCTATGGGGTTAACGAACTGCATGCATTGTAGGTCAACGTTGGTCGTCACCAAGGCCATTGGCTCTTGTGAATAGATGTATTGCTTAATAGGAATAATCAATTGATTTGTTAACTGCTGAAAATCAGTTAGATCACTACATAGTATAAAACAAAGTCGCTTCCCGCTGTCTGTCCCTATGTATGCTTAGATCTTTAAAACTACTCAACGAACAATGGGTAGCTCGCTGTCCGACCGTCCGGTTACCGTCCGAACCGTGTCCAAGTCGTCAACGGCGCTTATTGTTCCACGCGCGCCCGGCCCTGGTATGAAACGTAAAGGAGGAACAGGAGTGGGTATTTAGTCAGTAAAAGTTTGAGACTATCTCCCGCGCTCTACCCAAGAGCGGGTTTTTTAGTTTATTAAATTACCGTTTTTTTATTTTTATTTTATTACGATATCACTTTCACAGTAATTTAAGAATCTAACGACACCTCGCAAACTAAAATCCTTCGAGCCGTTCAGGCCGCACAGCGTGCCAAAATTTTGAATTTGGCGCCAAAAATCCGCCATTTTCTTTTATTTTATTTTAAGTAATATGTACCTAGTGTCACTCTCGCAGTAAATACGAATCTAACGACACCTCTCAAGCTAAAATCCATCGAGGGGTTCAGGCTGCAGAGCGTGCCAAACAATTATACAAGTATAATTATATTACTCTCGAAAAATATAACCCTCCTTCTGGCGCAGTCGGGTAAAAAAGCTAAGTAGTTGGGAAAAGGCTCACGCCATCACGGTGTTATTCTTTTTCTTTGACCACAGTACCGGACTTCAGATGAGCTTCTTGAAGGCCTCTTTGGACCCTCGCTAGCTAAGTGGAGAATGGTCTTCAACGCATGCTTCGCCGTAGGCATTTCTAGGGCAAGCTTCACCATAATATAATTATGATGGTCTAAGTGTCTTTCCACTGCTCTCAAAACGGTGAAGGAAAACATCGTGAGGAAACCGGCATGTCCTAGAACCAAAAATTCGAAGACATGTGACATCCACCAACCCGCACTGGGCCCGCGTGGTGGATTACGGCCCATTCCCTCTCTTAGAGAGGAGGCCTGTGTCCCAGCAGTGGGAACACTAAAAGGCTGATGATGATGAAGCGTCTTTGCACGTGACAATACCACCGTAAACGCTTCTCTTTGACTTTATCGACTATTGGGGCTGCTTTAAAATTACTTATATCACTGATAAAGACTAAATTCTGTCATAATAAGTATAATTTAAGGTCACAGCTCATTAGAACCACCCGGGGCTCACATAATTGGCTCACGTTTGACCACCATCTCACCTGATGGTAAACGATGATGTGACCGACGATGGAGCAGGGTTGGGGTTGCCTCGAAGTAACCTATACACTCATATTTATTTATTTAAACTTCATTTACAGTAGTGGTACATAGGCAGACTTAATGCAACAAGACATTCTCTACCAGTCAACCTTTTGGTTATGAAAGACAACACTGTGGTAGGTGCGCACAATAAATAAATAACAATAATAAATACTGAAAACAAAACAAATATTATAAACAAATAAATACTGAGATAAATATCATATCATTATAATTAAGAGAACTTAAAATATGACAATTAGGACGAAGACTGAACTAAAGTTGACACGACTTCAAATAGTAGTTCCGAATTTTGCGCTTGAAGGAAAATTTACCTTCAAATTTACTCTTGACTTAAAAACTCCTAGGTGCTCCTAGGTAAAGCTATCAGGAAACGCGTCGGCAGGATATTTCACTCCTTAGCTGTATGCACAATAAATGTGTTCCTAAAACGCTTTGTACGTATGGGAGGGATGGGATGTCCGCCATGTATCGGTGGTGCAACGCCGTACATCTAGTTTTTTTGCTACATCCATTGATTTACAAAAAAACACATCAAAATAAATTTACCTACAGTACAGTCAACAAAATAAATTTACGTTGGGTTTTTATCATTTCATAAATTCTACTTAAGCGAGGGGGCCTAAAATGACGAATTTATAATCGAATCGCAATTTTCCCGACGCTAAGTAATTGTTCATGACGCGGAAATATTAAATTTTAATGCTATAACTCATATCGAGAGGGTGCCCAGACAGGGAGGTCGGAATACTGGAAGGGGTTAGGAAAATATAAAGTCTTCACTTAAGGTAGCAACATTGCTAACAAAGCGTCAATCTAAAAAATGTAGTAGCATTTTGAACCTTTTAACTAGAACGTGCTATCAGTTCAATCGAGATAACAAAAGTGGATCGCAATTAGACGAATGCGCGCATCTCTTATAATTAATTACAATTTGACTGCTACAGTCTTCCCGTCCGGTTATAATATAGGTGTCTTCAGGGCTAGAGTGAATAGGCTCTTAATAAACTAGAGCGCCTCACCATCAACGATTGCATCACTGCTTACCATCAGTTGGGATCGCAGTCAAGCACTAGTTAATATCATTTAATAAAAAAAAGTTTTACTCGTGCATAAAGCTAAGTTAATAATTGCAATATTATGAAGTTTGCACTTTGATTATCTAAAACATTAATCTACCACAAGCAAACTCGATTCAGTACCTCTACCATGAGTTTTAAGCAATAGCGACGAATACGTCCCTACTCGATATCGACGCCGTAAATATTTTGTATGGCAAATTTTGCAGCGCCTCTAGCGGTCACTTGTAGAACCAAAATTTGCCATACAAAATATTTACGGCGTCGATATCGAGTAGCGACGAATACTATTGCTTAAAACTCATGGTAGAGGTACTGACTGCATTAACTACAGCGAAATTTTACCCTTGACTGCATCCAATCAATAACAATAGTCACCCTAACGGCCTATCGCATCCAGACACCCTACATCCGAACCAGGGGTACGCACAGGGGTGCTAGGGCTTCATTCACCGGGTCGTCGACTTGCCAGTCTGCCAGAGGGGAGCGCCCCTGGCGTGCCAATCAATACACATGACGTAACCGTCTGGCAGGTCTTGTTTAGAGGGTGGCACGTTAATTGCGAGTTCAAGGTTAGAACATTAGTTTTTATAATGCTGAAATTTTTAGTTAATGACGAGGTTCTAGAAATATATACTAAACATAATGCTAGAACTACATTAGACCGACGCACACGTGTGACACGCCTGATTTGTGCGTCGAACGACGTCGCGTGGCGTGGAACAAGTATAGCTCTACAAGTCTAGTTTCCATAGTACATGAAACACTATTAGATATGTAAAAAAAAAAAAAAGTACTTTTTTTTCTAAAACTAATTAATATACGCACGTACGAAATTAATTTCTTTAAGTAAACTAGTCCTTGCTTAATTACCTTGTAGCGAGTTGTCGGTCGTTGTGTACTAACTACCTACAGGCCATTGAACTCGCCCAGCTGACGTTTACTTACAGAAATTAATTTTTTACATGCGTAAATTATTTCGAGTTAAAAAAAATCGATCGAAGAAACGATCAAAATTTAACGGTTTATTATCGTTGGTTTTAAGGTGTATTAGAGTTTTTATAAATGACATTCTCGCGAACAAACTCGCTAGTTAAATGCTAGTATGAAATATACGTAATATACATGACAATAGATTAGGTAGCCGTCAAGTGTCAATACGTTTGTTTGAAAAGTAGGACGTCAGTGCTTTCATAATACGTTTCAAACTTGTTTTGTAATAATAATGACATGTTCATTAAATAGGTAGCAGGTTAGAATCTGAAAAAAACAGGCAAGTGCGAGTCGAACTCGAGCACGAAGGGTTCCGTACTATTGACTAGGTAAACAACAAAACAATAACAAAATAGGCAAAAAATTGCGTTTTTTGTATGGGAGAACCCCCTTAAATATTTATTTTATTTTAATTTTAGTATTTATTATTAAAGTAAAAATACAACTGAGTATTTTGTGAATATTTCAAGTGCCCACCTGTTGTCATTATTGATATCGAGCAAAAAAGGGCAAAAAAATCGCGTTTGTTGTTTGTGAGCCCTCTTAAATATTTATTTTATTTAGTTTTTGTTGTTATAGCGGCAACAGAATTACATAATTTGTGTAAATTTCAACTATCTAGCTATCGCGGCTCTTGAGATACAGCCTGGTGACAAACAGACGGATAGACAGCGAAGTCTTAATAATAGGGTCTCGTTTTTACCCTTTGGGTACGGATCCCTAAAAAATGTTCTAAGTTATTTTTAGCACACTGTCACAGAATATTTGCTGATGTTATTTGCTACAGTGATCGATTACGGAGACGCGGCGCGTCGGGCGGTCCGTCGTACATTGCCATACGTTTGTGTTTGAGCGAGCGATGACGCGGCTCGCTGCTGCAATGTCCGACGAAACGTCCAACGCGCTGCGTCTCCGTAAACACGGCCTAAGTATTCTGATGCTCTCAAAACGGTGAATGAAAACATCGTGAGGAAACCAGACATGTCCTAGAACAAAAATTGCGAAGTCATAGTATATTCAAAGCGTTTTGGGAACACATTCATTATGCGTTCAGCTAAGGAGTGGAATTCCCTACCGGGGTCTGTGTTCCTGATAGCTACAACCTCAGGGGTCTTTAAGTCAAGAGTGAATAGGTTACTTCTAGACAAGCGTGCTCCATGGTCGGCCACATCGTCGCTTACCATCAGGTAAGATAGTGGTCAAACGCGAGCCTAATATTTAAAAAAAAACACCCACCTGCACTGGGCGCGCGCGGTGGATTATGTAGAAAAGAAACGGAAAGAAAGAAAAATAGTTTATTTGCCACAAACATGGCGCATATCTTATAATTAATATCTTACATGCGCAAATTAATTCGCGTTTTAAAAAAAAGTACTTTATATTTAATTTTCTCTTTACAAATCGATAGTGTTTCATGTACCGAATCGACCCTCCGCGGGATTAAAACAACCAAAATTTAACGGTGTATGTATGATTATTGTGTAACCTACACAATAATATATCTACATAATACAAAGGGCACTACCCTTTGGCGAATAATGACGTAATTTTATGTTAGCTAGCGAAATATGGGTGTACTACAGACCCTTGGGTAATCCTTTGGGGAATATAGGTGTGTGTTTAGGTTGTACTAGCCCGAAAGTTTTCCTTAGTGAACAGAATATATTCGCATAGCCACGATTCCAAAAGGTCGTATCATAAGAAAAGTATCGGCAAGAAACTCCACGGTTATACTTTTGGAGGTAGTGGCACGGAGAGTATAGTCCCACATACCTCCGTTGAAAAGGGAGGATCTTCCGACCAGACAGGTGTTAATGTCTGGTGGGCTGCCCGATGGATGATTTCGGGTTTGTTCTTTGTGTTCCAATCGCGCCGCGAATCTTACTTGCGCGATGCAGGATTAGTTCATTTGTGACGACATAGATGTCGCTACATACTTCTTTTTTTTACAATATTCCTACATATCACAATAGACAGTTGACTATTTGATAAAGTGGTTATTTTGATACAGTGAACAATTTGATATAGTGGACGTTATCTAACTCTAATGATAATATCTAATGATCAATACTATATAAGAAGATAGTGTAGACCAGTCAACATAGTACCAAATATATACAATAAATAAAAAATGGATCGACGTACAAAATGATTTACGTGCCTTGGTAGTCTACAGTGTACTCACATTCACGACAAATCAATCAGATGTTAGACGAGATGAGGTAAGAAACAGACAGACAAAAAGATTTATTTTAGAATAAATATTATAATATTAGTATGGATGTAGCGAAATGGGGTGAGTGAGGAATATGGTTAAAATAGTATTGTCATAAACTGCTCACTTCAGTATAAAATATTAATATATAAAATACTCAACAGTCGGAACAGTGATGCTAATTGCACATTCCAAAGCGTTGATCTCATGGAGAAGAATGTGCAAGAAACTCTATGGACATTCTTTTTAAATTATGTTGTTAGTTGGGTACATTATTTCTTAATGCAAGAGAAGGTGTTTTTTTTTTATGGTAGGTAAAATCATCCAATGACAAATCCCGCCGTTGGGTGGGGCGGGAAATAGTGTCAGACTCTTACTGACTAAAAACCTACCCTTCCATTCATTGCCTTTGTCCTAGGGCCCGTGGTGACATTCTCACAAAACCTTTGGCCCCATTAGGCTTCGGCCCCCTACAGTTTGCTGACAACTCCTTTAGGCGCGCGGGGGGACCAGTGCGCGCCGTAGACGACTTGAGCTCGGACAGGTCTGTTACCGGACGGACGGACAGCGAGCTACAGGAGAAGAACACCTTCTCCTGTAGCTCGCTGTGCAATAATTAGTCGATTGCAATGAATAATCGAGTACAAAATAACTTAAATAATATTCTGGGTTACAAAAACAGAGTAAGTAAATAATCTGATTACGTATCAAAACCAAACAGTATATTTATATTTGGACTCACTTTTTCCATTTTTCTTCATCGTATAAATGCTTGTAAGACGTTGCGTAATTCATAAGACAGCTGTGAGAACGGGACACTATAGTAATTGTGCCGCTCGTCTCTTAACGACTAAAACAAGGACTTCCTTTATCTGACTCATCAGAAAGACAGCTAGATTGTTATCAGCTGATGTAACTTTCTCTAATTTATACATTCATACAGATATTACATGCAGAAAATTATTTGATATGGATATAATATGTATTCACTGCCTCTATAGAGTTTTTGCTACAGCTTTTCGTTTCACTGGCACATCAGTAAATCAATTTTGACTGGGTAAAACTTTGCCCTCGCCCTAATACACAGTTAAATTTTAGTCGTTTTAATCCCGCGGAGGGTCGATTCGGTACATGAAACACTGTCGATTTATAAAGAGAAAATTAAAAAATAAAGTACTTTTTTTTAAACTTGATTTAATTTATGCATGTACGAAATTAATTTCTTCAAGTAAACATCAGCTGAGCGAGGCCAATGAACTGTAGGTAGTTAGTAGGCAATGACCGACAACTACCTACAAGGTCATTGACTCGTTTACTTAAAGAAATTAATTTCGTACATGCGTACATATTAAATTCGAGTTTTAGAAAAAAAGTACTTTATTTTTTAATTATTACTTTACAAATTGATACTGTTTCATGTACCAAATCGACCCTGCGCGGGATTAAAACGACTAAAATTTTACCGTGTATACCATCCATCCAAAAGACCCAGGGGCCTTACTTTCGAGTTTAATTCCAATCGGTCGCATTGGAATTGTGACTTTAGGTACTCTTGAATTTGATGGTGGCGCCAAATTGGTTTAAAATTGCGTGACCACAGGCCAGGACCTATCCCCATTTTACTTAGTTTCCCAAAAAAGGTCACGAAATTTGGCCCTAAAATCGAATTCAAGAGTACCTAAAGTCACAATTCCAATGCGACCGATTGGAATTAAACTCGAGAGTAAGCCCCCAGTTCAATGAATTGGTCCTTTAGCTCCATACCTTTCTCTCGTTCGCCTGACATTTTACACGTCATAGTAAGGCACCAGTGATCCTTTAGTACAAAACTATGCAGGTCAATATAATTGATTTCAAATGAACGAATGACGTGTGTCTATCCTTGACGTCATAACCTGCGTAAAGAGTCTAGACTGCAGGCGTCTAGAGGAGGTCTGGAGAACGTGACCCGTGCATATTGATACAGGCTCTGAATGTTCTGATAAGTCATAGCAGAAAGGGGATAATGAACTCTGTATTTGAAGAGGTTATGTGAGATTTGTGAAAGGTTTTAAGAGTAAGGGATTAATGATGATAGGTTGGCCTGCGTGGTGCATTACGGTACATTTCCTCTCCTGCAGAGGAGGCTTGAGTCCCAGCAGTGGGAACATTATAAGGCTGATATTATACTAATGATAGGTGGGCTGTGTTGCGTTTCCAGGCATCTAGATGAAGCCTGTGAAAACTGTGTCTAGGGCAGTCAGACTTCTTGATTGCGACTCAGGCCGACAGACACCGGTAAGCCCGGCTTTTTGTTAGATTTTTTTTTCCGTTATATACATTTGCTGTGTGGCGACCTAGCGGTTGGGATGTTATAAAGTCAAATCTTTATTGGTAAATACAATCCAATAAATTACAATAGATTTCAAGATGTCATGTGATGAATGCGCAATTCATTGGGTTCTACCAATTTAGGCATGCAAAATTGTACTACAAATTAAAAACATTTTGATTAGTCAGCTAATGAGTAAGATACGTCAGGATTTAATATACTCAAGTGATAATGTAATAAGTTTTGTAAAGTAAGGTGAAAGATAAAAAAAAACCTGGTATAATAAATATATAATATACTCACGATACAGGAGTTATTCCTGGTGTGGAGTAACAAATTTAAAAAAATAGACAATGTACGATTAGAAAGATTTTATTGGTACGTGGCATTATTCTCGTCAAAAAGGAGTGTATAGAAAAATGAAACGATTTGTACTGGATATCAAAGCTCACTTTTTAATATTGCCTCGTCTAGATCTTCACAAGAATTGTGTGAAAATAGACCATTGATACTTTGCTAGTAATATTCTGGCGAAGGGTAGGAACCAATATACTCAATACCTTATTGCATTCCATATTATGAATATAGATGGTATGAAATATTGCAAGATCAATATGGACCCTGTCGGGCACAGCAAATTTAGGAGAGAGGATGAAGGCTAAATAACAATTAATGCAATTAATTATTGTGTGTAGAATCTAATAGATGTCATATGATGTATTGGTAAATTATGTCATATATACCTAACATTTATTAAAAAGAGGGGTTGCTGAAAGGGGTTTGAAACTAACTACCTAGCAAACTCACCCCTCTGCAAGAGCGTTGGTTCGAGGTTGATTTCCAGGAAAGTAAGTAGGGTTTTCCAGTTAGGAGTTCACGTTAACAGTCCTTTGTCTTTATTTTGTGCTGCGTTAATTGCGCTAGCGTCGCCCGCCCTTTGACTGGAACTAGCGAAATATGGGTGTATTATTGTTACTAACAAGTACTAACTAACCAATTAACGTTTTTTATAATGTGTTATTTGTGTAATTTATTTCATCACCACTGCTTTCAAAGCGGTGAAGGAAAAAATCGTGAGGAAACCGGCATGTTCTAGAACTAAAAATTCGAAGACATGTGACATCCACCAATCCGCGCTGGGCCCGCGTGATAGATTACGGCCCATTCCCTCTCCTAGAAAGGAGGCATGGCCTACCAGCACTGGTAACATTATAAGGCTGATGCTATGCTATGCTATGATGTATTCGTTGTTGGAGTACCTATATCAAAAATCCCATCAACCAACTATTTAGTCGATGGCGATAGTAGATTCTGGAGTGGCGACCGGCAGAATGCAGTATCGGTGTTATGGAGCCGAGCGCTATAGTGAAAAATTTCGGCATGTATCTAACGACGTTTTTCAATACAATTAAGGTGTTTTATTATCACGCGGATTTTATCACGCACGCGTCCCGCGTGCTTATTCCCCGCATTACAATACTTATTTGTATGAAAAGGTCATACGCATGCGAAGCAAATCCGCATGTGTGATGAAATCCGCATGATAATAAAAACACCCTTACGAAGATTTTCCGCGCTAGTGCGAAAAACAATAAATTGTCGTGCCTAAAAATGAGTAGGGTTTTTGGGTAAGCGTATCGGAAAAGATTTCTCGTTATAATAGAAACAGGTAGAGAGGTAAAAAAAATCTTTTGTGCAAAAATTGCGGGCATAGATTGTACTACACTTCAAAACCTAATCTTCAGACAGAATTTACGTGAAAATAAATGAAATTCTCATGACTCTGAGAAAACCAGTCCTCGCCATTCTCTTCAATAAAACCGACTTCAAAGTCACTTGTAAAGTTGGTCATGTCTGTGTGAGTAAGGCAGATCTCAAAGAGTCGTCTGTCTTGTCTGAAACAACGGCGTCGCTTCGTATGAAGTAGTTCCGAGTACTTGCTAGTTCCGATTGAGTACGAGTACTAAGCGGTAAGCTGAGACAGGGCACAAAACAGATAAGTACAGAAGTCAATATCATGTTTGTACTTCACTTTTTATACCTACGCTCGGCGGTCGCTGGAAAAAGTACTCTGTGATCTAGCACTGGTTTAGCACGGTTTAGTCACGTACAAGATATTGTGTGTGTGAGCGGCACAGATATAGATATACCTAGATAACGCAAGAGCAACTACTTCGCGTGCCTAGCTTACGTACAAAAATCGTAAGTGGTCACTTTCGCGCTCAGTCTGCATCGGAGTACAGCGCAAGTCGGGTGCAGTTAAAAATATAAAAATGGTTAATTGTGCTGTTGGTGTGGGGGTGGAGCGAGGGGGACGCCGTACGCGGCGGCGTCTTCACTAAATTGCTTGTGACGTCATAATAGGTAGTCAAAAAATGGCACGCTTGGTTTTCATACAGATCGTGATGCTTACGTTATCTACGTCTATCTATATCTGTGGTGAGCGGTGTCTAAGGGCTGATTTCATCATTCAATATAAAAACTTAGTTCAACTAAACTGAGCTCAGCGTAATCTAGTTTAAAGACCCGTGTTGTAAACATGGGCGACAACAAAAGAATTGAAACTAAGTTTAGCGTAAACTAGGTTCAATTCATAGCGGTGAAACGGAAAATGAAGCTATAATCTCGATTAGGCGCTCAAACTGCGTTTTATTTTAACGAATCGCGATTAGTTTATTGGTGAATTTGGCCCTAAGTGTGCGTTGCTCAAGCGCGACACGTATGTAGATTGTCTTTTGAACTATCACTCTATTGTGGGCAGGGTCTTTAAACAAATGTGCCTGACTTAAGACGCTAAGTTCTATATTGTTTAACAATTGATATTATGAAAATTCCTATTGTAGTAATTCTGACGAAGTAAAATATTTTTTTTTTTTTGTAGAACAATGGGCATTCCTCTACTGGTCAAAGGTTTTTATTTTATTCTATCTCACCTGATGTGGCCAACGATGCAGCACGCTTTTTTTTATTGTTGGTTCGCGCTTGACCGCTATCTCACCTGATGGTAAGCGATGATGTGGCCGACGATGGGGCACGCTTGCCTTGATGTAACATATTCATTCTTGACCTGAAGAACCCTAGCTATCAGGAAGCACAAGTTCTGATTTTTATAATACTAGGTATTCCTGTACTTAAGCCAAGGTTTATAATATTGTCGGCATTCCTGTACTGGGAAAAGATTGTTGTGATAATGGGTATTCTTATACTGGGCAAAGGTTTTTAGGATAGGTATTGGGAATTGCTCTACTAAGCAAACTGGGCTGGTGGGGCGGGAGATAGTGTCAGACTTTTACTGACTAAAAACCTACCCTGTTCCATTCATTGCCTTCGATCCGCGGCCCCGGGGTTAATTTTCACCTAACCCTTGGGTCATTCTTCTACTGGGCAAAGGTTTTTATATAATACTGAACAAATATTTTTTTTTCTTTATATACATTTCTTAATCTCATTTTTATTTGTTACAGATATCTTGAGGGAGAGCGGTAAGGAAAATTCATTTACTTATCAACAAGTCTTGACTGATGAGACTATTGATGGATTCTTATGATACCCCCGGGAGGCGCACGCGCATTAAGAAGATATCAGTGCAACCAGTAGCAGTGTGATAGATAACACACCATACTGTGATTTACCTTAACATACATAACTATCGAATTATACAACTCGAATTGATAAACGCATGTACGAAATTCAATTATTTAAGTTAACATCAGCTGAGCGAGTCCAATGACCTGTAGGTAATCAGACCGACAACTCATGCATTCATTAGTCCGCTCAGCCGATTCGAGTTTTAGAAAAATGGTACATTATTTTTTAATTTTATCTTTTCAAATCGATAGTGTTTCATATACCGGATCGACCCTCCACGGGTCTAAAACGATCATAATTTAGCCATGTTTAAATATGAACTGCAATAACAGTCTAATGCGCAGTCGGACTCACATACTGTGGGTTCCATACAAACTTAAATCGGGCCTCGAAGATTTTTTATGAAACGCGTAAAAGTAATTGTTTTGGAGTGCTAATTAAACCTATGTGTGTTTATTAATATTGTTTGCCTTCCAATAATCTGCATTGCCTTTGAAATTACTACTACCACAAATAACGAGCTTCAAAATTTTACAAAAATCAAAAGTCCGGAGAAAAGGCCTGATTTCCATAGAAAAATCCTGAGATTTTCAATAGTGTGAGAGAGGTTTTATACACTGAAGACTCGCTCACGCCGCTCGCGGGGAGGGAGGGGGCTGTCTGAAGTGTACCTAAGTACACTTCAGACAGCCCCCTCCCTCCCCTTTAAAAGAAAGTTTAATTTTAGTTTAACTTTTTATTAAATACAAAAATCCAGAAATCTGTGTCAGACTTTGACTGACAAGAAACTACCGCGTTCCAGGCCCGTGGTAACTCTTTTGAACAGTCCCTGCAGCTGGTCTAGTATGCCTAACTTTATTGCCCATTCCTATCGATGCATAGGTACAACATACCAGACCCGAGAGAAACGCAACGGCTTCAGTTGAAAGTTGTTGTTCGTATGTTTTATCCTGCTATTCAAAGCTGGACTCGCTCCTGGATAGGACTATGCGGAACTTTGTTAAACTCTCCCGTGCCCGAAGCAAAAATGGTTGAAGCTTGAAGCATGTTTTCATATTGCTTTGAGCAGAGGCAAATGCGTGAGTAAAAATAATGTTGTTTTTTTTAACCGACTACAAAAATGAGGTTGTATATGCTCGCGATTTCCTTATTATCTATAGATCCGGTTTGAAAAAGGTTTTCCTTATTTAAGGGAAAGCTTAAAAATATTAACTACTAGCTGCTGCCGTCGGCTTCGCCCGCGTAAACGTTCTCGTCACGAGGGAACACACTCCTGATATAGCATAGCATCAGCCTTATAATGTTCCCACTGCTGGGCCTCAGGCCTCTCTAGGAGAGGTTATGGGCCGTAATCTACCACGCGGGCCCAGTGCGGATTGGTGGATGTCACACAGCGTTGCCAGATTTTTTATTTTGGCAAGTCGGGATTTTAAAACTTTTTAGTGAAAAAATCGGGATTTTTTCGTCGAAATCGGGACATAGTAAAAAAACGTATATTATCGTAAGTTTTTAAATATTATTTTTTGTCTAAATTTTAATTTACGTGTTACATTATATAGCAAAAGTAACCATAGAAAATTTATTTGAATAAAAATATGATGTGTTTTAAATCAGATTTACTTTATCGGCGGGCGGCCAGTTAATATTGTCTTTGCCACCAGGCCGTGCCTCCTCAGCGCGCTGCATGTACGGTCAAGCTATCCTCGAAAAGCGGGACTAAGCGTGTCCCGCGCGGGACATGTAATTTTGATTCAAAAATCAGGACGTCCCGCCAAAATCGGGACGTCTGGCAACGCTGATGTCACATGTCTGGATTTTTGATTCTAAGACATGCTGGTTTCCTCACGATGTTTTTCTTTACCGTTTTGAGAGCGGTGGTGCTGAAATAAATTACACAAAGTAATGCGCCTGGCTGGGTTTGTGCCCGCGACCTACAACTCGTAAGTCGGGGCCGTTACCACTCGGCCACCACTGCTCTACTACCCCCGAGATAATTCTGTGTTATTCCAGGACAGGGTCTACCAAATTTTATTTAAATCTATGCAGCCGTTCAAGCGAGAAAAAGTTACAAACACACACAAACTTTTGCCGAAATTTTACCCGACTGCGGTGATCGTATACACGGTTAATTTTATTTATTTATTTAAACTTCGTGTACAATAGTGATACATAGGCGGACTTAATGCAACAAGGCATTCTCTACCAGTCAACCTGTGGGAGTCCAATGACCTTGTGGGCAGTTGTCGGTCGTTGCGTACGTTATGAACTACCTACAGTTCATTAGCCTCGCTCAGCTCACGTTTTCTTGAAGAAATTAATTTACATGCGTAAATTAATTCGAGTTTAAAAAAAGTACTTTTTTTATTTTTTATTTACATAGCGATAGTGTTTCATATACCAAATCGACACTCCACGGGATTAAAACGATCAAAATTTAACGGTGTATATTATCTATTTTTTATATCATTTTATAAACCCGTAATCCTGGAAAGCAAATACAAAAGATGGAATGGTATGGTTTTAGTCAGTAAAAATATGACACGCCCTCTCCCGCTCCGCCCTACAACGGGAGAAGTCATAGCATGATTTAACTTGAAAAAAATGCCATGGACATTAGTCCAGCCTGTATACTTGTATAGTGCTATCATTTTAAGCGTTTAGACGAATCCAACTGACTTTCATCTCCTTCTATTTTTATTAACAAGTATGAAATAGCAATATTTTAGCTGCAGTAATAGTAGCATCATTGTTATAATACGTGCTGCGTGACAGCGTGACCTCCGGTCGAAAATAGGCCTCTTCCTGTCTTTCGAAACGGGAAGACAGTCATAAGATTGAATTAATGCATATTTTCATTGGTCTAGCTAATGCTCACATTAATTGTCTACAAGATCTGTCACCAATGAAGATAACTTTGTAAATATAATATAAAAAATATACAATATTCACGGTAGGTCATAGCTGGTTGTAGGGGCAAAACCACCCGTCAGTCGCCCGGATGGCCCGGTGACCATGTATTTGAGTGGGCAAACAGGTAACATAACAAGCTTACAACTTTGTGATGTTTCATGATACCGTTGTGAAATTTTGTATAGTTTTTTTTTATATACACCCCTATTTTTAATTAGTGCACAAAAAAATGGGGCTCAATCAGTACCCGTTACTGATCATATTATGTAGTCAAAAGTACAAAAAACGAAATCCCAAAATAGTCCACGAAAATTTGTCATTATTGGTAAATTCATAATTTAATCATCATTCATAACAAATACTTCCATTTTTATTGACATTCTTTCATTCATAAACAATAACCTGTACAATGTTTTCATAAATTGAGTGAGATTTTGGGATATAAACAAACGCTCATAACTTTGCTGTTTATGAATACTATGCATTGAGATTTTACTTAAATAATAACAAGACCTTTTCAAATAAGCCCTTTAAGTATTTGCATTAATTAAAAAATAGTGGGTGTATATATAAAAATACTCGAGACGTGTTTCGGGTTTCGCATACATAGGTACATATACTACCATATACTGCCAAACTTAGAAATTCATTCCAATAGAGCATTCTTTAAAAAGTGTAAGGTGAATGTGCCTACATCATTTTATCCTTGGCTAGCACCAGTTTTCACTTTAATTCATTGGCTATAAGAAAGGCGCCAAAATTCTCTTATATGACATTGACAGCTGTCATTTTGGTCATGAACCCATAGAGACGTGCTGAGACGTCGACTCAATTTTAAGTAATGAAGCATTAAGGGCAATCTGAAGGTGGTCTGGACTCTGAACCCCTGACCTGAAATACAGACGGATTGCGGGCAGACGCGGGCAAGGATCTAATGACCCGTCACGAACTTGTGTTGAGATGTCATTTACCTATGTAAGTTTATTTTGCGTAGATTTTGGGTTAAGTACCTAAATGATGAATCGTTTTATTAAGGTCCTAGCTCTTAACTTTGTATCATAATATTACGCTTGTATAGTAAACCTACTTTCTGTGCTTTGACTTTGAAGAGTGTGCGCAGGAATTACATGACTTGATTCCGCCATCGCCTTTCTATTGGACAACCCGATATTTGGCGAGTGTCCACCCTTACGTTGTTAACACCTCTACGGTCCGGATTAAGCGTTTCGCCTCGTCGTTTGACCACGTGTGTCAAAGGAGTGGAACAGTTTCCCTGCAGCGGTCTTCCCGTCCGATTATAATGACTATATAATAAGCTGGTGCTATACATCATCAACAATTGCATCATTGCTTACCATCAGGTGGCATTGCAGTCAAGCTCTAGTTTATATCATTAAAAAAAATTGCGATGTTTCATCTGACATTCTAGTCAGTTAATAAAGCTGGAAAGCGGTGCCTGACTCGAGTGGTTCTTAAACTGTGGCTCACTGGTGCTCCTTGAAGACACCAGAAGTGGTCCGCGAAAACTACCCTAAATGTATCTTTTCAATACACTTGCTCAGAAAGTAGCTCTTATTGCACTACACTTAGGTATATAATGGCACCTGTTACCAAACTGGGACATTTTGATCCATTACGCACTAGTGCTGTAATGTAGCTATAACCTTTTTGTTCAACCTCTTTGTTTTCGAAACAAATTTTGAATACGAAAAATAAAAACTGTTTGTGGTCTATGGCCATCATTTTAGATGCCCGCGGTTTTTGGTGTGATTTTTTCGAGTGAAGTTCATGGGCTGTATTAATTAAATTAAATCAAATACTACAAAAACATAGTAAAATAAGTCCATATTCACTACGTATGACATTAACGTAAAAACTTTTCACACAAGAAAACAAACGACGACTAGCCAAGTAGGCAATATGATAAAAAGACCATATAGCATAATGCCTATTAAAAAAGATTTATTTTTTTACCGCAATGTTATGAACAATTTTACTAGTTTTACCGTTGTAATATCAGTTAGCTAAATTATTTTTCTTCACAAGTGTATTGAAAAACGTCGTATGATACACGTGAGTAATGCATGGTTAACGTTCTTGTCTCTCTTAAGACCCTCGCCACGACGGTAACCTCCTACATTGCACACTTGTATCATAATGTACTATTTTCGCACTGCTACTAAGAAGTGAATGGTATTTTTTTTTATAAAAAGCTTCATAGATCGTCATTGTATATGCCATGAAGCTTACATAAAAAACTATAATGCTAGAACTACACTGAGCACGTGTGTGCCACACACGCCGATCTGTGTGCGTCGGTATCCATACATTTTATATAGAAACTAGACTTGTAGAGCTACACTTGATCCACGCCACGCGACGTCGTTCTACGTACAAATAAGGCGAGTTACACGTGTGCGTCGGTCTAATGTAGTTCTAGCTTAATACTTTCGACGAAGTGGCAGCGTTGTATCGTGTCGTGCCGTTGCCGCTTTATTGACAAAGTTGCTTAGTTTTTATCGGCGAACCTGATAACTAGGGCTGCAAACTTTTTTTTACAAGAAATAAAGTATTTTTTTTATCAAAAATTATTAATTAAATTATGGGTTAAGCTCGCCTATGTACATCCACTGACTTTTTATTGTTTTGTTGAAACTGTATGTATGTACAATAAAGAATAAAGATAAAGAAAGAATAATTTAGAAAATATAACAGTATTTTATTTATTTTACACTTTATTGTAGGTACTAAAAATGCCAAAAAATCTCTGTTGCTATTCTCACGCCGCTATGCATTCATCAATGAAAAAAACTCTTTCAGTGTAAATGCTGGCGTGGCGGGAACAGAAAGTTGATATGAGACAATTTTAGTAACATTTTTAAATTCTTCTAAGGTAATAAATGGCTTCACTTTTAGCCAGTACTCATTTCAAGAAAACACACATTTGTTCTGACTGATTCGTTCTGAAAGTCTATTTTTGTGATTGAAAAAAAAAAAAATTGTGCGTTTTTAAGTCTAACACTATAATATAATATAGTATAAGCATTTTGATGCTGAAAACAGTATTTTGTATGCTGTATTTTTGTTCAACAGTAAAAAGTATAATTTAGTGAAAAACAGTATAATATTGATTTTAACAGTATAGTTTGTAACCCTACTGATAATTAATAAAAATTTCTTTAATTTACCGAGCCGCTTTCCTCGGAGTTACAAATCTTTGTAATTCTCGGCTCTTCTCTACTATCATATTACATCTAAACCTTCCTCATAACTCATTCTGTCTAAAGGGTGAAAATCGCAAGAAAATCAGTTCAGAACAGACATACAGACAAATAGATCAGCAATCTTTTCATTCACTACAATTTAAAACATCCTGGTCATTGTCCCGCCAATACTTTAAACAAAGCTAAAAAATGCATCAACACGGTCAGGTACCCTATGGCCATAAACACAGCGCATATAATAGGAAGTACATATATGGCGTTGATGCAGGAAAGACCATGATAGCACCGGGCTTAAAATACTAATGATTATGACTTTAGGCTTGCGACAGAGTTGCGACTATGTTCGTATCGTATATTCCACAACTATCACACATAACGCCGTCTAGTCCCAAGCTAAGCAGAGCTTGTGTTATGAGTACTAGACAACTGATAAACAACCGATAAACATACTCATACATTTCTAAAAACATACATATTATAAATAAATTACACCCAGACACAACAAATGATCGTGCTCATCACACAAACATTTGTCCTGGGTGGGAATCGAACCCACGACTTCCGGCATAGCAGTCAGGGCCACTAACTACTAGATCAACAGGCCAATCAAATAAGGGTATTGTTCGTCAAGTCTTTGAGCTGCTCAGTAATCCTGAGTTGAGCTATATCAATACTGACACAAGTGGCTTGCACTGACTGGACAGGTCCACTCAAACCTGTGGTAATTTTAGAAATTATTCGCGTCGCGATTACTTAATTGATAGAAAGTCATCATGAACCACAATAGCCTGGTTGTTTTGTAGTCATTATTAACTCTTTGTTTTAGTGGCCACTAGTGGGATTACTAAACTTGTAAGCCTGCTTCGGATACCAAGAAACCTTCCTCTTGAATCACTCTATCTATTTAAAAAACCGTATTAAAATCCGTTGCATAGTTTTAAAGATCTAAGCGTACAGTCAGGGCTCAAAAGTGCAGTTGCACTCTACCGACACTAAAGTATGTAAGATTTCTTTGTAAAAGAGGGTCAATGGATCATTACCCATTTAGTTTGTAGCATAGAACCTAAAATATTGAATAAACTAGTTGCAGAACACTGGAATTCTACTACAAAGAAATTTTAGACAGTTTAGCATTGTTAGAGTGCAACTGCAATTTTGACTCCAGACCGTACATAGGGACAGACAGCGAGAAGCGACTTTGTTTTATACTATGTAATGGTTTCAAAATATCATAGGACCACGTTTTGCAATCGCAGACCGAAGCACGCGCCTAATGCACGATTGCTTAGAATGGCGAATTACTAATCGTTTTATTTAAGACTCATAGTTAAGGTGTCACGTTCCGCATCGATATTGCTTCTAATGAAGTGTAGATTTTGTCGTGTCTATAGCAAGATTGAATTGAAGTCTGAATGAACACTACATGAGCATTAAGGCACGGTAGGTGGGGGCTTGCAGGTGTCGAGCAATAATAATAACATAATATTCCACAACTATCACACAACGTCGTCTAGTCCCAAGCTAAGCAGAGCTTGTGTTATGGGTACAAGACAACTGATAAACATACTTATATATTTCTAAATACATACATATTATAGATAAATTACACCCAGACACAGAACAAATGATCGTGCTCATCACATAAACATTTGTCCTGGGTGGGAATCGAACCCACGACCTCCGGCATAGCAGTCAGGGCGACTAACAACTAGACCAACAGGCCAGTCAATAGGTAGGTCGCTGTCCGGCCGTCCGGTAACCGTCCGGACCGAGCTCGAGTCTACGATGGCGCGTAGCTTACCACGCGCGCCTCAAAGAGATTTCAGCAGGGCTGAAGCACTTACTGGGACCATGAGTTGGGTTCCGAGAGAACTTAGAACGCTAGAAGGAACATGGGTGTGGTTTTATTTAGTAAAATTCTGACATCTGCCCTCCTGCTTTGACCTAGAGCGGAAGAAGTCATTGAATATATTTTTCACCGTAAAATAAAAAACCAAAAAAAAGCCTCGAAAAAGTTTGTGATTTTTTTTTAGGTAGGAAAATCATCCAATGACATGTTCCGCCCTTGGGCGGAGCGGGAGATAGTGTCAGACTTTTACTGACTAAAACCCCACTCCTGTTCCTTCGTTGCCTTTCATACCGACTGGCCTGTTGGTCTAGTAGTTAGTGGCCCTGACTGCTATGCCGGAGGTCGTGGGTTCGATTCCCACCCAGAACAAATGTTTGTGTGATGAGCACGATCATTTGTTCTGTGTCTGGGTGTAATTTATCTATACTATGTATGTATTTAGAAATATATAAGTATGTTTATCAGTTGTCTAGTACATAACACAAGCTCTGCTTAGCTTGAGACTAGACGGCGTTGTGTGATAATTGTGGAATATATTATTATTATATATTACATAACGGGACCGAACCTTCCTTTCAGAAATCTATCCTTTTTTTTATTGATATAAACTAATGCTTGACTGCAATCCCACCTGATGTTAAGCAGTGATGCAATCGTTGATGGTGAGGCGCACTAGTTTGTTAAGAGCCTATTCACTCGAGTCTTGAAGACACCTAAATTATAATCGGACGGGAAGACCGCAGCAGGTAAACTGTTCCAGTCCCTGGATTTACGCGGTATAAACGACGAGGCAAAACGCTTAGTCCGTACCGTAGAAGTTTCAACAACATAAGGATGGATATTCGCCGTACGTCGTGTTGTCCGATGGTAAAACTGAGATGGCGGAATCAAGTCATGTAATTCCTTGGCCCCCAGTAGGCTTTTGAAGCATGATTAATAGGGATACACTCTGGCTGAGTATTGATTTCTTTTTCTTTATGTTAGGTAAAATCATCCAATGACAAGTCCCGCCCTTGGGTGGAGCGGGAAGTAGTGTCAGACTCTTACTGACTGAAAACCTACCCCGTTCCTTCGTTGCCTATCATGCCGGGGCTGAGCCTTCCTCTCAGAAAACGGCCCTTAACCCCAGCAGGCTTCGACCCTGCCTGCCTGCAGCTAGCAGGCTGGGCCTCTACGGTTTGCTGACAGCTCCTTGAGGCGCGCGGGAACAGAACGCGCCGTCGACGACTTGGGCTCGGTCCGGTATGGTACCGGACGATCGGACAGCGTGCTACCCACTGCACGCCGTCCGCAAGCCCGCGCCTGCGGTGGCCGGAAATCGGGATCGGATTCTCGGCGGCGGCTGGGGCGAGCGCTCCGTTGCCTCTGCCTGATGCGGTCGGACTCCTCCTTTGCTAGCATTACTGCTTCGCAGAAGGAGGCGACCGCCTGCCATCCCTCCTCACTACGGACCATGGCCTGAACCAAGGCCCGGCGAGAGAGATCGCTGCCGCCGATTGCCTCCATGAGGACACGGCGATGCTCCGCCCACGCGGTGGAATAACTGGCACGAATATTTTTAACAGCTGAAAATCCAAACAGATGATGTTGAACGACATCACGTACCGCTCATATTGCGGATCTCGATGTAAGCCTTCCAATAGGATTAGGTATTTAATCTGTAGGTATTGCTATGAGTACATCTCCCGATATAGAATAAATTGTAAATTATAACGGTAATCTATATACACCGTTAAATTTTGGTCGTTTTAATCCCGTGGAGGGTCGATTCCGTACTTGAAACACTATCAATTTGTGAAGAGAATATTAAAAAATAAAGTACTTATTTTTTTTTATAATTCCTATTAATTTACGCATGTAAGAAATAATTTTCTTCAAGTAAACGTCAGCTGAGCGAGGTCAATGAACTTTAGGTAGTTAGTACGCAATGACTGACAACACCCTACAAGGTCATTGACTCGTTTACTTAAAGAAATTAATTTCGTACATGCGTATAGTAACTCAAGTTTTTGAAAAAAAAGTACTTTATTTTTTAATTTTATCTTTAAAAATCGATAGTTTCATGTACCGAATCGACCTTTCGTGGGATTAAAACGACCAAAATTTAACGGTGTATAAAAGAAAGTCGTGTTAGTTACACTATTTATAACTCAAGAACGGCGGAACCGATTTGGCTGAAAATTGGTGGGAAGGTAGCTTAGAACCAGGAGAAGGACATAGGATAATTTTTATCCCTTTAAATAAATAAAAAAAATAAGCCATCCAAAACCGGCTCATTTATTGGTATAGGGTAGAGTAGATAGAGTAGGGTAGAGTCGGGTGGAGTAGGGTAGAACGGGAGCGAAGCCGCGGGCAAAAGCTAGTTATTTATGAAAAATATACCCTCTCCTCTGATTCTCTGACTGAATATTATAAAGTGCTTTTTTATTTTGTTTATATTATTATATGGAATAATATCTGGGACCACGAGACATCAATAAATATAAATAAAATTAAAATGTCTGTTTTTAATATCAAATTAATTTTTTTCTATATGCAAGTATTTTCATATGAAAGTATTTTCGATATCTATGCCAAAGATACATTTTTTGTCTGTCTATTTGTTTGTTTTAACTAATCCGAAGCAGCTGGGCCGAATTTAACGGAACTTCCACTAGAATATAGCTGTTTCCGCAAGAACGCCTATATAAAGACGTATGGCAACGGTCGAGCTGCGACATTGCAGCGACTTTTTATTTTTCTTATTTTTTACACCGTCTTACCCACATTATGGTTTTATCAATATACATTTTTACGTTCACTGGAGCAAGTCGTTTTTTTTTCAATCTTCTCCCTAAAATAATACCTGGATCGATCCGCAACAATAGCTAATGTTGTAAGTGGTAATAAGTGACTTAAACTAATTTTTTCATCCTCCCGCTGGACAAGAACTTCCTTCCCGGAGAAGACAATAGATTTTGAAAAGAAAGAAAAAAACATTTATATGTAACTCAAAGGTTTGCTGGCAGAAAACTCATTGCTGAGTTAAGCTCGCCTTTGTACATGAACTCTCTGTATCTCCATATATTTTGTTATTTTTTTTGTGTACAATAAAGAATAAAATAATTTATTTGAAACTCGCACAAAAATAAAAGAAAACAATATTATAAGATTAACTCCACACGAACTAAGTCGCCGGTACAAGTAGGTAAATAAAAATAATAATATATAGGCTATCTTTTATGCAAAAAATATTTGCTGCGGTTTGCTTTATCCAAAACAATAATAATATATATACAAGTGCCATGTAATATGAAGAGAGACGTTTTCTAGCACACCTTGATCCTAATAATTCAAGGTAAAGAAGAGCTAAGAATGTAATTAGTTTTACCAACCCAGGGACAAACTATAGTCCAAATTTTAGCTGGTGTATTTTAATTTCCACGTTATAGTTAGGGACTACCCTCAACCCTCATTACTTCGGCGAACCATTTACTCGGGAACAAATTAGCTGGGTACGAGTCCAGATTTTGTTAGTAGGTACAGACAACCCCACATCGCCAAATAGGGGTTGAAAGGGCACCAATATTATCCCAGTTATGTTGAGTCATCTTAATGCGTTCAACTATCTTAATTCAAATTCTGGGCTGCTGTGACATTCGTCCTTACAAGGTTTATACACCGTACATTTTTACTCGTTTTAATCCCGCGGAGGGTTGATTCGGTACATGAAATACTAGTTACTTAGTTTTGCTTTTTTAGCTATTCCTAAACCAAAAACACTTGCGTTTAATCGCAGTGCGTGCTAGGCTAAAGAATACAAAAAAATGTTACTGTAAAATATAACAACCAAGAGAGGGCAGATTGTCTCTCAATTAGCCCAATTTGTCCCTAAAAAGGCTTATAAATACATGCTCGGATGCAGAATTTATTCTTTCACGTTATTATAAAAAATCAGTCGCGTTTTTAAGCCAAAAGGCTTAGCAGGCACTGCGATTAAACGCAAAGCGGTTAAGGAATAGTTGAAAACGCAAAACCGCGTGTCAACACGCACTGCGGCTTAAAATCAGTCACTGAAAAAAATCGCTAATGCGTGCGCTTGTATAGAAAGCTATCTTAAATTTTTTTGCGGTTTCAGACCTGCGGTAAAACGCGGACATTTAATCGCAGGGTTTGCTAAGCCATAGGGCTAACTTATAAAGAGGTCCTGATGAAAGAGGCTACAATAACTAAGTACTCAAGTATTAGACAAGTAAACCTGTATGAATGAGCGTTCATGAACCCGATAAACAATTTGTAGTTCAGTTTGCAGTATTATTGTGTAATAAACGCTATTTCGGGACGCTCAATAACATTTCGTATTACTGCATCGTGAAATATTCGGACCAGACGTGCTTTATCAGGTGCCAACTATTTGGAAAATAAATTCGATAGCTCATCGGTATTTTCGGTAATGAGAATTTGATACTTGAATTCGTATCGTAATTAAGTCAAGAGTGAATTGGTTACTTCTAGGTAAGCGTGCTCCATCGTCGGCCACATCATCGCTTCGTTTACCATGCTATGAGATAGTGGTCAAACGTAAGCCTATGCATATTATAATATATAAAAAAGGATATATGAAAAAAAAAATAGATTTAAAACAATCTACTAGTCATGCTCCGAGCCAAAGCCAAAGTCGTCGACGCACGTCTCAAAAATATAAGCAAACCGTAGGGGCCCAGCAAGGCCGATGCCTGCTAGAACTATGGGGACAAATATCAAAGGGATACTTGTGGTCCTAGAGCGCAAAAGGCAACTGAAGGAACACAGGTGTGGTTTTAATCCTCCGCCCTAGAGCGGGAGAAGTCATTAGATGATTTCTCACCCCAAAGAAAATAGTACATTTTGATACAAGTGCAAAAAGTTTGTCATTGCGACCGAGGCGGAATTCGCACGAGCCGTAGGCGCTTCATTACACTTACGACTCGTAGTGGTTCACCCGCGCCTCGTGCTTCAGCCTGATTTGATAAACAATTAAATTGTGGCCGGGGGCGAGCACGTGCACTTTTCTGCACAAGTGCGGAAAACAGTCCATTGCGTACCTAGAAGTATTGAAAAAATTGTGATGTTATTAAAAACATTCCTCCTCCTGGTGCAGTCGGGCAAAATAAGCAAAATTTTGTCCCTGCACTGTCCTACATTTACCAGGAGAGCATACATTTGAAAGACAAAAAGCTCGAACCAATCCACTCGATACGTTCTCGTCTGCTAAAAGCTTCTATATGTCGTGTTTCATTTGTCAGTGTCTGTTGCTAACTTTGGCGCATTCGAAGAATCGATAGCTGGTCCCTCTGCTGAGACACATGCGGCCGATGTAGGGCACTGAGAAAAACTAACACCGAGGAAATGCGGGATGAGAAATGAATAGGAGTGAGAGGGAGTCACTTTTGAGGGAATTAAATTTGATATTTCACGTTTTGTTTTATATAATCACGATTAGTTTATTGGTGAATTTGACCCTTAGGGCTGATTTCATCATTCAATATAAAAACTTAGTTCAACTAAACTGAGCTCAGCGTAATCTAGTTTAAAGACTCGTGTCGTAAACATGGGCGACAACAAAAGGATTGAGACTGAGTTTAGCGTAAACTAGGTTCAATTCATAGCGGTGAAACGCAAAATGAGGCTATAATCTCGATTAGGCGCTCAAACTCCGTTTTATTTTATATAATCGCGATTAGTTTATTGGTGAATTTGGCCCTAAAAAAGTCCCTTGAGGTTATAAATATAAGATATATAAGTAATCATAGCAGAGCTCTGTACAGTCTCTGTTTAAAATATTCATAGTACGAAGAAGATATTCCGTTTAAAGCGCTTGTCCTATTTGTCTATGTCCGTATTTCTAAGTTTAGCGTATTCGAGGAATCGATGGATCCGCTCGTGTGTGAAGCGACTGGATGCTTACTGGGATTAAATTGCTGACATATTATTCTGGCAAGTATATGTATAAATGCACTAGTAAATAACACTGTATAAAGGCGGTCTTAATGCCTTAGACCAGTGTTTCCCAAACTTGTCGGGACCGTGACTCATCTACAAGAAAGTTTAAAGTTCGCGGCCCACCTTGTGTCATGAAGACAAAAAAGCAGCGATACGAGTATGTTGCTGCCGCAGCATTTACGCGTTTGTTCTTATCGTAGTTCACCACCATACCATCATCATCAGCCTACTGACGTTCACTGCTGGACTTGAGCCTTTTCTAAAGCTCGTCTCCACACCCATTTCAATTAATAAAAAAGAAAAACTTCCAGTTGTAATATATTTTTTAAATTAATAAAATTATTTAACATGATATTTCAATGAGAATGAGAGGGATGCATTTGTTTTCAAAAAAAGCAAAAAAAAAAGCAAAAAAGCAGCGGTATGTTGCTGCCGCAGTTTTTATGTAGCTTAAAAACTAGCCTAGAGCTAAGAAAAACTACATGTTTTCCCAAAATAATAATAATAATCTTATAAATAGAAGATAATTGTAAAATGTGGTTCATTAACAGAATAGGAAAAGCGATAAAGTAACTGATGAATAGAATGAAAAAAGCAAAGTGTTGATTCATTAAAAGAATAGAAAAAAGCGATAGTTATTTTTTTTTTTATTCTCGATAGCTCTCGCTTAAGCACTATCTCTCCTAATAACATGCCACGATATGGTAGACGCTTGATGGTAGATGGATCACGCTTACTTAAAAGTAACCCACTCTTGACTAAAAATCACTAGGTTGCAGCTATCAGGAAACACAGAATCCGGCAGGAAATTCCACTCCTTAGCTGTACGCACAATGAATGTGTTCCCAAAATGTTTTGTTTGTATAGGTGGGATGACCACCATATACCAGCGGTGCTGTACGCCTGGTGGTCCGATGGTTTTTTTTTTTCTGGTAGGTAAAATCATCCAATGACAAGTCCCGCCCTTGGGTGGAGCGGGAAGTAGTGTCAGACTCTTACTGACTAAAAACCTACCCCGTTCCATCGTTGCCTATCATCATGCCGGGGCTGAGCCTTCCTCTCAGAAAACGGCCCTTAACCCCAGCAGGCTTCGACCCTGCCTGCCTGCATGCTTTTTACTGGTGATAATTAATGTCAAATGCTACCTCATAGAACAGATAGAGCAGTGGTGGCCAAGTGGTAACGGCCCTGATTTACGAGTTTTAGGTCGCGGGTTCAAACCCAGCCAGGCACATTACTTTGTTTAATTTATTTTATCACCACTGCTCTCAAAAACGGTGAAGGAAAACATCGTGAGGAAACCGGCATGTCCTAAAACGAAAAATTCGATGACATGTAGCCAATTCCCTCAACTAGAGAGGAGGCCTGAGTCCAAGCTGAGGGAACATTAGAAGGTCGATGCAATGCAATGCTAACTCATAGCAAAATAAAAACTTCGGCAGAATGTCTTGCACAACAAATAAAGGAAAAACAAATTAATGTTACAAAAAGGGTGAAACAATAGGCGGCCTTATCGCATCAATGATTTCGGCCGGACCATCTTAGATTAGTACATTTTTATACAAGCGGAGAAAGATTGACCGTGGCAGCATTCGCCCAAGCCGTAGGTGAGGGAGTCGAGGGCTGCAGTGACATCAAACTACGTATTTCAATACACTTATGATTTTTTTTTTTTTTTTTTTTTTTTTTGTGGTAGGTAAAAATCATCCAATGACGAATCCCGCCCTTGGGTGGGGCGGGAAACAGTGTCAGACTTTTACTGACTAAAAAACCTACCTTTCCATTCCTTGCCTTTATCCTGGGGCCTTTGGTGACAGTCTCACATAACCTTTGGCCCCAGTAGGCTTCGGCCCTGCTGGACCCCTACAGTATGCTGACAACTCCTTGAGGCGCGCGGGAACGGTGCGCGCCGTAGACGACCTGAGCTCGGACCGGTCTGTTACCGGACGGACGGACAGCGAGCTACCCATTGCCCACCGTCCGCGAGCCCGCGCCTACGGTGGCCGGAAATTGGGATCGGAAACCCGGCGGCGGCGGCGGCGTGTCCGCCTTTGCCTAAGGCGGTCGGCCTCCTCCTTTACTAGCATTACTGCTTCGCAGAAGGAGGCGACCGCCTGCCACTCCTCCTCGCTCCGGAGCATGGCTTGAACCAAGCCCCGGCGCGACAAATCGCCGCCGATCGCCCCCACGAGGACACGGCGCTGCTCTTCCCAAGCGGGGCACACCTCGACTGTGTGCTCCACCGTGTCCACCGGGCGGTCCGCACAGTGGCGACACGCGGGCGTCGTCTCCGCAATACACTTATGATACAATACAATAAAGTGGGGGTCGCTAAGCGCCCCGCCTGATACGATAAATGTAATAAAATTGGGGCGAGCTCGCGCACTTTTCCGCACTGGTGCGAAAAACAGAAAACTGTTTGCCTAAAAGACTAGAGATAAGAGCGGGTTTCCGAATAAGTAAGTATATTGAAAAATAATTATACTTACAGCTATAACATAGTTTGTATTAGGTATTTCTCTCCCTCTCCCCCAATGTGTTTCCCCCTCTCTTTTATTGTCATGATTTGATAATCCGAAGTAATGGAGCAGCTTATCCATGTTTGTGTTCTCCAAGAAACTAGTATAAATACTTACAACTAGGCTCGTCCTATTCCCGGCATCTGTCCGACCTCGTAAATATTTATTGTTCCTAGAAATAGTAATTTCTTCTTTCTCCACGAAGATTACTTGTTTAACGAATCGAAACGTGAGGTGATTAGTTGCGAAATGGCTTCTTCAGTCTGTGAGTACGGTATCTCTTTGGAAATTCAGGGTTACTTAGTAGCAATTAGGACTTACTAATTGGTCTTAAGTAAGCAAACCGATTTAGCGTTAGGGATCTGCCTTTAGATCTAAAGGTGGGACTTCCTCACTCGAGCATGGTTTAAAAGCATGTGTCTTGATCTAACGCAATTCAATGCTTTCGCAATTCAATTCGCGATGTTTGATAAAAAGGCAACGCGAAAAAAGCGAGATAACGCCCGAAAACTCTGTTCGCATTCGGCAATTCCGTGATTTACTCGAATATTTCACAAAATTTGTTCCAGGAAATAGGTTTTTTTTTTTAAACTTAAAGGAGTTTTTGTGAAAAAATGTCATTAGTTAGAATCTCGATTAAATGCGCAAGGTTTCTATAAAAGTACTTTTTTATATTTTTAATATATAATTACACTATGGAGAGCCAAACTTCACGTAAAATTGCAGATTTTCAGAGGTCTTTACTGGATTAGTTATACACAAATTTATGTTTTCATTTCTATAGAAGCCTTGATAATGTCCTTAAGATATTTGTGTATCCAAAATATGTGAAGAAAGATATGTAATAATATCATAATCGTGTAAGATCGGTTGTAAGAAAATGTACCTCGGGTGGGCCGCCCTTAAGCAAGCAAATTTAGTTGCTGTGTCGTATAGCGACGATGGGACACAGTCACCGGTCGCTACTTCTGGCCATTAGTACAATTCGTTATTTGTTTTCCGTCAGTTTCACGTGCGTGTTGCACATAGGATACGGACACAGTGTGTAGATCAGTACAATTGTAAGGTTTATTATTATTTCTATGTTGCTTGTGTCTTCAACTGACGACTTTTGGCCCACTCTGCAGAGTCGGCATGGAGGAGGACGAGACACCAGCTCATCTGCTTCTAAGCTGCCCAGTGGTCGCTGGATACAGGGAAAAGAACTTGGTGAACCCAGATAACCCTCCGCGAAATTGTCAGTCACACCAATACGCTGCTGGCCTTCCTTGAGGATCTGAACTGGATCGAAAGACCTATTTGTTCCACCCGTAAGCAAAATAAGTGCTTTAGACGTGGAGTTGCCGACACCAACCCAAAATACAAATAATCCCCAGTGGCTTCACGTCACTCACAAAACAAAAAAGGGTGGCCTATTCTTTGCCAGGTATTAGAAAAAATGCCGTCCTATTTTTAGACAACGGATATCCATGGATGTGTATCAAAAGCGAGCATTGCAAGTCATCGTCTAAAAGCCTACTGACCCAGTCCGTGTTCGCTTTTAATATATCAGAATTTTTGTTGGATCAATCGGAATAAGAAGTAATCTTTACTTTATATACTTAGTTTTATGTTCTTTCTGGTTGCTGAAAACTCGATTAATTTAAATTTGAAGTGATAATCGTGTGAAGGGTATGTCATATCCGGCTCGAAGTGCCCGGTATATCCACCAAAGTGGAGAGGAGAGGAGACGAGAGATGTGTTTGAACCAATCCGATTTCATTATTTCTACATATTTTTTCCGCTTAGCTTTGATGGAAATGGATCAAGAAGAGAGAGGACATGTCTCATTTTACGGCAGTTGGCCGGGCGGCGCACGCACTCATGCACCCGCACCCCGCTGCTTTCTCCCCGCGCACCTTCTTCACAGCTCACATCTCTGCTACACAAAGCTCTCATCTCCTCTCCGCTGCACTTCTCCTCTCCGCTTTGGTGAAAATAACCTGGCAGCTTCGCAACACATCTCCTTTCGTCTCGTCTCCTCTCCGTTTTGGTGGATATTGGGTCTTATAGTCACATAGCACAATGTTGTGTACCGCACAGTTGGTTTGGTGGTTGAGTGCTTGACTGCGGCGCTGCGTGAGGCTCATTTCTAATACAGGGCAACGTTTCATCATCATCATTTCTTCCACTGTTGGACATAGGCCTCCCCAAGCGTCGCCACAATGACCGGTCCTGTGCGTCTCACATCCGTCGAACTCCAGCGACCCTGACCAGGTCATCGGCCACCTTGTGGGAGGCCTTCCAACACTGCGTCTTCCGGTACGCGGCTACCATTCCAGAACCTTTCGGCCCCAACGGCCATCTGATGAAAGATACGTAGTTCCGTACCTACTATAATAATATATTATATCTGCTGCAATCAGAGTCAATTAGATTACCACAAAAACTTCTTAGTAGAGATTTAATAGGGAAATTCTATTATAAAGGTAAGCAACTTTTGAGTGTAGAAACTGAGGATTAGTTTTATTACCTACCTCGTAAAGTTGCCCAATGAAGACATATGACATTCACCAACCCGCACTGGGCCCGCGTGGTGGATTACAGCCCATTCCCTCTCTTAGAAAGGAGGCCTGTGTCCAAGCAGTGGGAACATTAAAAAGGCTGATAATGATGATGATAGCCATCTGTTCTGCGTGCAATGTGCCCTGCCCATTGCCACTTAAGCGTTAACGTTTCTATGTAAAAAGAAAAATATAAAACTGTTATATAAATTCATATCCAATTTAACACATTCGTTTCTTGGTAATTTGGCAACTCGTGACAGTTTTGGGAATATAGCGCTATTCATTGCTTATTCCGCAGACTCTGTCTGACATAGACATCTTGTTTCGGCTTGTTTAACTTACTGCTGAGGCAGGGTTGCCAACTTGTTACTTATTTAAGATATGTCGTCGTTTTAGAATTGGTTGAGTAATTCTTTTTGGTTGGTGGATGGAAATGGTTCAAGCTCTGCGTGGTTGAACTTTAGATCCACTGTGTAGCCCTGTAGGACAGCGGTATTGTTCGAAAAAGTTAACCGCGGCACTGGATCGCCACGGGTACATGGGTATAGTCAGTTATAGTTTGATACTCCCTCTCGCTTCTCTCCACCCAGAGCAGGAACTTTTTTTTGATGATTACCAACCTCAAAAATAAAAGACTGCTATGTACTATCAAAGACATTTCCGCCTGACGACTGCTAAGTTCATTTTTGCTTGCACTCGAAACGAAAATTTCAAAGCTTTGGTTTGGCGCCGCGCTGCAGTATTGAAGCGCATTTTTTTTAAGTAATCAGGCAGAAATGACTGCGATGGTACCTATCAATACATCTTCTCCTTCGTGTCACTGGCACAAACTGTGCAGAGGCCTTACCACTGAACTGAACTCTTAAAGAGATGGAGCTCCATGCCCCTTCCTCGCTCACACGCCTGACATTTTAAGACGACTTGGCAAAGCCCCTGGTCTAAAACTTCGTCCATTACAAGTAATTTTTTTAACAATCACCTTTTTTTATTCAATTTCCTTTGTATTTCTTTATAACAAAGTTTTTGCGCGTCCGGCTTACTTGGGTAAACAGCCCTGTGTAAAGGTCAGGCTATTGATTGCTTGTTTGTATCGCGCTTTGTGCCCTTAGGGACAGAAGTTTTTGACATTTGCCAAGTTTGAAAAGAAAATATTCACAGATACTGGACTATTGATTAGAGAACGTTCGTTTGATACTATAAGTAAGTTAATTTACCAAGTTTATTGAGTCCACGAAGAACATCGTCATCAGCGTTGCGTCACCGGTACAAGGTGGACATCCCACCTATACGCACAAAACGTTGTGGGAACACATTCATTGTGCGTACAGCTAAGGAGTGGAATTCCCTACCGGAGTCTCGTGTTTCCTGATGGCTACAACCCGAGAATATTTAAGTCAAGAGTGAATAGGAATAGATCAGTAGTTATATGAATAAAAAAATAACACTTATTTTTTTAGAACGATATTATCTTAAGTACTTTTTTCACATGACATAGAGTTTGTTGTTCCCAAATTATAAAATTACCTCGAATTTAAGTGTTCCTGCACCGGATTCGTGTGGAAGAAACGTCCGGTTAACATCATTGTGCCCCGCTAGGTCGGAACACCGCTGTATCTTCGTGGGGGCGATCGGCGGCAGCGACCTCTCGCGCAAAGCTGTTTTAGTCAGTAAAAGTTTGACACGCCCTCCCGCTCTGTCTTAGTGCGGGAACTTCTCCCTGGATCTCGATTTTAAGTTACTATTCATATGTTTTAGACTACTTCGATTAACAGCTCTTCCTTTAGATATACCCATCACCATAGCATTTGTCAGGCTTACATTCAACTCACGTACATTCGTTCGAAATCCATGTTTATCACCGAAATGCTGAGTGCATACTTAAATTGGGACAATTACCCATGGCCTATGTATGAGAGCTTTAACCTATTTTCAGTATTGTTTTATACGAGTACGGCTGAGCACGTACTTAGTAATTAGGTCAGGTCGTAAATTAGGAATACAACGTATATCACACTAATATTATAATGGCGAAAATTTGTATGTACATAGATATGTGTGTGTAGTAAGTAGTAACACGCTCCGATGGCTGCACAGATTTAAATGAATTAGCACACAGGTAGATATATCCTGGAATAGCACGATGCTTTTTAGCAAGAGAGACTTCACGCGGTTAAAAACGCTGGAAAAAGCTAGTCTGACTCATCAACGCTCAGCCCAAACCTAGAATGCTGAAATTTTGCCGTGAGGTTATTTTTTATGATGTATATGTTACCGCTAATCTATATAATCCGGTAATTCTATACCTAGGCAATGTATAGAATAAGGTTTAAAGAAAGGCTTTTATTTTCATGTGGCGATAAAAAAAACCCTAACCTAACCTGTCCGTGTAGGGGTGCCCTAAAATTACATCGCCTCCTTCTCTGCTCTCGTCTTTTACACACATAACCGGCTGCGCATTCGGTATTGTATAAAATACCCGAATTATACAGATTGCCGGTAACATATATAAAAAAATGAAAAATATGTTAGTGTAGATAAAGCTACTTTTGCGCAGGCAAACCCATTGGCAGAAGCTAGACAATTAATAAACTGCATTCAGTCTTAATAAGTAGCTATAGTTTGATGACTTTACTCATTAATTTGAACCACCTAAGGCCGTGTTTACTGAAACGCGGCGCGTTGCGCGGCACGTTTCGTCGTACATTGCAGCAGCGGGCCGCGCGATCGCTCGGGCAAACACAACTTGTGGCAATGTACGACGGACCGCCCGACGCGCCGCGTCTCCGTAATCGAGCACTAAGTATATCCTAATAGATAAAGACATTCTCTACCTTCGAATCGTAAGATCAACAACTCTAGTGCTTTTAAACACAACCAAAGTCTGTGAATATTAATTTGTAAATTGTATGAAAAATAAATCAATGTTGTTCTTTAGTTTAGTTTAAAATTAATAGAGAACTTGATAACACCAAAGACAAGCCGACCGCTTACAAAATTGGTAACTAAAGTACTTTGAAACTTTACCTTAATGAGGTCCGCAATTTCTAACAGCTGGAGTATTTGTACCCACAAAACCAATGAGGCGCTACAAAAACAGTTACAAAATCTCATTTATTCCAAACCCCGTTAAACAAAGCGTTCCGTTATCCGTTTATAAAAACTTAGCACAAAGATCCTTTGGAGGTCGTCATCACGTACACAACTCCGTTTTCTTTAGCAGACATTGCAAAACTTTATACGCTCTTTTTTGCCAACACTTGAAGATAATCTCGGTACGTGGGGTACGAGATTTTTAGAGACGTGACTGGGATATGTCTTGACTTTGTAACTGAATGGCAGATAAAATCAGGACCTAGAAAATGTCCTGGATTTAACGGGACTGATTTTCAAATAGTGTTATATACTTACTAGTATTTGACTGCGATCCCACCTGATAGTAAGCAGTGATGCAATCGTTGATGGTGAAGCGCACTATTGAAGACACGTAAATTGTAATCGGACCGAAGCAGGCAAATTGTTCCAGTCCTTCGATGTACGCGGTATAAACGACGAGGCAAAATGCTTAGTCCGGACTGTAGAGGTGTCAATAATCGGTGGACACACACCGTACGTCAGGTTGTCCGATAGTTAAATGGTATTTAAGTGAAAAACAACATACATCACACGTCACTTATGTCTGATAGGATAAGCTTAGGGCTAGGTGTTACCAGGTACAGCCACACTTTGCCACTTTTAAAATAATCTTTTTTTAGGATCTTTTCTACTACCAAAAATCATCGGGCATAAATCCCGACTCCAAGCAGTTACTGAGAAATTCTTAATGGAAAAGCCTTAAGAATCCTGTAAAATCTCCATTTATCGAGAAACGTGTTTTCCGGGAACCCGGTGGTCTTAACACGGATAAGGAAAATGTATCTGGGTGTATGTAGGTCACGGCCAAGGACGCGGAGAATTAAGAAATGGGGAAAGTGTTGTAAGACATTATAGGGGCGAATGTTTCTACTCGCGAAGATTATCCTAAGTTTTTTCAGCGATAATGAAACATTTTTTCAAGAATTTGTTACTGTTTTTATCATCTGTAGTTTGTATATTGTATCTCTTTCTTTGAGAGGATGAGCGTAGAAGATACCTGAAGATAGTCTTATTCTTACTTTAAAGGCAGTTTCTTATGGATGACGACTAATAGCGATTGAAGAAGGAAACGTGTTAGCGATCCCTCATAAATTAGGAAAATAGCAGGAGAATGTGCAATTTTCCACTAGATTTACTGAGGTGGACTTAAGATCTTATGTCCTCTAGCTGGGGTAGAGGGCGTTCACAGTAGTTCCCCATTGCGATTGGTCAATGCTTCACCACGCTTCATGTCAATATGACTTCGCTGCTGCCAGCACGGTGCGTCGCCAGGTTTTTTTCCTTGAGTATTCCAGTCCGACGCTGCAATGAGGTATGTGACCATTACATCTCCACTTATGACGTTTTATCTGGTGGTCGATTGGGCTTTCAATAGCATTTCTCCAACGATGTACTTAATGGGACTCCTTAGGTATTCAGAAATGTTTTCCGTTGTGTCGTGTCGCGTAACGTCATGTTTTCATTTTCTGTATTTTACTGCATCAGCGTTGGATGGCGTCCCACAAGGTGGACTGATGACCTGGCGAGGGCCGCAGGAATCTATCCATTACCAACAGTGGACGTCTTTTGACTGAAATGATGATGACGATGATTGTATTGGCTTAAATCAAAATGAAATTAGCTTTTAGCATCCACAGTACCTTTGCTAGATCGAGCGTCTGACCTTGCTACAGCATTTTGACGTCGATATTACACTGTATCGACGTCTATGCTAATGAAGGCTCTACGCATTCGTCTAGACTTCAACAGATACTATCTCAATTGCTTTGTTGCACATGATCTTAGACTTTAAGGTTAAATACCAAGACACTTCCCGAATTTTTTTTTTTTTTTGGTTAGTAAACAGCTGGTCTTTACCGGGACTAAATGCATCTTCTTGATCTAAATCTGTCAAGTCTTGCTGTGATGTCCGTTTAAATGACAAACTAGTACTTTGCTCGCGAGAATGTTTTCGTAAAAACTTTAACTTTAAGGCTCGGTGCAAATGGGTTACCGACCACAGCTACCGGTGGCCAGCGACGGCGACTTAACAGACTTTTTAATATATTTTGTATAGACGCGCCGCACACGTGTATCCGGTGGCGGCCACTCGCTACAGTAGTGTCCGCGACTCGCCACTAGTGGTCACTACTTGCCACACAAAACGCCGACACCCGCCACTGTCGCATTGCTCCACCCCCCGCGCAGTTAACCGTCCGACGTTCTACGTATCGCACGCGTACCATCATCCGTATCATCATCATCATGTCGGAATCCATCTTCAGACTGCGCAGCAACGAGCGGGTTATAAAATGTGGCGGCTTCCAGACACCGGTGGCTGTCGCTCGCTTCTGACACTTTTAGAAATGTGGCGGTAGCGCGCGACAGACACTGGTGGCTGTGGTCGGTGGCCCATTTGCGCTGAGCCTTAGGGACATTTCAGATACATTGTGAAATGGGATTCACATGCCTTATTGTCACCTTCTATACAACATTATTTTTAGTACATTCGAAACCTGAATATAGTTTGTTTAGAATTAGTTTTGCATATACTAAAAATAAGATTGTATATACATATACAAGGAGATACTGACTGACATATCAACGCACAGTCGAAACTACTGGGACTAGGAGCGTGAAATTTTGCATAAGGTTACCTTTTATGGCGTAGGCGAGCTGACCAAGAGAGCATTTTCCAAAATTTTACCCCAGAAGGGATTAAGAGGGGGTCTAAAGTTTTGTATGGAGAAACCTCTTTTCACGTGGGTGCTACTGTTGGCAAAACCTAGTAAGATATAAAAGAACTGTGTACTTTTCAACTTCCTTCCCTTTTTTTTTGGTGGTAGGTAAAATCATCCAATGACAAATCCCGCCCTTGGGTGGGGCGGGAAATAGTTTCTCTTACTGACTAAAAACCTACCCTGTTCCATTCATTGCCTTCGTCCCAGGGTCCTGGGTGACATTTTCACATAACCTTTAGCCCCAGTAGGCTTCGGCTCTGCTGCCTACAGTTTGCTGACAACTCCTTGAGGCGCGCGGGAACAGTGCGCGCCGTAACCTCCTTCCCTGCCTTATCTCTCAAGGAAATACAGGCGTGATATTCAGTAATGATAAGTATTCTTTCCAAGATTGCCCATTCAGCTTGAAGTTTTAAACTTTAGGGCAAACTTAATCCAATTAGATATTTTCGCAAACTTTGTAGAATCTGACGCTTTATGTTCCAGAGTCACGTAACCAGTTTTTTTTAGGGTTACGTACGCAACGGCTTAAAACGGGACCCTACTGCTAAATCACCATTGTCTGTCTGCCTGTATCTCATTAATCGTGACAGCTAGACAGTAGAAATTTTTACAGATGATGTAATTCTGTTGCCGCTATAACAACAAATACTATGACCAGAATGAAATAATTACCTATGCGGGCGCTGATATTTTTAACAAATTACCGTCGACAATTAAAAATGTAAGCTCCTATAATGTTAATTCAAAGCACAACTTGCCCGACATGTAGTCGAAAAATATTAACAATATTCTACTAGTAACCAATACTATTGAATGCATTATAGAAGTACCTGATTATATAAAAAAAAAAGATTATGAACGACGAAAATACTAACACTGTTTTTGTTTCATGTTTCTCATGTAAGTGACTGTAGTCTTTTATGAGAATAAATTTCTTTAAACCTAAATAAATATTGAAGTGGGCGCTCCCATATAACAAACGTGATTATTGCCGTTTTTTTGCTACGGACGGTACGCAACCCTTTGTACGCGAGTCCGACTCGCACTTGGCCGGTTTTTTGTGACATTGGTGTCTAACTTTTTATTGACTGTTTGATTTCCGAACGAAATTTTTGGTCCTTTGCATTTTCGAGGCTCTAGATCTTTATCGGCGGCGGCTGGATGGTCCTTTTTTGTTCATTGTAAGGGATAGAATTTGTGCTCTTCAAAATTAGGTAGTACTTAGTCTTGGGCGTGATGTTCAATGTTAACGATTTTGATTTTGTTACTTCGTGTAGAAGTGGAGAGAAATGATAAAAAGAAAAGATCTTCAGACACTTTCAGTTAGGCCGCCAATTAGTTTTAGCACCGATTTTTCAATCGCCAGATAACTTTTATCTGAAGAATATGTTTGACGTTTTGACAGCTTTTTTATATTCCTCAGATAGAAGTTAACTGAAGATTGAAAAATCGGCCCTTAAAGTCGAAAATTACCAGAAAGTAAAGATCTTAAGAGTGGTTTCACACTACGTCCGATCCGAATCGGGTCCGTCAAATACCCGCTCTTAGACACGCAAGTGACAGTTTTCCGCACTAGTGCAGAAAAGTGCGCGTGCTCGCTCCCGCCACAATTTTATTGTAATGAAACAGTTCTACGGCTACGAAAGTATGGTCCGTAGTTTCACGGGTTCGGATCGGATTCGTATCGGACCTAGTGCGAAACCGCTTGGCGCTCTTACCGTTCCTAGCATAAGCTGGGAAGACAGAAAGGCGCGATAAACTCTTCCGACTCTTCAAAGACTGTCTTTGTATGAAAATTTATACAATAAAATCATCCAATGTTCAAAAAAATAGAGTAAAATCATCCAATTACAAATCCCGCCCTTGGGCGGAGCGGGAAGTAGTGTCAGACTCTTACTGACTAATAACCTACCCCGTTTCTTCGTTGCCTATCGTGCCGGGGCCGGGTATTCCTTTCGGAAGCTGACCCATGACCCCAGCTGGCTTCGACCCTGCCTACCTGCAGCTAGCAGGCTCGGCCTGTACGGTTTGCTGACAGGTCCTTGATAAATTTTAGTCGTTTTAATCCCGCGTAGGGTCGATTCGGTACATGAAACACTATCGATTTGTAAAGAGAAAATTAAAAAATTAATTATTTTTTTTATACTCGTATTAATTTACGCATTTGATTCAATTAATTTCTTCAAGTAAACGTCAGCTGAGCGAGGCCAATGAACTGTAGGTAGTTAGTACGCAACGACCTACAAGGTCATTGACTCGTTTTTTTTTTAATAGCTTGTTAAGTGTCCCACTGCTGGGCAAAGGCCTCCCCTTTCTCCTTCCAAACTTCTCTGTCTAGGGCGATCTCTGGCCAAGTTTGCCCCGCTAGAAATTAATTTCGTACATGCGTATTAATTCGAGTTTTAGAAAAAAAGTAATTTATTTTTTAATTTTCTCTTTACAAATCGATAGTGTTTAATGTACTGAATCGACCCTCGGCGGGATTAAAACGACCAAAATTTAACAGTGTATAACGCTATAGAAAGAAGAAAGTATACAGTGATAAAATGACAAAATAACACCTCAAAGGATAACACAAACAAGGCAAAGAGCCCTATAAACATCCATTACGTACAACATACATTGTAAATCAAGGAAACTCATAGCATTTACAAGACGGATGGCATCCGGCGGGAGCTATGAATTTATCATTGTTCCCGGAAAGATGGACATTTGTGGGTCGGTTGCTTACAAATAGAAGGGACTATTAATATCTACGATGATATGGACTTACGTAGTTTCGTTTATGTATCCCCTGAAATGGTTTTTTTTATGGTAGGTAAAATCATCCAATGACATCCCGCCCTTGGGCGGAGCGGGAAGTAGTGTCAGACTCTTACTGACTAAAAAAGTCAAAACCTACCCCGTTCCTTCGTAGCCTATCGTGCCGGGGCCGGGTATTCCATTCGAAAGCTATATCATGACCTCAGCAGGCTTCGACCCTGCCTGCCTGCAGCTAGCAGGCTGGGCCTCTATGGTAATCCCCTGAAATGGTTAGCCTAGATGGGAATGAAGAAAATGAAAACATTTGCGACAAATATAAATAACTACGACATAGCACGTAGAATCGCCAAACTTAAGTGGCAATGGGCAGGGAACATTGCACGCAGAATAGATGGCCGTTGGGGCCGAAAGCTTCTGGAGTGGCGGCCGCGTACCGGAAGACGCAGCGTTGGAAGGCCTCCCACAAGGTGGACCGATAACCTGGGCAGGGTCGATGGAGTTCGATTGATGCGAGACGCACAGGATCGGTCATTGTGGCGACGCTTGGGGGAGGCCTATGTCTAATAGTTGACGTCTTTCGGCTGAAATAATGATGATGATGATGAATAAAGATATCGCACTTACACACCCTCGACCGATTCCCGCGACCCTCACCAGCTCATCGATTCCTCTTGTGGCTTTTCAACGCTGCGTCTTCCAGTTCGTGGTCGCCACTCCAGAACCTTTCGTCCCCATTGACCACCTGTTCTGCAAGCAATGTGCCCATTGCCACTTAAGTTGACGATTCTTCGAGCTATGTCGGTAACTATGGTTCTCCTGCGGATATCTTAATTTTTGATGTGATTACCTGACTACGCAAGAAAACTCCAAGCATAGCTCTTTCCATTGCTCTTTAGGTGACTAATTCTTCGGATGAGGTCCATTGTAAGCGACCACGTTTTAGACCCATATGTCATCACTGGAAACACGCACTAGTCATAGACTTTCGTCTTGAGCAACTGTGTTATATTGGTCGGGAAAATCCCGCACAGCTTCCCGAACGCTGCCCAGCCGAATCTGATTCGACGGACAACGAACCTCTTTCTGGAAGTTAGACCTACCCATTTGGACCGTCTGTAGCGACAGCTATGTCGTCACAAATGAACTAATCCTGCATCGCGCAAGTAAGATTCGCGGCGCGATTGGAACATATAGAACAAACCCGAAATCATCTATCGGGCAGTAGCCCACCAGATATAACACGTGTCTGGTCGGAGGATCCTCCCTTTTCAACGGAGGTTAGCGGGACTTTACTCTCTGTTCCATTACCCCCAAACGTCTGTCTCCAGGTAAACGTAGTCGTCCAGAACTTCGACTATAGTCTTCGATCTTTATGGTCATCCATCCATAACCAGAACCAGTAACTTTAAGTTGATTGTATATGAAAATTTAATCTCTTTAAATTCATAGAGATTGTCTGTCGGAACAAGAGATAATTGTGCAATAAATATACAGTTTACGCAATAAATCAGTCGGAAATGTGACAATTGTCTTCTGAAACGTTGTGTTTACTATCCAGCGTTTAATTTATGAGGCCGATACACTTCGGTTTTATATGTCTTTGTTGTGGGAAGATGACACGAATGAGCTTGTTCCGTTTTAGACCTTGTACGTCGCATCAGGCAAGTTTGAGCTTGGTTCCTTGCGAACTTAGGTTAATCGGAACAAAAGGCAAATATATTATATAATGTATTCCACAATATATATTCCACAACTATCACACAACGCCGTCTACTCCCAAGCTAAGCAGAGCTTGTGTTACGAGTACTAGACAACTGATAAACATACTTATATATTTCTAAATAAATACATATTATAGATAAATTACACCCAGACACAGAACAAATGATTGTGCTCATCACACAAACATTTGTTCTGGGTGGGAATCGAACCCACGGCCTCCGGCATAGCAGTCAGGGCCACTAACCACTAGACCAACAGGCAGAAACAAATAAAAAAAAAATATATATATATGCAACAGATAGATATACTTTCATTTTTTTTTATTATTGATAGTACAGACACTTCAATTTTATTAAGTAGATAAGTATAATAGGGGGCAAGAATTGCCACTACTGAAGGTTTCCCCCTTTCTGCCATAGGCCGTACTTTCTGATTCCATTTACGGCCAAAGCAATGCGCTTAAAGATGGCACTGGTTTCTTTTGCCCAACATTATATTTTTTATTTAATATATACTAATAAGTATTTGATTGCGGTCCCACCTGATGGTAAGCAGTGATGCAATCGTTGATGATGAAGCGCGCTAATTTATTAAGAGCCTCTTTACTCTAACCTTGAAGACACCTAAATAATTATAATCGAGCGAGAAGACCCCAGCATGCAAATTGTTCCAATCCTTTGATGTACCTACGCGGTATAAACGACAAGGCGAAACGCTTAGTTCGGACCGTAGAGATGTCAACAATTGTTGGACGCTCGCCATATTTCGGGTTGACCGATGGTAGAAAGACGTTGACGGAATCAAGTCATGTAATTCCCGGGCACTCTCCAAATTGAATCCTATAGAATACCCAAAGGCTAGCTACACTATGCCTGTGTTCCAGGCGTTGTAGATTGGTCTTAACCAACTTTGGATCACCAATTAGCCTCTTCGCACGGCTCTCTACCGAATCCAAAGCCGCTAACCACCTACTGGGCTCCAACAATTTAGCGAATTTACCATCGACTCGAAAAGAAGAAGGAGAAAGCTGCTAGTTGGCATTTTGCAGCACCAGCCCGTGTGGCGGCTGCAGCACCTCCTCAGAGGTGCTTTGTTCACCAAACCACTCAAAGCTTCACTTTGTCGGCCTAACGCCGAACACAAATCCAGATCCCGGTCTGCTACTGAGAAGTTCAGCTTGGAAATCAATTTGGATGTTGGCCAGGAGTCTATGCTTAAGACCACTAGACCAGCAAATGAGTCAGAATAATGGTTTCAGTTCCATAGTAATAAGTTCATTATTGATCTCTCTCGGCCTTTTGTAGCTTCGTGAGTTATAAAAAACTGGGCAAGTGCGTGTCGGATTTGTGCACGAAGGGTTAAGTACCATTATCTATACAATATTAGAAACTATATTATAGAGTTTGTTGTATGGATGTTTCACTTAAATATTTATTTTATTTTGTTGTTATAGCGGCAACAGAAATATATCATCCGTGAAAATTTCAACTGTATTTTTACCCGACTGCGCCAGAAGGAGGGTTATGTTTTTCGAGAGTATGTATGTATGTATGTATGTATGTATAATTGTTTGGCACGCTCTGCAGCCTGAACGGCTCGATGGATTTTAGCTTGAGAGGTGTCCTTAGATTCGTATTTACTGTGAGAGTGACACTGGGTATATCAAAATAAAAAAAACAAAATGGCGGGTTTTTGGCGCCAAATTCAAATGTTTGGCACGCTCTGCGGCCTGAACGGCTCGATGGATTTTAGTTTGCGAGGTATCGTTAGATTCGTAATTACTGTCAAAGTGATATCGTAATAAAATAAAACTAAAAAAATAAAAAATGGTAATTTAAAAAACTAAAAAACCCGAGGGCTTTAGGGCTTTTTCATGAATACTCAGAAAAGCAGTCGGGTTTTTTAGTTTTTTAAATTACCATTTTTATTTATTTATTTATTATTATTATTATTCAGTACAGCAAAATAGCCATTAATACTAAATTAAATTAAACCTTCCTCTATCTTCTCACAGAACCGTGAACTTTCTAGTAATATCGTCTTCCATTCATCAGCAAACAAATCCAATCCAGGGTTGGTCTCCACGAGCGCGTTGAGCATCGTTAGCATACGCGGTATAGGATTTGTATAGCTATCACGGTTCATGAGATACAGCCTAGTGACAGACAGATGGATAGTGAGGTCTTAGCAATAGGGTCCCGTTTGTATACTTTGGGTACAGAACCCTAAAAACTGTATTTTATTGTGTTTAGTTGCTTTCAAAGCAAGGTCATCCGATAAGCTACATGGCATTTTGGTAGTTATAATGCCATCAATCTTTTATTGTGGAACTATAAATTCGGTGGATTCGAGCCAAGGAAAGTTTGCCTGCGCTCTGATATACTTAATTGGTGCTAAATTACAATACTAATCGTCCAAGAAATTCCACTGTACCTATGATTTGAGAGCTGTGGTGGCCAAGTAATAACGGCCCCGACTTAGGCTGTGTTTACGGATACGCGGCGCGTTGGGCGTTTCGTCGTACATTGCATCAGCGGGCCGCTTCATCGCTCGCGCAATCACAAACGTAAGGCAATGTACGACGGACCGCCCGACGCGCAGCGCAACGCGCCGCGTCTCTGTAATCGAACACTGACGAGTTATAGTTTCAAACGCAGCCAGGCGCATTACTTTGTGTAACTTATTTCATCACCACAGCTCTCAAAACGGTGAAGGAAAACATCGTGAGGAAACCAACATGTCCTGTAACCGAAAATTTAAAGACATGTGACATCTACCAACCCGCACTGGGCCCGAGTGGTGGATTACGGCCCATTTCCTCTCTCAAAGAGGAGGCCTGTGTCCCAGCAGTGGGAACTGCTATATGCTATGCTTAATGCTAGCATTTGCTCATCATCACTGCATGAATGCACGAGGAAGGCGGCCATCAGAGAAGAGTGGCGGCGTGTTGTAAACCTTGCCACCAACACCTGAAGTGATGACCACGACCACTCTGTCAAGAGTGATACCGATTAAGAGAAGATATTGACTACTTATCATCAGAATTTTATTATTTGCCGTTGTGTTTAGCAACTGGGCTTCTTCTATTTAAAAGCTTTAGTACCTTTATGCCTGTTGACCGTATTTTTTTGCTGTCAGTGAGAAAGAAACCTTTTGCACTTTTGGGGAGAAGACTAGGGAGTGTGCGATTTTTACTTGACTATAAAACCACCTCGGTGATCACTATGAGCACATGAAGAGGGTTCCGTAACCTCTTAAAAGATCACCACGTGGAACTTATTTTGTACAAGGCCTGTTAGGTCACATCCCTGGGGAGACTGTAAAAGGGTCTTTCCTGAATGCCTCTATTCTGTCTCCTGCTTGATATGGAAGTAAGTGGGGTTTGTTTTTTCTTACTTTTCTGCTGTTATCGTTAACCCTGGCGGAATAAACGCGAAAGACGTTTAAAATACGTCTGTCGCTTTTATTCCGCCAGGGTCGCACATCCACAACCAAATACTCCATCTCGTCAGCTCTTCTGCCACCTATGGAGATTGAGTTAAACGAGATGGAGTACCCAGTCGCAAACACACGACCCTAGTGAATAGGACATGAAAACACTCGTCCGACCAATCCAGCGAAAGAGATTAAAGCGTTAATGAGCAATTTCATTGATGATTGCCTTTTTCAAAAAATCAACCAATTACGAGTCGAACTTGAGTACGAAGGGATTCGTACCATAAACTATGCAACTTTTTTTTTACACAATTAATTTTATTCTGTATTTGATGTTATAGAGGTAACAGAAATACATAATCTGTGAAAAGCTATCACGGTTCATGAGATACAGTCTGGTGACAAACAGATGGACAGTGGAGTCTTTGCAATAGGGTCCTGTATAACCCTTTGTATACGGAAACCTACGTCGAGTTGCTAGCCGGTCGGTTTTCTCTGATAACTACAACCTAGGGGTCTTTAAGTAAAGAGTGAATAGGTTACTTCTAGGCAAGCGTGCTTCATTGTCGGCCACATCATCGCTTACCATCAGGTGAGATAGTGGTCAAACGCGAGCCTATCAACAATAATAAAAAAGAAACCTAAAAAAGGCTGTGGTTGCCTAACCAGCTCCTGCATTCTATCACGCATGCCATTGGTTAACCATGCCTGGTGTAGAACGATGGTGGCGAAAGAGTACAAGCACATCAGTTACGGATCAAAATAACATGGCTCCTTACATCATCCTCGCCTGCCATAATACTCTATGCAACGCATTATAGGCTGGCATAAAACAAAACTAATTACCACTGCAATCAAATCTACACCTTACATATTACAAATTAAAGCTCAAAACTGTTTGCAAGTACAACGAGCTCTACGACAACATAAAAGACTTTATTTTCATTTGTATAAGGTTTAAAATGAATTGTAATAAGCACATAAATTATGCGTATTTTAAAGCCGAAAGGTAATAATTAATTTTAGACCTTAATTTTAATAGAATAAAGTCTAAAATTGATTGTACTTTTCACATATGGTGTGTATTTAAAAATAGATGGTATGGTTATCACATGGAGTTCAACAGACTATGGGAATAATAAAATATGGGTTGCCAACCTGTCACCACTTTATGGGAAATGTTTAAAACAGACTTTTGTAGTTACTAGATGATCTCTCATTCAAACATTGGGCAAATTTATGGCTTTTAAAAAATGACCGTTACTATGTAGTAACATTATAGTGAAGATACACTTTGTGGCAAAACTATAGCGTGATGGTATAACCTACAGTATATTTGGTCTTCCCGTCCGATTATAATTTAGGTGTTAGAGCATAATCCACAGATATAGATATACCTAGATAACGCAAGAGCAACTACTTCGCGTGCCTAGCTTACATACAAAAATCGTAAGTGGTCACTTTCGCGCTCAAGTCTGCATCGGAGTACAGCTAAAAATGTACACAGTTAAAAATATAAAAATGGTTAATTGTGCTGTTACCAAGCTGTAAAAAAATTACTATTGTAAGTAGCAATCACAGGTAGCTATACTAAGTAATAACGAATGTATGGGCAACCGACAGTTTCGTATCAGAGAGGTGTTGGAGGTGGAGGTGGAGAGACACCGTGCGGTATCCCCGCACCATCCATATGGCAATGACCCTCTGGCAAGCGGTCCTATATATTAGTTACTACCACAGATATAGATATACCTAGATAACGCAAGAGCAACTACTTCGCGTGCCTAGCTTACGTACAAAAATCGTAAGTGGTCACTTTCGCGCTCAGTCTGCATTGGAGTACAGCGCTAGTCGGGTGCAGTTAAAAATATAAAAATGGTTAATAATTGTGCTGTTGGTGTGGGGGTGGAGCGAGGGGGACGCCGTACGCGGCGGCGTCTTCACTAAATAGTGCTTGTGACGTCATAATAGGTAGTCAAAAAATGGCACGCTTGGTTTTCATACAGATCGTGATGCTTGCGTTATCTATGTCTATCTATATCTGTGGCATAATCACTCTAGCCTTAAAGGACTAGAGCAGGGGTGCTTCAAATGACGGAGCACGGTCGGGATTTGGACGGCCAACATATTTTATTTGGACCTTGTGTAGTATCGGTTTGTCTTGGAACAGACTCGCCGATAAACATATCCAAGATTTAATGAAAATACCATGCACAGCCTTTACTCTACACTTCGGACGGATAGTCCAAGGAAAAAATGACATTTTTCTCATTAATATTGTAAAATCCTTGGATTTTTTTTTATTCATATTTAATAAGATAATGTACCGGAAACCATTCGTTATTTGGCATTCTGGACCACGAGGGTCATATTTTTTTGAAAAATGGACCTCTAACGAAAATAATTGGTGACACATGGGCTACAGTGAATATGCTGTTAATAAACTAGTGCGCTTTACCATCAACGATTGCATCACTGCTTACCATCAGGTGAGATCGCAGTCAAGCAAGTTTATATTATGTGTTAGCTCGTGACCATAGCTTTACTTTTGACACTGTTTATGGTGAAGGATCAGCTAACCAGAAAGAAGAAAGAAAGAAAAACTTTTTATTTGTCGGATAAAGGCGCAAGTTAAAGGTGACAAAACGGCCGAGCACTCAGCTTAGTGCCGTGACCACACGCAGAATGCGACGAGTCTACGACGCTGGTTTTCAGTGCGGGCCGGTGACGATGTAGACATATAGACCATCTGTGTGTTCGCAGCCTAAGTTGTTGTCATATATGATGAGATGTTATTTCTAAGTATTTTCTTTTAGTTCCTTTATTTATGCTACATCAGGATCCGAGCCATGCTTTAGAATTAATTATCTCCGACAAAATTCGACCTTGAAGCTTAGCTCTGCATAGCAATGATCTGATGCGGAGAGCAAATTGGGTAGGTGTCTCAGTATACCCCTCTGAAGTCTCACAGCATCGAATTCTGAAATGTGTGTCAATTGAGCTTGTAATTTCTGTATGGTCTGCACATATGACTTAAACTAAAGATTTATCATATTAAAAAGGTCCTGGCTAAAATAATAAAATCCTAAGGTTCAATCTTCAACGCTGCGACGCGCGGTCCCATACAAAAATGCTCTACCCGGGCTCGCCGCGCGGGCACCCGTCGCGGGCGGACTTACCGATACGACTACATGCACACTTCTATAGTTGAACCAGCGACAATGCGCAGCTAATAATCTGGTTTCCGCTATGGGGACCGCCGCATACGACACACGCGCATAGTCACGTGACGGTTGCCCGCGCGTAGGGTTACCAGATGAAAATTTCAAAAGTCCGAAGAAAAGGCCTGATTGCCATTGAAAAATCCTGAAATTTTGTAGTTTAAGAATTAAATTTAAAAAGTCGTAATATTATCGTTTTTTGAACCCTTTGAATATCGTAATTAGAGACACAATAGAAAGGCAATAAGTGTGCGCCTGCGCGGACACCGGTGTCCGCTTGGGGCTTGAGTAAAACTGAGGATCTCGCTCACATGTTGCATGTCGCACTCAAGTCAAGTGGGGGCTACCAAAGAAAGATTATATTTTTTTAGTTTGTTTAACTTTTTAATAAGTTGTTTTTATATTTTTTATGTTTGTTATTTACTCAAGCCCCAAGCGAACTCGTTCGCACACCTCTCGAACACGGCTCGTCTTTCTATTCTGTCTCTAATTACGGTATTCAAAAGTTTAAGTAAGCTGTATTTTGTTGAAAAAACTAATAATCCTGAGATTTGCAAAATCCGGCCGCAATCCTGAGAAGAGTCTAAAAATCCTGAAATCTCCGGACAAATCCTGAGATATGGTAACCCTACCCGCGCGGGCGTCCGCACGTCTGAGAAGGGTCTGTTAGAGTTTATTTTACTATCGTGGTGACTCTAACACCCGTATTTATAAAGAAGTATTTACTTGTTACTAAGTAAAATCTTATAAAGTCTTTACTTGACGTTTGAAATCTGCATTCAAAATTCAAGTTTTTCTTAACTGTAATACAAATAGTAGTTACTTTTACTCAAGTATTTAGTTTTACTTGTTTATAAATACGGGTGTAAGTGGCTCCTTTTCATTTCAAGTAACTGAATAAAACTCAGCAAACCCTTTTTAACTGCAATCTTATAGAATTGAGAGACAATGCACTTGAGTGACAATGGTGGTCGGTATAAAGCTTTCAATGATAGCTCACTTATTGTTAGGGGGCTCATTTCCCCTACTTGGTGGTTTATAGCCGTAGGCTGTTTGCTATTAACCCCCTTTTTAATTTAATGCGTTTACTTATATTTATGAAACTTCTTTTCGTAGGATCTGCTTTGTGAAAGAAGGACGGAGAAGAAATCGTTGATGAAATTATTAAGAGTCTACTTATGTCACCTTGATATTCCCCGAGTGTCGCCACAACGAACGGTCCTGTGCGTCTTGCATTCATTGCTTTCCGGCGACTCTCAACAGGTCATCAGTCCACCTTGTGGGCCTTGAGGCCATCCAACACTGTGTATTCTGGTGTGCGGTCAACTCTCCAGAACCTTTCGGCTCCATCGGCCATCTGTTCTGCGAGTAATGAGGCCTGCCCACTGCCACTTAAGTTTAGCGATTCTTCGGGCTATGTCGACGTCATTCTTGATACGATCACGCAAGGAAACTCCGAGCATAGCCCTTTCCATTACCCTTTGTGTGACTTAAAGGTTTCTGATGAGGCCCATTGTAAGCGACCACATTTCAGTGCCACAGATCATCACTAGCAACACGCACTGGCTATGTACAGTCAGGGCTCAAAAGTGCAGTTGCACTCTACCGATACTAAAGTATGTAAAATTTCTTTGTAAAAGAGGTTCAATGGATCATGACCGATTTAGTTTGTAGCATATAATCTAAAATATCGAATAAACCAGTTGCAGAACACTGGAATTCTACTACAAAGAAATTTTAGACAGTTTAGCATTGTTAGAGTGCAACTGCACTTTTGACCCCTGACCGTACTATTACTACTTAATGTACAGGGTAAATCTTTTCACAAATCGTAAAATCACGCTAAATAATAATTAATCAAGGAACTGTTAACAGCGATAAAGTACAGAACTTGAAAGTAAATGTAAATGAAACAATTAATCAACGCCACGATGCTGCCATAATCCGTCTTCTGAACCAACAGTTAAGCAACAGGGGGTCGGAGTCTTGTTTGCTGTGGGACCTAATAATAACAGTTTGAACCGGTGATAATAAACTGGATAAGGATTCGGAAATTGCAGTTTTTAGGGTTCTGTGACTCAAAAGGAAAGAACGAAAACCTTATAAAAAACGGATCACTTTGTTGTCTGTCTGTATGTCTGTCAAGACCCTTTTATTTATGTATTTATTTATTAGAAACTTTATGCACATAACACTGTACAAAGGCGAACTTAATACCTTAGGCATTAAGTTCGCCTTTGTACAGTCCAGTTCAACTGTAGGGGCCCAGCAGGGCCGAAGCCTACTGGGGCCAAAGGTTATGTGAAAATGTCACCACGGGCCCTGGGACAAAGGCAACGAATGGAAGGGTAGGTTTTTAGTCAGTAAGAGTCTGACACTATTTCCCGCCCCGCCTAAGGGCGGGATTTGTCATTGGATGATTTTACCTACCATAAAAAAAAAACCAGTCGACCTTAGGGTGGTGCTTAAACATAACAAAGACTCAAAAAATAAAAAATAGAACAAACAGAAAAGAAATAAATACATACAGATTTTCAGAGGTCTTTTTTCTTTCTTTTTTTTTCTAACTGATATAAACTAGTGCAGTGTCTTTCCTGGATTAATTTTACACATGTTTTGATTTCTATAGAAGCCTAATTTTTTTTTTTTTTTTTTCACACACTATCACACAACGTCGTCTAGTCCCAAGCTAAGCAGAGCTTGTGTTATGGGTACAACTGATAAACATACTTATATATTTCTAAATACATACATATAAATTACACCCAGACACGGAACAAATGATCGTGCTCATAACACAAATATTTGCCCTGGGTGGGAATCGAACCCACGACCTCCGGCATAGCAGTCAGGGCCACTAACCACTAGACCAAGAGGCCAGTCAGCAATATAACCGCAATGTATCTGTGTATCCAAAATACCTGGAGCAAGATGTGTAATAACATCATAATCACGTAAGAGCGGATGTATGAAAATGTACCTCGGGTTGGCCGCTCTTAAGGGGGAGAAAAACGACTTTTGATGATTTTAAATCCAATATCACGTCTAAACGGCTAGTCGGTATGTTTTGAAAAAATTTTTTTATTAAACTAGACTATTAGCTTAATAATTTGATATACGTATATTTACATTTTTTGACATAGAATTCGGTGTAATTTATTTTGAATGTTATATCTAACACAGACAAAAACCAAGATCAGGCAAATACCATTGGGTGTAATTTTATGAAATATCACAAACTAAAAGATAATTTAATTACCAATCTTTTCATATCCGGATGTTATTCATATTGTGTGAATGAAGCACATTCGAAAAATCCTTGATGCGCAGGGGGTGACGCTAGCTACTCTTTTGTTCGCTCAAGGTCGCTGGCCCTTAGCATCGCCTTAAGGTGGGCCGTCAGTTACCATCGAATAACATAAAATACTCGAAGCTTCCGAGAGCTTTTCTCCAATCTAATAACAATGACAGGAAGGACTAATAATCTGATCAGCGACGGCATCGGTACAATCAGCAAAATAAACACTCGCTGCGTGGGGTCGGTGTGTGCGTTTACGAGCGAGCGCCCATTACGTTGTATATTTATAAGGTTTTGTCGAAGCAACGTGTTTATTCACTTATTTGCGAACCGTACCACTTGAGGTAAGGATGTCAGTTCCGATTCAGAATATTTGGCAAGAATATAATTTTTATAACCGATAACAAGAACAACGCACACTGCGTTGTTCTTGTTGGAAGTGTATCTTCACATAATAACTTCGTGAAGGGGTAGGCTCACAGGTGGGCTCTACCTATCTATAAAAATGTCACCGTCAAATTTTAAATATCGTTAGATTGTAATTTCGTTCGCGTGATTGTAAACTGTGTGAAATATTGTGTACTATAACTGTATGTTATGGTTCACAATTTAACGCATTATATTTCGACAGATTATAATCTATCGAAGTGAAACTGTTACTTTACTTACCGCGGCTCTGGAACGGAACACACAAGCACAAGGATAGAAAGAAAAAGTAAGAAAGGAGATGCAGACTACTAGTAGTCTCTCCCCCAGACCTCCTCCCACTCCTCTGGAGTAGTCCCTTTCAGTCCACCCAGAGCATGGCAAATTATTTGATAACGCTAAAAAAAGGCCCTACTAAGAAATCTTAAATGTAAGAAAACCTAATAACACTATCAAATTTAGGACCCTATGGCACCAAAATATGGCCTTGGCCTTCGTGCTCACGACCTCGATTCCTGCGTGGCAGTCAAATTATGGCAAGTCAACAATATAAAACGAAAGTTTTGATTGCAAACAGTTCCGGACAGCCCTATAAAACCATGAATGGCGTAGGCGCGCCGCACACTCATAATTTAGAGCATAATATCTGTGAGCAAACGAGGATATGGTATGCGAGCATGCGAACTAGGATATTGAGGAAGCGGATCTAAGGTTAGGCTTTTCTATTCAGGTATTTGTTTAAGTTGTTTGCTCTTTGAACTAGGCAGAGTTATACATTTTTGAACACACGTGTTGGGTGTTACCATGACGAGATAAATTGTCAGGCATCCGAACTAAAAAGAAACATGGAGATACACACCATATGTATGTGATCTTCTTTTTAATAGTTCAGTTTAGTTGGTACAATGGATCGCGTTAAGAGCTCGTAGTAAATAAAGCCTCTGAACTGCTTGAAGAATCAATTGGTCAGAATAGATATGTTTAAGCTATTTGGAACACTAGAGATTCATCTTACCATCAAAAATTTATTGGCCAGGAGGATGATATGAAACAAAGGAGATCTAAGATACGTGGGGCGGTAGCGCTGGTATCACACCAGCCCCCCTAGCTAAATTACAATTGCTTCGTTTAGCGTGAACGCTTAGAGTTAGCCACGCCCCCAATTCCTTTGTTCTGACGTCATATCAACAAAGGAATTGTGGGCGTGGTCAACTCCAAGCGTTCACGCTAAATGAAACTATTGTAACTTGGCTAGGGGGGCAGTGCCCCTAAACGTTGTGGATTCGATAACTTTGAAGCGAAGCCATAAAGGCACGCCCTAAGTTACTTTTTTATGACGATTTTTATCAAACACTTCTTGAATCGGTGAAGGAAAATATTGTAGAGACATCTCGATGACCCTACGAGTGATTAGTTGTCTTCCTTGTAAAGCCCAAGATGAGGTGGAATCCACCAACCCATACTGGGTCTACGTGGTAGATTATGGTCAGCTTCTCATGAAGTAGCCAGCCTTTCAGTATTTTACAGAATGCATTTTGAAGAGTGTGCGCGGGAATTGCATGACTTGATTCCGCCATATCAATTCTACCATCGGACAACCGGCGAATATCCACCCTTATGTTGTTGAAACTTCTACGGCCCTGTACGGAACTAAGCGTTTTGCCTCGTCGTTTATACCGCGTACATCGAAGGACTGGAACAGTTTTCCTGCTGCAGTCTTTCCGATCGATCATAATTTAGGTGTCTTCAAGGCTAGAGGAATAGGCTCTTAATAAACTAGTGCGCCTAACCATCAAAGATTGCATCACTGCTTACCTTCAAGTCTGCGGTTCTGGGGAGGTCTGAAAATGCATACCAGGGCCCTGGAACCAAGGCAGAGAAGGAACAGGGTAGGTTTTTAGTCAGTAAGAGTCTGACACTAATTCCCGCTCCGCCATCAAGTGGGATCGCAGTACTTTATATCAATTAATAAGACAGAGTCCTGAGGAGACTAGAACAACATACTCGAATTATTTTCTAATTAAGCACATATGGGATATTTGACCACAATAATCCATTGTCAAACGAACTACACACACACAGACACATCAGTCAAAGAACAGTTATGTTGTCGTAGTTCGTTCAGAAATGGTTCATATTCTTTTTATATTATATTGGGGTGAAGTGGCTCGTGAGTGGCCCTTTTATCCTCTCGATGGTTATGATTTAACGGGCCCTATTACCCGCATGCAGCGATTAATTACATTATTTTGAACATAATACTTATAATGCGGGAGTGGGAATTTGGTCCAATTTTTTTTAGTATTAACTTGTCTCTAGAGAGTAGTGGTGGCCGAGCGGTAACGGCCCTGACGAGTTGTAGGTCTCTGGTTCAAACCCAGCCAGGTGGCATAACTTTGTGTAATTTATTTCATCACCACTGCTCTCAAAACGGTGATGGAAAACATAGTGAGGAAACCAGCATGTCCTAGAATCAAAAATTCGAAGACATGTGACATCCACCAACCCGCACTGGGCTCGCGTGGTGCATTGCAGTGTACGGCCCATTTCTCTCCTAGAGAGGAGGCCTGAGTCCTAGCAGTGGGAATATTAAAAGGCTGATGATGATGATGATAGATATACTAGCGACTTGCCCCAGCTTCGCACGGGTGCATGGTGATATTAAATTATGCATGTATTATACACACAAACTTTCTACTTGAATCACTCTATCTATTAAAAAAACCGCATCAAAATCCGTTGCGTAGTTTTAAAGTTCTAAGTATACAAAGGGACAGACAGGAAGACAGGAAGCAACTTTGTTTTATACTATGTAGTGATTACACCCAGACACAGAACAATAGATCGTACTCATCACACAAACATTTGTTTTGGATGGGAATCGAACCCACGACCTCCGGTGTAGCAATCAGAGTCACTTACCATTAGACCAACAGGCCAGTCAAATAATTCCAACAACCTTGTTACAAATTAATAAATAAAAATGTATGTACAATAAGCCTAATTTCGTCGACCGCTCATTTATTTACGAGGACGTGGGCGGGATTAAGGTCATTCGTTCTGTTTTGATCCTGGTGTGTTACGTATGCAAAAATATGTGAATGTGCTCTCTGTTCGTCAAAGGATTAACTGGAAAGTTTGGAGTCAATTCGTTTTGTTTTATTGGTGCTCTGTAAATGTGTGATTATAATCAGTACGGCAGAAATCACCATTTTCATCACCATGGCTTGAGCTTGTGGACGGCGAGAAATGGTAGCTCGCCGAGACCGAGCCGTCGTTGAGCGAAGTGTTCCTTGCGTGCCTCGAGGACATGTCAGCAGCAAATCGTAAAGGCCCAGTAGGGCCGAAGCTTACTGGGGCCATGGGTTTAGTTCGGAAAGGAAAACCCCCGGGTTCCCCAAGAGCACCCCGACTCTGGAACACAAGTTAAAGAAGGTATTTAGAAGTGGGTTTTAGCCAGTAAAAGTCCGGCACGCTCTTCCGCTCCGCCCAAAAGCGGGAGAAGGCATTGGATAATTTCATAACTAAAAAAAATCCTTACCAGAATCGGTTGCGATCTGGGTATATCACTGTTAACATTTCGCATCGTAGCCACCTACCGGCCCCAACAGTTTAGCTAGTTTGCCATCGACTCTAAAAGAAGAAGAAAAACACTTCGCGTTATTTATTTGACTGGCCTATTGGTCTAGTGGTCCTGAACTCCCTGACTGCTATACCGGAGGTCGTGGATTAGATCCTCACCCAAAACAAATGGTATAACGGAAAGACTCCTGTATCGTGAGTTTTTTTTTTTTTTTGGTGGTGGGTAAAATCATCCAATGACATCTCCCGCCCTTGGGCGGAGCGGGAGATAGTGTCAGACTCTTACTGACTAAAAACCCACCCCGTTCCTTCGTGGCCTTAGATACCAGGGCCGGGCTTTCCTTTCGGAAGCAAACCCTTGGCCCCAGTAGGCTTCGACCCTGCCTGCCTGCAGCTAGCAGGCTGGGTCTCTACGGTCCTGTATCGTGGGTGTGTTCACAAACGTGTAACTTACATACACAAGACACCCAGACCCGGAACAGCTATAAAATATGTAGACCATATAAATATTTGTTCCGTGCGGGATTCGAACCCGCGATAACGCAGCGCAGCAGCCAGACGCTCAACCTCTGCACTGAGTCGTCGTTTCTTTGTTTAATTTTTTTTTTAATTTCTAAACTGTATATTTTTTATTCTTTTATTGTAAGCGTGCTATTCTATGGACACGTTACTCAATTCACATTTATCATAATTCGCTGTGTGGCACACCCACACAGCGAATTATGATAACCTTGCTCTTTTTAAAATTGACTATAGGAAATAGTTATCGGAAATAGGTACTTCCGATATGGCTAGCCGTGGGCAGATATAGGCAGATACAGGTATATCTGCCCACTATAATAATAATATAATAATATTTCCACAACTATCACACAACACCGTCTAGTCCCAAGCTAAGCAGAGCTTGTGTTATGGGTACTAGACAGCTGATAAACATACTTATATATTTCTAAATACATACATATTATAGATAAATAATACCCAGACACAGAACAAATGATCATGCTCATCACACAAACATTATTATTTTAATGGTTAAAACTAGTACTTGACTGCGATCTCAGCTGATGGTAATTATAATATTGTTACAATAAGGCCTTGTTTACGGAGACGCGGCGCTTTGGGCGTTCGTCGTACATTGCCATATGTTTGTGTTTGCGCGAGCGATGATGCGGCCCGCTGCTGCAATGTACGCCGCGTCACCCGTAATCGAGCACTAAGGAACACTGTTATGATTAAAGGCATGGACAAATACAAAATTCACGAATTTACAGAGGCGCGCTATACACTCTATATAGCTCCAACGCTTTAACAGTTATAATAATAATAATAATAATAATAATAATGATTTATTGTTCAAGAAAAATACACTCGTACATCAAATACTTCACTGGTCTCCACACTAGGATTCCCTGTGTCGTGGAGACCAGTCTCTTTCATCATGGTTCAAAAGAAGTAAACAACAAAGTACAATATAACACAAAGATTTAGTAGAATATAGGATTTAAAAATTATAATAATAATTATCATACGAGGTATACATGGCATCTTGCATAGTGTGCTATAAAGTAAATGGTGTGATGTGGTGTGTGTAAATGTGAGCGTGTGGATGTGTGTGATGGTGTGGCAGTGTGTGTGGTTGTACGCAATGGTGTGGAAGTGTAAGCGTGTGTGGTATATGCATGTGTGATCGCATGTCACGTCTCTAGTAACTAATAAAATCATCCTGGTAGAGTATAATTTTAAGTAGTGTAAGGTCTTAATAAGTAGTTAGTAGTTTCTCTGTGTCATCGTAGTTCAGGTCTTTAAGGTAAGTTTTGATTTGAGATTTGCATTTTGATTTTGTCATATGTAATAATTTAATTTTCTTGTTCAGTTTGCTGTAAAGAAACGGCCCCATATAGTGAAAACACCTTTTACCAAAGTCAAGTCGTCGTTTTGGTTTGTGCCAAACGGGCCCCCTACGGGAATTTTCCTTAGTATTAGCTAGGACCAAAGCTACTTTATGAAATCTTAGAGCAGCGGCTATTATATATAACTGGCGCACGCTCATATCACCCGTTTCTTGATATAATGTTTCAGTTGGGAATTGCCTTGGTTTTTTATAAGCTACCTTGAGAACGGCCCGTTGTGCACGTTCTGCTTTTATCAAATGAGTTTTTAGTGCAGCACCCCAAGCGACTATACAATAACTAAGAATAGATTCGCAAAGAGTGTGATAAATCATCTTCAAAATCTTCGTGTTTGCAATCTGACCCATTCTCTTAAAGACATGTAACAGTTTTCTAACACGTCCACTCACATGTTCTATTTGCTTTATCCAAGTGAGGTTTTTATCAATGTAGACACCAAGGTATTTTATGTGAGTTACCTGTTCAAAGCGCGGGCATAGACAATTAGTGTTCGGGCCACTAAGGCAGGTATGCAATTTAATAGCCAAATGACTTGGGCAAGCATTTCTTGCACTAACACTAAAGTTGACTACTTTCGTTTTGTCCACATTTAGTGTTAATAAGTTGTGATTTAGCCATTGTGCAACCTGTCTTACGCCAGACTCAGCCGCCTCGTAAGCAGACTCCCACGTTCTATCATAAAATACTATGGCTGTGTCATCAGCGTAAGCGAAAATTTTTGCTTTGCATAGTGTCAAAGAACAAAGGCTGTTGACGTATACAATAAAAAGAGTGGGCCCCAGTACACTACCTTGCGGCACGCCGTAGTTTAGACTGGCATAGGAACTGTAGTTATTACCTAGAGTTAACCTCTGTGTGCGATTACTAAGGTAGGACTGGAACCACTCAAGAGCAGTGCCACGTACACCAATGCCTTCAAGCTTGCTTAATAGGATGCTTCTAGAGACAGTATCGAAAGCTTTCGCAAGGTCAAGGAAGACTCCAGTACATTTATTGCCATCATCTAATTGGGTGACAACAAAGTCTACTATATCAGTAACTGCATCCTCCGTTGACTTGTTCTTGCGAAAACCATATTGATTGTCTGATAGAATACCGTTCTTTTCGAGGAAGCCCAATAGTCTAGTATTCATTAACTTCTCAAGGATTTTTGACAACGATGTGAGAAGAGAGATGGGACGATAGTTTGATGCCACGGTTTTGTCACCAGACTTGAAAATAGGACAAACATTTGCCATTTTGAGGGTTGTCGGCACTATTCCAGAGGAAATACTCAAATTGCACAGAAAAACGATCGGGGGGATGAGGGGAAGCTTGTTTATTCTGAGAATTTTGTTTGAAATGCCATCCCAGCCAGGTGCAGAGGAGTCTTTGAGACTTGAGATAATATTATCGACTTCATAATTATCAGTTGGACTTGCAAAAAAGGAGTTACCTGGCAATGAATTGGGATATAGACTACTGTTTAAGAGAGCTAGTTCGGATTCGCTTTTGTTTAATTTTGAGAGTGTTTTTGCAGCAAGTTTCTCACCTACAGATGTGAAGAAATAATTAGCTTTATCAAGTGAGTCTTTAGGTTCGGGACAAGCGTGGAACAGTTCTAAGTTGGCAGTCGTAGCCTTTTTTATGTTACAGATACTTTTTATAGCATTCCATGTCTTTTTACTATCGCCTTTAGAATCTTCTAAAGTCTTTCTGTCGTACTCATTTTTTAGATTTTGTATTAGGTTGTTGCAAAGATTCCTATAGTTTTTATAGCGCTGCTGTATTATGAAATTATCTTTATTCTTAATTTTGCTAGCGTCCTTATGCAAGAGGTCTCTATTTCGGATGCATTTGATTAGTCCTTTCGTCATCCAGGGTTTTCTAATGGTCTTTGAATTTCGGCTAGTCACTACAGTAGTGTGATTTTGAATAGTTTTACTTAGTATATCAGTGAAATCATCAAATGCTTTATTTACTTCATTATTCGTGTATATAAAATCCCAGTTTATGTTCTCTATAGCTTTTGCCAATTTAATGTGGTCAATTTTGATTTGAGTTTTGGAGTTAGGCGGGGAGCGTGAAATTTCTTTACCAATTCCAGTAATTATCGTATCATGATCAGTTATACCCGAGCTGCATATGGTGACCTTAACTGCGTTTTTTGATCTTATCAACACGTGATCTAAACACGTACGATCGTGAGTTGGCAAAAGATGTCCCGGGTAAAAGCCATAGTGACCAGTAATATCCAAATACTCGCTTGCACGTCTGTCTCTGGAATCGGGGGAAATGTCAATATTTATATCTCCCATTATAATACAGTTTGGATTTTTGCACCCTTGCATAATTTTTTCAAGTGATTTACAAAAATTACTAATATTATAGAAAGATGGAGACCTATATATAGCGCAGATTGTATATGCTTTAGCAAAGTGAATAAGTAGACAGTTTGCTTGCTGAAAAGGAGGTTCCTCAATAGCTACCTGGAGATTATTTTTATATAAAACAGCAATTCCATCATTCTGATTAATGTAATTTCTAGAATAATGACATACATAATTATTAAGATGTACTAAAGGTGTAGTCTCATTTAAACGACACTCAGTTAGGACAATTATGTCTGGTAGAAAATCCAGTCTACTCAAGAAGACTGAAAAATCGTCAAAATTTTTCGATATACTACGTATATTTTGGCATACTATTGTGAGCTGTGATCTAGTATCACCAATATCCAGTGAGCATTCTTTGGGGGTATTACGTTTAAAGTTCAAGTAGATGTCAGTCTTATCGAGGTCATTAATCATACTATATTGGTTAGCCATAACTAACAATATTGGGAAAAGGTTGAAATGTGACACTGCTAGTGATTTCACTTAATTGAGTATGATAAAAGATCCCAGCAACCAAGAACGTATTGATTTTAGCATGCAATATCAGAGAAACGTTTGTGAGGTATATATACTGTGTTGTGTATAGATATGTTAGATAAATACCTGATTTGAGACATGGTGTGTGAGAAGTTCTATCGCAATTAGCCATGACGATAAACCTGTATGTAGATAAAATATAAAGTAATATATAAATTGAAGTAACTGCACTATAAAAAAAATTAGTTGTTAATTTTGTAGAGATCCCGCAATTGCTGAAAGGTGTTCTCATTCCTGACAACCGTGTACTTGTCGCCTTCCTTTTTACGCAAAAAGACGCGACCGTTTGCAATCCAGCAAAATTGGTAGTTTTCAGTTTTAGCGAAATCGCGTGCGAGAAAAAGAAGTCTTTTTGCCTTTGGGGTAAGATGTTCCGAAACAAAAAGAGTGGTTGGAGGGCCTTCAAAACCAATGTGTTTTGTGGTTATCTGACTGTCAGGGTGGGAAGTGTTATATTGCTTAATAACTTTCAAAAGTTTATCTTTCGCAAAGGTATTGGTAAACTCAGTGACTACTGCCGACGTTGATGCATTCGCCTTCGATGGCAGCCTGTAGGTATCTTTAATCTCGCTAATAGAGCAATCACTTCCAACACCTTTGATCAAGTTGGTCATCATGTGAAGCAAGTCTTCTTTTTTTTCTCTTTTCTTCTTCGGTACACCCCTGATCTCAATACTTGTTTTTCTAATCACTTGTTCTAAGCGCTCATGTCTTTCTTCCAATTCTTCGACCTTTGCACGTGTATTACTCCATTCCCGGTCTAAGCTGTCAATCTTTTTATCTATGTCCTTTATTTGAGCTGACAAATATCCTAAAGATTTTTCCATTTCTATATTTGACGATTTTATGCCGGTCTTTATATCGGATATACCTTTTTCTAGATTTTCTAACTTTGCAAGACCCTTATCAAGTTTCTCTAGTTTTTTATCTTGCTGTTTCATCCAATTTGAGACCATATCCATCATCTCATCTTTAAACATCTCGAAAAAATTGCACTCATTCCCGTCGTCGCCGTCATTGCCATCTTCACCATCCAAACGAAGGCGTTTGTAGCTTGACCTCATCGTAACGTTAGAGGTCAGTATTGGCGCTACGCTACTGGTTATGGGACGGTTCAAGTTACTGTCTGAGAAAGACAATCCTTTCGGTGGAGTGCGAATCGGATTCATAATGTAATGCACTGTATAAAACTCACGTAATGCAGGTTTAGTATCTGGCGCGTAGCACTAGTAGACAGCCGCGGTTGGGCGAAAGTGTCGTAGCTGAGGGATCGTTATTCGTAGCACATAAGCCGCGTAGCAGGTGCCTACGCCGCTGTCGTCAGTCGAGCGCGGCCAGACAGAGATGGCAATTATGACCACGGTACTCCTCGCACAGGCACTCTGCGTTCGCCACGGGACTACCACGGGTCGGGCTAGCCTTTCACTTTTGCAAAACTGATTATTCCAATTGAGAGTTTATTGACCTTAATATAAGAAACACTTTATATTAACTGAGGATTAATTATGAGATAATATTTAAAATAAAAATAGGTAACACGTCTGCTCAGAAGGACAGCACGGACGAAAGAGGAGGAGTTCAGTTTAGGTCGTCAAATGGATCGCTTTAAGAGATCGTGGTAGGGCTTTTGTACCTGACAAACAGTTGTATTGCGTTTGGGTGTCTTATGTATGCGAGTTGAAACTTTGAAACCTCTCACGCACGATACAAGGATAATTCCTAGTGTGCATCGTTTTTTTATTAAAATAAAAACTGGTCAAGTGCGAGTCCGACTCGCACACCGAGGGTTCCGTACAAAATAACTTACGTAAATAGTTCCTTCCCGAATCGACTCTCGAAGATTTTTTTGAATCCAAAAAAAGTATGTATATTTCATTTGTGACGTAACTGCAAATTTACAGTTTTCAGATGATTCCTTATATTTGCGCTATGAGACCTTTCTTTATGCCAAATTTCAGGGTTCTAGATCAACGAGAAGTACCCTATAAATTTTGATTCCCTTGAGAGTGTCGAAATGTAGGTTTTTTGCGATGGCAGCACCAGCCACGCAAAACAACTAGCTCCGCGTATTTAAATAATTAAAAATAATTACTGGCAGCGAAAACGATTATTAAGTAGTAAATCATTCTCAAGTTATCATAAACAATGTGTGATAGTGTTATCCAAGTAAATAAATCAAGAAAAAGTACATAAAACACCAAAAAATTACCAGTGTATCAAAACTTACAAATATAAACAGTGTAAAAGTGACAGTATTAGTACCTAAATATAACAGAACTTAAAACAATAGTAGATATAACAGTGTATATTTCACGTAACTAAAGTGTAAAGTGATATTAAATACAGTGCACAAAAATCACAAAAACACGGAAAAATAAAAAGTGATGACGGTGTATCTAAAAACTTTATAAAAAATCAAATTCTGCGTTTTAACGTTTTCTCTGTAAAATAACAGAGACCGAACCCCAATTTCAAAGCTCCAAGTAATTGCCAGTTTAGCGTAGTATCGTAGCGCTCTACCTACGGTATCATCGAGGCTCGAGTTCAAGACTCGCTCAAAACTTGTCATCTTTTTGTATTTTTTTATTTAATACTAATGTTCTCTGATAATAACTAAACATACCTGGAGCAATATAAGAAGTAAAAAACATAAAAAAATACTTTGACAACAATAATTTTTAGACTAATTGAAACTGATAATTAATTTCTAAAATGTCGAGTGGAGGCTCTTCTAACATTACATTAAGGAAAATACGGAAAACAAACTCCCATAATAATGTGTCGATTATGAACACATCAGACTCGTCACTTTTCGATACAACGATGCAAAGTCTACCTGACACATGCGAGAGTTTAGAAGTACGTGACTTACAAATAAAATTATCAGCTGTGCAGGAGGAATTACTAATTGCAAATAATGAAATTGACAATTTAAACACCGAGAATACTAACTTAAAATCCGAACTAGAAAGGTGTCAAAAAATTATAGAACTGTACAAAAAGGTGGGATATGGAGAATCCTCTTCCACCCCACCAACTTCGACGCGAAAAATGAAAAAGAAAGATGAAAACAAAATCACTCCCAACAAATGTTCACAGCCTTCTAACTCGAACTACATGGACAATACTACACAAATTACGGAACAGAAAAACCAAAATGAGACATATCACGTGCATAATGTTAATAAAAATAAACAACCAAAAGATATACAAGGCCAAAGAAAGTTATGCATTCTGAGTACAGACAACAAAAATAAAATGCTAATGATTGCAGAAAATACATTCCTAGATTACAAAATTTGTCACTACTTAACACCGGGTTATGGTCTAGAGAAACTTATTAAGAACATTGAGCTTAAGTTGAAGAATTACACTATGAGCGATTACTGCCTTATCTTCGTCGGCGAGGAAGATTTTCGCCGAACTAACAATTATGTCGATCTCATAATTAAATTACGTGAAACACTTTTAAAAATAAATTATACTAATATAATTATATGTGCACCAACATTTAAAATGAATGACTATTCTATGATGTTTAACGGGAGAATAGAAACATTTAACAGTCTCTTATACTTGGATGCTTGTAGCCATCACTATGCTTATTTGTTTGATACTAACTTTTATTTGTCATATGATTATGAAATGTTTTTACCAAGAACTGGATCTGTCAATAGGCATGGCATGATGAACATATTTAAAAACATTAATTTAATGCTTGATGAGATCAATAGTGATGAGGATTTTCATGTAACTGTTCAAGATTATATTGAGGCTCCCCCTATTTCTCCCTCAACCACAAAATGTACAACTAACAGCCAGTTTTTTCTGTAATCAATATTTTAAAATCTTACACCAAAACATTGCTGGTTTATTAAACAAAGCTAATCTTTTAACTGTGTGTTTAGATGAATTGTCTGAAAAAAAGATAGACGTAGATGTTCTGTGCATAACGGAACACTTCATTATGGAAGGGTTCCAAAATCAATTATATGTACCAAATTACAGCCTAGCTGCCTATTTCTGTAGAGAAGGGAGAAAAAGAGGAGGGGCATGTATTCTTGTGAAAAATGGTCTCAAATATAAGGAAGTACCTAAGATTTCTAAATTGTCTTCATCGGGTATATTTGAATGTTGTGCAATTGAGCTAACCGATTTTAAAATAATTGTAGTTTGCATTTACAGAGTACCAAATATAAATAATCTCAATTACTGTTTAGACAAAATAGAAACACTTTTACAAGAAATATCACGCACACGATATAATAACATTGTACTAACTGGGGACTTTAATATAGACATGCTTAAACCTAATAGCCACTCTAATGCTTTCGAATGTCTTTTAATGAGCTACAACTTAAAATTAGCATTAAAACAACCGACTCGCATGGCCAGTATGACATGCATAGACAATTTTGCTCATAATTTCAGCAAAGTGTGTAAAACTGACGTAATAGAACTAGCATTGTCCGATCATACGGCACAGCTGCTTCATTGTCCAGTTCAATCCAAATGTCTTATAAATTATTGGTATACGTCTAAAAGAGATTATAGTGTAGAAAATATTTTGAAGTTTAAAAATCACATAAAAAGTCTATCCTTCGCAGAGATTTATGACACAGTCGATCCAAATGAAGCCTATAATAAATTTCTCGATTTATTTAAATTAATATATGACTTGTGTTTTCCAATTAAATTGATCAAAATAGATGTCATAAAAAAACCTAAATGGTTATCTAAAGGAATCAAACTAGGCAGTAACAAAAAAAGAAATCTTTTGTGGAAATATCGGTTAAACCCAAACAAAATTAATAAACAAAATTTCACTGCTTACTCTCGCTTGCACAAAAAAATTATACTTCTAACACAAAAGTCACAAAATAATCATAAAATAAATTCATCTAAAAATAAGTCTAAAACTACGTGGCAAATTATTAATCGTGATAAATATAACCTACCTAAATCTAATATTACCAAAATTATACATAATAACAATATTCTTTCAAAATCAAAAGATATTGCTGAAGCTTTTAATAATTATTTTGTCGACAAAGTACAAGGGAAACTCGATGTGACTAGCAAACCCAAATATAACAAAATTGATACCAATGATAAAACAATGTTTATGGCTCCTAGCATACCACTCGATATAGAGAGAATCATTATTTCATTAAACAATACAAACAGTGTAGGATATGATGGTATTGCCACAAAAATACTAAAGCAGGTGTCAAAGGAAATAAGCGGTCATTTAAGCCATATCATTAATCTAAGTATAAGCGCAGGTGTTTACCCTGATGCATTAAAAACATCAATTATTAAGCCACTTTTTAAAAGAGAGAATAGAGAACGGATGGAGTATTATCGACCAATATCATTAATTCCAGTATTTTCTAAAGTATTTGAAAAGTATATTTATAGGGAACTATATAAATTCATAGATAAACATGATATTTTGTGTGAGGAACAGAAAGGATTTCGTTTAAATAGGACTATTAATATGGCGATATATGATTTTATACACAATGTAATTAAAAATGTTGATCACCGTAACCCTGTATGTGGTATATTTTGTGACATGACCCAGGCATTCGATTATGTCCACTACGCTACTCTTTTAAAGAAGCTCGAAGCCTACGGGATTAGAGGCAATGTCCTTAATTTGCTTAGCTCTTACCTACAAAACAGAAAACAAATTACTGAAGTCAATAAAATTAATATAGCCACTAAACATGAAGAGATATATTGGTCTTCAGAGCGTAAAGTATTGTTTGGGGTACCGCAAGGCAGCGTCTTAGGTCCCTTTATATTCATTTTATACATAAATGATCTACCAAAATCTATTGAACGGCCAATAACACTTTTTGCGGATGATAGCACGATTACAATACCTTGTAAAAGTATAGTCACGTATGAGAGTGACATTAATAATAGTTTAAAACAGACGGTGAACTGGCTAGATGCAAATAACTTGAAAATAAATTTGAGTAAAACGAAACTTATCCAATTTAGACAACAGACTTCTAGTATTAGCTTAAATGTACACTACAGGAATAATACTATAGAAGCAGTTGAAAGTACCAAATTTTTAGGCCTACAAATAGATCAACAATTAAATTGGAAATCACACATTGATGTTTTATGTAGGAAAATAAGTAAGTCTGCATATGCTCTACATGCATTATCAACTATAATCAACACAGATGCACTTCTTACTGCCTATTATGGAATTGTAGAATCACATTTGAGGTATGGGATCATATTTTGGGGAAACTCTACCGAAAGAGAAACCGCCTTCAAGGCACAAAAAAGATGTTTACGAGCGATGTTTAAGCTAAAACCCACTGACAGTTGTGAACCATACTTTAAAAATCACAAGATATTAACATTGCCTAGTCTATATATCTTAGAAGTAGCTGTGTTTGTGAAGACAAACCCTAGTCGTTTTAAACGCTTAGCCGACGTATTTCCCCGCAACAGACGCGATAATAGCCTGCTATGTCAAGAGCCAGCCAAGACAGCACTTATGCGCAAAAGTGTCTACTGCATGGCACCAGTCATTTACAACAAAATGCCTAAGAGTTGGAAAGAGCTTCCGCTATCTTTATTTAAAAAAAAACTCCGAAGCTTTTTAGTGATGAAAGCATATTATAATATAAGTGAATACCTAAATGAGAAAGATTTTTTTTAAGTTAGAATATTTTCTTTGTTTTGTGTTTCATTGTGTATTACTCGTATTTTAGAATTGTATTTAATGTAGCTATGTTCAATTTTAAGTCTTTTGCATGCCTATATGGTAAAATATGGCTGAACCTGTTATATATATTTTTGTCAACTTTCATTGTTACCCATATTTGCAAAATAAAATTATCTTTATCTTTATCTTTACATAAATGGCCGTATCTTTTTTTAGTTAGCCTATTTGCCAAACCCAGGATAGAATATCCTGGCGCCGATTATTGAGGAGACCCGACCCCAAGTAATAGGAACAGGAGAGGACAAAGAAGAGAAACGGCCGTATCTTTTTTTTTGGCGTAAACTAAGTTTGATTTTTTCACAGCTTCAAGGGACCGCAGACTTGAGTACGTTTTTAATATCATTTCGATACCTCCACGCGTTTCGGAGACAAAGGGTCTTGACAGACAGACAGAAAACAAAGTGATCCTATAAGGGTGCCGTTTTTGCCTTTTAAATTACGGAACCCGAAAAAAAAAATCGAAAAGTTGAAACTACTAAAAAATGCGCGATCCGTGTCGAATAGTGGCGGTAAGCCCACTCATCTAATAAATTTCCTTCCGCTATGAGCTCTGAAGTGTACTTAAACCTCGTGGAACGGGAAATATAAAAATAAACTTCATCGTAATTCGTTGAAAGCAGGTATTAGCAGGGGCGTAGCTACCGCCGTATCTGCCGTATCAATTATACGGGGCCCCCGCGCTACAAGGGCCACACGTAGGTAAAAATTCGCAACAAATTATCCACAACCGTCACGTAGGGTAATTTGTAAAAAAGCACAATTTTTTTTTACGTCGCCCCTGTGGGACTTTTGATACGGGGCCCCTGTAGGTCTAACTACGCCACTGGTTATTAGGTACCTACTCTGTTGTTATTGAAGTCTGATATATACTGACTGCGGATGTGATGCACCCTTTTTTAAGGTGTGATCTCTGTGAAATCCTCATATACCTTATCCAGCTCTAGGGCGGGCGAGGAGGCGTGTCAGACGTTTAAGAAAGGCAACGCGAAAAAAGAGAGATAACGTGATTTAAATGTTAGGTTTATTTATTTATTTATTTATCCTTTATGCACACAAACAATACAGAGGCGAACTTAATGTCTTAAGGCATTTTCTACTAGTCAACCTTTGAGTGATGCAGACAATAAGGTTAGGTCAGGAAATACGTGTTTTTTTTTAAATCCTTAAAAGTTTTTGAGAAAAATTGACATCATTTAGAATATCGATTAAATGTGCAAGGCTTCTCTAAAAGTACTTTTTTATATTTTTAATATTTGAGTACATTATGGAGGGCCAAAGTTCACGTAAAATAGCAGTTTTTCAGAAGTCTTTACTGGATTAGTTTTACACATGTCTTGATTTCTATAAAATAGTTATTATTCACAAGATATCTGTGTATCTAAAATATCTGAAGAAAGATGTGTAATCACGTAAGAGCGGTTGTATGATTTACCTCGGGTTGGCAGCTCTAAAGAACTCACGGTAGGGCTCCGAAATAGCAATTACACCGACTTTGCGCAATATATCAGCAGAATCGTCAAGTCGCGAATCATTTGTCCTCTAGTGAATACACGGCTAGAACTAGGTGATAAGTTCTTTGAATATCACGAGAATATTTTCATTCATGAGCCTCGTCTTGAATTCGTAATCTTTGATAGTGCAGGAGATTATGTTCCATATTGCGATATTCGGGAGAAGGATAGATTCGAGCTTCGTGATTGCCCTGTGGTTAAGGCATTCACCTTTCATACATGAGATTGCGGCTTCGAAACCGGGCAAGTAAAAATTGAATTTGATAATGTAATTAGTAATTAAGTACGCAGTATGTAAGTAGGACATTTATTTATTTGTCGGTCGTTCAGTGTGCATTTCTCTTCTCATCCTTCGCCATTTTTTCGAGTCATCAAATGAGCATGAACACCCATAAGGTTTTCTAAAAGCTGGCGCCCCTGGGTAGAAGAGTCTGGCTTTTTTGCAAAAACATCAACAATACACCATTAAATTTTAGTCATTTTAATCCCGTGGAGGATCGATTCAGGTACATGAAACACTATTGATTTGTAAAGACAAAAAAACTCGAATTAATATATTTTTTTATTATAATTCATTCACGTGTTGCGCCGACCCCAAGTAATATGGGACAAGGGCAGGAAGAAGAAGAATTCATAGGCTCTAACAAGTCAATGACCTTGTAGGTAGCTGTCAGTCGTTGCATACTAACTACCTACAGTTCATTAGCCTCGTTCAGCTGACGTTTACTTAAAGAAATTAATTTCGTACATGCGTAAATTAATTTGAGTTTGAAAAAATAGTACTTTGATTTTTCATTTTTGTCTTTACAAATCGATAGTGTTTCATGTACCGAATCGACCCTCCGCGGGATTATAACGACCAAATTTTAACGGTGTATAAAAAATACGTTTCAAGGCCAACCTATAAAACCAAGTAACTGTTTGCTTCTTTCTTTACAGCTTCCGCTAGATAAATATTGTGACACATAAATACAGGCGTTTTCCGAGAACAGTACCTCTACCATGAGATTTAAGCAATAGTATTCGTCGCTACTCGATATCGACGCCGTAAATATTTTGTATGGTAAATTTTGCAGCGCCTCTAGCGGTCACTTGCAGAACCAAAATTTGCCATACAAAAGATTTACGGCGTCGATATCGAGTAGCGACGAATACTATTGCTTAAAACTCATGGTAGAGGTACTGACGTCAGTAACCAAGCGTGATAGTATCCTTACAAGATAAGGTGAACTGACATATGATACTGCATGAAACATTTGCACATAGATTTGTGAATATAGGAAGGAATAAAAAACAAAAATTAAAAAAGAAATCACCGATCCCAATGTTTTAATGTAAAGGACGAACCCTTTCTTTCAACCCCATGATTTGTAAATATCTGGACCGATTTTGATGGAACATCGTTAGAAAACCTGCTATCAAACAAAAATAGTCGCATCCAAATCGGTTGACTCGTTTTTCTTGCACATTCTTCATCACAGAGATCTATAATACGCTTTGAAATGTGCAATTATGTGCATTTTTACTGACTGAAATCTTGACATTTCAGAGCCAGGGTGCAACAGACACACACACACACACACATAGACCGGTTAAACTTATAATTCCCATCTTTTTGGTTGACCCAAAACGAAAAACTGAACCGCCTTAGAGCGGACGGGAGAAGACAGTTGATGACCTACCTCAAAAAAAAAGTATACTAGGAAGGAAGCGGGCTTGTGGACGGCGAGCAATGGATAGCTCGCCGTCCACACGGCGATGCGTCACCGATACATGATGGACATCCCAGCCATCATCTTCCTGCCCTTTTCCCATGTTATTTGGAGTCGGCGCAACACGTTTTCTCCTTCCATTCTGCCCTGTCACCTTTCATGCTATTACTAACTTCCTTTTCTTTCATATCACTCTTCACATAATCAACATCATGGGTGACTTTGAGTTCGGCAATTATACACTGTTAAATTTTGGTCGTTTTAATCCCGCGGAGAGTCGATTCGGTACATGAAATACTATTGATTTGTAAATATAAAATTAAAAAATAATGTTCCTACTTTTTTTCTAAAAATCGAGTTAATATACGCATGTACGAAATTAATTTCATTAAGTAAACGAGTCAATGACCTTGTAGGTAGTTGTCGGTCGTTGCGTACTATCTACCTACAGTTCATTAGCCCGCTCGTCGTTGGTCCGGTGTTCTGTCCAGTTGATTCCGAGCATTTTCCTCCAACACCACATCTCAAAGCGTTAATCCGGTCTAAAGTAGTTCTAGCTTTAATGATGAGCAGATGCAACATTCTTTGTCTCACGACTTCCTGATTAAAGTCAATAAAAAAAAAACATACAAGCGCTAGGTCGTCTAATTATGATAATTTAATGTCAGTTATCGTGCGTGACTCCTGACTAACAGACTAGGTATTTACTTTGTTTTTATGTTAGGAATAAAAATGTCAGCAGTTCATTATGAGTCACCCAGTCATCAATTATAAGACTGACATAACTTGATGTAAAGTTGAGTTGCAGAGGGATAAAAATAAAAAAGATATTTGTTTTTATTTTTGATAGGCTCACGTTTGATCACTATCTCAGGGCCGTTTTCTGAGAGGAAGGCTCAGCCCCGGCACTATAGGCAACGAAGGAACGGGGTAGGTTTTTAGTCAGTAAGAGTCTGACACTACTTCCCGCTCCACCCAAGGGCGGGATTTGTCATTGGATGATTTTACCTACCATAAAAAAAAAAAAACCTAACGGTAAGCGATTATGTGACCGATGATGAAGCACGCTGGCCTAGAAGTAACCTATTCACTCTTGACTTAAGGGCCGGTTGTGGTCACTGAGCATTTTGTATGTACTCCACCTGGGACTATGTCGACTTCGCGGCCCCAAAACAGCGTTTTTATTTTCATTAAAAAAAAAATAACAATAACTATACAAGATTTTTGTTTTTGCGAGGCGCTTTTAAATAACAAGTTTTATTATTTTTGTAACTTTCAAATATTTCCGTAACGTAATCTCGCAGATAAACACGTTTGAAATCGTAAATGATGGTCTGATTCGCGATTTTTTGCCAAGCGATTGGTCTTACAGTTAATTTTAACAGAAAGAATTTTCATGGTGTTCTCTTCTATTTTAATTAGTAGACTTCCAGAAGTTTAAAAAAAGTTCAAAGTGAGTAGGTCCTGGCCTTAAAGACCCCTAGGTTGTACTTTCCTTAGCCGTACACACTACAAATGTGTAAGGGTGGGATGTTCATCATGTATCGGTGGCGCATCGCCGTAAGTCTGTTGTCGTCCATTGATAAAATAGTTAGTTGAATTTTAACATTGTTGTGTTGTTTGTTGTCGTGTTGTGTTCAACGATGAAATTAGCACATTCTAAATTATGAACACATTTGTGGTCCACTTGTGTAATTACTGCAAGACATAACGATGTGAGGATAAACTAATAAATAAATACGACATCCCTTCAAACCTTCCATTTTATGAAGTGTGGTCTAAACGGTCTAAACCCACTTAATAATGAAAGGAAATTTAAAAACAAAGCCGTGTAGTGGCCTAACAAAACGGTTAACCCCACGTCGAGTACACGAGGTCCGCTGAATATTTCATTGAGGCAGTAACGTTGAGTATTTGTCCATAGAACTCGGAGTCGTTTCTGCGGCCAATGTTAGACACGGTAATCAACTCTTATAAACCTGAAAAATGCGTGGTCACTATGAACAGCTTCAAACAAAGTTGGTTTGAGCGTAAACAAGTAACAAACTTACATACACAGTTTCGTCTTTATAATATCAGTGTTTTCGGCGGCGCCTAGCGTGAGTTTGTTATACGACAGCATGATCAACACAATATTTATGACGGTCGACATTCTGATTGGCTCACGCCAAGCTCTTAACCAATCAGAGAGCCAAACGCGATCAACATTTCGATCGCGTTAACGTAAAAAGTGTTTGCGTTGTCATTGGTTAATAATTTGGAGCGGGCCATAGACCGTCAATCACGATAAACGTGTTGGATGAGCTGCCTGCCCTATATCAGTAGGCATCACCTACTCAAAGAAATCAGACCTTTTTTTTTTGGTGAGTTATTATTGAGCATCGATATATATGTACTACGCACTAGATGACGCGTGCCGTACACTCACTTTTCTCTAATTAGTTGTTCGGCAGACAGTACAATCCGCGCTCAGCTGATGTTAGTGCAATTTTGACGTTCATGCAGTGTAGGAGAGCCGCTAATAAATTCGAATCAAAGTAAACCAGGACATAAACAATAATTCTGTAGCTAAAGAAATAAAACTACTGGTTATCCAAGCGATGTAATAGCTTCTAATTTCGTAATAATATAATAGAAAAGATAATATTCCAAAAAAGCGCCCTCCATTTTACAATCATAGACTAAAACATTCAGATGCTCCCCCCTATGAAAATGAATTGCGGGTTTTTACCTACAACTGTTTTACAAAACACAGACTTTATGCCGCGTTTTATAACCAGTTCGATATTTTTGAATATTTTTTAGGGTTCCGTACCTCAAAAGGAAAAATCGGAACCTTTATAAGATAACTTTGTAGTCCGTCTGTCCGTCTGTCAAGATCTCGAGAACACGTGGAGGTATCGAGTTGAAGTTAAATAGTTGAATCGATTTATTTCATCACCACTGCTCTCAAAAACGGTGAAGGAAAACATCGTGAGGAAACCGACATGTCCTAGAACCAAAAATTCGAAGACATGTGACATCCACCAATCCGCACCGGGCCCGCGTGGTGGATTATGGCCCATTCCTTCTCCTAGAGCGGAGGTCTGAGTCCCAGCAGTGGGAATATTAAAAGGCTGATGCAATGCAATGCAACTCAAATCTGTGTTGGTACAGCCTGCTAGCTGCAGGCAGGCAGGGTCGAAGCCTGCTTGGGTCATGGGTCAGCTTCTGAAAGGAAGGCCCGGTCCCGGCACGATAGGCAACGAAGGAACGGGGTAGGTTTTTAGTCAGTAAGAGTCTGACACTATTTCCCGCTCCGATCAAGGGCGGGATTTGACATTGGATGATTTTACCTACAATAAAAAAAACTGTGTTGGTAAAATTTTATAATAAAATACCACTTTAGATTACCTATCCAATTGAATGAATTCAAATTGTAAAACATGTATAAAACGCGTAGTGTGCGTTATAAATTGGAAGATTATATTTATATTATTAGACAAGCATATTATAAATTGGAAGATTAGATCCTCTATAAAAATGCTTGGCTAAATGCTGGTCCTGCTCTACTGCAACAAAATCAAACTACTAAGTTAAAAAAAAAGATGACGATAATCATATTTTTATGTCGCTAAAAACGCATGTTTCGACATTGTCAAGGGTATCAAAATTCATAGGGTACTTCCCGTTGACCTAGAATCCTGAAATATGGCACGAAGTAAGGTCTTATAGTACAGATATAGGAATAAATCTGAAAATGTGTTGTTATGTCATAAAAAAATCTTTTTTGCGATTCAGAAATATCTTCAAGACTCTATTCGGGATATGAAGTATTAACCCTCAGAGCGCGAGTCCGACTGTCACTTTCGAGTTTTGTGTTTTGTGTTCTTTCTTTTCTTGTAAATAATATACATCGTTAAATTTTAGTCGTTTTAATCCCGCGGAGGGTCGATTCGGTACATGAAATACTGTCAATTTGTAAAGGAAAAATTAAAAAATAAACTACTTTTTTTTCAAAAACTCGGATTATTTTTTTTAAGTAAACGAGTCAATGACCTTGTAGGTAGTTGTCGGTCGTTGCGTATTAACTACCTACAGTTCATTGGCCTCGCTCAGCTGACGTTTACTTAAAGAAATTAATTTTGTACATGCGTAAATTAATTCGAGTTTAAAAAAAGTACTTTATTTTTAATTTTCACTTTACAAATCGATAGTATTTCATGTACCGAATCGACTCTCCGTGGGATTAAAACGACTAAAATTTAACGGTGTATTAACATATTTTTATCAAAGTTTAAAAATTACGACGAAATTTTTTGATACCCAATAAATACTCATCAAAAAATGTCAGCGAAGAGAATTTATACCAACGAAGACTATTATTACATTTTGAAATAGAGTATTATTGTAATGAAGTATCGTAGGCAAGAAATTGTGTCATGTCTGCGGTATAAAAATCTATATGGATGAAATGTCATTACGCTAATTTGAAAGCAACGCGTAAGTACTAGGATATTCATGGCGCTTTAGACCTTTTGGTCGCGAAAAAGTATCCTCTATAAGCTATCTTAGCGCTGTTTATTTTTAAAAGTTTTGTTAGACAACATAATGGCAATCTAGCGCTGCAGCGATTTATTGTTTGAACTTTTCAGTATTTTGACAAAGAGTTTATATGAACGTGCTTGTCTATCGCAAGAATATAGGTCGATGTTATTGAGTCTTTCCTGCTTTATAAATGATAATCATTTTGCAAATAGGTTTTAAAAAAAAACACTTTACACGTCATTTTTTTTTTCGTCAGTTTAAACTAGATGAGGCCGGTCTTTCCTAGCTGACTACCCTGAGAAAAAACACCGAAACAAACTCAGGGGTCTGAATTAAGTTTGCCTTTGCGTTTCAGAGCTTTGGTAACTCTTTTGAACAATCCGGCGACTCTATTCTAAATTTAACTTCGTGAAAAAGTCTGTAGTTACTTATGTTTTTAGTCGCCATCGGTGATTCTGTGCTCTGTGGTATTCGTATGCCCCATAGTTTTCCCAACCCAGTGCTCTCGAGACCACTTTAACATAAGTATAAGGTTTTCACTACATCTCATTTCTGTACGGAAAAGATGTTATGTCTCCCTTCGGGACCCTTAAATTTAAAAAAACAATTGGTTTTTTCACCATGCTCGTAAGTCGTCGTGTGTTGTGAATGTTCCGGTTAGGTTCTGAATTTCTGTTCTCTGTTACGCCAAATGTTTCTCGTATAGCATATTTTTCTCGTTCAGTATTTTTCTATGGCTTGCGTACGACGAGTGATGGGTAGTTTGCCGTCTAGTAACTTTCTGGGTTGAGCCCGAGTCATCGACGACGCGTGGTGGTCCACGGGAACCTCAAAGCTATGTTAACAAAACTTTAGGGCACCAAAACTTTAGGGTACCAAAACTAAAATATATGATAATAATAATACCACATCCACAATGGCAGGGTCGAAGCCTGCTTGGGTCATGGGTCAACTTCTGAAAAGAAGACCCGGCTCTGGCACGATAGGCAACGAAGGAACGAGGTAGGTTTTTAGTCCATAAGAGTCTGACACTACCTACTTGACACAAGGGCGGGATCTGTCATTGGATTATTTTACCTACCATGAAAAAAACCCCAGAGCCCTGGAACGAACGCAAAGAAGGAACGAAGGAGTGGGTTTTAGTCAGTAAAAGTCTGAGACGCCCTCTCGCTCTGCCCAAGAGCGGGAGAAGTCATTGGATGATTTCCCACCTAAAAAAAAACAGTGGTACACAATGTAGACTAAATAAACAATAATAAAACTAAAACTCCATATTTTTCTTCTTGTAACGCTATGATATTCCGAGTGTTTGCTGGCGATGCTGACGTAAAACTGCTGAATATTTCAGTGCAGTCAGCTGGCTAGCGGGGAATTTACAGCTGGGTCCGGCGAATAGTTTTTGTTGATTTATTTTGCTTGGGTTCAACTTGTTTTATGACTAAAAATGAAGTGCTATTATGAATCATAGTTATTCATAGATTTTTTCAAAACTGAGGTACTTAGTCACTTTAGTTTGGCGATTCTTATGTGGGTATATTGCTCGCAGAACAGGTGGCCGATGGAGACGAAAGGTTTTGAAGATGCAGCGTAACAAGGCTATCCACGAGAACTGATAGCCTGGGGCCCAAGTCTGTTATTTTTGTAAATTCGCAATTTCAACACAATCCCATTGTCATTTTGCTAAAAGTTCTTAATCTGATAAATCATAATGGTTGATCATTGGTCGGTTATTGGTCTCATAAACGATTGGTGGTAGAATGACTTTGTCGTATTCAGACAAATCTAATGGTAAGTCACTAATCAAAGGAACTGGCAAAATTTGAGCAGAGAGTACCCCCCATACATCAGAAATTCATTTGTAATTATGTACGAGATTACCATTTCTTTCAATGGTGTGTCAGTGATTGACAATAAGGCCGCCGATTGTATGTTTTCTTTTTTTTTATAAGGTTTCGTTTTTATATTTGTTACGATGCCAAGATGCTGGCTCAGCACACCTGCAAACAAGCGCGAAGCATCAAGTTCCACGAGTAGCGCTTCCCACGGTAACGCCGATTCCCGGGGCTTTTTCCATCCTAACATCGGTGGGAACAGACACTCGCGCTCATCGCGTATAGTTTTAGTTACTCTTATTTTACATTTAATTTTGATGATTTTTTAAGAACTTTTGAAACCTTTTTTGTGAACATTAATTAAACTTTTTTATCATACGAAACGGACTTTATTCTAAAAGTTTCCCGACACGCCCCACACACGTATCTGGCGCAGTCGGAAGTCGTCAAGGACTTTGAAAGTGTTGTCGTTGTGTGAATCACCCAAAAATCGGGCATCCCCGCGTCGACCGTCCAGACGAAGAACCATCAGAGGCCAGTCGGGAAAGCTGCTGCTGCGGACATCGAGACTTCCAAAATTCGATGGATCGACGCTCGCCAGCAATAGTACATATGTAAGTGAATCACGGATATTCTCGATAATTGTATGCTATATTTTTTTACGCAGTGTACTATAATTTTTCAAGATTTTTCATCCACGTAGTAATAGGGACCTTAGTCCTAGTAGGCGAGTTCAACTTCGGATAACCCGAAGTGACGCCAATCGTAACCTTGAACACTTAAGCGACTTAGATTTAGAAACGATGACTGAGCAAAGTCACATTTCACAACCGTCTTTCAGTCAGATGAGTCAGATGGCTTCGTCAGACTTAACTGATAAAATTTATAAATCCCTTAGATTAGTTCCAGAGTTTAATGGTAACCCTAATGTTTTGACCAGATTTTTGAATTTATGCGACGAGTTAGTGCTCACTTATGTCAGTACGGAACCAGGAAGTAGACTCTCGAATTTGGCTCTGATTAATGGAATTTTGAACAAGATAACTGGTACTGCTGCACGTACTTTGGCAACTAATGGAATTCCTAGTGATTGGCAGGGCATAAGGAACACGTTAATTAACAGCTTTTCAGATCACAGGGATGAAACTTCGTTATATACCGATCTATCTCTTTTAGTTCAAGGCAATGATACTATACAAGTATACTACGAAAAAGTTCAGCATTTATTGTGTACTATAATTACGTATGTCGAGTTGCACGAATCTGTAGGAACTACTGTGGAAGCAAAAAGAACTCTATATAAAAACTTAGCTTTGCAGACATTCTTGAGAGGTTTAGATGAACCGCTAGGTTCTAGGGTAAGATGCATGCGACCTTCATCTCTCGAAGGTGCCCTTGAATTTGCCCAAGAGGAATTAAATGTTCTCTATTTGCAAAAAAGAAATAAATCTTTACCTGCGAAGCAAAATCTATATAATTTTTACGAACAAGCATCTAAAACTTCACACACACCTAACGCACAGCAAAGTTTCCGTCCATCTGCTTCCCATTCATCGCACCAACAGCAAAATTTTCATTCATACGTGCCACCAAATTATAACCCTACATTCCAAGCATACCCTAGACCTCAAATTCGATCCTTTGGTCCTCAATATCCTCCACAGCTAGGCCCACCACCCGTACCACTAGAACAGTACAGGCAACCCTATCCCAGACCTCAAAATCCCACAAAGACCCAACAAATGTTTAGGGCTCCCCCTACCAATATGTCTACTGGATTTCGAATCCCACCTCGTGCTCCCCTAGTACCCCAAATAAACCAAGCACCCCAATATAATACCCCAACACCTATGAGTGGTATTAGTTATCCAGTCGCGCGTACCCTCCCACCCACGAACTACAATGGTAAACGTAACCTTGCACCAAACCTCCCACAAATTGGTGAAACTCATTTCAATGAATTCTTAAGCGATAATACTGCCTTAAATTTTCACGAATACGATCCCAATGTACAACATTTGGATCCTGCTACCGATACAGATTATCTTCATAAATTTATGATTGGTCTTGAACTTGATCCAAATCAGAACCCCGCTGAAAGCACTACAGAGCAAAATTTTTGCCCAGCTATAGAGAGGAATGCCCCCGAATAGAATTGAACGTACAAAGTAAACGTCATTTGCCCTATATTCAAATCAAAAATCCCCCAATAAAACTTTTGATTGACACCGGGGCAAACGAGTCCTTCATTAGCCCAGAAGCCTATGAAAAATTTTACCCCCACTTTCCACTTGACTATGAACCATTCCTAGTTACAAATACGCACGTGACCACCCAAAATTACTACTCTTTAACTGTCCCTTGTTTTGAGGAATTAAATGATAATGTTCCCATAAAATTATTTCTCTACAAATTCCATAATTTTTTTGATGGTTTAATAGGCTGCGAACAGTTAAAAAAGTGGAATGCAAAAATCGACCTTGCTACTCATACTTTAGAGACAGAGTTCACAAAAATTCCTATCATTTTATATTACAATCCTCAATGTTTAAATTCTCACGAAATTACTATACCAGCCCAAACTACTCAGTTAATTAGGGTGCCTACTAACATTGCACAGGGAGACATCTATATTGAGGAGCAAACAATTTCCGGTTGTTACATTACCGAATGCATATCATTCGCCGAAAATAATCATACCATGATACAAATTTTAAACCCGTGGGATACAGACATTGTAATACCTATAGAAAATCCAATATGCGCACAAATTTTTAATAAAGAAACGTTTCCCATAACTCACGTAATTGACACCACTTCACGTACCTATAACGCCGAGCGAACACGAGAAGTCTTATCGCAGTTGCGCATAGAACATTTAAATGCAGAAGAGACAGTCAATTTAATTAATCTTTGCAAAGAATATGCCGATGTTTTCTACCTAGATGGGGAACCACTTACCTTCACTAATGAAATCAAACATCATATCAGAACCGTAGACGATAAGCCAGTTTATAGTAAAACCTATAGATACCCTTACGTACATAGAGAAGAAGTACAAAATCAAATAGAATCTATGTTACAGCAAGGTATTATTCGTCCATCTTCATCGCCTTGGAATGCTCCGATATGGATTGTGCCTAAGAAAAGTGACGCATCCGGTAAAGTTAAGTGGCGACTAGTCATTGACTTTCGGCAACTGAATGCAAAAACAATAAACGATAAGTATCCGATTCCTAACATTAATGACATATTAGACAAGTTAGGCAGGTGTCTATACTTTTCTACATTAGATTTAAAATCAGGATTTTTTCAAATTCAGCTAAATTCATCCGATATACCGAAAACAGCATTTAGTGTAGAGCAAGGCCATTTTGAGTACATTAGAATGCCAATGGGCTTGAAAAATTCTCCAGCAACATTTCAACGAGTTATGGACAATGTCCTTCGCGGACTCCCAAATTGTACTACGTATTTGGACGATATTTTGGTATTTTCGACGTCCTTGCAAGAACATATAGTTAACTTGCGCGCCATTTTCGACCGTCTCAGAAATTCTAATTTAAAAATTCAGATGGATAAATCTGAATTTCTTAAACATGAAACGCCTTATCTCGGTCATATTATCACCACCGATGGTGTTAAACCAAACCCGGATAAAATTTCAGCCATCCTAAATTATCCAGTCCCAAAAACTCCCAGGCAAATTAAGGCATTTTTGGGTCTACTTGGTTACTACAGACGTTTTATACCGGATTTTGCACGCATTACTAAACCTTTTACATCGTGTCTTAAAAAAGGTGCCAAAATAAATTTAACCCCAGATTATTTAAGCTGTTTTGAGCATTGCAAAACTCTTCTTACAAATGACCCCATTTTAATATATCCCGATTTCAGTAAAGAGTTTATTTTAACAACAGACGCGTCTAACGTGGCCTTAGGAGCAGTTCTTTCTCAAGGTCCTATCGGCTCAGACAAACCTATTGCCTATGCGTCTAGAACTCTAAACAATAGTGAAATTAATTACTCTACTATCGAAAAGGAATTATTGGCAATAGTTTGGGCTACCAAATACTTTCGGCCTTACCTTTTTGGCAGAGAATTTAAAATAGTAACCGACCACAAACCTTTAATTTGGCTAATGAATCTAAAAGAGCCTGGTTCACGTCTTACAAGGTGGAGGCTCAAGTTAGCAGAATATGATTACACAATTGTTCATAAAAAGGGAAAAATCAATTCTAACGCAGATGCTCTCTCACGTATTCAGATTAATCATAATGAAACTCAATCTTTGTTCGTTAATCACTCCGATTCGTCCTCCACATTATCGGCCGAGGAAAATAGTCCAGCACTTTCCTATTCCACTCTCACCGCTACAGGCAACAGTCCAATACATGCGTCATCTACTCTTACTGCACATTCACCATCCACCCTATCTGCTTATTCGGCTCCACAAAATATACATCAAGCACAAGTACATACAGCCTCACCATGTACTGAAACCATACACACTAGCGCAGAAAATCCCGTTCTAGATATTCCGATATCAGATGAACCTTTAAATAAGTTTAAGAGACAACTGGTAATCAAAGTAATAAGCGGTAATTCTAAAACTAGACCAATAGTAACCGAACCTTTTCAGTCTATGCAAAAAACTTCAGTAGAAATTAGCGAACATAATTTGCAAAGTAATATTACAAACATTATAAAATCTCACGTTGATCCAAAAATCCGTACTGCTATTTTAGTAAGTCCCATCGAAAAAATGTTCGATATAATACCAATCTTGCAAAAAACTTTTGAAAGTTCATCTTTGAACTTAGTTCTAGTTAAACATGAGGTAGCCAATATTACTGACCTTTCGAACCAATTAGATATAATAAAAAAATATCATGAAGGCCAGACTAATCATCGAGGAATTACGGAAACCTATCTTTCATTATCCGAACGTTATTTTTGGCCCAAAATGAAAACCGAAATTACAAAATTTATTAACGAATGTAGTATATGTCGATGCGCAAAGTATGACCGCAACCCATTACGCCCACAGTTCAAAATTGTACCTCCACCAACTAAACCGTTTGAATTAGCACACGCGGATGTTCTAACTGTCGACCATGACAAATATTTAACTATTATAGACTCATTTTCCAAGTACGCTCAAGCCTACCTTTTACCCGATTGTACCGCACCCAATATATTAAAAGCACTTTTACACTTCAGTACTCATCACGGTTTTCCTTTAAATCTAACAACGGATCAAGGCACCGAATTTAGCAATCAAGTCATATCAGAATTTCTCCGTTTGCATAATATAAAACATCATATGACAAGTGCATATGCAAGTAATGAGAATGGTTTGATTGAACGTTTCCACAACACGCTTTTGGAACACCTACGGTTACTAAAAATTCAGAACAAAAATGAACTCAGTCGAAATCTTATACCGTACGCATTAATTGCTTATAATAATTCCATCCATAGTCTAACCAAGTGTAGGCCATTTGATGTTATTTCTGGTCACTTCGACCCTCGAAATCCTGTCAGTTTAAATATGATGGACAGATATCTTCAAACTTATATTCAAGAACATCGTGGTCAAATGGAAACAGTTTACAAAATTATTCATGATTCGTCATTATTCAGTCGCGAAGATATAATGGCTCGACGTAATGTTGATAGGGAACCAGTTTTAGACTGTGAACAAAATCAAATAGTTCACGTACGTAATCCAATGGCAAGTAGGCAAAAATTAGCACCTCGTTTTGTTCAGGACAAAGTCGTTAAGAATTTACCTATACATATTTACACGGCAAAAAGTCGTGGCCGGGTAGCAAAATCACGGTTGAAAAGACCATCAAAAAAATGATAGTTTTCGTATCATTGTTTCAGGTACTTATTACTGCTGCCAATTTTCGTAGTTGGTGCTCAAGAAATACGCCTCGATAGGCTAGATAATGGACCGGGAATACTACCCTTTAATCTGGGTGCCACCAAAATTATATCCCATTTTCATATATTTTTACAAGACATTAACCTTCAAGAAATCGAGTCACATGTGAACATCATAAAAACCCAACTTACAGATACGACATATAAACTATCCCATACTGACAGCTCTCTTTTTAAGTACCAAACTAGGCACCTATATGCAAAGTTAGATAAAGTTTTATTGCAATTAGATACCTTTAGGCCATCTAGAACTAAAAGAGGTCTGATCAATCCTTTAGGCACACTCATAAAAAGTATTTCCGGTAATTTGGACAATGAAGACGCCCTGAAATTCGAAAATGCATTACGAACCTTAAATAAAAATGAAAAAATTTTGTCGCAATCATTGAACAAGCATATTACTTTATATAAAGAGATGACGATACAGCAGAATCAAATTATCCGAAACATTTCATTAAATCAGGTTAAATTGGAAAGAGCTCTTACTTTTGTCATGAATATGACTAATGATAATGAGCGAATTATTCACCACGCTCATCTTGTGCAACTTTTTGCAATTTTAAGCGAAAATGTTCAAGAACTTTTGAGCGAAATCGACAGAATAGAGAATATATTAGCTTTTAGTAGAAATAAATCTGTTCATCATTCCGTACTTTCTGTTAAAGATTTAAGAAATATCATAAGCCAATTAAAACGCACTTATAGATCTGATCAAATAATTGACATAGATATCAGAGATTATTACGAAATTCTTAGCCTAGCTTCATACTTTACAGAGTCGACAGTTGTAATAGTCCTAAAGTTTCCCATTACGTTTAGCACAGAATATCAGTTATATGAATTATGTCCCGTCCCAAATAAAGATAGCCTAATTATAGTACCTACTGCACCTTATATAGCGTCCAATTCTCAGGAATATGTGTATATGGAGGCTGAATGCCCGAAGGTCAGTTCCTGGCACATATGCGAGCAGAAGATCGTCCACCGGATCTCATCAAGGTCAGACTGTATTCAAAAACTTATACAATCTCAGGAGATAGATGGAACGTGTAAACCCACGCCTATCTCTCTGACTAAGGAGGCTCTGATTGAGTTGGATAGTTATCATTACATCATTACTTTCCCCAATAGTACGAAGGTTCAACTATCCTGCGGTAAAGAGCGATTCGAAATGTTACAAGGCAGTTTTTTAGTCAGCGTCCCTCAAAGCTGCAAGATGAAAACCCCCGAACTTAGTATAATAAACCTGGACAATAAATTAGTCGGGAAACCATTAGAACTCATGGCTCTACCACACTATGAAACACCAGTAAAGACACGGAGGTTCACTCTGAAGACTACAGATTTAACCAGCCTTCGGAAAATACAGAACCAAATCACTTCACAAGATGAAATTAAAATCGAAACACTGGACACTATCGGAATCTACCATACGACAATTCCATTCTACATACTTATATTATTCGGTACATGTGCACTGAGCATCATCTATGTCATTCGTCGCCGTCGAGCTGGGAGAATTAACATTACCACACAAACTAACACCGAATTAACGGAAGATGAAAGAAGAGCCGCAACTTTTGGCGTCAAGGTCACCAAATAGTTGCTCATCTGGCAGGGGAGGTGTTACGATGCCAAGATGCTGGCTCAGCACACCTGCAAACAAGCGCGAAGCATCAAGTTCCACGAGTAGCGCTTCCCACGGTAACGCCGATTCCCGGGGCTTTTTCCATCCTAACATCGGTGGGAACAGACACTCGCGCTCATCGCGTATAGTTTTAGTTACTCTTATTTTACATTTAATTTTGATGATTTTTTAAGAACTTTTGAAACCTTTTTTGTGAACATTAATTAAACTTTTTTATCATACGAAACGGACTTTATTCTAAAAGTTTCCCGACACGCCCCACACACGTATCTTATTGTAATCTTGGTGTACAATAAAGTATAAATAAATAAATAAATAATAGGAAAGTCATAATGACGCCATTGTATTAGTTTTTTTTTTTTTTTTTTTTTTTTAGTGGTAGGTAAAAATCATCCAATGACGAATCCCGCCCTTGGGTGGGGCGGGAAACAGTGTCAGACTTTTACTGACTAAAAAACCTACCTTTCCATTCCTTGCCTTTATCCTGGGGCCTTTGGTGAGCCATTGTATTAGTAGATTACCAAACTTGTCAAAATCAACAATTATGAAACCAATGATAGACGATTCTGACACTATTGTAATAGCAGACTTAAGGCCCTGGTGAGGGAGGCCTGTCAGGCTATGTCTGCGCTGACCACTCTTACCGGTTTGAGTAAATGCTGGGACTATATAAGCTTAACGCATTTTTGGACATACATGATAGGTATACTCTTGGATACATGCTACAATAACAAAAGATAATGCTTTTAATGGTATTAATTGCTACCAAAAGTATTTAAAAAATAATGATCACAATAAAGAATCAAGCGCCCCTTCCTCCTAAATTGATCTTACCAAAGTAAACAATCTATACGAAACCCTAATACCATGACAATAGAGTCCAAATTTCTTTACTTTTCATCCGTTAAAGGTTAAAGGGCATTTCCTTCTTAAATTATCAATAGCAGGAAACCCTTAAATGTGTGCTCAATTTAATAACGAACGGCCAAAAGGAAAATAAACCCTATTGTCGACTTTTCAAGGTGTATTTTACATTGAATCTTAGTTGAGCCTTTTTTAAAACAAAAGAATGGACTGAATTTATATTTCGCCGGACTCAAGAGTGGTGCTTAATTGGAATATGACTTACGGGGGTCCATCTTTTTTTCAGGATCGTAATTTTATACCACAAAGTTGGGTTGGTTAGTCGTTTTGAGGTTCTAAGGATTGGTAGTACAATTTTTAGGTAGGTAGTACATTTAGAACTCGGTCTGGCCATACCCTTCAGCCAAGTTTGCACATCTAATGAAGAAGATAGACTCACCAAATTGTACTTGTGGTAAAATTGAGGACGTGCAACATTTGCTCATGGAATGTGTTCGGAACGAGGTGGAGAGGGAGTCGGTGATGAGGAAGTTTTAGTTTTAATAGGATGGATTTAGGAATCATTCAGCGCGCTTTAGCTGATCCGGTATCGGAAATGGCGAAAATGTTTCACCTGCTACTGCCACAGCCTCAACACCGACTCCCTCAGTAGCCAATAGAGAAATATATATTATAGGTTAATATAAAGGAATGTTGTAGATGATGTTTAGTACAATGGGTTTGATATGTCATTCAAGGAACAATAAAACCCTTAATAAAAAAAAAATTAAAAAAATTTAAGTTGCCAATAATCACCTAATTTTTAGGGTTTCTTAATTGAAAAGGAAAAAATCCTCCTCCCTCCCGTCGCCCCTCCCCTCTTCCTCCTTCTTTCTTATCGCTTGTTTTCATTAATTCTTTTTTTTATGCACCTGCCATGTTTTCTCTTCACCACCCTTGGTTGACTGGTAGAGAATGCCTGAGGCATTAAGTCCGCCTGTGTATCTTGTGTTGCATGAAGTTTTAATAAATAAATAAATAAAAAAACGCAACCCTTATCCACTTTGTTGCCCGTCTGTCTGTATGTATGTTGTCAAGACCCTTTATCTCGAGAACGCGAGGAGGTATCGAGTTGAAATTAAAACCATATACTCGATTTTGTTACTTGAAGCTGTGAAAAAAAAAAACAAACTTCGAAGTTCCTATGTTTCGACACTCTCAAGGGAATAAAAATTCATAGGGTATTTTCCGTTGTATAATCCTGTTTGGCATGAAGCAACGTTTTATAACACAAGTGTAGGAAAAATCTCAAAACTGAAAATTTGTAGTAACCTCACAAAAATAAAAATCAGCCTGAGCCGGATGAAGTATAGTCGGTAAAAATCGGACGGTGCATCTCGTTTCGCCCAGAGTGTGAGGAGTTACTTGATAATGTCTCACCTCAAATCAGTCAAAATGTAAGAAAAAAAGAGACATCTATTGACATAACCGCGACTGAGACGCGAATGTGAACGATTTAAAAAAATGCTTGAACAGGTTTCTGATGAAGTAATCAAAAGAAAAATTAGCTGCTAGAAAGTGAAATTCTAGACAAATGATTTAGTGACTGGGTCTGGGTTCTTATGATATCGCACGCTGTTGTAAATCTCTAATTGCTTTCTGCACTTTGATGGTTAAAATAAAATTGATATCTTAGTGTAAAGTATGTACTTCTGCCAGCGCCTTCGCCTGCGTGAATGTAGTTTTCTTCATACTAACTTTTGACCCCTATTTCATCCCCTTAGGGGGAGAATTTTAGAAAATCCTCTCTTAGTGCTTGCCATCGTCATAAACGCAAAATCCCTCATAGTCCCAGTAGTTCCTTTTAAACACCGTTAAATTATGGTCGTTTTAATCCCGTGGAGGGTCGATTCGGTACATGAAACACTATCGATTTGTAAAGACAAAATAAAAAAATAAAGTACTTTTTTTCTAAATGTCGAATTAAAATACGCATGTACGAAATTAATTTCTTTATTAAATTAGATTTAATAATATGATTTAATGATTAAATGATTACCATTTCTCATAAAAAAAAATCTTTATATAATATATAATAGTTTTTTTAAGTAGTAGTAGTTTCACAAATTATGGGTACCATGTTTCTACCTAGGAAGCGAGAAAACTTAAATTCAGTTATGAAACCAAAATTATCCATTAAATAATGCCTGAATTACTAGTAATCGATATGAGTAAATCAGTAAAATCTGAGAATATTTTTTAAGTATGAAAATCGAGTGACAAGTGCTTATCAAGCATTTCGTGGAATCGATTCATAGTGAATAGAATCACGTCGGTCACTGACTGACAGATGCAGTCTTTCGTCTTCTTTCTTTCTGAGTGCACTCGTATTTTACTTTTTTAATGTTTAACCCCACGACTTCGGCTTCGCATATTATAAATCGGATATTGACGACATGGATCGCTGTATAAATTGTACGATTGCGACTGGTCGCAGTAACTATATTGGCAGAAGAGTCTTGGAAGATGAGGCGATTTTATTACTTATTCGTTAGTGCCGTGTATCTCAGCCTGTAAGTTTTTACCTATTTTTTTTTACCTATTCAAATCGTACTTTTAGCCTATCAAGCCTTGTTGGCGTCATGTCTGTGGGGTGTCTTTTTGTTCTATAACCTATATTAAATCAATACTTAATAGTTAATTAGACGATTAAATAGACATAATATTTCAAACATACTCGTAAATCTTCGGGTCAACGTACGTCGAGTGCATCAACGCGCCGCACGGCGGTAGAGGGTATTTCAATAATAACATAAAAACTAAAATATTATAATATAACCTCACTTTTACTGTACTTTACATAACTTGGTTCCTGAATAGCCAAATTTAATCAAATTTTCAGAGAGGCTTTGTTATTATATTCTCTTACAAATAAGGCTAGCTTGCAGCGTTGCCAGACGTCCCGATTTTGGCGGGACGTCCCGATTTTTTAATCAAAATTAAAAGGGAATATGCATGCACTTTTTTTATTTTTTTAAACGTTACTACTAGTTATTACATTACCAAAAATAAATATAACACATTCAAAATATAATCCATTGAGCTAGAAAAAAAATATTAAAATCATTATCATTTTCGCGCGATTGAAACGTGGCCATTTTGGCGCGCTTATTCTGTGACGTCAGATTACACGAGTTTGTTATCAACAACAAAGCGTTTCGCTCTTAAAGTTAAAAAAGTGACTGATTAAATCAATCGATTACCATGGAAAAGCACAGAAAAGATTACTATAAATATTGTGTCGTACCCATGTGCGAAAATAACAACAAAACGGCATCTGAAAAAATATATTTCCTTATGCCGAAAGATGAAGATATGAGGAAAAAGTGGTGTAGGGCAATGAGAAGAAACAATATATCATCTTTGAGACGTTTATACTGTTGTGAAGATCATTTTAACGTAAGTAAAGAGATTAAAAAAGTGATATAGGTACCTCTAAGAATCATTTTTACTTAGTGTACTTGTTTTGTTTACATACTTTGACGAAAACATACGTTTTACTTGCACGTATTCAATGGCTGAATCTTCATATGATTCTTGTTCAGATCTGACAAAAACAATAAAAATAGCTGCATATTTTAGGTTATGTTTGTTATATTTACAAAACTATGAAAATAATCATGTATTAAGTGATATAGTTATTTATTTACCTCGCAGCTTTTACTCCTCTGAGTTCAGCAGATGTAAAATCTAAATTAGTTGCAAAATACGTGGACGTCATGAACACGTCTATTCTAGGCAGATTGTCTGATTGTGCTTTGACAAAACCGGCTTCAGTCATTGTGCTAAATCTTTCTTCATAAAGATTTAATACTTTTAACTCAGAATAATATGCAAAAACCATGAAACAATATAATTATTCACCAGAAACCATCTAAACAATTTGTTGACAGACGACGTCAGAGTGTAAGATGTCGTCACAACTTTGTCTGCCAATAGCGTTGCGTTTTGTAAATTTGCGAGGGAATTACAAAAAGGCTACTTTTTGATGATTAAATTTTACTATTAAATTATGAAAAAAAATGAAAAATAGTTGTGTAGGTATGTTTTTTTAGTAGTAAAGAATACGAATAAAAATATTTTATTCAATTTGGGGTCACGTGCATATTCCCTAATGTCCCGCGCGGGACACGCTTAGTCCCGCTTTTTTAAGATAGCTTGACCTTACATGCAGCGCGCTGAGGAGGCACGGCCTGGTGGCAAGGCCTGGTGGCAAAGACAATGTGAACTGGCTGCCCGCCGATAGGGTAAATCTTATTAAAAATACTTATCATATTTTTATTTAAATATATTTTCTATGGTTACTTTTGCTATATAATATAACACGTAAATTAAAATTTAGACAATAAAAAATATTTAAAAACTGACGATAATATACGTTTTTTTACTATGTCCCGCTTTCGACGATAAAATCCCGATTTTTTCACTAAAAAGTTTAAAAATCCCGACTTGCCAAAATAAAAAATCTGGCAACACTGCTAGCTTGATACAGTTAACACCCGGGCCAGGAATCTATGGAGTCATTCCCTTGATAAAGTTCTTAGGAAAACAAAACTGTCTTACTACGGTTAACAAGCATCAATCTACTGGTCTAAATATCATTCTCACACTCCCCTCATCATCTTGCCATACAAAATTGACGCTCCATTTTTAGCGTAAACCCTTAAATACCTCATAGGGAGGGTTCAAAAGGTTTTAATCCGTCGCCTGAAAGCGTGCGTAAACCACGCTCGTTAGAGGCCACGTCATCAACGCACTTTTGTTTTAGCTTTTCAAAGAATTTCATGTATGTGGGTAGAGAGTAGAGACGGGCCGAGTATGGAGTTGGCCGACTAGCCGACTAGTTGGTATCCTTTTCTACCCTATTTTCTTATTTATGAATAACAAGCAAAGCTAATCTTGACAATTCTGCTAAGGTCTAAAATAAAGTGTGTGTGTATACACTTATTATTGCTGTTTTTTTAAACCTGATAGTAATTGCATGTATATAATTATAGATACTTACATGTAATAATTCTACGTAAACGGCCGACTCGTGTATTTGTCATTTATTAAGGTCCTACTAGTTCACCAACTAGTAGGACCTCAATAAGCGTTTTGCTTACTGCTTATTTTATAGTCGGCGATTACGCCGTTTTAATATTTCTGTGACGCCGACTATAAAATAATGTGGCCAGATCGGTCGGCTTTTTCGGCCAGTCGGCGTTTACTCAGTTCATCTCTAGTTGAGAGGTATTTTAAATGGTACGTTTGAGGGTAGTTGGAAATCATTTGTGTGAATTTTGTAGGGTAGGAATTTGTTTGATTGTGGAGAATGTCTGTTACGTGATTAATTGCGTTTGTGGTCTGGTATTTTTATGTATGTATATTTGATGTATTTTATCTGAAATTGTAATATGTTTTTACGTTTTTACTCTGAAAAATAAACATATTGATTCGATTATAACCTTTTGCTTATAAAAAGTCCATTGTCACCGAGTGCCAGCTTTTTATCCTGCTAAAATAAAATGCACCGCTCGGCTCTTGTAACAATTCCAAGGAAAAGAAAATGCGAGGAAAAGGTAGTCGTCAATAAGAATATTGTTTAAAATCTGTGTGATCTTCAGACAATCCATACATCAAATTTTGATGAATGCGAAAGTAACCCTGTTACATCTTCACCGTCACGTCTTAACGGGTTTGGATGTATCCTGGTCCCCGGGTAGATCATTTTCTAACATAACATAGCATAGCATCAGCCTTATAATCTTCCCACTGCTGGGACTCAGACCTTCTCTTTAGAAGAGGGAATAATTTTCTAGAAAATGGTAATATTAAACCGAGTTTCACAAAACTAGTCTATTATAAAACCAACTAGTCTCCAATCAACTTTTTCTGTTTTTGAAATGGAAAATTATCAATAAGAAGTTGTTACACGCTCCCTTGTTCCTCTCAGACCGGAAGAAGCCGCCGCGAGTGAAGCGAGGGGACGTGTTAAATGTTTACTGACTGAAATCCTCCTGTGTTTCTTTAGTTAGCCTTTGCTGACTGAAGGAAACTCTTTCGAACAATCCAGCAGCCTTGGACAGGGATCGGACCTATCAGGCTCCATCAGTCATGCGGACAGCTCTTTGAGGCACTGTTCTTAAGTGCTTAATTACTGATTTAAGTATTTGAAGTTGAGTATTTCTCAATTTTAGCATGATAACCGGTCTAACGTTGGCATTCAAGGTAGAGTTTAACATGTTGAATATCGTAATTAGAGACACAATAGAAAGACAATAGGTGTGCAGACGCCGGCGTCCTCTCGGGGAATAATGAATTAAGATGTTCTTATTCAATTCAGGAATCCGCTCTATGTTGTGTATGAGTAGGTTTATCTACGTACTCCATTACGTGGTGCTCGAATATTCGTTCAACTGACCTCTACGCTTCACATTACATCGGAACTCAATTAAATAATGATCGTAGTTTCTTTGGATTGACCTTTCCAACACTGAGGACTAAACTAATGTACTTTTCTCTTTTGTTACAGACTTTCTCACCGAAAAAAAAAATGGCGCAGCTTAAACTGAATCGATCGAAGTGCAGAAATTGAAAAGAAGAATGGAAAGGTCAAAACTCATAATGACCTAAATGTTAGATATACTTGTGATAACAAACAGCCAATCAAATATAGGCCTATTTTACTAATTAGAAAACTATTAAAAATATCCCGCGTTCCTGTAGTTATAGAGTCAATTAGCAGAAACCAAAGTAACTCATTAGGTCCTACCTCTAGTAGAAAAATTGTCGAAAAAAGAATCTATATTTTCGAACCAAAGCTAGTCTTTTAAGCATGGCGAATCAAATACCTATATATAGCCAAGTAGTCCCAAAATCTCAATACCGGGCGAAAAATTCAAAAGTCACCAAGACGACAAATCAGCAAAGGAATGATTTTGATCCCCTGAATTACAACAACGGAGGTAATTTTGCTATGAGCACTCCTGTTGAGGGCAAGGAAAAGAAGGAAGAGAAGCCGAGGAGGGTTAAGGAAGACTCTGGGAGGACAAGAAGGGTGAGGAATGAGGCGAGCGAAGGGAAGGTGGAAGCGTATTTGAGGCAGTACCAGGTTAGCATGAGGCAGCAACAGCATCGCCATTCTGCTGTTAGGCAGGCGGAGCATCGGGTTAACCTTAGGTAAATATACTCTTGATTCTAGCCAACGTCATCTTGTAGGCTTTGTTGCAATAGTCCCCTTTCTCGCTTTGATGTTTTTGTGTAAAGATCCCTTTCTGCGTATAGACTTAGTTGCTTGATGTGATGATGGTGAAGGGAAGTAGACATGATGTTACTTACTTTTTTTTTTTGCTGTTATTTTCTAATACGGATCCAAGACTGTTGCATCGTCCAAGGCTGCGGTATTGTTCAAAGGAGTTACCGCAGCTTCGGAAGGCATAAGGCAAGTAAGTCTGACACTCCCTCTCGCCCCACATAAAGAGAGAGAAGGTATTTATTTTGATTTCCCACCTAAAAGAAACTGTTATTTTTTTTTCTTCGTGGCTTTTTGAAATTCATAGACTCGGCGCTTTGGTAGTGGTTGTTTCTGCAGAAAAAAATACATTTTGATACAAGTGTATAAAGTTTGTCATTGCGACCGAGGTGGAATTCGCCCGAGTCGCAGGCGAGGGTGTTATGAAACCGAGTGCTGCAGTGAAAAATTTCCACGTTTATCAAACGACGTTTTTCAATACACTTACGAAAATATATTGTAAATAAATGTAATAAATTATGATGGGGCCAAGCTTGCGCACTTTTCTCCATTAGTGCGAAATCTGTAAATTGCGTGCCTAGATACGGTAGGGATAAAAGGGGATTTTAAAGTAAGTGTATTGAAAACAAAAAGTATTACAATCCGTATTTATTACAGGTTTTTCCTTTTTTTTCTAACCTTAATAAACTTGATATTCCAGATCACTTCCACTTAACGATGTGGCGACTGCTCGCGGTCACGATCGAACACCTACTGACCGACACCGTGGCTTCCCAGAGAGAGACAGGGAAGGCTCCAGAGAACATCGGCGTGAGAGAGACAGGGATAGAGAACGAGAGAGGGATCCCTTTGATTTTGATGGTGAGTCTTTGATAGTCATTTGTGCATACCCTATTCTAATTTTAATGACGGTCAAGACTTTTCTGTTGTTAAATGATGACACTGCATAGCATAGCATTAGTCTTCAAGGCTGGAGTGAATAGGCTCTTAATAAACTAGTACGCCTCACCGTCACTACTTACCATTAGAAATCGCAGCTATGCTGCAAATATCCTACCTTTCCTATCGAAGGTTCTTACCGTTGTAGTAGTAGTCCATGGACGAATTGCTTTCCCAAATATGTCAACGGTATCTAAGCTATTACGAATATCATACAGTATAGGATCCATAATTAAGTTACAAACCCAGACACAGCAAGGCTATCAAGCAAGTTAGCCCACAGGGAACGCCTCAGCGATGCAGATTTGAAATCAGATACGATCGTTATCACATTAGAAACTTTCTGACTTCTCAATGTAACGGATGAGCTCGCGATTCCGCTGGGAAGCCGGATTGAGTTAGCAGTTGTAAGCTTGGCTTAACTCCGATGGAGTTAATCTTTAAGCGTCGGGCCAATCATACTGAGGAAGTTGATCCTGTGTTTTGTGGCTATGTTGTACGAGTATATATGTGGTTTTTAACTATTTTGTTTAAGAAGGTTGTTTGGATCTTTATGAAAGTTTTTTGTTTATGTTTGGAAATCATCCAATGACGTCTCCCGGCCTACGGCAGGGTGGGACGGCGTGTCAGACTTTTACTGCCCTTTGCGTTCCAAGGCTACGGGTTTCGCTTTCGGAAGTAAACCCATGGCCCCAACGGTTTGCGGGTTAAGTCTGACGGTTACCGGTCGATCGAACGACGAGCTACCCTTTGCTCGTCGTCCTCAAGCTCAAGAAATTTCTGGTATAGTTACGCATCTGCTATGCCGCTGGTTTGGCATATACGAGTATATGCTAAACTATACCATATAACTGTGCTTTACGGTGACCTCCAGGTTAGCCATGACAGCTGTTGTCCAGGAGAGGCTCTCTCCTGGACACGAGCTGCCATGGCCTACCTGGAAAAAACTAAACAGACTCATCCAAGTTGGGCGCAGCAAAGCCGATTCCGATTTTCAGTGTTTATGCGGTGTCTCTCCGTAGACCATGTCCCACCTTCCATCCTGCATCGCGTGCCCTGTTACCTTTTCACTTAGGGACCTAATGACATTAGTGGAGTGCATTGCCATGGCCGAATCCTGGGCCAGGTAAGGAATTGAATTAGTTTTGCCATCGATACGCTAAGAAGAAGAAGGTGACCTCTTGACAACATGTGGGACTCCTGCTTAGCATAGCATCAGCCTTATAATTTTCCCATTGGCAAGAGGCCTCTATAGGAGAGGGAATGGGCCATAATCCACCACGCGGACATCGTGCGGGTTCGTGGATGTCACATGTCTTCGAATTTTTGGTTCTAAGACATGTCATTTTCCTCACGAAGTTTTCCATCACCATTTTGAGAGCAGTGGTGATGAAATAAATGATACAAATAACACCTGGCTGGGTTTGAGCCCGAGGCCTACAACTCGTAATCCGGGGCCGTTTCCACTCGGCCACCACTACTCTGCTCCTGCTGCGTATCCGCTTATTAGCTGGCCCACTGCTCAGACTCCTGTTTATGTGATAAATAAATATGTTTAAAAAGGATGTCTTGCAGCCTACCCAACAGCATAAACTGAGATTATATTTTTATGCTCTTGTTTACAGGCACACCACTCAGCCCAATAGCTCCCCGCGCCCACGACAAGGAGAGCCGTCCCGTCCGCAAGTCCTCATCAGCTCACAAAGTGACGGAGACCAGCATTTCTACCGACAAGAGGAGATTCTTCTGCCGGGAGTGGGCCTTCCAGAAGATTGCCCACTGTCTGGAACAGCGGCCAGTTAGCAAGACCTGCGGGGCGCTTATTTTAGGTAAGTGTTACTTAGGTGCCTCTTCTTTCATCTAAAGGAATATCATCCCCAGAAGAACTGAGGATTATACGTCTTTAGGTGATACTTCTATTGGGGATGGGAAATCATCAAATAACTTCTCCCGCCCTGGGTAGAGCGAGAAGAAGTGGCAGACTTTTTACGCAGCCTTAGCAGTGGTGCTATTCTCTAAGAAAACGCAGCGCTGCCTCAACGACGAACACCCAAATAGGATACATGGGATTGTCAACCTAATGTACCTATACATTGGATTGTTAATTCAATGTATCCTATTTGGATGATCGTCGTTGCGGCAGCGCTGCGTTTTCTTAAAGAATAGCACCACAGGATCTAATGGTCCCCGTCAATTATACTGACAGCTCTATGAGCCGCGTGGAATACAAGGCGCCGTCGATCCTAGGGCTAGTTCTTGTTGGACGGCAAGCTTGCTATTGCTCGCCGTAGAAACCTTACAAACTATAGGACTGGGCCATTCGTTGACTTGGCCGAATATTGTCAAACAGACAATATTCGGTCGGTCAAGGACACCTTAATATCACACTAATATTATAAACGTGTCAGTTTGTCTGTGTGTATGTTTGTTAATTCTCCAAGCTCGAACAGCTCATCGGATTTGGATGAAATTTGGCATACGGGTAGACTATATCATGGAACAGTATGCTTCAGGATACTTTTTGTCTAGGGAGTATATTTCCTTAGAACAATTTTCTATAGCTAGTATTTTGATAAAAGCATTTTTTTTTCAGGTGACGCTGGTAGTGGTAAAACAGCTCTATGCCAGGAGCTGAGCGAGCCAGGTCAAGGGCCACAGGCGAGGCAGCAACGAGCTCTTAATAGAAGATTGCTGGCCAGACATTTTCTTCAGGTAAATATCAAGGTTAGAAATATTATTCTCAAAAAAAACCCTGTTAATGGAAATAGTACATTATGATATAAGTGTGTAATGCAGGAGGTTACCATCGAGGCGGTATTAATTGGCGAGGGTCTTAAGAGAGATAAGAACGGTAACCATTCATTACTCACGTGTATCATACGACGTTTTTCAATACACTTGTGAAGAAAAATAATTTAGCTAACTGATATTACAACAGTAAAACTAGTAAAATCTTTCATAACATGGCGGTATAAAATTAAATCTTTTTTCATAGGCACGCACTAGGCTATGGCTATATGGTCTTTTGATCATATTGCCTAGTCGTCGTTTGTTTTCTTGTGTGAAAAGTTTTTACGTTAATGTCATTCGTAATGACAATAGATTATGGATGTAACATTTTATATTGTTTTTGTAGTATTTGATTTAATTTAATTAATACAGCTCATAAACTAAACTCGAAAAAATCACGCCAAAAACCGCGCGCATCTTAAAATGATGGCCATAGACCACAAACAATTTTTATTTTTTCGTATTCATTTGTTTCGCAAACAAAGAGGTTGAACAAAATGGTTATAGCTACATTATAGCACTAGTGCGTAATGGTAATCAAAATGTCACAGTTGCCATTATATACCTAATTGTAGTGCAAATAAGAGCCACTTTCTGAGCAAGTGTATTGAAAAAAAAACTTATAAATAAAAACACTTACAAGTTCAGTTTACGTTACAACGCTTTCAATCGTTAAATCATTCTGAAACAACTTACAGCCTTGTAACAGAGTGACGGATAGGGTCTCGTTTTTACCCTTTAGTTACGAAACCCTAAAAATGAGAATAAATTGAGAATAAGATTGAGTGCATCTATATTTGCGCATAAACTTGCACACTGTAAAGTTGGCTAGTCTGTATTGAGATTGGATTTGTATTACCTTCCAGAGCCACACAGAGAGCAGTCTGCGTCCGGGCGAGTTCGTGCGCACGCTCGCGATGCAGATACTCAGCCACTCGTCGAGGAGGGCTCGCGCTGACAACTGCGACCTGTCTCCAAGGGTGTCGGAAACACAGACTCACAGGTAAAGTTTGTTTTTCTTTAGCCTTTACCTTCCCACTGCTGGGCAAAGGCCTCTCCCAACTTCTTCCAGGTATGGTCAAGCCGTTTCGGAGGAGTGCGATAAAAAAGATATATTGATAGGTCATTTTAACATTTCTAGCTACAAAAGCTGAAAAGTCGATCACCTAGTTTAAAAGCTGAGTTTCTTTTTTTATCATTTCTCTTAGTTTCAAATATGTGCTTCAGTGAACTTATGTTTATTTATTTATATATACTTTATTGTACACCAAGATAAAAAGATAATACAATTTTGAGACTTAAATAAAAGCATACAATGGGCGGCCTTATCGCTATCTGCGATCTCTTCCAGGCAGGCTGTATGCTCTTATATATATAAAAAAAATATTTCTAACGCGTCTTTATTAGGAGTACTGTCCCACTGCTGGGCAAAGGCCTCCCTCCATTTCATTACATTGTTCCCGGCTCTGAGCCACTTCTTGCCAATTCCTAAAGAAGACGTCAAAGTGGCTCCGCCATGTCCTTTGTGGTCTTATAACCTCTTTTAACGTGCCACTAATATTGTTTCAGACGTAACTCGGAAGAGGAGAGGCTGATCAGTCGTTTCCGTGACCTCGGTGATGATGGTGAAGAGAGCTCCAAGCCTCTCCTGGCTGATAGTGAAGGTATGTAGCGACGCAGTCACGAGAGCTAAGCAATAAGTAGGAATCGTGAAAAGTGTAGGTATCAGCTACGAGATATCTCGTAGATATGAGGTTCAGGGCCGGCCGGCCCGCCCATACGGTGAACGGAGCGGTCGCTCCAGGCGCCAAATTCTAGAAGGCGCCTAAATGGTAAAGAAAAATAAAAAAAAATCTCAATTGTCTATATTTTAAGCGAAGAGAGGAAGAGATGAAAGAGACGCACGCCGCGCGCGTTCCATTACTTCTAAAATCCTAGTCGACGTTAACGGTATTGCGGTATAGGTATACACCGTTAAATTTTGGTCGTTTTAATCCCGCGGAGGGTTGTTTCGGTACGTGAAACACTATCGATTTGTAAAGAGTTTAAAAAAAAATTACTTTATTTTTTAATTCTCTCAAAATTTAACGGTGTATATTATTAGGAGAAACAAGAGAGGCGCCATAATTGGATCTTGCTTAATTCTAAAATTTAATTCGGGCCGACGCTGATGAGGTTTATTCTCAGATCCCACCTACACGATAAAAAAGTTTTTCGAACTAATACTTAATATCATTGCGGTATTCAACGTATTTATTTACGCACATAATTAACTCTAATTTATTAATATATGAAATACCTGACAGACGGCTTGGCGACGTACAATAAACAAAGACATAGCTGAGGTCAATAGCTTTACAATGATAAATGTATGAATATTAACTTGAAATATTTGATCAACTGCCAAGTGTTACCTGCCGTTAGGTTTATTTTATTGTTTGTTGGTTAAGAGTTACTTCAGGACAGCCCAAGTCTCGATCGAATACATTTTTGGGATTCTGTATTTCAAAAGAGAAAAACGGAGCTAATTATTGGAACACTTTGTTGTCCATTTGTCTGTCTGTCAAGGCCCTTTATCTCGGGAACACGTGGAGATATCGTGTCATATACTCAGGTCTGCTGTCCCATGAAGCTGTGAAAAAATCAAACTTTCAAGTTAAGGAAAACAAAAGATATGGTCTCTTTATGTCGCAAAAAAAGTATACTTCGACCGCTCAAGTAAATCAAAATTCATAGTTTTTTTTTTATGGTATGTAAAATCTTCCAATGACAAATCCCGCCCTTGGGCGGAGCGGGAAGTAGTGTCAGACTCTTACTGACTAAAAACCTACCCCGTTCTTTCGTAGCCTATCGTGCCGGGGCCGAGTATTCCTTTCGGAAATTAACCCATGATCCCGGTAGGCTTCAAAATTCATAGAGTGCTTGCCGTTAATCTAGAATTATGAAATTTGGCATGAAGCAAGGTATAGCACAACTATAGGAAAAAAAAATTGAAAACTGTAAGCTTGTAGTTATGTTACAAAAAAAAAACTTTTGCGATTTGGAAAAATCTTTGAAACTCGATTCGGAAAACGAACTGTTTTCATAGGTAAGTTTGTACGGAACATTCAATGCGCGAGTCCGACTCGCACTTGCCCGGTTTTTTTTCTTTTCGTGAACAAACGCATATTCTCTTTTCCCTCGCCTATGTACGTCTAGGAGGCCGCCGCGAGGTAACGGCCCTCATGCGCCAGCCGCCGGGAACCCGACTCCGATATCCAGCCACCGAAGGCATGGCCTTGCGGACGACAAGCAAAAGACCCCAAGGTCCTGGAACGTAACACAAAGAAGTAGCATATGAGTGGATTTTCTTCAGTCAGTAACAGTCTGTCACGCCCTCCCGCTCCGCCGTAGAGCGGGAGATGTCATTGGACAATTTTTCACGATTATTTTTCTAACATCGGAGTCATTATTTTCAGACCAGCGCACAGATGACGAAGACGTCGGTTCCAGCGGGCGCCGCACGAGGACCATCCATCGCATCCACGAGAGAGAAGAGTATAAGGATTTACATGCTGATGCGCCGCTCAGCAATATTGACGATGTGAGTGTACTTCTCTTATTGCTGCCTTGCCGGTGCTGTCTTTGCTCCACTGCTGGGCAAAGGCAGAAGTCCGAAATCTGACTACCAGTATCAAGAAATGAGATATTACCCAGTAACTGGTTTGTGACTAAGACCCCGAGTCTGATAGGGGTTAAAGTAAAATATCATCGTCATCATCATTTGAGCCGTATGGTTTGCATAGCTACATATCCGATCTCCTCTAAGTGCCAATAATTAGTCCTTTGCGTCTCGTATCTAGCGGATTTCCGCAGCCTGAAATGTGATGACACGTCGCGATATATAACAATAATAATATATTCCACAACTATCACACAACACCGTCTAGTCCCAAGCTAAGCAGAGCTTGTTTTATGGGTACCAGACAGCTGATAAACATACTTATATATTTATAAATACATACATATTATAGAAAAATAACACCCAGACACAGAACAAATGATCGTGCTCATCACACAAACATTTGTCCTGGGTGGGAATCGAACCCACGACCTCCGGCATAGCAGTCAGGGCCACTAATCACTAGACCAATAGGCCAGTCAGGCCATATATGTCGGCACAATGGTCGCAGTGATCGAGCCATTTGCGCTACGTGTCATGGGTTTAAGGGTATTACATTGCTCAATTCAATTTATCGTAACATATATTTTGGTATAAATTCTATGTATAAATATAGAGCCGTTTTCGAGAAAATATGGAATTAATGTTCAAAAAAGGCCTATTTACCAGATTTTTTTTCTAGAGTTATGATATTTTTTTGAGAAACGTAATCAATACAATTTATTAGTAATGTCCTTAAGTATCCCCTTCATTTTTTATATGTTAATCGTACATAAGGAATTATCTATAAACTTCAATTTGAACTTGGATTTGAGCAATGTAATACCCTTAAACCCCGGAGATAGTGCTTCTGGCTGTTTTGTGTACCCACGATTCAGGATAAATTCCAGACGTTTTTAAAACCAGAAGAAAAAAACAAACATTAAATTTCCTTCTTTCACAGTTGCCAGAAATCTTGCCAAGATCATCAGTGAGACCTACGAACCCGTTCGTGAACGATGAAAAAGACGACCTTCGACTCTACGAGAACCACGAGAATCTATTCCTAAGAAACATTTCACAGCGCCAATCTAAAGAGATGCGGAACTCACGACTGCTGAGACAGTCTTCCGAACCGCTCTGTGAGAAGAAAGCGAATGTGTTACAGAAGAGCTTGTCGACGGAACAGAAGAATGATAGCTCTGGAGAAGATAGAAAAGTGGAGAATAGTCCTCCTAAGTCTAGGATACCGGTTGCTAATTTCAGGTATGTGTTTTTAGATCTGTGGGGCTATTGCGTAACTCTGTTGACAGCTCAAGTAAAGATCGTATCGTATAACTGTCAAACAGCTAGTTTCGTATTGTCTATCTTTAGTGACCAACTGATATGACGTCATTATACAATGGTGCCTTTGATATCCACCGTGACACGTTTTGACAGATGTTATTGTATATGTATATATCTATCTATATCTTTTAAAATTGTGATTGTGAGCTTTAAGCTGAAGATGCGATATTTAACTTAGCCGTGTAATAGTCGATAAAAACTAGAGCCGGGACAATATGCACCGATAATTTTTGTTAGTCACCACTTATCCACCGCAGTTTGTTAGCCACTTGATGTCATACGTAATACCAAAGTTATGAAATTGTTAGTTGACAACAAAGTTTAGTGTACATCAAATGCCAGTGGTTGTGTTTTGAAAAAGTTAGCCAATAGCCTTGCTGCAGTTGGTTGTAGTGGACGTATTCAAATTGAAGCTCGTACAGGGAAGTACAACCTACACTGTTAACTTTCTGCTCTTATATATTTTTATTTTTGTGGATGAGAAATCATCATCTTCTGCTGTTGGTAGAGCGAATGGGAATGTCAGACTTTTACTGACTAAAATCCCATATTTTTTTATCCTTCCTGTTGTTACTCTTTTTTATAAAAATGCATTTGGGTGCTTGAAAAAACTATACAAAAACAATATAGAATAATAATGGTGAAAACCATATCAAAATCTGTAGGAAAGTAAACAACAGTTGGAACAAAGGAAAAAGCGGAATCACTTTATTGTCCATCGTCTGTCTGTCAAGGCCCTTTATGTCTGGAACATATGGAGGTATCTAGTTGAAATTAAAACCATTCACTCAAGCCTGCGGTCTTTTAAAACTGTGAAAAAATCAAACTTCTAAGTTAACTAAAAAAAATACAGTCACCGCCGTTTGTGTCGCAAAAAACGTACATTTTAACATTCACAAGGTAATCAAAATTCATATGGTAGGTACTTCCCGTTAGCCTAGAATCTTCTAGGCATGAAGCAAGGTCTCACAACACAAGTATAAGGAAAAGTCTGAAAACTACGGATATAGTTACGTCACAATCTTCGTAACTCAATTCGGGAAATGAACTGTACCTCTAGCATGAGTTTTAAGCAAGTATTCGTCGCTACTCGATATCGACGCCGTAAATATTTTGTATGGCAAATTTTGCAGCGCCTCTAGCGGTCACTTGCAGAACCAAAATTTGCCATACAAAATATTTACGGCGTCGATATCGAGTAGCGACGAATACAATTGCTTAAAACTCATGGTAGAGGTACTGTTTTCATAGGTAAGTTTGTAAGGAACCCCCAGTGCGCGAGTCCAACTCGCATATGCCCAGTTTTAGTTAAACTGGATTCAGCTGCACAGCTTAATTCTATCAATAAACAAGCTGCTACATAATACCCTACAACAGTAAATATAGAATACACACGCCACAACCATTGCAGGTACCCAAACAAAAGTGACTTACGATCAGCAGAAAGTTCGCCAGCCAAGACCAAACCTGAACGACCTTCCACCCCCAAAGAAGAACTGCCGGAGTACCAGAACGTTTTGAAGCCAGAAGCAGAAGATGTGGCGGAGAAGATTGAGAAGAGGAAAGAAGAGGATGTGCCTCCTCCGATACCTAGTCTGCCGATAAGTCCGAGGACGTTGATTGCGAATGCGTATTATGATAAGCTTTTATCTGAGCCTGAGATACAACAGGTGAGTTTTTTTAATGTTAATAATAATAAGCCTTACAAATTAAGTACATTGACTTGGCTCGCGAGGTTGTCGACATGTGGGAAGTGGATTCGGTGATCATTGTACCAATAGTCGTTTCAGCCAATGTCTTAATAGCCAAGAGCCTCGACCAACACCTTAGGAGGCTCTCGTTAGGCGGCTGGATCAAGGGCTTGATTCAGAAAGCGGTACTCCTGGACACGGCTTGTATCGTTAGGAGGTTCCTTTCTCTGGAGCCCTGACCGCCGGTAACTTGGACCCTGTTCCCGATACCGGTGGGACACTTTTTTATATTTATAAATATAGCAAATATGTATTTATATGGAATAAAGATCATAAGCCTTTACGAATCATGAATAAAAAGTTATATCAGAATTCAATCCTGGTCGTCTCTGAGTCACTGTGTGAAGTGTCTGAGTAGTTGCAAATGGAAGAAGGCGAATTTGTTGCCAACAATGAAAATAAGGAAGAAAACAGTTTTTTTTTTAAATCTAATTATAACTTAAATAAATATTTGGGTAATTTAAGTCAAACAATAACGTTTTTTATTCACATAGATTTAAATAAGTTTAAGTAAAAAAAAAAACCGAACGGACAACAACGAATAACGTTGTCCGTTTTCTTTGCAAACCGTAATTTTGAAGTAACTTCAGATAGACTTGACAGATAGAAGCCAAAAAAAAAACCTATTGTTCAAAATGGTTGTATAATAATAGACTATCAACTAACATACATACTATTCTCTTCCAGGCACTGCTACCCCAGAATTTGGAGAAGAACCCGGACGAATGCTTCAAGAAGGCCCTCCTGTTCCCTCTGCTGGAGATCGATCCTCCCAAACAGTGTCTTTTTCTGCTGGTCGACGCTATTGATGAAGGGATATCCGGCGGTAAGTTCACTATCATCACCATTAGAATGTAGCGATTGCCTGTCGTACCTTCTCAATACACAGATACTGGGAGATAATATAGCAAGCGCTTCGACAGCATGAGGTCCCAGGTTTAATCCTATAAGGATTCCGTTTTTGGCGACTTAGATACGGAATCCTATAGTTTCAACAGTATAGTTCTTGTAGTTTAGGAAAAAATTGGCTGTGACGTACGGACGGATAGACAGACAGACACACAGAGAGACAGACAGACATGACTAATCCATAAGGGTTCCGTTTTTTGCCATTTGACTACGGAACCCAAAAAAATATATATCTGATGTTTAGTATCAATTTTATTTTCGGCTTCTCCAGGTGTCTGCGAAGACCGTGAAGGCACAGAAGGTTCTACCAGCGTCGCGAGCCTTCTCTCGCGCCACCAGCATCTGTTCCCGCAATGGCTACTGCTGGTCTGCACCGCCAGGAAGCACTGCAGGAACCTCACAAGGATGTTCACAGGTATAGTTGATCTTTCTCACGAAGGTGGGATGTATTTATTTCTTAAAACTTTTGCGGTAGTAACAAGTCGGCCAAATGCGATTCGGACTCGCTCACGGAGGTTTCTGTACTATTATACTAAATTAGACAATATCATAACCATTATTAATATCGACTGAAAAACGGCAAAGAAATCACGTATGTTGTATGGGAACTATTAAGGTTAGGGTTTTTCTAAATGAAATAATTGAGTAAGAATTCTATTTTAAAAGGTTAAAAAAAAAAGAAATATAGTGATGTGCTACAGTAGCTTGTGTTGTAATCACAAAACCCGACTAAACAACTAATTACAATTAGTTGATAGTGACACGTTTTTTTTTTTTTTATGGTAGGTAAAATCATCCAATGACAAATCCCGCCCTTGGGCGGAGCGGGAAGTAGTGTCAGACTCTTACTGACTAAAAACCTACCCCGTTCCTTCGTAGCCTATCGTGCCGGGGCCGAGCATTCCTTTCGGAACTAACCCATGACCCCAGCAGGCATCGACCCTGCCAGCCTGCAGTTAGCAGGCTGGGCCTCTTCGGTGTGCAGACAGCTCCTTGAGGCGCGCGGGAACAGAACGCGCCGTCGACGACTTGGGCTCGGTCCGGTCGGTTACCGGACGATCGGACAGCGTGCTACTCATTGCACGCCGTCCGCAAGCCATTTACTTAAACTTAATAGGAACCCTAATTAAATATTTATTTTATTTTGTTGTTATAGTGGCAACAGAAATATATCATCTGTAACAATTTCAACTGTCTAGCTATCACCGTTCATAAGATAAAGCTTGGTAACAGACAAACGGACGTAACGGAGTTAGATGTAATCATTTATATAATTAAGTTTTGTTGTGCATTATTGTATATCCTCAAATGTAAGGTTCTTTCTCATTTTTTCTTTTATGTATTCGGTTTGCTGGTAGAAAACCCAATTATGGGTTAAGCTCGCCTATGTACATCCACTGACCTTTTATTGTTTGTTGAAACTGTATGTATGTACAATAAAGAATAAAGAATAAACGGACGTTGAAATCTTACACCCGTATTTTTATAAAAGTATTTACTTGTTACTAAGTCAAATATTATAAAGTCATTCCTTGACGTTTGAAATCTTAATTAATTTTTTTTTTTTTTAGAGAATAGAAATTATTACTTATGTAGTTATTTTTACTCAAGTAATTAGTTTTACTTGTTTATAAATACGGGTGTTAGTAATAGGTGTAAGTCTTACACCCGTATTTATAGAGAAGTAATTACTTGTTACTAAGTAAATCTTATTAGTTCATTACTTGAGGCTAGCAATCTTCATTCAAAATTTAAATTTTTCTTAATTATAGAATACAAATAGTTACTTAAGTAGTTACTTTTACTCAAGTAATTAGTTTTACTTGTTTATAAATACGGGTGTTAGTTTTACCCTTTTCGTACGAAATTCTAAAAACATTGTACAAGTGCGAACTTAAGGTAAACGCTACAGGCCAGGGTATGGATGGCCACGCTCGGGCCAACATAGGTTCTTACTATCTGAATTTAGCAAATATCGATTTTTTTATTTAAAAAAAAGGTTAAATCTTGGTTCACCAGATTCCAGACTTTCAGAAGGCATACGACAAAATTATTATATCTTATTCATTTATTTAAATGATTTTATTTGTCTGCAGGTTTCCGCAAGATCACTCTGGACGAGCTGCAGCGCGCGCACGTGTCGGCCGACGTGCAGCGCTACGTGCTCTCGCGCCTGGACACCGAACCGCGGCTTAGGTGACCTTCAATCTACTATTCACACATTCTAGGTCCTTGAGCTCATTGGATAATCTAAAACTTAGTACTCATATGCATTCCACTTTATTCTTCAATAAATCTTTCACGGTACAAGCAGCTCGTTTGTGGAATACATTACCCATAGAAGTGAGGCGTGCCCAAACGCTGCCAGCGTTCAATCCATAGTTTGGGAAACATTGCACTAAATAAACTAAAAATGTTGACTTCAACGCCATCTAGCGAGAGCGCAGCTCGGGCTTGTAGCTTTTTCCTTGATTTACCCGATTTTTGGCCTATATTATTGCTGTACACTACTGTGGTGACAGATACTTTGGGAGCTACTGCTCTAGACAGATCCTTTTGTAACATAAGCTAAGTCTTACCTACCTAACAATATCTGTATCTCTGTGCGAAATATATTTTTCTCCTTTATTTTCAATCTTTTTTTGTGTTCTTTTATTTATTGATTTTTTTTTATGTTTTTGTTGTTGTATATATTTTTTGTCCTGTGCGAGTCTCAAATAAATGATTTTCTTTCTTTTTCTTTTCTTTCTTTTTGTAACGTGTGTTGGTTCCGCAGAGCCCGCGTGTCGAGCGACTCGGCGGCGGCGGCGGCGGCGGCCGCGGCGCTCGACCATCTGCGGATCAAGAGTGATGGCTGCTTACTGTACCTGGAGAAGGTAAACCCCATATACTGCTTCTTCTTACTCTAACATTTAACATTAATATAGAAGAATAAATATTAAAAAAAATGATAATTTTGATGTTTCTAAATATTATGTTATTACAATTATATTAATAGATTCTTATAGCTCAATAATTGGATGAAGAAAAAGAGTGAAGTTAACTTCCCCTGTCTCACATAACTCACTTTTTTGAAGTAACATTTGCATGCGATGATTCAGAATAAATCTAATACACTAATATCCTTAAAATTGAATTACATTACACTAAACAAATGTAAAAAATTACACCATTTGTTCATTAGCAATAGATTCAAAATATGATTGTTATTTTTTTAGTTTGCTTTAAGTTAAGGATATGTGCAGTCTCTTAAAAGCGATTGAGAATTCCGGGTTAGGCAAGGAATTTAACTTGAAAATACTATTTAACAGGCACTTTTGAATTGTCAAGAAATCAGTCAGTCAAAAAATAAAATTGCAAATTACAAAGCGAACATCTCTATGAAGTAGAATGTACAAGAAATTCCATGGACACTCTTTTTCACTCTTTGAACTTTTTCAGGTACTAGATGGAGTTGCAGACGGCTTTATAGCACTACGCGAAATCCGTGAGATTCCTGGCACACTAAACGGATTGTACCTATGGTTGGCGCAGCGACTCTTCCATGGCAGGAGATTTACAAAGGTATATATGAGGCGTCGAGCTATAGAGAAAGAGACTCACACGAGTATAGCACGCGCCAAATAAGTTGAACCAAAATGGCCGTCGTTGCTATGGTTACGTGCAGACCCTTGATTGAGGCCCGGAAATCTGTTAATGCGCATTCAAGGTCGATCGCTATTTTTATTTAACTTGTGTGCCGCGTATTGTACACTGCAGCTGAAATACCAGCGACCCTGGGAGGCTTATGTCCAATTGTGGACGTCCTATGGTTGAAATGATGATGAATCGTGATAGAGACGATGATTAATGCAAACCTAAAGTTTTTCTTACTGTGAATGCTAAAGGATAGTTCGTAAAATTCAACTAATAAACTCTATTCTTTCCAGGTGCGTTTGCTTCTAGACGTGTTGCTGGCAGCTCGTTGCGGCGTCACCGAAGAGATGCTGTATAAGTGTCTCCTTACCAAAGAGTACAGCGTCACAAGGGAAGACTTCAATCGCCGTCTACATCTGTTGAGAAGGTAATCAATTAACAATTAGGAATCGCTAAGTAATTATAAAACGGTACATGATTGATAATATATGTATTCCACAATTATCACACAACGCCGACTAGTCTCAAGCTAAGCAGAGCTTGCGTTATGAGTACTAGACAACTGATAAACATACTTATATATTTTTAAATACATAAATATTATAGATCCCGCTCCGCCCAAGGGTGGGATTTGTCATTGGATGATTTTACCTACCATAAAAAAAATATTATAGATAAATTACACCCAGACACAGAACAAATGATCGTGCTCATCACACAATCATTTGTCCTGGATGGGAATCGAACCCACGCCCTCTGGAATAGCAGTCAGGGCCACTAGATCAACAGACTAGTCAAAGCACACATACGTACAAATTGGCCTTGGCCATGGTCTAGCGTAGGAGGCGGCCGCACGCGTGAGGGAACCCAGCCGCCGTAGGCGTGGCCTTGCGGACGACGATAATTAAAAAAAAGCCAGTCCAGTATGAGTTGGACTCGCACACTGAGGAGAAGGAATCGTGCTCGGGCCCGACATGCTTTCAGTTTATTTTTTATGCTTGTCAGTGAACATCTTTGTACTCTTTGGTGGCGATTTCTCATTCATACCCCCTTTGTCCCCAGGATCTTGGTAATGGAGCGTTCAACGGGATTCCTGTCGATGTTCCACCATTCGTTCGCCAAGTGGCTGGTGGACGTGAAGCACTGCACGCGCCGGTATCTCTGCTGCCCCACCGAGGGGCACGCCGCCATCGCTATGTATTATACGCTGGACGCTAAAAGGTTTGTATAATATAGATTATGCAGTAAGGAATATGCATATGTGTCATGTCATACGGTATCTTGCTATGAGGACAGGCTGCAGATATCGACTCAATTTTTATACTACAGAAAAGAGCCATCAGAGCCATTGCGATTCTCTAAGGAAACCGTTTAAGGATATGAACATCATGACAAGGATCTATGAAAATATCTTGTACGTTGGAAAAAATCTTCATCTTTTTAGTAAAAGAGGCGATAGACATATTATGTTATAACAAATACGGACCAATTAGTTCAACCAGGTTTCAGACTGGCTAAAGTGGCCTCTTCTTTCATTGGGTACTGTTTAATCACCCCATGAAACCATGTATTTCAAATTCGTTTATAGAGCTAAGAAGTATTTGCCTATTCCTATATATTTTGACATCTTATTTTATTGACATCTGAATAACTTGTGATAAATAAAGTAGTAAAGTAGGTTATCTTGATGAATGCATGTACTTAATATAAATATTTGCACGACTTAAAAGTCATTCGACTTTTGCAGTGATACCATATGAAATTTTTACCACCAAAATGTACCTGTATTCTAGCAAATAAATCTTTCTAACTCTCTGTTCAGGTTGAGCGCTCTGGAGATCCACAACTATGTATTCCACATGACGAGCTTAGAACAACATATGACGTCACAGAAGAAAAATAAGAACACGTAAGTTTAGTATATTCAATTCAATTCAATTTAAATTTATTTCAGATAATAAAATCTATAAAATTACATAAAGACTAATTCAAGTTAAAAATAAAAATAATAATTAAATAATCAATAATAAATCAGTCATACTTAAAAAATTATAAGAAATTTTCAAATAGATATTATAAACTTTAATTTTTATTTAAAACTAGCTAATGCCCGCGACTTTAGTCTGCATGTGACTCTAGCCGTCTTATTCCAAAACGCTATCTAAAATAGTTCTAGGACTATTATTAGGTTTAATACCAATTAAACGCGATCTAAATGTAGTTTTTGGGAATATTACTAGGGTCACGAAATGGCTGGCATATGACGTACATTGTGGCGACATTTGGGAGAGGTCAATGTCCAATTTTGGGCTAAAAAACTAGGTTTAATAATAATTAAACGCGATCTAAATGTATATAATTGTATGTATGTGTAATTTTAGATCGGGTTTTGGAATATGGCGGCAAAAATAGCTTATTGCTATTTGGTTCGATTTTTAAGGAGTTTTTTGGCGTTGCACTCGTAATTCTTTTCTAATGTAAAAGTAACCTAAATTACTCCTTATAACATCAGCTATTACCATTGCAACTCCCGTCGAAATCGGTCCAGCTGTTTCGGATATTAGCCGGGTCGAACAGACAAATATGTACATTTTCATATACATTTAGTAAAATAAAACTATTTTGATTGAAGCACTTCAATTTTATTTTTAAGAAATAAAGATAAAGATCTTTTTTACAATTTTTAACTTATAATATTAACATATACATGATGATGCAGAGGGAAAGAGAGGCCAAAGAAAAGATGGACGGATTGTGTGAAGAGTGATGTGAAAGAGAAGGAAGTTAGTGATAGCATGACAAGTGACAGGGCAGAATGGGGGAAGAAAACGTGTTGCGCTGACCCCAAATAACATGGAAAAAGGGCAGGAAGATGATGAATTTCAGCACAAACATATCTTTAATACTATGTTTTCTTGTAGCGAACAAAAAGAAGATGAACTGGATCTGCATACCCTAATCCTCCTCTGGGTGCTGGATTCCGGCTGTGACGTAGAATCAGCTCTAAGAAGAGAAAACGACACCCACAAACAACTGGAAAACGATGAGTCATTGGTAAGAAACATTTTCATAATTATATACCGTACAATTTTGATCATTTTAATTCCATGGAGAGTCGATCCGGTAGATGAAACATTTGTAAAGATAAAATTTTAAAAAGAAAGAACTTTTTTTTCTAAAACTCGAATAAATATACGTATTTACGAGTAAGTAAACATCTGCTGTACGAGTCCAATAACCTATAGGTAGTTAGAACGCAACTACCTTCAGGTCACTGGACTCGCTCAGCTGATGTTTACTTAAAAAAAAAATCGTAGTTGTCAGTGGCGGCTGCAGTAAGTAGTTGGTATTGTAACCCCTTTGTTGCTTTTAATGCCATCCTTATGCCTACGGAATATAAGTCAAAACTGGTTAAACGGACAGTAACAAAAGTTTGTTCAAATGTCATATAAGTTTTTCTAAAACTTATATGACATTTGTAGCACTGAGTCTTCAGGTCCAGGTACCTGTCAAAACGCTTATGATAATGACAGTTAAATTGTCGTCTATGTCATTAAGACGTTTTCTATTGTAAGCGGCCTCTCGGCTAAGTGGCGCCAACTGGTGTTGGGAATTTTCCTAAATACCCTCATTTTATCGAATAACGAAATATAAGTTTTGTTTTGTTTCAGAAGCAAGATCCTAAGTCCGAAGAAAAAGATGGCGATCCTGAGTCTGAAAGCAAGGACTCCATATCGGGTGAGTGAAATATTTTACTGTGATATTTATTGGTCTAATTTTTATAACTCCCAAAGCCACTCAAACTCAGTGCGAGTGTGGCGCTCCTGATCAGACGATGGCCCACTTATTAGAATGCCCAAAGTGTCCCTACACCTGCACTTTGGAGGACCTCAAAAATGCCACTGATGCCGCTGTAAACGTGGCAACCTACTGGGCCCAAAAACATTGAGGGAAAAAAAAAACCATCCATACGATAAGAAGAAAACTCCCAAAGTATACTTAAATCGGTCACACACAAACATCTAGTTCCGGAACAGTTCAAATAGTCAAGGATATTATTATTAGTATGAGCCGGTTGTTTCCCACTACAGGGCAAAAGCCTCCATTCCACTCTTCTCTGTCCTTAGCCACTATTGGCCAATCCTTTAGGTAGGAGTCCAATTCGTCACGCCATCTCCTTCTGGGTCAATGTTTGGCTAAATCGCTCCCTCGCAGTGATCGGGAGTTAATTATAAAAAGCCCTCACTGCGTTCGGGATTAAAACTTAGCAACCTTCGTTTCGTTCAACATGCCGTTCGAGACTTTTAAGATACTGCTTTATCGCCTAGTCACGTAATCTGCTATTTCTCCATAGAGATTTACGCTTTGTAATGTGCAATTTAGCTTCACTTTTTTCTTCTGGGTCTACCGCGTCGCCTGCTCCTTCTGTTCGGGTCTCAGTCAGTGATTGCCTTCGCCCAAGGACATAAATATAGAAAAAGCCGACTATTTTTAACCTAGGGCAACTAAAAAGATTAAACTTTATCTCAATGGAAAAAAAAAATATATTTAAAAAATTAAAAACTTCTCCATTCAGTCAGGAGGGATATAGGCCAAGGCCTCTAGAACATTATGATCTATTTACCCTGAAACTATGCGTTTCCTGTAAAACCATATCAATTGAACTCTGACCCAGTTACAGAGGAAAAATAACTAAAAATATAAAATAAAATAACTCTTCAAGCATTTTATTACCTTTGTTTATTTTAATTATAGCCGATAAAATAATAATATTGACAGAAGTTTCCTGGTTTTCAGAGCTGTGTGTTTTCCTTTTCCATAGATAAGTCGAGAATTGCGTAGTTTGTTGTGGGTAACAAAGGTTATTTGTGTTTACTTCTATAATTATAGTTTCCAGTCGGCGGTATATTTAGCAAAGTTCAAAAAAGTTGAAGTGACTATGAAGAAGTACAATATCATATTCTTCTTCACGTGTCAATGGCAAAAATAGTAAAGTTTTTTAATTAAATGCCTGGTCCAATGTTTGGTTAAATCGCTCCCTCGCAGTGCTCGGAAGTTAATTATATAAATCCCTCACTGCGTTCGGGATTAAAACTTAGCAACCTTCGTTTCGTTCAATATGCCGTCCGAGACTTTAAGACACTGCTTTATCTCCCTAGTCACGTAATCTACTATTTCTCCATAGAGATTTACGCTTTGGAATGTGCAATTTAGCTTCACTTTTTTGACGAAATATGTACATAAGAAACTTAATTAACTAAGTATTTTTACTAAACCTATGTACATAAAAACTAAACTAAGAATTTATATTAGACATAACTACATAGTTATGGCTAGTATAAATTCTTAGTTTAGTTTTTGTGTTTTTGAATTATATGTACATAATTATATAATTCAAAAACATAAAAAATACACTCAGGCGTCGAAGTACTCCTCCACATCGCTGTCCTCCGGAAACGTACCCAGAAGACTGGCATTGCTACGTTGAATGGCAATGCCTTTTTTGACTGACCATCATTTTGACAATTCAAAAGTGCCTGTGGTTGCCTAAATGGTTTATTTGAATGATGTCGATTTGTCTAATCATTTTTATGTATGGTCGCCACTCAGTCTAGCTATATGCAACTCAACAGTATATAGTCATTATATATTCTACTTTATTTAATTAATTAAATATGCATAAATTTCCTGCTATAAGTTGAGTTTCCCTATACCCCAGATAAGTCAGTTTTATAGCTAATTCTATCGGTCATTCAATATGAGGAAATTAACGTCAAATTCAGCAGTAAAAAAATACTTCAATTGCGGCTTTATTTGACTAATTGAGGTTTTGCCTCAATTAGTCGTCGGCCACGTCATCGCTTACCATCAGGTGAGATAGTGGTCAGACGCGAGCCTATGAATAATAATAATAATAAAAAAAAATAGTCAATTAATGTAGGTGTAGGTTTTCAATTAGTCAAATGATGTAGGGCTCACACTATTTTATTTTGTGGTTACAAATTTCATATACACCGTTAAATTTTGGTCGTTTTAATCCCGCGAAGGGTCGATTCGGTACATGAAACATTGAAACCCTACCGATTTGTAAAGATAAAAATGAAAAATAAGGTAGTTTTTTTTTTTTAAATCAAATTTTATTTACGCATGTACGAAATTGATTTCTTTAAGTAAACGTCAGCTGATCGAGGCCAATGACCTGTAGGTAGTTAGTACGCAACGATTGACAATTCCCTACAAGGTCATTGACTCGTTTGCTTAAAGAAATCAATTTCGTATATGCGTAAATTAATTCGAGTTAAAAAAAAGTGCTTTATTTTTCATTTTTATCTTTACAAATCGATAGGGTTTCATGTACCGAATCGACCCTCCGCCGGATTAAAACGACCAAAATTTAACGGTGTATTTTACTAGTTGTCCCTACGCAGCTTCTTACTGCTCTGCTCCCGTAGGTCGTAGCGTGATGATATATTATTTTAGCCTTCCCCGATGAATGGGCTATCCAACACTATAAAACATTTTTTAAGAACTTCCACTTCTTGAGATTTGCACGTTCAAACAAACGAACTCTTCAGCTTTAAAATTTACTAGCGACCCGCCCCAGCTTCGCAATGGTGATATTAAATATATTATGCACGTATTATACATATAAACCTTCCTCTTGAATCACTCTATCTATTAAAAAAACCGCATGAAAATCCGTCGCGTAGTTTTAAAGATCTAAGCATACATAGGAAAGACAGTGGGAAACGACTTTGTTTTATACTGTGTAGCGAAAATGCAAAAGATTTATCAAATATTGGCGTGTAGAAACCAGCTAGGCCGTCACATTATCTCGTATGAGAGGCGAGAGTTGCAGTGCTATCACGTACTTGACTCAATCCATTTCACACCTTTAACTGAACTGTTAAAGGAATGGAGTATAGGGCGTATAACTCCATTCTTATTTTTCGCTCACACGACTGACATTTTAACACGTCTTGGTAAGTCTTATGGAAAGCAAATGTTTAATAAAAATGTAGTTAATATATGATAGTAGTATTTCTTTTTTCACCGCGAGATATGGCGATGATATAATTGAGTAGCGTATTACAACCCAGTAGGGATTTTAATTTACACTGATAACAGAATACTGTAAAAGTCTGATAACGATAGCGCACTAATGTATTTAGTATTCATTTGTTTTCCTATAATTTACAAATAGAGATATTCTTAAGATAAGATTTATAAAGAATGTTATAAGTACATATACTTAATGATTGATATACAGGCTGAGTTTTAAGGCATCATCTAAAGAATAAATAGAGCAATTAGAACCACATTTTTTTTTTCTAATTTTTATTGTCTATTTGGGCTGAAGTCTTACACCCGTATTTATAAACAATAAGAACTAAATTCTTGAGTAAAAGTAACTACTTAAGTAACAATTTTTATTCTATAGTTAAGAAAAATTTAAATTATGAATGAAGATTTCAAACGTCAAGTAATGACTTAATAAGATTTGAGGGAGGAGCAGTGGTGGCCGAGTGGTAACGCCCCCGACTTACGACTTGTAGGTCGCAGGTTCAAACCCAGCCAGGCGCATTACTTTGTGTAATTTATTTCATCACCACTGCTGCCAAACGGTGAAAGAAAACATCGTGAGGAAACCGCCATGCCTTAGAACCAAAAATTCGAAGACATGTGACATCTACCAGCCCGCACTGGGTCCGCGTGGTGGATTATGGCCCCCTCTCCTAGAGAGTAGGCCTGAGTCCCAGCTGTGAGAACATTATCTTAGCCTGCCTACATCCTGTTGTCGAGGACAACCAGCGCTCTGCCTGTGTGTGGATGTGTTCATGTAGCCAACCAACGCAGCTGACTAAAGGAGAACAGCACGAAGAATTCGGGCCCTAATAGTACCGCACCGGATCCTCTCCTAGCCAGTTTATTTGACCCACCCTATATAAGGTGTTAAAAAATTAACTGCAAGAAAAGTAAGTACTGGTTTAGAATTACAAATAAAAAAATTTGGCGAAAAAAAGATTTTTAAATAACAACCCGTTTAGGAGATATGCAATATTTTCACTTCACACAAAATTATTGAATATGCGCACTGTACACCGCACGTGCGCCGCCGGCGCGGCCGCCCCGCCGTAGGTACGCGTGAGTCGTTCACCCCTGTGACACGACACGCGACGGCGCAAATTCGTAAACAGCTGATTCTAATTTTTCTATCACATTTCTCAGACTTTGGACTGGCAAATTATCGAGCTTACTTACAAATAGCATATTTTATTATACCTATAGGACTATTAAAAGCACTGGTAGACTCCTAGGATTGTTTGGACAGCAGGCACTCGTCGTTGCTCACCATACAGTTCACGGTAACGGTTACGTGCCGCAGCTAAACTTTAACCAGTCGTAATGTAGCACATTATCATATCTAAGTACTCTCGATTGGAATACGTAAACGCTGTGCGTAAACGGCATTATTAAAAGCACGAAACTGCACGAACGCACGTATTCGCCGTAATGACACAAGAAAACACCCTTACCGCGCGACGGATTTCGGACAACTAAGGGACGGGAGGGGTAGAGAGAGCTGCGGGAAGAGTAGCGGGCGGCGGGGGAACTGCTAGCAAGCCGCTCGCGAGCGGTACGATGGCGGCCCAAGCCTCAAGCGCAGCCCTGGGTACAGCGCACAAAAAAATATTATACTAAATTATTTTATTTATGTGAAAATATAAAAAGGCTCAAAAAAAAATTTTTTTTTTTTTGATGTGTTCGTTTTTCGATGGCGAGTAAGTGGACAAAATTCTTGCAGTTAATTTTTTAACACCTTATATAGTGCTATATTATTTTATCAACATAATGTAACTGACCTAGCCGATGGACTGTTTTCCCGTGAATAATGATGGCAATAATTATTTAACTTTAATTTTATTATCGTTTCCTGTCTGTTCGGTCCGATACACTAGCTTCTATCTTTGGGTTCGTCCGTACATTTATTTGATAAATGATATTTATTTTGCAAATAGGTTTTTAGAAACATTTTTACACGTCAATTTTTTGGATTATGGTTTTAACAACCCAGAGGTTTAGAATTCAAAAGTGAATTGAATAGAATAGGTGAGCTCCGTCGTCGTCAGTGAGGTAGTGGTTAAGCGTGAGACTATTTATAACAAAAAAATAATATGACCGTCTTAAAATTAAACTGGCCTGTTGGTCTAGTGGTTAGTGGCCCTGACTACTGTGCCGGAGGTTATGGGTTTGATTCCGACCCAGGACAAATGTTTGTGTGATGAGCACGATCATTTGTTCTGTGCCGAGGTGTAATTTATCTATAATATTTATGTATTTAGAAATATATAAGTATGTTTATCAGTTGTTTAGTACTCATAACACAAGCTCTGCTTAGCTTGGAAGGCTTTGTGTAAGAGTAATTATAACCAATATCGACAAACAGACACTACAAACGAACATTATATTAGTTAGCAGCACCCATTAGCATATAGTCCTTATCATTATACACATAAAGTCACAATTATGACTAATTACTTTGTAGGAAAAAAGACTTAAATGTATTCAGTACTTTATTGAGTGTCGTATTGTTGACACTTGTATGTGTTTAATTACCAATAATATTAATTGATTTATTGAAAAGAGATTTTGACTGAAAATTTTGTTCTTTTTTTTTTTGGTACAGTGTAAAATAGAAAGAAATTGTGATTTTAAATAGTGATTTTTTTAATACATATTATATTTTTATATAAAAAATAACACGTGTTGATCTTAAACGCCTGTTGGAAAGTATTTCGAGTTAGTTTGAAAACGAGTTATGCCATTTTAATAAATAAATAGTATCTTATTTTGTGGTAAATGTATGTTTTTTGTTAAAGGAAGCTTGTAAAAGTGTTTTTAAAGTGCTTAGTGAATGTTGACCGAGATTGATATAATGTATAGCCATATTATGTCGAATGTTGACAAAATGGAGTATCTGTATTATTCGCATTATCATCACCAGTTAGTTGGTAAGTTAAGACTGAATTTGTAGGCATACAATGTTAGTTTTCTTTTTTAATCTTTGTTTTTTTTTTAAACGAGTTCATGACCTTGCAGGGAGTTGTCGGTCGTTGCGTACTAACTACCTACAGTTTATTGGCCTCGATCAGTTGACGTTTACTTAAAGAAAATAATTTCGTACATACGTTTATTAATTCGAGTTTTAGAAAAAAGTACTTTATTTTTAAATTTGTACCGAATCGATCCTCCACGGGATTAAGACGACCAAAATTGAATGGTGTATATTAGTGCTTGACTGCAATCCCACCTGATGGTGAGCCGTGATGCAATCGTTGATGGTATTTCGCACTAGTTTGGGGTCTATTTACTTTAGCCTTGAAGACATTCTTTCCTAGGTATTGTTCGTCAAATCGTTGAGCTCCTTAGTAGTCCTCAGCTGAGCTATACGAATACGTAGGAATGCTTGCACTGACTGGACAAGTCCACTGAAATCTATGGGGTTCTTTCCTCAAAAGACCATCTCAGACAGAAATCGGCATGGTTTTCTTATGATTTGACCATAACATGTATTCTGTATGGACTTTAAAAAGAGACAGACCCCTGAGTTTGTTTCGGTGTTTCTTTTTTCAGGATAGTCTGGAAAGGGTAGCTAGGAAACACCGGCCTCATCTAGTTTAAACTGACGAAAAAATTGACGTGTAAAAATGTTTTAAAAAACCTATTTGCAAAAATAAAATCATTCACCGCATCAATCATTCAATCATCAAATCATTCAATTTCGTTTCATCAATCATTTACCGCAGCGGGCAAATTGTCCCTTTGATGTACCTTCGCGTCGTGGTCCTAAAACGCAGGGCAAAGAAGGAACATAGGTTTGGTTTTAGTCAGTTAAAGTCCGACACGCCCTCCCTCTCCTCCTTAGAGCGGGAGTAGTCATTTTATGATTTCCCAACTTAAAAGCAAGTAATGCGAAGTGTTTTTCCATTTGACGTCGTCTTGTAGGCGACTGGTATTTTGGGAAAACCTAAAGTTGACAATAGAACTGTCCTATGAATAACCTAACATCGTAGTCCGACTCATTACAGGGTACCTTCTTCCTTATTAGTAATAGCCACATGTATATTATTTCGCTAAAAATGAACTTCATTGACGTAATAATGAATTACCTAGGATTTATTGACGTCTTTTATTTGGACTCAAATTCCGGCCATTTATTTCAAAACATGCATTTTGAAATGTCAATAAGCCGATTAGTCAGAACGTCTAACACACGTATTTATAAACAAGTAAAGCTAATTACTTGAGTAAAAGTAACTACTTAAGTAACAATTAGTAATATAATTGAAATTTTTCATGAAGTTTTCTAACCTCAAATAATGACTTATTAAGAAATGACTTAGCAACAAGTAACTACTTCTTTATAAATACGGATGTAAGAAACTCCGTTGACACTCATGTTATGTTTGGAGGTATGCGGTTCAGAGTAAAGACCCGCACATCTCCATTGAAAAGGGAGAATCCTGCGACCAGACAGCATGTCTGGTGGGCAACTGCCCGATAGATGATTTCGGGCAGTTGTATATATTTAAATCGCGCGGAGAACTTTGATTGCGCGATCCAGGACTTCGTAATTCTTGTAGTTCTTATGTGGCGCCATAGATGTCGCTAGCGCTACATTGTGTATTGCAAAGATCTTCGTTACATATTTCTTGTCGCTTCTTTTACTATCTTCCTACTCTTGTTTCGTGTTATTTGTATCCGTTGATCAGTTTTGTTTATTCATGTTTTTTCTTCCGCCGTTCTTCTCGTTTCTTCATGTGAGAAAAATATAACAAAATAAAAAAGAAACAGTTCAGAACACATATAGGAATTAAAATAAGTCCATATTTTCAACCTTAGTGCTTTATGCAGCAGTGGGCCGCGTCATCGCTCGCACAAACACAAATATATGGCAATTTACGACGACCGGCCAACGCGCCGCGTCTCCATAAACAAGCCCTTAGTGAAATTTCAGATAGCTGATACTTCAATTATTGTAAAATAACATTTTCATAGTTGTAAATAATCAATTTATCCCACTTTGCTGCTCGCTACTCACCCTATATCTATTTGAGGACACAAACGCTATGTTATTTCATTCTTTACCTTTCCGCAGTAGACCCCACACCCCTGGAAGCTATAATGCCGGAGCTCATAGCTGGGGAGTCGACCACGCACTGGCCGAGAGACCGACGCGTTTTACGAGCTCTGTTGGAGCTGAGCAGAGCTGACTCCGTGCCTACGGAGGCTGAACGGGAGGATATCTTGGTAAGTGAGCTCTTAAAGTTGACTTTTGAAGTTGTTGTGTGGCAAAAAAGACGTTCATCTTGAGTGTAAATACGTGTGAAGTCACAGTAATTTGTTAATGTAAAAAAAACAAAGGGTAAAAGTTTGTATAATAATAATGTTAGGGACCAGTCCCGCACGCCATACCTCTTGTCTCCACCACGGCCGACGTCTCACGACAGCAGCCGAAGAATGCCGAGTGGCCGAGGGCGCCCGCAAACATATACCAAAACTTTCACACAACGCCATCTAGTTTCAGATTAAGTAAAGCTTGTGCTATGGCAACTAGACCACTGACATACTTATATATTTCTAAATACATACATATTATAGATAAACAGACACAACAAATGATCGTGCTAATCACACGATCCTTTGTTTTGGGTGGGAATCGAATCCACTAACCACTAGATCAAAAAAACACATTATGTGTGTATGCTCATACGGTTAAACTAATTTGGATGCAATATGTCACACGGGTAGACCAAGTCCTGGAATTTAGAGAGCAGTGGTGACCGAGTGGTAACGGCCCCGACTTACGAGTTGTAGGTCGCGGGTTCAAACCCAGCCAGGCGCATTACTTTGTGTAATTTATTTCATCACCACTGCTCTCAAAACGGTGAAGGAAAACATCGTGAGGAAACCGGCATGTCCTAGAACCAAAAATTCGAAGACATGTGACATTCACCAAGCCGCACTGGGCCCGCGTGGTGGATTACGGCCCATTCCCTCTCTTAGAGAGGAGGCCTGTGTCCCAGCAGTGGGAACATTAAAAGGCTGATGATGATGATTTCTTTCCATAGCTATCATCAGACCAGCCTCTAGAAGGCGAGGACAACAACGAGACAGCAGAAGAACTAGAAGACTCCATACCTTTGGACCCCAACACAGTACATGAACTGGCCAGCAAGGGCGATGACGAAGCGTTGGCTGCTTTGTTAAAGGTAAGATACTCGTATATTTGTTTTGTACTAGCTTTTACCCGCGGCTTCGCGCCCGTCAAGTGACTAAAGCCCGGTCGCGAAGCAGAAAGAATTTCGTACAATAACCTTTGGGCCCACTGACAGTGGTCACAAACATTTTTATATTAATTGCGTTTTACATTAAACATTTGAAGGAGAAAAAAAATGACTAATTTATTAAATAAATTATTGTTATTAAACATATAAACTATTTATTTACATTTTATATTATAACAATTAAAAAATCGAGTAAAAATTACTAATTTGGTAGAAATATGATAATAAACTAAAAATTATCATTGTCATTCATTATTTAAATTTATGAATTTTGTCAAGGATTTTTTGTAGTGACTAAATGTTAACCAAAAAAATCCACATTCAAAAAAGAACAAAACTTCAATTACAGTAAAAAGTTTACAGTAAAGGGTTTACAATCCCTGACGACGGAGGCCATTGCATCTGTGCGAGCGAGACGCATTATATTTACTCGAGAGTGACAGAGACAGGTAATAATAGGTCAACGTACGAAATTCTTCCTGCTCCGCGTCCGGGCTTTACCTACCTAATGTTTTGCTTTTAAACCTTCTCTGTTTGCTGGTGAACAAAACAAGAAAAGAATGATTAATATCGGTCCAGCTGTTCTCTAGTTTTAGTGAGACTAACGTACAGCAATTGATTTATATATTATACTAGCTGGCCCGGCAAAATTCGTACGGCCTAATATTTTTTTCTCTTGGTTTTTTTTTCCATATTTTCTCACCGTTTAAATCTTCCCTGGAATTTCACGAATATTTTAAGATAGAAATAGGCCAAATAGGTCCAGCTGTTCTCGAGTTTTAGCGAGACTAACGAACAGCTATACATTTTTTTAAATAACCCGGTTTCACACGATTGCCAAACAAACGGCAAACCTTTCTCATTTCCGTATTAAAATCCATTCCGTTCAGAAGAAGTAAGCGGAGAAACAGACGGAGGCAGACAGAAGATCTTCTAATGCGAATGTTGTGTATCGTTCCAGCGTTACCCAGCTCTAGTGGATGCTACCGACGCCACAGGAGGCACGGCCCTCCACACTGCGGCCCGGGGCGGCCGGGCCCAGGCTGCGGCCGTGCTGCTGCGGGCCGGTGCCAGGTCCGACGCGGCCGATGCGGACGGCTGGAGCCCTCTAAGGGCAGCGGCCTGGGCTGGGCACACGGAGGTAGGACTTGTTCTAGCGCTCTTCATACTTTTTTTTTTTTGGTAGTTAAAATCATCCCATGACAAATCCCGCCCTTGGGTGGGGTGGGAAATAGTGTCAGACTTTTACTGACTAAAAACCTACCTTTCCGTTCCTTGCCTTTGTCCCGGGGCCTGTGGTGACATTCTCACATAACCTTTGGCCCCAGTAGGCTTCGGCCCTGCTGGACCCCTAAAGTTTGCTGACAACTCCTTGAGGCGCGCGGGAACAGTGCGCGCCGTAGCGCTCTTCATACTGCGACCCAGTGTTGAAAAAAAATCTTCATATTCATTTTTAAACAACAAAGCATTTTCACATACCCTCTCTGACTTATATGTGATATCACTCACACGTGCATACAAAACGCGGCATATAAGTTGAACCAAAATGGCGATTTTGTGCGTCCATCAATGCGCAATAACTGATTTTTGAGTTTCAATCTAAGCGTAAGGGCTGCGCGTAACCATAGTAACGGCGGACATTTTAATTCAACTTATTTGCCGCGAACTATATTAAACTCTCACTCGCATACACTCACACATACATCCACCCACAGACATTAGATTAATTTAATTTATACAGAGTTAGTACACAACGGTAATATGTCCTGGTTGCCTTCATGACACGGATTGTTACGGAAGAGTGGAGGCATTAGTAAAAACTTAAACTGGCTTTACTAATAAATTATTATTATATTTCCAAACCTCGTTGTCTTGTGTGACCTTTGCTCACGCTTGGCTCACAAAAGTGATAGATCGTCACGTCTCCTCTGATAGCAGTTTTTCATTAAAGGGGCCGTTCAAGTATTACGTAAACAGATTTTTTGCAAATATTAGCTTCCCCTCCCCCTCGTCGGCAAAAGTAAACACACGTCTAATTCTTCCCCCACTTGCTTACGTAAACATTGCTAAGTGATATGTGTCTGTCTACTCATTTTCATGTGATTTTGAAACATCGAGATTGCCCTCCTAAAAAAAAAGCTGTGAAGTAATGATCATCCAGATCCCCCAGTCCCCATGTCATCTAAAATAAGCAAAGCAAAGACCTCCACTCCCCTGTAGTGCTTTCGTAATATATGACTGGCCCCAAAAGAGCTTAAATACTCAAATAATTGGTAATGTTTCAGGTAGTGGAAGTGCTGTTAGAATTCGGATGTGATGTGGACTGCGTGGACGCAGATAACAGGACAGCTTTGAGGTATGTTCCCAAAAAATACCTACACATTTGTTTTTTAAGTATGTCTTCTAATGGATATAATTGAAAACCCTCCAATGCATGAAATAATTTCTTTTGGTAACTCACTGCTTAGGTTATGACTTCAATCCACAGATATAGATAGACATAGATAACGCAAGCATCACGATCTGTATGAAAACCAAGCGTGCCATTTTTTGACTACCTATTATGACGTCACAAGCACTATTTAGTGAAGTCGCCCCCTCGCTCCACCCCCACACCAGCAGCACAATTAACCATTTTTATATTTTTAACTGCACCCGACTAGCGCTGTACTCCGATGCAGACTGAGCGCGAAAGTGACCACTTACGATTTTTGTACGTAAGCTAGGCACGCGAAGTAGTTGCTCTTGCGTTATCTAGGTATATCTATATCTGTGCTTCAATCTTTCTTGATTTTAAGCGATGACTGAGTGACAATGGAGTTATAATTACAAGGCATCAGATAATCTTGGTATAAAGTACATTGGCGTTTAACCGAAAAAAACAAAAATAGAACTGTTTTTTATTACTAGGAAATGTTAAGGATCGCGATAGATTCAAGGCGGCTTTTTGTCTTTATTTCCGCTTTAGATATTATTAATGGTAATAAATAGGTAAATGATATTTATTTTGCAAATAGGTTTTCAAAAACACACACTCAATTTTTTTTTGTCAGTTTAAACTAGATGAGGCCGGTGTTTCCTAGTTGACTACCCTGAGAAGAAACACCGAAACAAACTCTTGCTCTTATGTGTGGCTATAAAACAAATATCATTAATTTTACAATTATTTTTCATTGCTCGTTCTTGGACTATTTATAATCAAGTTAAACTAAATTATTGAGTAAAGGTAACTACTTAAGTAATTTTCTAGTAGTAGTTAAAAATAATAATATGTACAAACGGGTAGAAAAAGAACTTATTGGGCATCAAAAAATTCATCCACTTCGATATCAATGGGAAAAGTGCCCAGAACGCTGGCAGCATTGCCTCGTTGGATGGCAATGCTGATTCGTTGACCGAAGAAAAGCCCAGCCCTCTGGTCACGCGAAGAGTCGACCAGCTGTTTGCTGATGTCACGAACAACTCGATGAGCGCTCGGACCCGATGGCCCTAGTGTTTCAACCCCAAACGGCTCAAACATGTAACTACCGATAAGGTTATTGTATTTACGCCGTTTGAGGTTTTCTGCACCTGCAGCAGCCGCCCCAGCACAGCCTGCCGTACTCAGAAGATGGGATGGCGCAAGGGTGTCGACACAAGTTGCCTCCCACACCAGAGGCCTACCCAACTTCCAGGGCATTATGGTCATCCCGTCTGGCCTCTTTCCATTGTCACGTGCCAAGCCGATAGGTTCTAAAACAGCTGGCACCCCGGCGATGACGAGAGCTCGGCGGATGATGTCATTAATGCTGGCATGCCGTGCTATCCGACCAGCGCTTCTACTGCAGGACAGGCCATGGTGTCCGAGGCGGTCGACTGCTTCACCGCATTGACATCGATGTGGAGCTCCACTAGGAGCACCCAAACGCAAGCATGTAGTGATCCGGAAGGTGGTGTCACTCAGCATGGTACCTATGTTGGGTGACGGTAGAGCCTGTAGCCAGAGACCCGACTCCCATTCCCCCACAGCCAGTAGGCGGGCACGCTCAGCAGTATTGGTGGACGTATTAATGAGATTATTCCGTACCAACCTGCAGAGCGGCTCATCCCACTGTCTCTGGGAAGATAGATTTTCGGGCAACTTCTTTATAAATACGGGTGTTAGAGTATTTAGTTGGCGTTGTAAAAAAGTCGAATTTCTTTTACTACAGACTGTCATTTTATATGTTTAATAAAATGAAAATTTTGATTACGTAGCTGATAAAGAAATGTATGGCTTGAGTTCTATTTCTTCAAGAAATGTAGGAGGGCAGTGATTATTATTTCGAGTTGACGTTAGTACAAAATGATGTTTGTTTGTGATTAGAGCGGCGGCGTGGTCGGGGCACGAGGCGGTGGTGTCGCGGCTGCTGGCGGCGGGCGCGGCGCCGGACCGCGCGGACGCGGAGGGCCGCACGCCGCTGATCGCGGCGGCCTACATGGGCCACGCCGCCATCGTGCGCGCGCTGCTCGACGCCGGCGCGCACATCGACCACGCTGACGACGACGGTGAGTTTCATTTCATTTCGTTCAGTTCGTTTCGATTTAACTACCTAGTAAAATATGGAAGTAACTAATAGCATTGCATAGGTAGGTGTTACTACCGAAATGTTAAATAAAAAAATAATTGCCTAAATTTTATATTTTGGTAATAATTCAGTTTCACAAACATAGCATGGCAAATAAAAACTTATAACTTGTTCGTCCAAACAACCGAACACCTGCTAATGCAGCAATTTACCACAATCGTACTTAAACATCAATGCATTACGAAATTCATCTAACAAAACAATTTAATGCTACATTTAACATAACATTTCAAGAACTTTTAATACTATCAATGCTTTTATGTCAACTACAACCTCATACCCCGCTCATAACTAGTGTGCTATGAAAAAACAAAAATACAAAAAGAAAGCCGCCCGAACAGGGACTTGAACCCTGGACCCTTGGATTAAAAGTCCAATGCTCTACCGACTGAGCTATCCGGGCTCATACACACACGTTCGAAAGTACACATTTCTTTTCAATCAAATTTGTATGGGTGTATATTTTTATTATTACTATATAAATTTATTAATGGGTCAGTCATGCTGAGTTTGTCGTCACAAATACTCGATGACGATATTGGTATTTTTTTTTTTACAGCAGTTGTGCAAATATAGAAAACGTTTTTGTTTCATGTTCTTCAATTTAAGAGCAGCCAATCCGAGGTACATTTTCATACAACCGCGCTTACGTGATTATGATGTTATTACACATCTTTCTTCAGATATTTTCGATACACAGATATCTTGTGGCTTCTATGGACATCAAAACATAAATTTGTGTAAAACTAATCCAGTAAAGACCTGAAAATCTGCTATTTTATGTGAACTTTGGCCCTCCATACTATACTCATATATTAAAATATAAACAAGTATTTCTATAGAAGCCTTACACATGTAATCAAGATTCTGAATGATGATAATTTTTCTTAAAAAAATCTTTTAAAGGGTTTTAAAAAAGCACGTACTTCCTATGTTTACAAATATTCCGATATTTGTAAACATATCTAAGGGCGCCTTCAAGGACTTCAGGACTTTCATTAGGTTAATGTTGTAACGAGTAATTTAAGCTACTTTTTTATATGCCCGCGGGGACTAGACTTATCTCCGATACGACTGGACTGATTTCGACGCGACTTTCACTGACGAATAGTGTTACAAGGAATAACTTAGACTACTTTAAATTTTCTCGCGTGAATGTAACTTAATTGCCGAGAGGTTTAAACTTCGAGATAGACAATTTAGCCGTTTTATGTGTAAGTAAAATAAAAAAATTGAATCCTCACGGAATTAATTGCAAGCAAAAAATTATTAGTTATCTACATTTGTGCAGTTTTACGAATCTGACGCGGACGTAGTCGCGGGTAACAGCTAGTTTAAAATGAAAGTAGGCCAACCGACAGATGAACAACAAAGTGATCCTATAAGGCCGTGTTTATGGAGTTGCGGCGGTGCGCGGCGCGTCGGGTGGTCCGTCGTACGCGCCGCAACGCGCCGCGTCTCCGTAATCGAGCACTAAGGGTTAAGTTTTTTCCTTTTTAGGCACGGAACCCTAAAAAGCATATGTCTAGATTTTTTTTAACGACTTGATTGTTTATCTTGTTCCAGGTCGCACAGCCCTTTCGGTAGCTTCCCTCTGCGCCAGCGGCTGTGCCTGCGCAGCCTTACTGCTGGAGAGAGGAGCGAACGTATCTCTTGCTGACAGAGACAATGCCACGCCGCTATTGGTCGCCGCTTTTGAGGGGCATACGTAAGTTGTACATTCATAATACTGTGGTGGCTGGAGGCGTAATCAAAGGCTTCTTTATTTTTTTGAAATACTATATTGATAGAAGCTCTTTTATGTATTTTAGTTTTTTTGGTAAGGTAACGTTACCATGCCAGTTTGCAAGTTATACACCGTTAAATTTTAGTCGTTTTCCCGCGGAGGGTCGATTCGGTACATGAAACACTATCGATTTGTAAAGATAAAATTAAAAAATAAAGTACTTCTTTTTAAACTCGAATTAATTTACGCATGTACGAAATTAATTTCTTCAAGTATTATTTTTCGTTAATTTTCTACAGCGAAATCTGCGAGCTCCTTCTCGAAGCGGAGGCCGACGTGGAAGCAGTGGACGCGGCCGGCCGGACAGCGCTATGGGCGGCCGCCGCCGCCGGACATGCGCGCGCGCTGCGCCTGCTGCTGTTCTGGGGCGCCTGCGTCGACAACATGGACGCTGACGGCCGGACTGTGCTTAGTGTCGCTGCTGCTCAAGGTAAGCGGGAAGCGGACACCGACGTGCTAGACGAGATCTTAATGCGATCATTTGACGACCTAAACTGAACTCTGAATGATCCATCAGATTGGACCGGAGTAGTCCAATCCGGCCCATACTGGTCCATCCTAGGCCATGTTGGGCCATGGTGATCCAACCTGGCCCGTATCAGTCTATCCTCAGCCGTCCTGGGCCATGATGGCGCAACCTGGCTTACACTGGTCTGTCCTTGGCCATGCTGGACTATAATGGTTCAACCTGGCCCATACTGGTCCATCATTTGCCATTCTGTGCTATAGTGGTCCAGCCATTATGTAAAATCACATACACAAGACACCTATCCAAGAACTATCATCACCATCATAGCCTAATTCCCAGTATGGTCTATTTTGGACCGGTAAGGCTTAGCATGGTGTACTAGAGCTCAATGTGGTCCACTATGGACCATAATGTATCACTACGACCTAGCATGGATAATGAATCAATATGTTATTTGACGCCATGCTTCACTGCATGTCGCGGATTCAAATACAGGAGTATTGTGATGTGACAAAAGGGGACGTCCAAACAAATTTTTGGCTCCTCCCTCGTCAGCAAAAGTAAGCAAAGGTCTCACCTCCTCCTCCCATGCTTACGTAAACATTGATACAGTACGGATCTTGGCGCGTCTGAAGTTAGGTTCTGCGAACTTTAGCACTTGTGCACTCGTAAAAAAATAAATGGTTTGAAAAAATAAATGCCAATAACAGTTGTTATTTCTGTTAATAACTGTTATTGGCAATTCTTTTTATAAATCATTTAATTGGCGCGCTTATTTTGAGCGCTAAAGTTCGCAGAGCCTAACTTCAGACGCGCCAAGATCCGTCGGCCGTACTGTACCTACAAGCATTTTCAATGCAGGCACTCTGGTTTCGTTGTTAGTTAATTTAATGAGCAAAAATTACAGGTCTAAGAAATATGAAGCATTTGATTGACAGTCCATTGTTTTTTTTTTTATTTGTAGGCAACGTGGAGGTGGTCCGTCAGCTACTCGACCGCGGATTGGATGAACATCACCGCGACAACTCCGGGTGGACGCCGCTGCATTATGCTGCATTTGAAGGTAACACTTGACCCAGATAAAGTTGTCGACTTACTAAGTTGAGATAAAATTGTTTCGATATACTTTGTAGTGTCACAAATTGGTTATTTTTTTGTACAGTATAAAATATGTACCCTCACGTGTAGTGTTTGTGTACTTGTCTCGAGTTCATGGGCGAGATGTTTCAGTCGTGTACAGGCTGTTGGCGAGCACGAACGTGTCGAACTTAACCACTGGTGACTTAACAAATCAATGTGTTTACCTTACACCCCCTGTGACAGTGCGTTTCCTACACCACGTACTATGTCTCCCACGGTTTTGCCCGCATTTTATTTTAGTGCTCCGCCCGCCGCCGCCGTTTTATTTTTGGTCGACTCTACTAATGCTAAAGTATATAAAATTTATTTGCAAAAGAGGGCCACTGGGCCACAACTGGTTTATTTAATTCTTTAGGTTCTATGGTATAAATGAACTGAGTGATGATCCATTGATCCTGTTCTATAAAAAAAATCTAGACACTTTATTATCGGTAGAGTGCAACTGCACTTTTGACCCCTGAGTAAACAGATGGAGTATAATATAGAAAACGAATAACACCAAAAATAAAACTTTTATCATCTTAATTCTGTTTCTTGACAGTTTCCCTTCCACCAGATTTGAAAGGTTTCATAATTTTATGGGATAATTAAAGTAATTTCTTCATCCCTAGGCCACATCGAAGTCTGCGAGGCTCTCTTAGAAGCTGGGGCGAAGGTCGACGAAGCTGATAACGACGGCAAGGGTCCTCTCATGCTGGCAGCACAAGAGGGACACACTCGTCTGGTGGAGCTGCTGATCGAGCAATGGGACGCCAGGGTCGAGCAGCGAGCTCACGACGGGAAGACTGCATTTAGGTACGATTAGAATGTTGACCTCTTACAAGATAGTCTGATGGTCTAGTGAGGGTCAAGGGAATTTGAACGATGTGAGACGCGACAGTGCTTAGTGTTCAGCAAGACCGAAGCCTACTGGGCCCATAGGTTCATAATCCGGGGTCCTGAAACGTAAGGTAAAGAAGGAATATGGTGGTTTTAGTCAGTAAAAGTTTGACACGCGCTCCCACTCCGTCCTATAGCGGGAGAAGTCATTGGATGATTTACCACCTAGAAAAACAGTGCTGGTCGTTCTGGCCTCTGGTATTTAAAGTTCCAGCGACAGAAGAATGAAACGCCGTTATTGCAAAAAAAAAAAAAACAATTGTTATGCCTTTTGCATTGTTGGCTTAGCTACATAAAGGCTGAGTAAGGCGGTGTTCTGGGGCAAAGAAAGTTAAAGTCTGAAATTCCTTCCCACTGCATCTAGAATCATTTTTCATGTAAAAATAAGGGGTCTCAGGGCCGTTAGTCCTAAAGCTAAGGCTACACCTCTGGGGGCTTATTCTCGAGTTTAATTCCGATCGGTCGACATTGGAATTGTGATGTTAGGTACTCTTGAATTCGATGCTAGCGCCAAATTGCGTGACCTTTTTGGGAAACTAAGTAAAATGGGGATTGGGCGTGGCGTGTTGTCACGCAATTTTAAATTAATTTGGCGCTAGCATCGAATTCAAGAATACCTAACGTCACAATTCCAATGTCGGCCGATCGGAATTAAACTCGAGAGTAAGCCCCCCTGGTCAAGGCAATGAAGTTGTGTAGGTATTGGAAAACGATTCCCTGCTTTGTCTTGGTATCCATTGAGTTATTATTGCTTGCTGTATTAACATTATAATCTCTGTTCCTTAGACTGGCAGCGTTGGAAGGGCACGTGGAGACAGTGGCAGCACTATACGCGCGCGGCGCGGACGCGGACGCGCTGGACGCGGACCGGCGCAGCACGCTGTACGTGCTCGCGCTCGACAACCGCATGGCCATGGCGCGCTACCTCATCACGCAGTGCGGCGCGCAAGTCGACACCACCGACAACGAGGTAAGTCCTCAACGAAAATAATTCCACTCTACTAAACCACGAGCGAACTACGCGCGATTACAAATAAACTGGGCATATAAGAAGGTGCTCGCTTCGCTCGGTCATTAAGACACTGCGCTCCACTTGCTTGAATCGTGTGGGAACTTACTAAGCTCGCTCATAATAAAACTAGGGTCGGTTTATTTGTGTCGTCTATGAGCTCGCTTCGCTAGCTTGTCACTAAACAGTACTATCCCCTTTTTATGTAAAAGGTTTGCTTTTCTTGCACTCGTCATGTCTAAACATGGTCAACTCACTCGTTTTTTATTATTAGTATTGTTTGAGATATTTGTATCGTCTATAAGCTCGCATTGCTTGCTTGTCACTAAACTATACTAGCCCTTTTTGCCATCACTCTTCTCAAGTCTAAACATAATTAACTTATTAATTCAATTAAAAATTCGGTGGTAACTATGTATTAAGAATTATCGTAATGTTCGAACCCATCTAGAGGATTTTTGTTCTGGGATCACAGTGAGAAGGCCAGAGTCCCAGTAATGGGAACATATATAGGTTAATTTTGTGTAAACAAAACTAAAGTGAATACTATTGTTACAGGGTCGAACACCATTACACGTGTCGGCGTGGCAGGGACATACGGATATGGTGAATCTGCTGATCAAAGTTGGTGAGTTTCTCTTTCCTTTTCGTACTTACATTTGCAGTATAGACGGAGATGGTTCATGGCAACAGTGTTCGAGATTCAATTAAAGGTCGAAAGCCAAAGAACCTTGACCTATATGTATACTACGAGTACTTATTTAATATTCTGAATAAAAAAGAACCTTGCGTCAATCCACCATCACGTATAATCCGTGAATTTCTTTTTTGCTATAATGTTGATTTTTAATTGTACATTTATATTTGTAGTAGTAGTAAAATGAGGTATGAAAATATTTATTATGTGATCTAGTTTTACAAAAATCAAAATATTTACCGGGCTGAGTAATGATTGCACACAATTCAGTGCTTCATGGGACAATTGCGTGCGTGTCCAAATTCATTTCAAAAATAATAAACTTAAATCACTTCAAAACCAAGTAAGTTACAGTAATAATTTAAATTATATTTTTATTTTCATATTTTTATTGTATTTTTTTGACTATAAACTTATAATGACTTACTCTGAACAAAATTAGCTTTAAATTACAATATTAATAATAATTAAATCTATTTCTATATAAAACTTAATAGGTATATATACAAATTAAAAATAATAATATGTACAAACGGGTAGAAAAAGAACTTATTGGGCATCAAAAAATTCATCCACATCGATATCAATGGGAAAAGTGCCCAGAACGCTGGCAACATGGCAATGCTGGCAGCGTTGGATGGAAATAACTAATAACTAATCATAAAACCATAAATGACTTAAAAATCTATCAAAACCATTACAACAGTAGCAATCAAAACATCTCAATATGTCACTATAATGTACCTAATATACGAACCATTTCATTTCATTCATATTTTTTGCAAAGCCAGGCATAATATTAGAATAAATCTGCTATCTCTATTTTATATTAAACATTAATGTTTTTATAGGAAAAATAGAATCCTATATTAAAGAAATTAATTTCGTACGTGCGTATATTAATTCGAGTTTTAGAAAAAAATACTTAATTTTTAATTTTATCTTTACAAATCGATAGTGTTTCATGTACCGAATCGACCCACCACGGGATTGAAACGACCAAAATTTAACGGTGTATACAAATCTTTTCTGCCTATTGGTGAAAACTGCAACTAGCTTGCTCATTAGTATCGTGTGTGCAGGAGGCGCGGCAGTGGACGGGCGCGACCGCTGCCTGCGCACGGCGCTGCACGCGGCGGCGTGGCGCGGCCGCACGCACGTGCTGCGCACTTTACTCAAGCATGGCGCCTCGCCCTCCGCGGTCTGCACGCAAGGCGCTACACCACTAGGTAAGTCATCTCTACCTATTCACCTAGGAGGCGCTGCAGTGGACAAGGGAGACGCGGCAGTGGACAAGGGAGACGTGGCAGTGGACAAGGGAGGCGCGGCAGTGGACAAGGCAGGCGGGGCAGTGGACGGGGGAAGCGTGGTAGTGGACGGGCGCGACCGCTCCCTGGGCACGGTGCAAGTCGGGTTGAGCAATAAAAAATCATACGTTTGCAATTTACACATACTAGCTTACTCTTTTTCTTACAAAGACATGCCTAAGTTCTGTACTGTAAACCTTCCGATCAAATTCTAAATACCAAGTAGATAATATAAATGCATAAGTTTGTACGTCAACACAGTCGACTCATATCATGGCTGTTTCCAGGTATCGCAGCTCAGGAAGGCCATGAAGAATGTGTGCTGTGGTTGTTACAACATGGAGCTGATCCCCAGCAGGCGGATCATTGTGGTAAGTTAAAGAAAGACATTACTGTGACGGGTCCAAGCGTGGCCGAGTTCTCGCTAGATGGCACTGTACTTAAAATGACGAATACGTGGCCGAGTTCTCGCTAGATGGCACTGTACTTAAAATGACGAATACGTGGCCGAGTTCTCGCTAGATGGCACTGTACTTAAAATGACGAATACGTGGCCGAGTTCTCGCTAGATGGCACTGTACTTAAAATGACGAATACGTGGCCGAGTTCTCGCTAGATGGCACTGTACTTAAAATGACGAATACGCGGTTATGAAGTTACGAGTCCGTGGATAGTAGGTCTTTGTGAAAGAAAAGTGTTTGCATTGGACAGGGGAAAGAAACTTTTGCCTGCTGGCATAATTTTTTTTTATTTTCGCCAAAAATGAAACACATAGAGAACACAGTGAGATACATAAAGAATAGGGTAGTGGACTAATTTTTTTTTACATCATATTTTAATAAAGGAGATAAAAACAAACAACTTTTCCAAAGTAAAGGTATTCCTACGATAATTATCTCCAGAGATAATACGGTCCGAAAGTAGCATTTGATCACGTGACCCAAAATCGCTCCATATAAAAGTACACCACGGCGTGACGTCACAGCGTGGAATCGACGCGTAAATGTATGGGATTTAATTTTAATATTAGCTTTATCTCCGTGAATTTAGCGTTTACATTGATACTTTCATAATGAAATATGTTTGTAAAGTGCTATAGATTCTAACATAATAGTTTTTTCGTTATTGGAACATTTTGATTTTTTGAATTTTTTACGATTTTTAAAACCTCAAAAAACACATAAAACATGAATTTTTTAATTTTTTTTTAAATCTACGTATTAGTTTATTGCTCATCTTCATCATCATCATCATCAGTCTATGGAATTCCACTGGAGGACACAAGCCTATTATGTCTACCAACCGTAACCAAACGAACTTATAAACTAAATCTATTTTATCAATAGACCCCTCATAATGTTTCGAATTACACTAGCAATGCGTATATACGCGTATCTTCGTTCGGTTACGGTTCAAGGAGAAAAGAATTTCCCGAATTAAGTTACGAAGATTTTTCCGAATTGCATAATTTTTTTTCATGACGTACTTACAAGTTTACAGTTTTCAGATTTTTTCCTATACTTGCACTATGAGACCTTGCTTCATGCCAAATATCAGGATTCTAGGTCAACGGGAAGTACCTTAGGAATTTTGATTCTCTTGAGTATCGAAATATATGTTTATTGTGATATAAACGGCCGTATCTTTATTTTCCGTTAATTTAAAAGTTTGATTTTTTCACATCTTCAAGGGACCGCAGACCTGAGTATAGGGTTTTAATTTCAACTCGATACCTGCACGCGTTCCCGAGATAAAGGGTCTTGACTGACAGACAGACAGACGGACAACAAAGTGATCTTGATAAGGCTAAGGGTTCCGTTTTGTCTTTTTGAGATACGGAACCCTAAAAAAGAGTAGATTACAGGTTGATGGTACAGCATAATGTTATTAACAATCGTTCTGTGTGACAGGCCGCACGCCCGCCAAGGTAGCGTGGCGCGCCGGACACGCCAACATCTGCCGCCTGCTGGAGCGCTGGGCCACGTCGGCGCCGCAAGCGCCCATCGCTCCCGCCGCCCCCTCGGCGCCTGCACATCACGACCTTCCCACACCCAGGCCCACTAGCGCTGGTAAGCATTATTCCAAATATGACTAAAGATGCCACTTAGAAACTCAACAACAGTAGATTATATGACTAGGGGATGAAGCAGTGTCTTTGTGTCTTAACGGTATGTCTAATTCCGCTGAAACGAAGGTTGCCAAGTATTAATCCCGAACGCTAGTGAGGGATTTGTTGTATAATTAATTTCCTCGAGTATACTATATACCTGAGTGAAGTGAGGGATTCAAGCCGCCCAAAACAAAGACAGCTTTACAGAGATAATTTAAAGAAAATATACTGAAACAAATTGTGTATTAGAGAAGTATAAGTATTATTTACAAGTTAATGTTAACTATCATTCGACGTGTTCTGAGCTTTTGAGAAATTGAATTATAGTTTTAATTTTCTATAACGCTCGCGCTCTTTCATTACTTTTTTTTAAAGAAACTCGTCAGTAATGACATCTTATTATTATTTTTTTTTATGTTAGTGACCAGTTTGATTTTGGAATATACGTACATTTTAATTTACTTGATGTGATTTTTTTTTCGAAATAATAATTTTTGACGTTCCAAATTCAAACCTCATTAGTTCCTAACGACCGCCCATACTACGTTAGAATCCTATTGACATAATGACTTGCTTTAGCTGATGGTTGTATTAAATGTAAGAGGGCATAATCGAGAAACTTAGATACGTTGCAGTATTTTCCCCTGTATTTATTTTAGTTCTTACGATCCATCCTAAGGTTGTCTGGTAGAAATCGCTTTCAGCGATAAGACTGCCATTGTATCCATAGATTTAAGTTTAGTATTGATTAAGTAACTTTCTTGGTGTACAATAAAGTTCTATTCTATTTTTTTTTATAAAATTACCCAAGAGCTTACGTGACGGGTAGATAGAATGTATAAAATCTACCCTCAGTCTCACCAACATAGTTGCGAAAGGGCCAGGCAGAGTGATAGAAGACTTTTCTAAAACTCTGAAAATTCGAAAATCTGAACTTAAAATGAAGATCAATTCTGTATACGTAATCATCTGTACCATACAGGGTCACCAGAATACAAGCGGCGCAGCGTGCACAGCTCAAACTCGACGAAGTCATCGTCCAACATGACCGGTGGGTCGGTGAGGTCGCATTCACACCAAGAGGCCAACGAGACCACTGCTGAAAAGGTGAGGCATCTACGGTTGAATTACGCCTATTTTAGATTCTCCAGGCTAGACGAGCAGTTGGGTTTCTTACCCTTTAGCAAGATGCGATAAATAATAATAATAGTTTTTTGGTAAAGCAAGTTTAAGTCAAATTAAGGTCTAATAATTATCAAAAAAGGGCTGATTTCTGTCTCAGTCGGGGTTCCTCAGGGCTCAATTTTAGGCCCTCTATTATTTATATTGTGTATAAATGATATTAGCCCTTGTTTTAAGCATGCAAACTTTTTATTTAACGTGGATGACTTGCAAGTCTACACAACTATAAAAAGTAAAATAATTAATAAAAGTCAAATTTGGTTGAACATGCAATAAAAAAGGGTGGTTTAAATATCGAATGGATTATTAAATACACTTTAAATTTTAGTCGTTTTAATTCCGTGGAGGGTCGATTCGGTACATGAAACACTATCGATTTGTAAAGATAAAATTAAAAAATAAAGTACTTTCTTTTCCTAAAACTCGTATTATAATGAACGAACGAAATGATTTTTTTTAAGTAAACGAGTCAATGACCTTGTAGGTAGCTGTCGGTCGTTGCGTACTAATTACCTAGTTCAATGGCCTCGCTCAGCTGATGTTTACTTAAAGAAATTAATTTAATACAAATAGATAAAATTAAAAAATAAAGCATTTTTTTTCCTAAAACTCGAATTAATTCACGCATGTACGATAGTGTTTCATGTACCGAATCGACCCTCCGCGGGATTAAAACGACCAAAATTTAACGATGTATATTGAAGTTTGACAATCATTGAATTATTACCATGTTTGTTACAGGCAAACCGCGCCAACCTGTCTCTATCGTTCGCGCAGCAAGTGGCGCGCTGCGGCCGCGGACGGAGGGATATTCCTGAACACACCGAGATACCCGAACATCAGGTCGTGGAGAAGGATTCCAAATTGAGGTTCGTAATTTACTGTACTGAAGGAGCAACCACATTTCGTTAGTTGATTAAGTTATCGACGATTTGACTTAGAATACTTTGTAGTTACACTTGGGTTCGACTTGATAGTCGCAAAGCAAAAAAAAAAATCGTCTTGTCTTGTTGATTCCGCTTAAATCTACAAGACAAGACGAATTTTAATGACGTTTTGATGCTTATAATATAGGAATACTTTTCCCGCCAAGGTGGTAGCTCTTTATTGTATTTGTGCGGTTGTAAGTTGACGGGAGCGTCAAATATTTTTGTGCTGTACCCGTTGTATTATTGGTACTTTGCCGATTGACTATGCAGCGATATTTTACTATGCAGTCAAAATCAGACGACTGTCACTTTTCGGTCCTTAAATGACTGCACCGCTGTCTGGAAAACTCCTTATTAATGAATTATGTATATGAGAGTCACAAATATTCTTATTAAACCACCTGCTTGATAATGCTTATTATATGTCATATAAGTATTACTTGAAGTAACCCTCGCAATGCTTGGGTCACGTTAATTACGTAAATCCCTCACTGGCGTTCGGGAGTAAAACTTAGCAATCTTCGTTTCGTTTGGAATTGAACATGCCGACCGCGACTTAAAGATAGTGCTTTATCCCCTATTGACATGTAGTATTGTCCCCCAGGAGCTACATGGCGAACGAGCGCGACGCGGAGCTGGGCGCGTGGTCGCGCGACGGGCGCGCGCGCTGGCGCGGCGACGCGTCGCCGCTGTACGCGTCGCCGCCGCGCACGCCCGTCAGCGACATCTGCAGCCCCACGCAACCCGCCGTAGCTTTTGGTAACGTTTTACTCCATTTTTTTTTGTAGGTTATGATCCTTTAGAACGCTATTTAAAAAAAAAGCAAAAGCATGCTTGCAACGCCAACGGGCAATTCGGCGATTGAAATCTTTAAAAGCGTCCCTTCCGAGGTACATTTTCATATAATCACTCTTACGTGAGTATTACGTTATTAAACATCTTTGTCTAGACATTTTAGAACTAAAAAACCTGTGGGGCAACGCAAAAAAAGAAAACATAACGTCTGTGGGCATTCGGAAACTCCGAATTACTCGAATATTTGACAAAACTTGATCCAGGAAATAGGTACGTGTTTTATTATAAAAACCTCAAAAGTTTTTGGAAAAATATTTCGTCATTCGACTGGCCTGTTGGTCTAGTGGTTAGTGGCCCTGACTGCTATGCCGGAGGTCGTGGGTTCGATTCCCACCCAGGACAACTGTTTGTGTGATGAGCACGATCATTTGTTCTGTGTCTGGGTGTTATTTATCTATAATATGTATGTATTTAGAAATATATAAGTATGTGTATCAGCTGTCTGGTACCCATAACACAAGCTCTGCTTAGCTTGGGACTAGACGGTGTTGTGTGATAGTTGTGGAAATATTATATTATTATTATTATTATTCCAAATCCTGACTAAATAGGCGAGGTTTCTATAAATATTTTTTGTTTAGTTTTTAATTTGTGAGTGCATTATGAGATAATAAATCTAGATTCATATTGAAATAAAAATATTAAATTACCTCCATCTAATCCACTAAAGATCTCTGAAAATTTGCTATTCGATGTGAACTTTGGCCTTTCATAATGTACTCACGAATTAAAAAAGTAAACAAAATATATCTATAGAAACCTCGCATATTTACTCAAAATCCGGAATGACAAAATTTTTTCCCAAAAACTTTTGAGGTTTTTATAATAAAACACGTATTTCCTGGATCAAGTTTTGTCAAATGTTCGAGTAAATCGGAATTCCGAATGACTACTAGCGTTATTTCTCTTTTTTTGCCCCTTTATCACACATTGCATAAACATAGGACCAGTTAGTTTTTTGTAGAATATTCAATAAAAAAAAATAAAAAATAAAAATATTTGCCGGGCCAACACCTAACCCGATTGTTCTTGAATATCCATTTCACTGTATTAAAGTTCGCATTATTTTTGACAGGATCCCAACCGCCAAGCCTGACGGCAGTCCAGCCATTGCAAACAGACACCCACTTCAACAGAGACACCCACATGAGGATCATATTGGGACGAGACAGCAAACCTCAACAGGACCGGAGTGAGAGGTCAGTAATGTTAGAGCGAGATAGAAGACAGTACACGACCATTAACGTATAACCTATACGTTCAATTCATCGACTCGTAGAAAAATTTCGAAGTTCCTGTCACTCATAGCTTATCGTTAGTTTCTTTTTTGGTCCGACGATTGTTTTCGTGCCCTATTCGCCAGTGTCGTGAATTTGCGACTGGGTACTTTATCTCGTTTAGCTGTTCAATCCCCATAGGTGGCAAAAGAGCTGACGAGATGGAGTGTTCGGTCGTGGATGTGCGACCCTGGCGGAATAAACGCGAAAGTGTTTGTCGTGTATATCCAACACAGGCATTTAAAAGTTTTATACGGTTTATCGACTTATAGAAAGAATTTTCAAATCTCTGTCACTCATAGCTAAGTGATAGCTCCTTTTTAACCTCTCAGGCACCAGTGTACTAAATATAGTACACTTCATACCAGCTAATTGAAACCTTATTGCGTATAAATAAGGTTTAATTTAGCTTGTATCGAGGTGTACCGAATTTGGTACACTTATGCCTGAAAGGTTGAAGTTCTATTTGTTGACAGAGTGGTAATTGCCCCTATTGAGCAGTGGTGGCCCAGTTGAAATTTTTAGTTCGTGGGTTCAAACCCACGCAATACTTTGTGTAATTTATTTCATCACCACTGCTCTCAAATAAAGCTTACACTAGTTGCTTCTTCTGTTAGTAGACATATTTTCTTGGGACTATACACCGTTAAATTTTGGTCATTTTAATCCCGCGGAGGGTCGATTAGGTACATGAAACCAAATCGATTGGTAATGAAAAAATTGAAAAAAAATTCTAACCAAATTAAATTGAGTGCAATGACTTGTAGGTAGTTAGTACGCAACGACTGACAACTACTTACAAGTCATTGGACTCGCTCAGTTGTTTACTTAAAGAAATAAATTTCATAGATGCGTATATTAATTCGAGTTTTAGAAAAAAGTATGTACTTTATTTTTTAATTTTATTTTTACAAATCGATAGTGTTTCATGTACAGGATCGACCCTCCACGGGATTAAAACGATCAAAATTTAGCCTAATAAGTAGCATGTGATTATTTTTTTATTGTGCAAGCGTTTTCGGTATTTTTTTTAAGTGATGAATATTAAAGTAGTTTACTAGCAAGGAGAACAGTTGATGAAGTTTATAGATGTGGGAAACAAAGCTAGCAGAATGTATAAATGTTGAAAAATAATGCTTTTATTATGTGTCTGATAATTCCTAACTAATTATTATGTTAAATGTTTGATGGAAATTCGGCTTTTGTCGTAAAAAACCCATTCATGTTATTTTGAAAATATTGAATAAAATAATAATATAATATTCCTTCAATATAACACTCCATTCGCGTTAAGATTTGAACAAGCCTTTTATACTGTCCGTTCAAACGATTTTGACTTCTATTCCGTTGTTATAAGGATGGTATTAAAAGCAAAAAAGTGTTTACAATACCAACTATATACTGTAGCCGACATTTGTCATGCCACCAACGCAATAAAAGTCATAATTGGTTGAACGGACAGTAAAAAAATGTTTGTTTAAATGTCTAATCTTAATGCGAATGGAGTGTAATTTCTTTTTTATATAATTTTTTTTTTTATAAATATCTACGAATCAATGCTGATGAATTGATTCAGGCCTTAAAATATGCCAGGGTTGCGGAATGGTTCGTAAGTGTTACCATGGCCTTGGAACGTACAGGGCAGCTGAAGGAATGTGTGGTTTAGTCAGTAAACGTCTGACATTCCCTCTTGCTCCACACAGAGCGGAAGAAGACATTTGACATTTGCCTATTAAGAAAAAGGGCCCCTATTTTAGGTCGGATATCATTCAACCACTATTCTCGATCTAGCGCGGAAGCGGAGCGGGAGAGCGTTCTTTGCCTAGCGTTCCTGGATACCGGGGTTGCCTTTCAGACTATAAAGGCTTAGAAATGTGTTCTATGAGTATAGTCCCGAAAGCCGAATTTCCTCTAACACTTTAAAAGTAAATACATAACACTACAACAAATCATGTGTAAATTAGCGAGGTGTGGAAAGCGATGGGTCTCGTTGCGTACGGCAAGCTATTGGGCAGTATCGGACGAGCCAGGGGGCGCATATTGAAGAAAACGTGAGTTTCATACTGAGGGTGGCTTTTGAAGTGTGACTGTGGTGTCCTTTGCGTTTTTATTGCACATTTAGGGTGGGGATTTATACGCACAGATGATTATTTTGTTTATTTTTGTCTATCAGTCGGAAGCAGACTCCCATTCCCATAGGCGTGGATCACGGATGACGAGTAATGGTTAGCTCGCCTTCGAATAAGAACATTTGATGTCACAAAACGCTTTGTACGTATGAACGTACAAAGCGTTTTGGGAGTACATCTACTGTCGCATAGCTATACAATCGAATTCCCTGCCGGAGTCTGTGTTTCCTGATAGCTACAACTTAGGAGTATTTAAGTTAAGAGTGAATAGGTTACTTCTAGGCAAGCGTGCTCCATCGTCGGCCACGTCATCGCTTACCATCAGGTGAGATAGTGGTCAAACGCGATCCTATAAATAATAATAATAATAATAAAAACGTTTATCCATGGGGAAAAATAAACTAGTGAGAAGAATCAGTATTCAAGTTAAACATAATGCAAGCAATCTTTGTCTAATTCCTAATGTGAGACTTATACTACCAACTGTATTATTTAACTAAACGTAAAAAATCTGGATGTCTTTTTATTTTAAATAAAATCGTATAAAAAAATACATACAGCCGAACATAGAACCTCCTCCTTTTTTCGAAGTCGGTTAAAAAGGCATGCAAAGATGTTTTAATTTCGTTAATTACCTAACACCAGTTTAGGTAAATGACTAACTGTAAACATTTTTATATAAGTTTCTTTTTAGTACATTTTTAAATTAAAGACATTTCTTTTTTGACTTGATGATTGTTTACATTTATTTAAGTACCTTAACAATTGAAGTGTAGTTCAAACAGCTTAAACTTTAGAATATAACCATAGAATCGTATGTTGAACTCAAATTTCTACTGTTCAAGGATGTGTCGCTTCATAGACGAGTTTTAGTCGTAGCTTACATACAAAACTATAAAACTTACTCGGCGAAATGGCAACGTCGTGTCGTTGGCATACTTTCGGGCTGAAAAGTATGTCTTATTCCAGAACATAGTTATACGTGTGCCAAGTTTCATTATATTGTGTGGGGCAATTCAAGTGAAAATATTAACCTCACCTCCCCTCTTGTCAGCAAAAGTAACCAAAGCTACCCCCCCCACCCCTCTCATGCTTACGAAAACATTGGTACATGCATTTTTCAATGTTCTATAAGTCTAGAAATAAGGAATAGGCTTGTAATAGAGGCTGAGTCTAAGTCTTCAAGGGCATTGGATTTTCGTTGCTTTTGTGTGATTTTGGAACATCGATATCGTTCCCCCCCCCTGTAGCGTTGACGTAATACTTGAATGGCCCCTGTTCAGTCGTTTAAATATGAAGGGTTTATTAACTTACATCCTTATAACATTATGGTTATTAATACATATTTGGTAAACATGTAGTTTGTTACTTGATCTAGAATATAAATCATATTTAATTAAGTTTAATAAGTAGTATGCTGACGGACACTTACAGTCACACCTCTGGTACTTTGGATTGGCTAATTGGTTGGTACAGGTTACCCAGGCTTCATCATCATCATTATTCATTATTATGGTTATATAAAAAATTCATATAAATGTGGTTCTGCGGTAGTGGAGCCGAGTACAAGCTGAGCTCCAGCCGAGCTCAAATTCGTGTAGTGTTACTGACCTCTACTATTTAACACACTGAACTGCCGTCAGAGTGCTATTGTGCCCGTTTGATATTCGCCATATTGGCGCTGTCGGTCGTGGCGAGTGTTTACGGTACTAAAACTAGTAATGTCGCGCCGCTTACAATATACAAATGACCTCGTTTTTTATAGCTTTTATATAGTTGCTGAAGCAGGAATAACACGGAATGCGAACGAAATTAATTCGAAATACAAAAATATTCTATTCATTTCTCTACAGTCATTTACATTACTCAAATTTATATCATAAATAAAAAAATAATGTACAAGTGAAATAAATTTTAGAGTGTATAATATGGGTATCTCAAATTAGTACTTTGGACACTCGCGAGCTAAAAATGAGCTGTCAAACATAACAGCCTGTCCAGTGGTGTATGTAGAGGTCAGTGTGTGGTGTGGACCGACTCTAGTAGAGCCGAGTATGAACGACACTACACGAATTTGACCTCGGCTTTTGCTCGGCTCCTCTAATTTAGACCTACGTTTAGAGATGAGTTTACATAACTCGGTTTATTGAGTTTAATCTAGGGAACAGAACGATTAGATAAAATGGGCTATGATAGCCCTATCTGTAACAAAGGGACATGCTAAGAAATATAACTACATAGTTATAACAGGGACTAAGTGTCACAGTCATATCTTGTAATACGCCGTATTACAAGTAGGCTCGCCGCCACAGTATACGATTTGACTAATCTAGGGGGACAAAACTCGGGAACCTAAATATTATATTATATATTACATTTATTGTATACTTAAGAATGTTGTAGTAAATAAAAGGCAAAACTAAACATGTAACATATTTTTTTTAATCTTTTAATAAGATTCCTATATCTATGTCTCGCTTAGATATTTGTTTTCGAGGAAGTTTTCTTAATAATGTTATATAAGGATCTGAAGATGTTAACAAATGTTTAATTAAATCATAATTATTTCTGTGTCTTGATGTCTTCAATGCATGCCCTTAGTCTTATTGGAACTAAAGATATGATAAACATATAGGTATTCGTCTGTGCTATCGGTATCTTCAAATGGCTGCTTGTATAAGCTATGCCCCGAAGACCCATCGCATCCCCATTTGTACATCAAAGTGTAATTCAACACACTTGTATCTAATCTTTCTCCAAGAATATTTTTACATATTCTCAATGCAGTATGGTTCAAAAGAGAATCCAGTCTTACTTCAGCCGATATTTCGGTTACTGTTATATTTTCAACAGGAGGATAGCACTGCTTTTTAACCTGTGCCACGTGGTCATAGCAAGTGTATACATTGAATCCCCTTTCTTTGGCTTCTTGTTGAACATTTTTGTATGTCTGGACAGTGAAATTATTTGATATGAAAAACGCCAAAGCTTCTTCAGGAGTATAAGGTCTTTGTTGTTTTCCAGTACTAATAATTCTTCGAGCTTTCTTATATGTGGTGGCTCGTTTTGGCGAGGCTGTAGATAATTCTTCAATCAATGTAGCAGCATCACGTTTGCCACTAGCTCTAACACTTAATTGCGCGGCGAAAGTCAGTTCATCTTTACTGTAGTCATTTAATAAGTGCTGAACTTTCCTCTTCTTCGTTTTTTTTGAACTTTCCACAAAACTTTTCTGCGGCCTGCCACCACTAGTACTTGGTATTGAAACATTTTCTGATACCACAAGCATGGCGAAAGTTAAATCTTCGTTAAGCCACTGTTCATAGTCTTTTAAAAACAAGTCTAATCGTCTTTGCTTGCGATCCCATTTCACACGAATTTTCTCACATTCTTTTTTCAAAAATGCTTTTAACTGCTCATCTTGTTCTTCGGTAACAACCAAATTACCAACGCTCATTTTCACAAAGTTGATTACTTTATTTAATCGACCTTTGGGCGGAATAGAACGCCAAAAATCAAATATTGATTTTCGCTGCATTCTGGCATCTACAAAGAAAAGACAATAAATATATAATCGCAAAAAATCGCACAATACAATTATTATAGCATCAAAGTATATAACACAGAGAATTTTTTAAGACTACTATCACAGCTTGACTACATTTGACTACATGGTAGATCTCCAAACAAAAATTAACTAAAAATAAAAATACATTTTTATTGATGTGTTTTTTCAATGAGTGTTACAGTTTGAAAGCATACAATTTGGTTTATTTAAGAACTTAATATATGGATAATTACCTCTATTTGATGACTCCATCACAAAAAAAACCACTTACAAGCACTCAATACACCAAAGAACATGTATACACGTTAGCGTTAACGGTCACACTGAGCGGTCGGGCGACTACCTAAATAGTTTCAAGTAACTTCGCCCATTGTTAAAACCAGTTTTGCGTGACAAGGGATTATTTGCCTTGTGTTATCAGTTAAAAGATGTATTCGACAGCGTAACAAGATTAAAAAAACGTAGTTTTAAACATTTCATTTAAATACCTATTGTCTCCCTAGATTAGTCAAATCGTACACAGTGCGCCGGATTGAAAAACGTCGCTCTAATGTAATCTGCCTAAGTCACGTTCAGTCAGATTTCGATTGACTGAAAAAAAAGTACGCCGCATTGTATGCGCACTTCGGGTGTGGAGATCAAATACAAACGGGCGCTTCGTCGATACGCTGCTTTAAAAGTTTTAGTTCCAGTAATCACCACGAGCGCTGCGTAACAATAAAAATGGTGTCACAATTGACAACAGTGTCATAAAAAGGCGAAATAGGAGGTCCCCGCAGGGGGCTTCCGTCACTCTACCCAATCTTCTTTTCGATCGGTTCTCCAAAATGTATAGTCACCTTACACTGACAATAAAGCTGGACGCCGCTCTGCAGAAGATGTCGCCACCACAATCCGGCTGAACGTGAGGTAGCCGCATTACATTACAGCGACGTTTTTCAAACCGATGCGTCGTTTTAATACGGCGTATTATACCATATGGCTGCGACATATTATGTACGACATACTCTGCCCTCTGCCCAGTGTATGTTTATCAACTTCGGAGTTACATAACTTATATTTTGTATTATAAATTGATATTTTCTTTGACAACATGGGTGGTGCAGTGGTTGAGATGTTCGCTGTAGCGTTGCGCGTTGCAGGTTTGATTCCCGCACGGAACAAATATTTGTATGGCCTACATATAGATGTTTTGGGTCAGTATGTCTTGTGTTTGTGAGTTCACGTGTTTGTGAACGCACTCACGACACAGGAATAATTCGTAGTGGGTAGGCCATACAAATATTTGTTTCGTGTGGGAATCGAACACGCAACGCTACAGTGAACAACTCAACCACTGCGCCACCCGTGCTGTCGTCTTCTTCATTCTCCTTTTATCATTCGTTATTAACATACAATAAAATTATTAACCCATGCATTTAACCATAAGCTTTGCGGCTCTTTTAACTTGCACTAACTAAGGGTGGTTGGCTGCACGAAGAGAAACTAACATGTGGAATCATCGAGTTTGAAAAGGCTTTTTAAGATTTGTGTTTTGTAAGGAATAGCGCCCACGAGCATTGCCGTAACTAGCCTTTATACGCCAGGTGTGCAGCCCCTAGAAAAAAGTACAATACAAACAAAAAGGACTAGATATAAGATTTTTGAGCTCCTCCAGGGACTGCACCTTGTGCAGGGCACCGCTGGCACCGTCCTAGTTACGGCACTGCCCACAAGCAATTTTTCCCAGCAACTTTTATGTCTCTGTCGCCTAGACTTGGAACATGCACACACGAGAGCGACAGCGACGCGAATTTTTAGTAAAAATTAACATTAACACTCTCAGCGCTATGTACAGTCAGGGGTCAAAAGTGCAGTTGCACTCTACCGATAATAAAGTGTCTAGATTTTTTTATAGAACAGGATCAATGGATCATCACTCAGTTCATTTTTACCACAGAACCTAAAGAATTAAATAAACCAGTTGTGGCCCAGTGGCCCTCTTTTAAAAAAGAAAGCAGGCCATGCGGATGGCGGGGTACGCCGTGAACTATGCCAGCAGGCCGTGTGGTCCGCTGTAATCCCACAATATTGATTTTTTGTTATTGGCTTGATAAAAATAGTAAGTAAATGCATTTAAAAATGCTTATATTTACAACTGCTGCCCATATGGCCTGCAGAGATAAGTTATAAAAAAACATATTGGCTTGCAATAAAATAATTTGTGTGGGCGGCCGGCGGACCACATGGTACTGAGAGTGTTAAGAAAATTTGAATTGCGGGGTTTACCTTCGAGCTTACTTGTTTTTAAGGTTGGGTAGCATGCAGATAATTGTGTAACCGATATATGTAACCTGGTAATATGTCTTGCGCGACTCCCGGGGGGTCATTCGCGGTTCTATCAGTTAAAACAATCTTTTCCCCGACTGCTTCAAAAGAAGTATAGAACGCGGTAAATAGGTTGAACCAAAATGGCCATCGTAGCTTCGATTGAGACCCGAAAATCGGTTACTACGCATTCAAGGTCGATCGCCATTTTGATTCAACTTATAAGCCCTGTATTGTACCATGTATTGAAACACATGACGATGGATTTCATGTTTTTAAATACACAAATTAAGTGGCTGAAAAATAATTGAGTCTTTTATGTTTGTTTCGATTCGACAGATTTTTTTTTTGTCGGTACTGTTACTAATAATGTTTTGTTATTGTTTATAGTAAGAGCAAGAGGAACGGGATAGTGACAAATCCGGCGATGCGATTGGTCGCCAACGTTAGAAATGGTCTCGGTAAGTTACATATTCCTGCAATTATTTAAAAAGTAAAAAACTCGGCAAGTGCAAGTCGGACTCGTACAATGAGGATTCCGTTCAAACTAACCTGTGTACATACATGGGCGTAGCCACGGTGGGGCAGGGTGGGGCGCTAGTCCCACCCTGGCTCTGTTGTAAGGTACCTAATCAAACCTAAAAGGCTGCAGCAGATGGCTGGAAGATTTCGTGGTGTAGGTAAGTGCTCAATAAGAAAGTGTTTCGGATAATTCAAATTATACATACAGATACAGAGTGCTGGTGTAACCTTCTTTTATGAAAAAATTAACCGGGGTAAGAACGCGGGTTTAATTTGCAAGTTACATATTATTTTAGACTGCTACCCCACCCAGAGCCCATGGCTGGCTACGCCGATGTGTACATATGTTTAATTCCCGAATTGAATCTTGGAAGATTTTTGCGAATCGCAAAAAAGGTTTTTTTTTTTGTGACGTAACTACAAATTTACATTTTTCAGATTTTTTTCCATATTTGTGCTATGAGACTTCGCTCCATGCCAAATTTTAGGATTCTAGGTCAACGGGCAGTGCCATATGAATTTTGCCTCCCTTGAGAGTGTCGAAATATACGTTTTTTGCGACATAAAAGTCCGTATCTCTTTTTTTTTTTTCGTTAAATTAGAAGTTTGATTTTAACAGCATCAAGGAACCGCAGACCTGAGTCTATGATTTTAGTTTCAACTCGATAACTCTACGTGTTCCCGAGATAAAGGGTCTTGATAGAAAGACATAAACAGACGGACAACAAAGTGATCTAAGGTTCCGCTTTTTCCTCCTGAGGTACGGAACCCTAAAATCAGTCAAGTGTGAGTCTGACTCGCGCATAAAACGGTAATATAAATACCTCACCTGTTAAAATTTCAACTATCTAGCTATCTTGGTTCAAGAGGTACAGCCTGGTGACAGACAGATGGACAGCAGAGTCTTAACATATGTTTTAAATACTTCCTTCTATTACAGATAGCGCAGCCGCAAACATACGTCGCACAGGCGTAGCTCTAGCAGCAAGCGCTAGTTCGAACAATCCAGCCGTCAAAACTAACGCCTTCCAATGGAGGAAAGAGACGCCGCTATAAGACGAAAAGAGACAAGAACGGTACAAGATTTGTTTCAACAGATATAGTTGTCTGAGGTAACAATAGTTTTTGAAATACCCGTGGAAAGGGTATTTTTCGGAAAGATCATAAAGATCTTGCTGTCTGTGAAAATATAACGAGTAGAGGCCATATGGGAAAAATCTTTCTTTTTAAGTGTCAACAAACACAATGTTGAGATGTAGAATTTATGAAGAAGACTATCGTCTTTATAAGAGCGCCGTCTCTGTCACTCAGGTACAGTGTGACTGTCTCTTTCTAAAACCCGAAGTGTTATACTCGAGTACTGTACTTTAAATTGAACAATCTGGATTTGTAAAGAGTTGTAATTGATTTTTCAATGACGCCTACTCCTTGTATTATTAATGTGATTATTATTTATGTATTTGAAAACGAAGAGTAATTATAATTTAAGAGGAATGAGTTAATTATGAAGTACCGATATTTATATAACAATGCGACAACAACCTTATTTATAAAACTCGATAGTCATTAGTTAGTTTAAATACTGATTCGTGAATATTGCTTGCGTTGAAGTGTTCCGACGAAAATTTTCGTGTCCTATTCACCAGGGTCGTGTGTTAACGACTGTACCTCTACCATGAGTTATAAGCAATAGTATTCGTCGCTACTCGATATCGACGCCGTAAATATTTTGTATGGCAAATTTTGGTTCTGCAAGTGACCGCTAGAGGCGCTGCAAAATTTTCCATACAAAATATTTACGGCGTCGATATCGAGTAGCGACGAATACTATTGCTTAAAACTCATGGTAGAGGTACTGGTTACTTCATCTCGTTTAGCTTGCTAGCATTCATTGTGCGTACAGCTAAAGATCACATGCTTTAAGTATCGGTCACTAATTACCAGTTACCCTATATAAAAAAAGCCTTCGATTGAATAACGACAGCCTCGATGGTGTAGTAGTTGGAAGCGCGACTACTAAGTTTTATCATACTGGGTATGATACCTAGGTCTGGACTTTTTTTCAACAATTCTTCAGTAGCAATTGGGAGTATGGATTCGAACCTGGCTGGTGGTAATTAGTTTGCTTCCTTACAGTAAAATTTGTTTTTTTCTTTTTAAATGATTTACACCAGTGCTTGACTGTGATCCCACCTGATAGTAAGCAGTGATGCAATAGGTGATGGTGAAAAGAACTAGTTTATGAGCACTGATCTCTATCTCTCTCTTTATTTACCACTTGATAGGCTGTTCCATACAATTGACAGCTAATGTTTTGTCCCTATTGGAAGCGCCACCCGCGAGCGTTCAGAGAACTAATTTTGACGTATAATGCAAATGGCTGCAGAGAAATGTACATACAGTACGCTGAAGAATGTATGATATATTACTAGTCTTAGTACCGTAGACACTCGCTATATCATTACAGCCGACAGCGCCAAAATGCTGAATAACAAACACGGACAAAAGCGCTTTGACAGCCACCAGTCCAGTGTGTAAATAAATAGACGTCAGTAATTAAGAGCCTATTCAGTCTACTTTTGACACAAAGTTCATTATTCTCATTCCTCTTAAATTGATGGACTCAAGGAAGTGGTCAATGGTAATAAATAACTATATACCTAAGAACGTGTATATAATATAAATATACATAATGTAAAATTTATGATTATTAGTAGGTGTATATTGGCAATACTAAAGACAAGTGTGTTAAAAAAACTAATTGTTAAAAAATATCTAATTATTTTGTTGTTTTTATAACAATAATAATAAAAGCAAGTATTTTCGAAAATAGGCCTAATTTAACAGAAAAACAAATATGTTTGTATTATTATTCATATTGAAAATTACAAAAAAGAAAAGTCATAGGTTATTTTCCGTGCATTTTAATGTAATTTGTGTATTTGATTAAAAATATTAGACTGCTTATTTACTCATTCAATGTTACTAAGCGATGCGAAATTATAATTTATTTTCATAGAAAAAACATTTATTTTTTAAATATTCGTGCTTGGTGTACGCCTGCGTGAAATTTACATAAAAAACTATGAGGAAGAGAACTCACGAAGCGGCTTCTGTAGAATGCAGATATATGTATGTAAAAAATTATAGCAGATTTCACGACACGATTTACGGCCGCAGTATGCGCGCTGGTTCGCGTGTACTGCTACACCGGCAGGCGACTTGTAGAATCGCGATGGTCGCGGCCGCCCGCCGCCTTGGCGGTTTGGGTCCGCACGCTCTGCGGTCGGTTGGCGGGCGACCGAGCAGTGGCTGGCGATAATCAGCCGCCAGGCTTGCGCTCGAAAATCGCAACCGCGACGGGAGCGTAACCGCGTAAATCTGCCGCCTCGTGAGTTTTGAAATAAAATAGCTTTTTTTTTTTTTTTTTTTTCCACAACTATCACACAACGCCTTCTAGTCCCAAGCTAAGCAGAGCTTGTGTTATGAGTACTAGACAACTGATAAACATATTAATATATTTCTAAATGCATACATATTATAGATAAATTCCACCCAGACACAGAACTGTTTCCTCGCAGGTAAAAACTGCTTCGTGAATTCTTAGCCTAATATTGTGTCGACGAAACGGGACGGCTCGACGCTGCCGCTTTGTCGACAGTTTAGACAGTTACGAAAAATACGCGTTTATGAAGCTTCGCTTCCGAGGACAGTAGGCCTAAGCCATAGAAATACAAAATCATCTAGTCTAAGGTGCTGCTAAAACGTAAAAAAGTATTATAGCTTCGCATCGCTTTCTATACGACAAATGCTTTACTTTTTTTTATTAAAAATTTTTTTTCTACAAAAAAAGACGTCAGTATTATCAATTCCTACTTTAAATGTATTGGGAACAGCTTTTTATTTGTGCATTTTTTTTATTAAACAAAAAAGCAGTACAATTTTTTTTTAAGGCAGTATCTCGAAATATGAAGTGAAAATGAAATTCGGTGTATTTCTATTGATACCTCGACATAACGATGCCTCCGGGCAATAAGTTGGTAATCGCAAAAAAAATGTTTTTCGATTACCGTCTTTATTGCGCGGACATTATGTCGGTAATCGAAAAACATTTTTTTGCAATAAGATTGTGTGAATTAATTTTTTTTTTTAAGAAATAGCTGGTCAGAAAACGCTGTTCTACTATTTAAATTATCAAAGAAATAATGTGGTTAGGAGCAGGAGAGTAAAAAATAGCCTACAACTTACCAAATATACATAAAAATTCATAAAAATGGGTCAAGTTGTTTCGGAAGAGTTCAATAACACTGACACGCGATTTTTTATATTAGATATTTTTAAAATGAAAATGAGCATTGGTTTGAAGTTCTTTAAATCATGAGAAGACCGTTATGTCCCAATCGTTGGACAAAACCTCCCAGTACCTGTCCCATATACATAAATTGTCAGCTATTTCGGCCCAGTTCATCCTAGAAGTCATTATATTTCATATACTAATTATTATTTATTTCATAATACTTAAAAATTATAGTTTTTGCCTACAAAATCTATAATATAGGAATATTCTAGCAAACTTCATACGACTCCTACAGTAACATTACTTTTAGTTTTTGAAGTATCAATAGAAATACGACCGAAAATATATCTGATCTCAAAACGAACAAATTTTTGTATAAACATATAATGAATTAGTTATCGACAACGCATGTATTCATATTTACATTTATTTTGTTTCATATAAACTAGTCTGTATTTATGTAGTCATATAATTTAGATAATAGTAGAAAACAGAAGAAATATAATAAATAAACGTGATTTCATTCAAGACTCGGTAATTTTGTGTACCCGCATTTAAAATTTCATATAATTATGTAATCGGAACTGTAACTCTACAAAACAGTATTTAAATATTTTAGTTATCAATAATAACGGCTATACTCCATTCGCGTTAAGATTAGCCATTTAAATAAATCTTTTTTACTGTTCGTACAAGTGATTTTGATTTTTATTCCGTAGATATATAGCTGGCATTAAAAGCAAAAAAGTGGTAACAATACCAACTATTTACTGCAGCCGTCATTTGTCATGTCACCAACGCAATAAAAGTCAAAATCGGTTGAACAGATAGTAAAAATGGTTTGTTCATACGGCTAATCTTAACACGAATGGTTTCAGATTATGTATCCAACATAGATATCGGAAATCGGCATATAATGATTATGAATGTTTAATACGCGGCTAATAAGTTGAGCTATTTACTATGGTTACGCGCAGCAACTTCGATTGAGATCCGAAAATAGGTTACTGCGCATTCAAAGTCAGCCGTCATGATGGTTTAACTTGTATGACGAGGATTGTAACCGATAATGGTGCAAATGCGTAGCAAATGGTCCAACTTATTCGCCGCGTGCTATAATATCTTTGAGTGAATTGTAAACTAAATATATTAATATGGACTATATCTTCATTATGACTACACATTTACTTATTAGATACAAGTACCCAGCCAGCAATATAAAAGTTTGTCTATGTGTCAGGTTTTTTTTTTAATTTGGGAAATCATCGATGAGCTTCCCATTGCTTATCGTCCGCAGTCACTCTTACCTGTATGACAGACTTTTTCTAAAGCTAGATGGATCACATTAAGGTGAAAGGCACGGGCCCATGCGTGGGCCATGCTTAACTAAAATAATATTTCGTGCGTTTAGTAAGTTAACACCAACGTTTTGTGCGTGATCATACATAGATATTATTTGTAAATAAATAAATATTGGTTCTGTTTAACCTTTATACTAAGAAGAAGGAATAATATTCTCGATAGTCAGCATTAAAATCATATTTCAAAGCTAATTGGTTCATTATAAAATCAAAGTGCTCCGAACTCCATTCGAAATAAGATTGGACATTTAAACAAACCTTTTTTACTGTCCGTTCAACCGATTTTGACTTTTATTCCGTAGGCATAAGGATGGCATTCAAGGCAAAAAAGTGGTTACAATACCAACTGTTTACTGCAGCCGCTATTTGTCTTGCTACTAACGCAATAAAAGTCATAATCGCTTGAAGGAATAGTAAAAAGTGATATTTTCGGACAATGGCTGTTTGTGTCATTATTTTTTTTTACAAGCATCGTTGGCTTTTTTCTTTCTTAGTTTTTTTTTTTGCGTTTTTATCGAGATCATTTTATTTCTAACTAACGAACTTTTAAAATGCAAAATGCAAAATGACTTCTTAAAATGAACCCTTTATTTTTAATGGTGATATTTTTTTTTTGTTTAGTATTTTTGTCATTTTGCATTATTTAAAAGCTTGGAATAACGTACTGACATGATAATGAAATGCTGAACCGAAACACATGCTGTTATTAGTAACAGATAGCTCAGGTAATCAGACAAAACTATTCTGAGCAATAGTTTGTCATGATATAACTGTAGACATAATATTATGTAATTGTGTAAAAAATAATTATTATTGTAAGTGAAATATGGAACATTTTTGAGTATTTTTTGGGTTATGTTACATATTTGGTTTTAAGACGTCAATTTGTAAAAATATTGATACGATTTTTTTTCTGAATTTTCCTGGTTAATTTAAAACTTGGAAAAGTAAAAAGTAAAAAAACAATAATTATTAATACCTGTCACAAATATTGGAGTAAATCTGATTAATATTTGAAAATTAAATCCAATCTGTAACACACCCTATAAATACTAAAAATAATTTGTAAACTTATAAGTGTTGCCAGTACTAGACAAATGATGGTTTAATTTGTCTATAGTCTGTTACATTGGCAACACTGCTCACGAAAATGGTAACGACTGTAATATTAGAATTTTAGTTGTATTTATTTTTTGTAAGATTGGAAAATAAATATTGTAACTAAAGAATATTATAAGTCGAACACAATAATTGAAGAAATGGTTACTTACTTACTTTTATTTAGTATTTTATTTCTGTATTGCTGTAACTAAAAAGTTTTTTTTTTTTTTAATTTTTCGGCTTGAACTTTATGAGAAAAATTATCCCTTTTTACTAGTTTGAACGAATTGAGCTAAATATCATTACTTTATATTATTATTTTTTACTATGCTCGCGTTCGACCACTATCTCACCTGATGGTAAGCGATGAAGTGATCGACAATGGAGCAAGCTTGCCTAGAAGTAACCTATCGCTCTTTACTTAAAGACCGAAGATTGTAGCTATCAGGAAACACAGATTCCGGCAGGGAATACCACTCTGTATGTACCATAAATTTATTCCTAAAACGTTTTGTACGTATCGGTGGGATGTCCATGTACCGGTGGCACAACGCCATTATTCACAGATTGATTCCTGGTGGATATTGTGATGTAAAATTGCTATTGTTCGCGACGATAGATCGTGATGGAGCAAAATGAAAGAAAGTGGTCTGTATAACAAGAATATAGGTAATGATAAAAAGTAATGAAAAACAACGATCTGTTGAACAAGGGAAACAAGTTTATATGACGCTAAAGGAACGCTAGTCGCGTAGCCATGCGTGGAGGCGTGTAACAGCTGACTATATAGTTAGACAACAGTATTGTTTTCTATCTCAAGTGTCTGTGCAACTGGACAATATGTGGAATAATTACAATAGGCGTGATCTTGTTAAAATATAAGTAACTGATAATTGTATTATAGTATTGACTACCTCAACCAACCTTGCCGAGAAGGCTGTCTCGATACGCAGGAAATTCAGCCAAATACTGTCAAAACATTGTCATTTTAATGGAAAATAAAGTCTGGTGTGATACTGGCTAAAAACACAAAACGCTCAAAGTAAAAAAATATATGCCATTTTCTAAGTAAGTAAGTGATCATTTCAAAACTTTAAATTGTAAATCGGCAGCGATTAGGACAAAATAAAAAATATGATTAACAACTTAAAAGTAGATATAAAAATCTCAATGGTAGTTGTGTTAGGTTTTTGGAATTATTAGGTATTTGTATTTAAATTAATAAATTGTGTTAGTAAAGAAACGTGCATTATTTTGTATACTGCATGTTTTTTTGTTAACTAAACTCGTTTTAGGAATGTTTCTGTGAGGCTGTCAAAATTATGTGTTTCCACATATTTTTTTTACAAATACCTAGTGTCTGATAAGAAATTATCGATGGGGTCAAATTAAACGCAACTTAATTCATATAATTGGTTATCCCTTTAACCACGTCGAATTGGTCCGACGAGTGTTTTCGTGTCCTATTCGCCAGGGTCGTCTGTTAGAGACTGGGTACTCCATCTCGCTCTTCAATCCCCATAGGTGACCGAACTGACGAGATGGAGCATTTGGTCGTGGATGTCCGACCCTAGAGGAATAAACGCGAGAGTACTTGTCGGATATATTCGACGTAAGTGGTTACACGGTTATTGAATATTTATTCAACCAATTATAGCAGTTACAGTACGGCCGACGGATCTTAGCGCGTCTGAAGTTAGGCTCTGCGAACTTTAGCGCTCAAAATAAGCGCGCCAAATAAATGATTTATAAAAATAAATGCCAATAACAGTTGTTAACAGCAATAACAACTGATATTGGTATTTATTTTTTTACGAGTACACAAGTGTTAAAGTTTGCAGAGCCTAACTTCAGGCGCGCCAAGATCCGTCGGCCGTACTGTACTGTGTTTGAAAATATGTATCATCAATTTTCCGATAATTTTCCTCTAACAAATTGAACCTAAGTAATTTTACTAAACAATTTCAGTGTGTTCTAATCACATAAAATTCTCATGATTAGCTGTAACAAAAAAAGTATTAAAAAAATGTGGGAGCATTATTTAAAATAAAAAAAATTAAAACTATTATTTTCGCTGTGTCATATTCGAGGCTAAAATGTAAAATGTAACGGTAACTAAATCTTATAGGAGATGTCGCAACTATGGTGTGTATATACTTGAGTTTTTAATTCGAGATAATTTGCCATCCATTGTCACTAACTGAAGTATCGGGTTTGCAAGTAACCATTTCAATTAATAATACCCGTAAGTGATGGGTTACAGTGGATTTTGAACTTTTTCAAATATGACATAGGGTTTGTTATTCAAAAATTCGCAAATCATCTCGAATTCTAAATTCAAATATAATTATAATTTAAATAACAGTGATATATTTGCTTTATATTTTTTTGTAACTTATTGCGTGTATCTGGTTTTTAGAGTATTTAGATTTTAATGCTCACGTTTGACCACTATCTCACCTGATGGTAAGCGATAGTGTGGTCAACGATGGAGTTCGTTTACCTAGAAGTAAATAATTTTCGAAAAAAAGCCTAATGTTCTGTGAAAGCAATATGATTGACTAGAGTATAACATCGGTAGTTACTTTCGAAAGAAAATCATCGCTAATTTAAATAGACTAAACTTCAGCCCATGTCGAACGCTTTGAGTTGGCCACGCCTCCAATTCAACGCCATCTTAACGCTCAGTCACGTGGTCCAAAAAAAGGAATTGGTGGCGTGGCCAAACGATCGTAGTATGCTAGGCTGTGTTAGGTCGAATGAATTGTCGATAGCTGATTGGCTAACTAAACACGCGCTTGACAATTTAGCGATGATTTTCGTTTGTGAAACGGGAAGTTATCAATAGTTTAAAATTACTTATTATTATAATTATTATTTCAAGAAATCTTAAAAACCAAATACATGCAATTTGTGATTGATAACGAATAAAAATCAATTCTTGCTAATATTCAAGTCAGTAATTTAGTTATTTGTAGCGATAATTATTTTTATAGAGAAAGTTTTAATGCTTTGGTGCTTAAACAGTTTTGCTCGGAGATCTGTAGCGCATTTATGAAAAATAATAGATTATTAAACCCGTTCATCGCTCCCTACCGCTTTTTAGCACGTAATTAACTGTATTCCACACTAGTGCGGAAAAGTGCGTGAGCTCGCTCCCACCACAATCCAGTTTTTGAAAGTATCTGTGCTTTTAACTTATTCTTACAGGGGACTTACCATGGAATGTTAAAAGCCAGGCGTGCGAGCGGGAAAGAGTCCAATTTAGGTCCTCAAATGGATCGCTTTAAGAGCTCCTGGTAGGGTATCAGCATGATGTTACCCCTAAGACGTTTATAGCGTTAAAATTAAAACTTTCTCCATAAACAAGTGTTCGCAGGCTAGGGTTAGTGCTTTGTAAAAACTTAGCAATATTTATTTATTAGACGGACTGTGTGCGTTTCAAATGTGATCTATACTAAGTGCGTGTGACGTAGACTGCGTACGTTCGTGGAAATATTATGAAATATATATAATTTCTCTTATTTCAAGTGTTTTATTTTTACTTTTCCTCAATTTCAACCATGATTTCATTTTTTTTACAAGCTTTATATTAGTTTAGCCTCGATGTTTAAAAAAAAAATCGGGACAGATAAAACTCCAGGGCCGAAGCCTACTAGGGCCAAGGGTTAAGTGAAAATGAACCCCGGGGCCCTGGATCGAAGGCAATGAATGGAACAGGGTAGGTTTTTAGTCTGTAAGAGTCTGACACTATCTCCCGCCCCACCCAAGAGCGGGATTTGTCATTTGATGATTTTACCTACCATAAAAAAACCTGTTTGTGATCAAATCTTGCAAATTAACTTTGATCCAATTTACCGGTTACCGATTTTTTAAATGATAAATGATATTTATTTTGCAAATAGGTTTTAAAAAACACTTACACGTCAATATTTTTTCGTCAGTTAAAACTAGATGAGGCCGGTGTTTCCTAGCTGACCACCCTGAGAAGAAACACCGAAACAAACTCAGGGGTCTCAGTCTCTTTTAAAGTTTTAAATGACAAACTAGTTCTTGACTGCAATCCTAACTGATGGTAAGCAGTGATGCAATCGTTGATGGTGAGGCGCACTAGTTTATTAAGAGCCTATTCACTCTAGCCTTGAAGATACCTAAATTATAATCGGGCCGGAAGACCGAAGCAGGAAAATCGCTCCAGTCCTTTGATGTACGCGGTATAAGGGAAGTAAGTGGTAGTAGTGTGCATTAGTCTTTATAACTTCTTGTTTGAGCCACAAAATATACATATTTTTAGGGTTCCGTATCCCAAAAGGAAAACATGGAACCCTTATCAAGATCACTTTGTTGTCCGTCTGTCTGTCTGTCAGTCAAGACCCTTTATCTCAAGAACGCGTGGAGGTATCGAGTTGAAATTAAAATCATTTATTCAAGTATGCGGTCCCTTGAAGCTGTGAAAAATCAAACTAAGTCAACGGAAAAAAGATACGGCCGTTTATATTGCAAAAAACGTATATTTCGACACTCTCAAGGGAGTCAAAATTCATAGGGTAGGTACTTCTCATTAACCTAGTACCCTAAAATTAGGTATGAAGCAAGGTCTTATAGCACAAGGAATAAATATGAAAACTGAAAATTCGCAGTAGGAAAAATCTTCGAGACTCGATTCCAGAATTGAACTATTTATATAAGTTCGTTTTTACGGAACCCTCAGTATGCGAGTCCGACTCACACTTGCCCAGTTTTTTTCTTTCTCTCATTATTCACGAAGTTGCCAATCCTTGCAAGGCACACAGATCAGACTTGCAACAGAGCCATCTAACAATCAGTCTCGACACTTCACATTACCAACCTTGGTACTTGACATATAAATACTACCAAATGGAATGGTTAGAAACAAGTCACAACTATGAAGACAGATTTCGTTACCGTCGTTTTTGGACGAACCAAATAAATGAAGGTAATTAAAACAAAAAAGTATATAATACGTGGCAAATAATTTGAACTAAAATAGCCGTCGTTGCTAAGGTTAAGCGCAGCAGCCCATTGTGCCGCACTTCGATTGAGACCCGAAAATCTGTTAGGGCCAACGCGTGCTATGGGGAATATTCCTTTACAACCTTCCTCGCTTTTCTTGGAAAATCACAATAAGGTATTATCTTCTTGCCCTAATATGTACCTACTTGATATCGACGCAACACGTTTTTTTTCTTCTATTCTAATCTGTCACCCGTCACGCTATCATAACTCCCTTTCATATCGTTTTTGGTTGTTTGGGTTAAGTTGTAAAGGACGGGTCACCAAATGTGTGTGAAGGTAGATATAATACATAAAATAGGACAAAGTTATATTGTAAGAGTTAGAATATAAGTATAAAGTAAAATGACTGGCCTGTTGGTCTTGTGGTTAGTGGCCCTGACTGCTATGCCGGAGTTCGTGGGTTCGATTCCCACCCAGGAAAAATGTTTATGTGATGAGCACGATCATTTGTTCTGTGTCTGGGTGTTATTTATCTATAATATGTAGGTATTTAGAAATATATAAGTATGTTTTACAGCTGTCTGGTACCCATAACACAAGCTTTGCTTAGCTTGGGACTAGACGGTGTTGTGTGATAGTTGTATGGAAATATATATATATATATATATATATATATATATAAATATATAATGAAGAAAAAAGCATTCTAAGTTAGTTTTTTTTTACTTTAAGAGGGTGATGTGGTGTGAAGTCACGTAAATTAACACATCACGTTAGATAGAGCACATAGTTTAAGTTAAGTAGATATGTTCGTATCTCTTAAGCATAATGTCACCAATAAAAGGAAGATCATGCAGTTGACGTATGCAGTAACGCTCACTACGTCGTTTCCATAAACACCCCGACCTCCCACATCGCAATGTGCGTGTGGTGTAGAATAGAATAGCATAGAATATAATAAAACTTTATTGTAAACCAAAAAAAGTACTCACTGGGTAGTTGAATAAAAGTCCTCCTTATCTCCAGGTGTATCTCGTTCTCACACAGTAACACAACAACACAGTTACCTAGAAGGCGCTAAGAATTAGCCAAGCACAAACTGATGTAAAATAGAAGCGCTAAGCGGTCTTTATAATCACAACGGTAGGTCAACGCGGGTACTTAGATTTAACGACAACTTACATCGGCGCGAGCGCACGTATGTCTAGCGGACAGCGTAGGTCGTGACTGGTGAGAAACGAATATAACAATGCGGCGGTAGATGAAAATATATGGCTGGCGCGTCATCGACAATGCGCGAGTCCAATGCGTCACGTTATTGTGTGTTTAACTTAAGTAGTGTTTAGTGATATACACTAAACACTACTTAAGTTGTGTAGTTTTGTTACTTATAAATATACACCGTTAAATTTGTGTCGTTTTAATTCCGCGGAGGGTCGATTCGGTACATGAAATACTTTCGATTTGTATAGAAAAAAAAGGTACTTTTCTTCTAAACCTCGAATTAATATACGCATATACAAAATTAATTTCTTTAAGTAAACGAGGCCATGACCTTGTAGGTAGTTGTCGGTCGTTGCGTACTAACTACCTATAGTTTATTGGCCTCGCTCAGCTCAGCTGACGTTTACTTAAAGAAATTAATTTCGTACATACGTAAGTTTAAAAAAAGAAAACTTTATTTTTAATTTTTATCTTTATAAATCGATAGTGTTTCATATACCAGATCAACCCCATGGGTTTAAAACGATCAAAATTTAACGGTGTATATTTATTGTTTACGTGTAATATGTAAAATGTGTAAATATACCTACGTGAATCACCCACATCACTCCAGAGACCAGGCTAGGCTCGATAGTATTCCGGGAAATTAACTTTTTTAACCGACTTCGAAAAGGAGGAGGTTCTATGTTCGGCTGTATGTATTTTTTTTTATTTTTTATGTATGTTCACCGATATCTCGGTCTCTCGGAAAAAAAATCGAAATCGGTTCACAATTGAACCGATTTCGTTTTTTTTTTGTTTTGATTGAAAGATTATACTTCCGAATTGGTCCCATAAAAATATCTTTTTGATCTGATGATAAACTTCGAAGATATAGGACGAAACTCTTCAAAAATTCATAGCAGAACAGATATCGGCGAACAAACACATACAGTGTTTGTTCGCCGATATCGCCGTCAATTGTGGACCGATTTTGAAAATTTTTGTTTTGATTGAAAGATTATACTCCCAAGTTGGTCCCATAGAAATATTGTTTTGATCTGATGATGAACTACGAAGATATAGAACGGAACTCTTCAAAAAACCTTAGCAGAACTGTCGTAACAAGTAAAATTGCTTTGTTTATACATGTAGTCGGTGGCTGACTAAAGGAAAAAGGGGAGGGGGTACATAGAACTGATCTGATGATGAAGACGGAAGGTAGGTAAGAGCCGGAACTTTGTAATAAATCAGTGTATCCTAGCCGTGTTTGGTATTATTAGAATTGTCATGATGATTTGATGATGAAACCGAATGGCGGAAGGTACCTATCTATTTAAGTTTGGCTAAGGGGTACTACTACCTACTAAAAAGTGTGAAATAAAAAACTTTTTACAAAAAAAATACAACCGACTTCAAAAACCACCAAAAAGTGCAAAATAACTTTTAATTCGGTGTTTCTTTAATAGTTTGGTCTCTTCGTTATTTAACACCGACTTCCGAAATTAAAAGTTATTTTGCACTTTTTGGTGGTTTTTGAAGTCGGATGTATTTTTTTTTTCCAGAACGAGTTGTTTTGACAACTGTAGTTGGAAGGTTTGGTTCGGACATGCTTTCGCTAGGAGTGTTGTTGTTGTCAGACAGTATGTAGGCTGGTTATAATCGGTCTATCGATACTGTGACTGTTATACCATTGATTTTTATTTGAAAAACTTTGACTAGGTGATGGAGAGAGGTGTAAAAGTTCAAAAAAAAAAAATCTTCACATAATCCATCCATTTTTTTTTGCGTTTCATTCTTCTCCACATGAATACACATTTTATACGTCCTTACGATTCATTCTAAGGTTGTCTGGAAGATATAGCTATCAGCAATAAGGCGATAAGACCGCCACTGTACCCGTAGATTTAGATTTATGTACAATAAAGATTTATTCTATTCTAGTTTATTCATGACTATACCAAGACAAATCATTCCCTTTCAATTTTGCAGTCACTCGCGCCACTTTCAAATATCCCGGAAGACCAATTACTTCTAAAATGACAATTAAAAGTTAAACTCAAACAACAGGGTGTCATCTTACGCGCAGTTTAGACAAGAGTACTCGGTCAAATCTAGCGTGAACACGCCGTTATAGCACGCGCGGGATAGGGGTGGCGAAACGAGAGGCGAAAATTTTTGTAAGAGAAATATATTTTATATTGTTTTGTTTTGAGAAATACCGAGATAACGTGATTCAAAGTTGAAATCTATAGTCATATAATAATAATAATAAAACTGAATACCAGAGTTTTCTGTCAGGTTCTTGATACTTGACGTCTCAAAACTTATTTTAACGCCAAAAGTCAATGCAAACTTTTGGCATTTTTTTTTTCGCAGAAAAAAATCTAGGTTCATTAACCATAACCAAACAAAGATACGTTTTAAATCGTTGCTAGTGTAACACGTAATATTTTGAAGTTTCTATTGATAAAATAGATTAAGTTGGTTCGCACTCGCAGTTTTTCATCACTAAAACTAATTAAAAAAAAGTTTAACACGTTAACAAAAAAAAAAGTAACGCATGATAAAAAACCTATCTAATTTGATCAACTAAATAGTCTCTAACTTCGTTTGGTTACGGTTGGTAGACATATTTCTTTATGCTATTGATTTCTCACACAGTCCTTTATGAAATGGCCTAGGTTTCACTTTTGGCGAAAAGAAAAAAAATATATGCCAGCAACGTATGGCAAAAGTTTCATTCCCCTTTTGACAGGATTTCAGACTAAAGTTTGACAAATACTCAACTTCGATTCAAATGATTAAATCAGAAATCAGACACCCTAGCCAAGTTTCGATCGTTTCGTTAAGAGTGAACGCTTAGAGTTGGCCACGCCCCCAATTCCTTTGTATTGACCACGTGACTGAGCGTTGAGATGACTTCAGAACTAAGGAATTGGGGGCGTGGCCAACTCCAATCGTTCATGCGTTCACGAAACGATCGTAACTTAGCTAGGGGGGCAGGGGTTCAATTGCTATCACAATAATCGCTTCAAAGGGTGAAGAACTACAAACTTAAATAAATACAAACTATCTCCTTTATAATATTAGAGTGATGTGATCTTCGTGCCAACCCTATTCTCATGTAATAGTGGGATAATAAGCGCGGTAAAAAACCCGCTTGTTTGTAACCCGAGCGCGCACCCCTTGTTACACCAACCAGCTTATTGTGGACCCTTACTGCGGCGTGTTTTTACTTGTTAGTAGACGAAACAACAGTTTCAATGTTATACAACATTATTTTTAGTAATGCGAAACCTGAATATAGTTTTTTTCAGAATCAATAACTGAATCGATTCCAATATACACCGTTAAATTTTGGTCGTTTTAATCTCGCGGAGGGTCGATTAGGTACATGAAACACTATCGATTTGTAAAGAGAAAATTAAAAAAAAACGGTAATTTAAAAAACTAAAAAATCCGACTGCTTTTCTGAGCATTCATGAAAAAGCCCTAAAACAAGAAAGTCGTACCCGATTGCACTTATCTATATAATATTTTAAATACTGGCAGTCGGGACCCATTCTAGAATTAATTTATGTTTCGTAGTATGGGTGAGCCTTTGTTACTAACGGGACACATTTCTAGGCGTCTTACTTTTAATAGAAAACCTTATATCAATGTGCCTGACCTGGAGATCAAACCTTAGTCCGTATGATCACCAGTCACTAGAGCCTCTAGCGAGTCCCAGCGAGGGCAGTCTCTGAACAATTAATATTCTCTAAGGAAGACACACTTAAAATCACGACTTAAAAGAAAATTAAGAAACAAAAGACTTCCATCGACTTCCGTTGACTGTCTCCAGAACCCTTCAAGCCTAAACGGATGACATCTTTATCCTAAGTACATCTCGACGTCAAAAATCTCCCTTTTAAAGAGAGGGAGGTAAAACAATACGTCATTTTGAAGGAGCCCCTCAAGAAATTTGAGAAGCGACACGCGCGCGCCACGCGGCGAATAGCGGAACTAAGCTCTCAACAATGGCGGACTTTATTAGCAGTTTTAAAGGATTTGAATTTGATTTTGTAAATAATGATTATTTTGTTGTGTTGTGCGTTACTTTTTTGTTTGTAATTGTGTTTATTAAGCGGTGGGAATTGTTTGGGGTTGATTACGACTTTCTGAGGCCCTACCAGGAGCTTTTAACACGATTCTTTTGACGACCTAAACTGAATTGTTAAAGGATTGGAGCTATATAGGGTGTATGGCTCCATCCCTCTTTCTTGCTCGCACGCCTGTTATTTTACTACGTCATGGTAAGGCCCCTGTATCCTTCAGTTGCCCTTTTGTTCCAAGACCACGGTATCCTTTTCAGAAATTCTCTGGGTAATTAAAAGTTAGCTATAAAGTTACAGAGCATTGGTGGCCGAGTGTTAACGGCCCCGACTTACGATTAGTAGGTCGCGGGTTCAATCCCGGCCAGGCGCATTACTTTGTGTAATTTATTTCATCACCACTGCTCTCAAAACGGTGAAGGAAAACATCGTGAGGAAACCGGCATGTCCTAGAACCAAAAATTCGGAGACATATGTGACATCCACCAACCCGCACTGGGCCCGCGTGGTGGATTATGGCCCATTCCCTTTCAAGGGAGGATGCCTGTGTCCCAGCAGTGGGAACATTAAAAGGCTGATGATGATGATGATATAAAGTTTAGAAATAAGAATAGGTACTTGATTGAAGTTGGAAGTAGTGTATTTTTTAATTAAAATTCTAGTGGGATCTACTTAAGTACTGTGTTTGTATTGTACAAAATAACATTATACGGCAGAGGAGTAACTATAGCACAATAACAAATTATTTAAAAAAAAATCTTAACCATGGATACAAAGTCTTTCAGGCGGAATAAAAGTTTGTTTATCACTAAAATATGGATGTACACATTCTATTGTTTTTGTAGTATTTGACTGCAAATGTATCAAGTCAACCTTCTCGGCAAATTTCGAGATAGTCAACACAACAATAAATAAATACTCAGCTCCATTTTACCGAGATCGCGCCTGTTTCAATGATTCCACATATTGTCCAGTTGCGCAGACACTTGAGATGCAAAACTACACCAATTTTACTTCACAATATCCACTAGGAATCAATTTGCGAATAATTAAAACAGCCACTGAATTTCACGCGAAGAAATCCCGCCAAAAACACTTGCAAGTTACATGCAATGTCTTTTTTTTTAATTTGCTCCATATTTGGAATTGGACTGGTCTGTTGGTCTAGTGGTTAGTGGCCCTGACTGCTATGCCGGAGATCGTGGGTCCGATTCCCACCCAGGACAAATGTTTGTTTATGAGCACAATCATTTGTTCTGTCTGGGTGTAATTTATCTAAATATGTAAGTATGTTTATCAGTTGTCTAGTACCCATAACACAAGCTCTGCTTAGTTTGGGACTAGACGGCGTTGTGTGATAGTTGTGAAAAGAAAAAAATGGAATTATTCCTGTATCGTTGGTAGGTACTTATGTTCACGAACATGTAAATTCACATACATTACATATGACACCCAGACACAGAACATCATCTGTGTGTAGGCTCTACAAATACCGATTTGTTCCGTGCAGGAATCGTACCCGAATCGTAACCGTACCGTGCTGTCTTAAATGTAACTATACCTAGTACTAGAAAATAGAAAAAGGTCTAATATCTCACGACCCTTCGGTCTTGGGCTTGCGGACGGCGAGCAATGCGTAGCTCGCTGTCCGGCTGTACGGTAATCGTCCGAAACGAGCCCGAGTCGTTGACGATCGACGTGTAGTGTTCTACGCGTGTCTCCAGGAGATGTCAGCAAAACCGTAAGAGCCCAGCAGCGCCTACTTGGGCCATGGGTTCTGAAATGAAAACTCGTGGTCCTAGAATGCAAGGCAACGAAGAATCATAGGTGTGGATCCACCCTAGAGCGGGAAAATTCATCACCTATTAGTAGAGAATAAAGTCTAAAATCTCAGGACCCCACGTCAGCAATGGCATTAATTCGACATAATTCTTCATAGACTACTAACATTACTGTTCTAACAAAATCATTTCATTATAAAAACGTCAAAGCTCCCTAAAAAAAAAAAACGCACCCTAAAATCACGTTTGCTATACTCAATATTCTCCCCCAATCAAAACTATCAAAGAAATAATCAGCTCCATAGTAAAACTTAACCAAATTATTTATTAAGTACAAGTTTAATTTACGAAATTAAAACTGGCCACCATAATTTAGTCTATGCCAAAAAAATAATGTATCAAGTCTGACACTTGTTTATGAATGGAACACCGCCATAATGGGTCAAATAAAAATGGCTGATTACACTATGGGATAGTGTATCCTTGTCAAATTGCGCGGGAAATTGAATTAGAACTGTCAAAATAGATTTTGTGAGCGAAAGTGATGCGTTTATTGGATGCACGCGACTAGAATTATCTTTATCAAAACGCTTTGTAAACCGCGTGATGTGAGTAGAATAGTGTGTGAGTATCGTACTCCTGTAATAAACGTAATGTTTTTAACCGACTTCAAAAAGAAGGAGGTTCTATGTTCGGCTGTATGTTTTTTTTATATTTTCACCGATTTCTCGGTCAATTGTGGACCGATTTTGAAATTTATTTTTTTGATTGAAAGGTTATGCTTCCAAGTTGGTCCCATAGAAATATTGTTATTTCAATTCAATTTATTTATTTCAGGTAATTATAAGCCCACATAATTTTCACAAATTTTACACGTGAGACAATAATAATAATACAGTAAAAATCATCATACAAAATCCGTTAAATTTTGATCGTTTCAATGCCGTGGAGGGTCGAGCCGGTACATAAAACACTATCGATTTGTAAAGATAAAATAAAAAATATCCAATTGCCCTTACCAAAGCGGGGGAAGTTAGTCCAAGATTTCCTAATCTCAAAAAGAATAACTTCCAAACAAAGGTTGGAATATCATAATCATCATTTCAGCCGAAAGACGTTCACTGTTGGACATAGGCTTCCCCCAAGTGTCGCCAACGATCGGTCCTGTACGTCTACGTCTCGACTACATTGACTCTGCACTGTCGGGTCTACATTGTCCTCTCATATCTAAAAATATTGTAATATTTCCATATTCTAGAAACAATCACTTTTTTAAAAGAGTAACCATGGAGTTTCTTGCCAGTTCTTCTCCATAGGAAACGACCAGTTGGAACCGTGCGCTAGCTTCTGACGTTTTATAAGTTCCTATGTGAAATAAACGATTTTGATTTTGAGTTTAAGTCTGTCATCAGTCCACCTTGTGTCATGGAAATTCAATGTGGCACACAGCTTGTACTATCATCAAAAAATCATCTTGATAGGTTGAAAATAGTCAACAAAATGAGCGTGACATATCGCCAATCACTGTAGTACCACTCTGGTACTTAATTGGCAGTCTGTGTACTCCGTGGGGTGGAGAAGTGCCACTCACGGCCTGTTTAGTTGCGTCAAAATAGCTGATCTCTTATCTGATAATGATGCTTTAGATACAGTGATCAAAAGTTAAGGGTAATCTAATTTGGATGTTTTTCGTCGTTGGTCGATAATTTTATTTTATTTATTTATTTATTATTATTATTGTTCATTACAGCAAAATAGCCATTAATACTACATTAAATTAAACCTTTCACTCTGTCTTCTCACAGAACCGTAAACTTTCCAATAATATCGTCTTCCATTCATCAGCAAACAAATCCAATCCAGGGTTGGTCTCCGCGAGCGCGTTGAGCATCGTTAGCATTCGCGGTATAGGGGAGGTGGATCGAGCTACAGTGCGACAAAATTGGACATTAAATAATTTATGCTTTCTAGAGTGATGGAATTATTCGGAACATTTATTGCTTTTGTTAGAGCAGTTTCGCACTACGTCCTATCCGAATCCGTGAAAGTATGGTCCGTAGTAGCTGTAGAACTATTTCATTACAATAAAATTGTGGCAGGGGCACGCGCACTTTTATGCACTAGTGCGGAAAACTGTCAATGCGTGCTTAAAATTGGTGGGATAAGAGCGAGTTTTTTGTCGGATCGGATTCGGATCGGACCAGGTTCTACTAATTTTGAACTCTTTTAAACCGTTGGAAATCCCATTCGCACAAAGTCCCAATTCACAGAAAATCCCATTTGCACTGTGTTCCATTTGGGAGCTCTCTCAGCTAAGTAGCGCCAACTGGTAAGTGTGAATTTTCCTAAAAACTTTCATTCGCAAGTTCTTGCAATGCGTCGTGCGAGCTCGCTGATTTTTACGACGCGATCGCAGTTTTGTTTAGTCCCTTAGCTCTCAAATTTCACCACGACCCCTTCGCCCTAATTGTAAAGGGTGAGAACTCGCTCCACCCGCTAATGAGCTCGGCTTTATCACCACTGAGCTATCAGGCCGCCTTTGTTGTCACTGCAGTACCACTCGGCACCTCTCTAGAGCGCCGAGTTCACTGTACGTGCCACTGAGAGAGATACTGTATCTTGCAACTAGTGTTTTTGTATTGAGAGAAGTGTTTCTAAACAAAGTTGTGTTTAGGTAATTAGGTACTGTTCTCATGGCTGCCTGTGGGGTTTTAAGGGGAAGGGGAAAGGAGGCACCTCTGTCTCTTTAAATAAAATATACAAAACATTAAAAATAAAAGAGACCCTTTGAGCGGCATGCGTAGAAGCCATTGCAAGAAAAAAAAAATGCAAGGCAAGGCCTGTTAGTTGATTTCGGACCGTTGTACATGTAACACCGCGCGGACTACTTCCATACAGCGATGGAGGATTTTTTGCGACTAATTTGATCGTCTTGCTGCCAAATCGTGCATTTTTCTCCAACACTGCGTCTTCCGGTACGTGGTCGCCATTCCAGAACCTTTCGGCCTTTCCATTACCCTTTGGGTGACTTTGGCCTCCCTCAAGGTGGACCGATCACCTGGTGAGAGTAGCAGGAATCCCATAGATGAGAGACGTACAGGACCAGTTATTGTGACGACACTTGAGGGAGGCCTATGTCGAACGAACATTAAAAATCAATTTTAATGATGAATAATGGTGATGAACAAAGAAAATATCGTGAGTAAATCGGCATGACTAGAACCAAAAATTCCAAGTCATGTGACCTTCACCAATCCACACTGGGCCCGCGTGGATTATGGCCCATTGCCCAGCAGTGGGAGCATTATACTTACGTCTGTTTATGTACATTGAACAAATGAGGTACTCATGTGGGCATACAGGCTATACTTAAATAGTCGCTGTAGGTCTGGACTGATATCCCAATAATTTGTGGTTTCCGAAGATAAGTCTACTAAAACACGTTGTCAGTATTTTGATGTGTTTAAATAACGATTTTAAGTGAACAGTGTTAGCTCAGTGGTAAATTAATGATGATAAATAATATTTATTTTGCAAATAGGTTTTAAAAACACTTTTACACGGCAATTTTTTTTGTCAGTTTAAACTAGATGAGGCCGGTGTTTCCTAGCTACCCTGAGAAGAAAGACCGAAACAAACTCAGGGGTCACAGTCTCTTTTAAAGTTCATATAGTAAATTATGTATATATGTACCTAATGGTCAAATCACATGAGAACCATGCAGATTAGTGTCTGAGATGGTTTATTGAGGAAAGAACCACACAGATTTGAATGGACCTGTCCAGTCAGTGCAAGCATTTTTTGGTAACAGTGGACCCCAATTTACGAATGAGTCGCGGGTTCAAACCCACTGCTGGTGGAGGAAAATACACCGTTAAATTTTGGTTGTGTTTGTCGCAAATCGATAATATTTCATGTACCGAATCGACCCTCCGCGGTATTAAAACGACTAAAATTTAACGGTGTATATTACAAATATCTCGTTTACGTGTTTCTTGTTACTATTCATACTATATTATTATGTGAAAACAATGTAAATCAAAAACCAGCCAAGTGCGAGTCTTTCTTAAATATGTATTTTATTCTGTTTTTTGGTAGGTATGCGTTGTTATAGCGGGAACAGAAATACATCATCTGTGAAAAGGCAGGGTCGAAGAGTCGGAGCCTACTGGGGTCAAGGGTCGGCTTCTGAAAAGAAGGCTCGGTCCCGGCACGATAGGCTACGAAGGAACGGGGTAGGTTTTTAGTCAGTAAGAGTCTGACACTATTTCCCGCTCCGCCCAAGGGCGGGATTTGTCATTGGATGATTTTACCTACATTAAAAAAAAAAAACTGTCTATCACGGTTCTTGAGATACAGCCCGGTGACAGAAGGACAGATTGACGGATGGACAGCGGAGTCTTAGTAATAGGGTCCTGTTTTACCCTTTGGGTGCGGAACCCTAAAAATTAGTATAGCATGTGTATAGTAGTTACCTAAACACAAAGACATTGAATATAGACTACCAATAGACAGGACATGGCGAACAAAATCGTAATCCGAGACTTGTTACCTAGGTAGTAAGTCGCTCAGTCTAGTGTGGACGACTGGACCTAACTTCAGTTTATTTTCGTAAATATTTTTTCGTATTTACTTTGTAATTAATTAGAATTCAATAATTTTCGCAAATAGTTCTAGATAATGGCGTAAAACGCAGCGGCGAAGACGCAACGTTGGAAGGCCTCCCACAAGGTGGACCGATGACCTGGTCAGGGTCGCTGGAGTCCGATGGATGCGAGACGCACAGGACCGGCCATTGTGGCGACGCTTGGGTCCCGGTCTATGTCCAACAGTGGACGTCTTTGGGCTGAAATGATGATGATGATGAATGGCGTATAAATTACAAAAAATCGCATGTTTAATTTTTTTTCAACATATTACACAGGAATATAAATTTATTAAAACTATATATACACTTAAACCTACAAACATTACACAAAAACATAAATATATACACTAAAGGCTACTCCTAACTAGAATATAGCGTCAAAAAACTCCTCCGCATCGCTGTCGACTGGAAGTGTGCCTCGCATGTTAGATACTATTGAAAGCTAGATGACACAGGATGACAGTTTTTCTAAGACATTTCTTCTGATGTCCGCTCTATTGTATCTCTTTAAATCTCTTTGCCTAAACACAAAATTATTTTAAAAAACTTCTTTCAATAAAAAAATACACGGGTTTCGAGATATAGCTACCCTTTCTTAGTGGGAACATACCAAACACATTATCTGTTATTATAAACCATTTTAACATCAACAATATTTCATTAATAAAAATTCTTAAAATGAAGAACATCCGCAGACAAATCCGGGAACCCCACAACTAGTCTTCAATAAGTGACGTTAACAAAACGACAAACGTTGAAATGCAACCCCAAATCGGCAAGCTTTTGATCCGTAATTGGCGATCCCCCATTGGTCTAGACGAGACAGTTGCGCGCGCGGAGCGTTCCCATTGGTCAATTGTAATAAGTCCCGCCCCTATTTGTGGATTAGGGGGGACAGGTCGGGGGTGAAACGATGGCTTAACTGGTAAATAGTCTTGATCGTAGGGGATTAGAATTTTTTCGTAATTATGAGTTATTTTTTTCTTTTCGTCTTGTAATCGAAGAGGGGTTTTATTGCATTGGTTTTTAATTTACTATTGGTTTGTATTGGTATGTAATATTGTAGGTTAAGTAATTGTGATATTGTTAAAGTAATATAAAAAAATAATAGGATATCACAAGTAGGGAATCTAAAGTTTCATTGTTAAATACCAAAGTAGGTACTGTTCGGATACTTTCGTTTATTAATGTTAATTAAAAAAAAGTGTTTTTATTGTAGGAATCTCATTCGGTTTGCTTTTTAATGAATTTTTGGAAGGCTATCCATGATATGTCTTAGGCATTGTTCGAGAATCACCACGGCTCTGGGACGCAAAATTTCACAATAATAAATATTCACGTAGACGAAGTCGCTGGAAAAAGGTAGTCACTCAATATTTTTTTTTGGGAGGTTAGAGATATCATCTAATGATTGACGCTTTCCACTCCCGCCCAAGAGTGGAAAGCGTGTCAGACTTTTACTGACTAAAACTCATTGCTGTTACTTCACTTGCGTTCTAGCAGCAAAGATTTCCCTTTCAGAAATTCTCCAGTCCTACTGGGTCTCTGAACCCCCAGTTTTACTGACATTTCTTTGAGGCGTGCATGGAACACTACACATCGTTGACGACTTGGGCTTGGTCCTTACTAGACGGCGGACGGCTTACTACTCATTGTTCCTCATCCATAAGCCCGGGTTTATTTTCTGCTGAATCCGATACAGGAATTTCCCAATACAACCGTGTTCCGTAAGGATCGGCATCAGTCGAAAAGTTAGGATACGAAAACGGGCCTGATTAACGGTATATCACCGTCGCAAGCGTACCCAGGGGCCTTACCATGATGTCGAGGAAAGCCTTGTCGCTCTTCGTCTTCTCTTCTGCTACGTTTTCCTTCCTATACCTCTAGTCGTTACAGTGGATCTTTCACTGTTCGTGCTGTGCGCCTATGGAACTCTCTTCCTCACACACTACGGGCTAGCCCCTCATTGGAAGTTTTCAAAGGAAGAATTAGGGAACATTTCCTGTCTATGTGACTCGTTATATGTATGAATATGGTTTATTGATTATGTATATATATGGTATATTTATGTATTGTGTGTTTGCACTTATTTATGTAGTTTATTTTTAGTTTTAAGTGTAATATATCTCTTAAGTTTTTTTTGTGCATATAATGTAATATCCTCAAGTTTTAACATTTCTTTATATAAATTTTTCAAGGTTTGCTGTAAGAAAACCCAATTATGGGTTAAGCTCGCCTGTGTACATCACCTGTCCTATTTTTTGTAAACTATATAGTCTGTGTACAATAAAGAATATAAGAATATAAGAACTCTCCAATACTCTCGTTAAACTTTTCTCACAACTAAAAATAAACAAAAAAAAGTCAAGTATCAAGAATTTTCGATCACAGTATCCCATTTTGCATTCTAGGGATGATCCGGCGAGTGGGTTACACCGTCTTACAGCAATTTAGCTGCCTATCCCGCTATACAGGCGAACACAGGCGCATGAATATGTATAGACATGTATACGAGGGTGTAGGAGTACACTAGTTATAAGCTGGCTTCACACTGGTGGAGTGTATGTTGGATTTTTTTTTAACTGTTTAAGAAATTTCTTGGTTCCTGTTTTGTTGGTTGGTTCTTGTATTGTTTTTAATAACTCCTTTCCTGGCTTCGCAAAAATGTTTAGCTAATCAACCAGTATTAATTTTAATATAGAAATTATTTAGAAACTGCATGTTAATATGCATAACAGTTATTCCATAATTATACCAAATGAAACGTTACAAAGAAAAGCAATTAATTTGCGTTATTAGAATACTTAACTAATTATATAATATAAACCGTTAAATTTTGGTCGTTTTAATCCCGTGGAGGGTCAATTCGGTACATGAAACACTATCGATTTGTAGAGAGAAAATTAAAAAATAAAGTACTTTTTTTAAACTCGAATTAATTTACGCATGTACAAAATTAATTTTTTTAAGTAAACGTCAGCTGAGCGTTGTTTTAGCATTGTTCTAATTGTTTGTTTTAATTCTAATTTTAATTTATCGTTTATGAAATTTTGAATTTAATAATTCAAACTACATATTCTATAATTGTCAATTATTGTATTTACAGAATTTTATCTAATTTAATTCAATTTTTAACCAATATCAATTTAATTTATAAAATAATAATTTATATGTATTGTCAAATTGTATGTACCTTTAATTTATATATTTGGACAGAATCAAACGACTATAAAATGTCTATAAAATTACTTACATGCAAAATATATTGTTAATATGTCGTTGGTGTTCCTAATATTAATAAAATATGATAAAAATATGTAAATACTAAAAAAATCACTGGGGAGGAGGAGGCCAACCGCATCAGGCAACAGCGCTCATGCCGTAATTTCGATTACGATTTCTAGCCACCGTAGGCGCGGGCTTGCGGACGGCGAGCAATGGGTAGCTCGCTGTCCGACCGACCGGACCGAGCCTAAGGGCTGATTTTATCATTCAATATAAAAACTTAGTTCAACTAAACTGAGCTCAACGTAATCTAGTTTGAAGACCCGTGTCGTAAATATGGGCGACAACAAAAGAATTGAAACTGAGTTTAGCGTAAACTAGGTTCAAGTCATCGCGGTGAAACGCAAAAAAAAGCTATAATCTCGATTAGGCGCTCAAACTGCGTTTTGTTTGAACGAATCGCGATTAGTTTATTGGTGAATTTGGCTCTAAGTCGTTGACGGCGCGTACTGTTCCCGCGCGATTCAAGGAGTTGTCAGCAAATCAAAGAGGCCCAGCCTGCTGGCAGGCAGGAAGGGTCGGCTTCTGAAAAGAAGGCTCGGCCCCGGGATGAAAGGCTGCGCAGGAATGGGGTGCGGTTTTTAGTCAGTAAGAATCTGACACTATCTCCCGCTCCGCCTCAGGGCGGGGGATGTCATTGGATGATTTTCACCCACCCTGAAAAAAAAAAACAAGCAGGGTAGAAGAATACTGGGGCCAAGGGTCTGCTTCTGAAAAAAGGCTCGGCCGGGGTATGAAAGGTAACGAAGGAACGGGGTGGATTTTTTAGTATAAGCCTGACATTATCTCCCGCTCCGCCCAAGGGCGGGAAATGTCATTGGATGTATTTACCCAACGAAAAAAAAAATCCATTATTTTACTTTACACCAAGTAAAAAAAACATTCAGCCATTGTGGTCTGCCCTTTATATTGAATTCTTCCATCAATTTGCCGTGGAATCTCTCGATTTGATTCCGAATTCCGGCCCTATTTGCGCTCGAGAGTTTAATCTTGTTTACTTTATATTGCCTATATCATATATATATCATAACCTTACACCTCTATATCCCTCGGAGGGTAGACAGAGGTGCTAGGCCAGCGAGATGGTCTGAAAGAATTACCGCGGCCTCGGATCGCGAAGCACAATTGAAGGAACACGGGTAAGTTTTCGTAGGGTATTAGCAGGGTCGAAGCCTACTGGGGCCAAGAGTCTGCTTCTGAAGGGAAGACTCGGCTCTAGTATGAAAGGCAACGAATGAACAAAAGTGGGTTTTTAGTCAGTAAAAGTCTGACACAAAAGGGCGAGAGATGTAATTAGATGATATTCCCACCTAATTAATGGGAATAGTGGTTTTTAGTTAGAAAAAGTCCGACACCTTTTCACTCTTTACAGAGCGGGAGAAGTCATTTGTAAGAAAGAAAAAATGTTTTTTTTTTTTAATTTAATTTTTTATATATTACACACAACGAAATACTTAAACCAAATAATAAATAGTAATAAAAAACAACCATAATCTGTACAAAAACAATACCTACCTCAACAAAATTAAGCTACGATACTTAAGGGTATTACATCGCTCAATGACCTTCAAGAATTTACCTCTACACTAGTAGAGAAGAATTGACCTCTAAACAGGCATTGCAGGGGGTGCTGCGCGCGGGGCGTTAGTACTGATTCGAGTTTTTTCTTGATTACTTATCGATATTCGATGAAATTAGAAAAACAATCAATACAAGTTATTCAATTTATCGTAACATATATTTTGGTATAAATTCAATGTATAAATATAGAGCCGTTTTCGAGAAAATATGGAATTAATGTTCAAAAAAGGCCTATTTAACAGATTTTTTCCCTAGAGTTAGGGTATTATTTTGAAAAACGTAATCAATACAATTTATTAGTAATGTCCTTAAGTATCCCCTTCATTTTTTATATGGTAATCGTACATAAGGAATAATCTATAAACTTCAATCAACCTAGGTGTTTTTTTGGATTTGGGCGATGTAATCCCCTTAATGTGGCTAAAACAATAAATAACGTATACGACGTTTAGTTACCTATGTGTAAAGGTTCGTATTCGTACCTGTACACCAGGGGTTATTTTTTATGGTGGGTAAAATCATCCAATGACAAATCCCGCCCTTGGGCGGAGCGGGAAGTAGTGTCAGACTCATACTAACTAAAAACCTACCCCGTTCCTTCGTAGCCTTTCGTGCCGGGGCCGGTTATTCCTTTCGGAAGTTAACCCATGACCCCAGTAGGCTTCAACCCTGCTTGCCTTCAGCAAGCAGGCTGAAATCGGGATCGGAATTCCGGCGGCGGCTGGCGCGAGCGCCCCGTTGCTTCTGCCTGATGCGGTCGGCCTCCTCCTTTGCTAGCATTACTGCTTCGCAGAAGGAGGCGACCGCCTGCCATCCCTCCTCACTACGGACCATGGCCTGAACCAAGGCCCGGCGAGAGAGATCGCTGCCGCCGATTCCTGTACACCAGGGGTGGCCAACCAGTCGATCGCGATCGACCTGCCAATGTCGGCTATCATGTTTACTTGTAGGCCAAAAGAACTATTTCGCAATGCGACAGATAGATCAATCAATCAACCAAGTTGATACCATGATACCAACGAGGCAGAAACCCAATAACGCTTTGCCAAATAAAATAATGAGCAAGTTCTCTGACGAGGTAGGTACCATCGCGGTCATTTCTGCCTGATTACTTAAAAAAAATAAAAAAAAAAGTTTTCGTTTCGAGTTCAAGCAAAAATGAACTTAGCGGTCGTCAGGCGCAAGTGTCTTTGATATTCTAGTACCTTTTTTGGGATTAGAAATCATCCAAAGACTTCACCAACTCTTGTGTAGAACGGGAGGAAGTGTTTTTTTTATGGTAGGTAAAATCATCCAATGACAAATCCCACCTTTTTCCACCACAATGCGGAGCGGGACGTAGTGTCAGACTCTTACTGACTAAAAACCTACCCCGTTCCTTCGTTGCCTGTCGTGCCGGGGCCGGGTATTCCTTTCGGAAGCTGACCCATGACCCCAGCAACGGGAGGAAGTGTAAAGCTTTTACTGTTTATAAACCAATCTGTTCATTCACGTTAGGGGTATAGTACGCGGCAAATAAGTTGATCCATTTGCTACGGTTACGCGCAGCCCTTCACTTTGATTGAGACCTGAAAATCGGTTATTGGGCATTAAGGTCGACCGCCATGATGGTTCAATTTGTGTGGCCATGATTAAAACCGATTTTCGGGTCGGATCGTGAGAAAAACGGCATAGGTTCAAACCCACCCAGGCGCATTACTTTGTGTAATTTATTTCATCACCACTGCTCTCAAAACGGTGTAGGAAAACATCGTGAGGAAACCGGCATGTCCTAGAACCATAATTCGTAGACATGTGACATCCACCAATCCGCAGTGGGCCCGCGTGGTATATTACGACCCATTCCCTCTCCTAGAGAGGAGGCTTGAGTCCCAGCAGTGGGTACATTATAAGGCTGATGTTATGTATGCTATATTAAAATCGGTCCAGTGGTTTTGAGTTTATTTATTACACAACAACTACAATTTTCCGATTTGACAACTATTTTAGAATTTAATCCACTTGTCACCTATATTTGGTTGGACAGGGGGGGGCTAAAAAGGCCACTTTAGCAGATCTGCATTCGGATTATAATTATAATCCGAATGCAGATCTGCTAAAGTGGCCTATATGAATCATGCCAAAAATCGCAAAATGGTCACGAATTGGAGGTTCATATTGTTATACGTAAACAATATTCATATTAGGTATGATTCTGCAATGCAATTCATCTATTTGATAGTGTTTTTGACAGACGGGTCTAAATGACAGCACATTCGTAAAATTTTACGAATATTAGCAGAATTGCTAAAAGATCGTGAGTAAGGAAATGAATTGCTAAATGTGACCTTTTTAAGCCCGCAGATCTTCAGAAATAATACTCGAAAAGTGTTTCCATTAAAAAAAAAAAAACAAATTCAGCTATAACATCATTAATAAACCCAAATAAATAAAAAAAAAAAAACTCCACAAAAACGATTCTACAGCGACCAATAAAGACTGTGTCTGTATTAAAAAAATACACAGTACCAAGAGTGGCATCCCACCGCCACGCGACAGCTCATCCCCTTTCTCCCACCCCCATTTCACCCCAATAACGACAGTTTATCGCGGCGTTTCGCCCCATTCGGGCAGTTTCACTCAAACAGCGCAAAGCGACCGATTATTCGAATAATTGTCATCGATTAACGTAATCGTTGAAAAAAGAATTGATTCCAAATTCGAATTTTTGGAGGGAAAGGATTTTTATTTTGAAGTTTTGTGTTTTTTATCGAAGATTTTTTTTTAATTTTTGCTTCATTTTGTGTTTATGATAGTGATGATTTAATGTAAATAATCTGTGGTTTTATTTAATTTTGAACGTATAAAAGTGCTTCATATTACGAATTAAAAGGAAACTAATTATTTATTTCAATAAAAAAAGATTTTAATCAAACCAAAATCTCAATCTTCGGTAATCAAACTCTGGATTGATTGTTCTGTTTTCGTTTAGTTATCCTTATTTATTAGATTGCAAGTTAAATTCAAAATTATTAAAAAAAATATCAACACAAACTTTTGTTTAAAAACAAATTAACTGTCAAAAAGTAAAAAAATAAAATAAAAGAACTTGAAAAAAAAAAACAGTGACACAGTGGGACAAACGAAAGTGATATAACCAGAAAAAATAAAAAAAACGCTTCAAAATCTAAAAATACCAAGCACACCCATGAAACGAAAATAACCAGAAAATGGACCCCGAAACTAGAAGCGAGTCACCAACTGACAGCAATCGGCAGGAACATACTTCAAAAACATCATTTTTAATCGAGGACATTTTATACCGAAGCCATGAGACCCGTACATTTAAGACCCCTGAACAAAGAAGATTTGATTATGACAGGGATCCAAAATCTTTCTTCCCAGTACCCAATGAGATGAGGCCTCATGTCCCAGGAAGAGAAGGGTCTTATCTCCAGGTCGCTATGGGTGCTTTGGGGGCCTATCTGCATACGCCTAATACTTATAAAGCTGTTGAGGCGCCATATTTTTTGTCACAAGGTAAGTAAGGAGTTTTTATTCTCGTAGAGCGGTTTGTAAGGGTTGTGTCTTTGGCAGGCTAGATTATTTTCCGCGAATTTTTGTATTCAAGATAAGAAATCAGAAATAGGCGGTACACAATTCCTAAATGAAAAATCAAAAATGAGTATTTGAAAATTTTAATGTGTTCCGTTTTCATTTTCAATAGTTCTTCCTGCTAGTGAATTGTTAAGTGCAATAAGAAATGCCTTCGCAGATTATATTTCGAACCCATTTTATAGGTGTGTTTTTTTTCCGGGGGGTATAAATACTGCAATGACATGTTCCGCCCTTGGGCGGATCGGGAGATAGTGTCAGACTTTTACTGAATAAAAAACCTACTCGGTTCATTCGTTGCCTTCGTACCAGGGCTTTGGTGTGCACTTTCATATTTACCCATGGCGCCAGTAGGCTTCGACCCTGCTGGGCCCTTACAGTTTGCTGACGATTCCTTGAGGTACGCGGGAACAGTGAGCGCCGTCGACGATTTGAGCTCGGTCCGGACAGTTACCGGACAGGAACGGAATCCCGGCGGCAGCTGGGGAATGACCGCCGTTGCCTCTGCCTGATGCAGTAGGCCTTCTTTGCTAGCATTACTGCTTCGCAGATGTCGACCACCTACCACTTCTCCTCGCTCCGGACCATGGCCTGTACCAAAGCCCAGCGCGAGAAAACCCATTCTATAACGTGGATCTACATTTTTCTTATATCTGTTCATTAACCTTATGAGACAACAGTATTTTTCTGAGGCGCACCGACTATTTACCACAGTACACCAGTGTGCCATGGCACACACTTTGCTGAACACTGTTCTAGACTACCAGTAATTTTTATTTATTTTTAAGACCTGAGATGAGCTATAAGATACATGACTAACACCTGCTTCTATTGTCTCCGGCACAGTCTGTGTCTTGTCTTGTTCTGTGCCTCTGTGTCTTGTTGTGTCTTGTCTGTCTGTGTCTTGTCTTTGTGTCTGTGTCTTTCCTCAAAATAACACCTTATAATCTCATCACACAATAGTACATTTTGATACAGCGTAGAAGATTTTATTTAACCTGTTGAATAGCGTAATTAGAGACACAATAGAAAGACAATAGGTGTGCGGACGCCGGCGTCCTCTTGGGGAATATTGAATTAAACATGGTTTTTTTCTTTCGTGGGGTCCAAGTGCTCACAAGTTGTATAAAGATCTGTCAAAACGTTTCATTGACACTTCGCATGACCCAAGAGCTGGCTTTTACCTCGGACAGAGGAGAAGCATTGCCATACAGCGTGGCAATGCCTCCAATCTTTTGGGCACATTACCAGTCGACGGCGATGTAGAAGAGTTTTGTGACGTCAAATTTTTGTTAGTTAGCGTAGTGTTTTTATTATTATACTGTAATTCTCTTTATTCATTCATGTACATATAAATTATATTTTTAAATATTTCTTTAAAACAAACACATAAAAAAAAAACATTTAAAAATATAAAAAATAGTGTCCCACCGGTATCGGGAACAGGGTCCAAGTTACCGGCGGTCAGGGCTCCAGAGAAAGGAACCTCCTAACGATACGAGCCGTGTCCAGGAGTACCGCTTTCTGAATCAAGCCCTTGATCCAGTCGCCTAACGAGAGCCTCCTAAGGTGTTGGTCGAGGCTCTTGGCTATTAAGCCATTGGCTGAAACGACTATCGGTACAATGATAGCCGAATCCACTTCCCACATGTCGACAACCTCGCGAGCCAAGTCAATGTACTTAATTTGTTTGTCTTTCTCGGCTTTCACGAGGTTCTCGTCATGCGGGACGGATATGTCAACAATCATTGCACGCCTCTCACTTCGGTCCACCTCCACTATGTCAGGCTTATTGGCTACAATAGTCCTGTCAGTGATGATGGACCGATCCCAGTACAATGTGATATGACCATTATCAAGAACTGGGTCGGGCTCATACCTGTAGTACGGCACTTCCGATTCCACAAGAAAGTATTTCAGAGCAAGTTGCTGATGGATAATCCTGGCTACAAGGTTGTGTCTATGCAAGTACTCTCCGTTAGCAAGACGTGAACAACCGGAGATAATGTGTCGAATTGATTCTCCCGGACGGTGGGTGACATGCCCGACAGATGTCAACCGTGCCGTCCTTCACAATAAATCTCCGGTAGTTTTTCGTCATGAGAACTTCGTCCATAATTGCTACTGTAATTTATTATTATTGTACTGTAAAACTCTGGAATATGCTTCCCCTTGACATGAAAAAAAACTGAAAGTAAATTTTCCTTCAAGCGTAAAATTCGAAACTACTACTTGAAGTGCTCTCAACTTTAGTTCGGTCTTCGTTAGAATTGTCATATTTTAAGTCTTATTAATGATTTGATACATATCATAGTATTTATTAGTTTATAATATTAGCATATATACGTATTTTATGTAACTAATTTTAATGATACTATATTATACTTGAAATATCTGTTATTTCTTTATTGTGCACACCTACCACAGTTTTGTCTTTTTAACCCAAAGATTGACTAGTAGAGAATGCCTTGTTGCAATAAGTCCGCCTATGTACCACTAAATGAAGATTAAAGAAATAATTGTTCATATGATCTGACTAAAAGGGACGTGACTTCTGTTGAATATAGGACTCATCGATAAATTTAAAGTGTCAAAGAGTTATTTTCAATCAATTTACAAAATAAATATCTTGTTAGAACCAGATAACACCCTTAAGGCCCGGCCGTCGCAATTGAATCAAAGCCATCGATAAAAAGACACCGGCGGTTCTGCACAAACTTACTTATTTACTTAATTAATAAACAGCAGAATATAAATTGGAATAAGTAAACTAAGAATTGCTCACTACTACTCACATACCACACAACCTCACTAGTCACACACACACACACCATCACTCAGGTTACACATACCACATCTACTCATGCGATCTGGACTTTATTTGTAAAAAAAAATATCCGACTTCAAAAAGAAGGAGGTTTTTCAGTTACCTTTTTATTGTTTTGCTTTATTGTTTTTAATGATTGCATGTCAACATTGTCTACTGTTTCAATTGCATAAAAATGACAAGTGGAAGAGTGGAGTTATCTAATACAAACAATTCCTTGCTTATAAGGTGATCTCCAGATGTCGGAGTAGGTAGATTGATTTAAGGTCGTTGACGTCAAACGTAGAGGATAATATGGATATGCCTCCAAAATACCGGAACTTCATATTTATTGTGATATTTGTTCCGGAATTTTGAAATTAGCACGAATTTGTGTTTAAGGTGAAAAACGTATTAATAATATCAATCTACGCTGCCAGTGTTAGCTAATGGTGAAAGAAATCAGTATTTTATTTTATACAAAAATACCTTGGAATAGTTACACCGTATTTTGTCCCTTACTGTTGAATTAGAAATGACGCTTGACAGTATGACGCTTTATTTTATTTTAGTCCATAATTCCAATCCCGGAACTTTTTCCAGTACTTCCCGCACCCCTACCTACCCTACTCCGACCTCTGGTGATCTCCAATAATATGTATCAAAATGCCTATTGTAATTGAAATAAACATTTTATTTTTTTATTTATTTACCTATGTCAATAGTTCGATTCCCGAAGATAGAAGACTGCTTCTGCCAGCGGCTTCGCTCGCGTGAAAGTCTAGTCGGTTTCTCCATACAAACTTCCAACCCCAATTTTACCCCCTTAGGGGTTTTTTATGGTAGGTAAAATCATCCAATGACAGATCCCGCCCTTGGGTGGGGCGGGAAATAGTGTCAGACTCTTACTGACTAAAAACCTACCCCGTTCCTTCTTTGCCTTGGTTCCAGGGCCCTGGTATGCACTTTCATACACCTCCAGAGCCCCAGAAACTCGTGGAAACCAGAAACCCAGAACTTCGTGACTTTAGGGCTTCTGTTAACGACCAAAATTTGTAGAAGCAGCTCAAATAATTATTGTGAAAGGTTCGGACTTTTTATACACTTTAAAACACACAGCTAACCTTTTAAATAATAATATATATACATAAATAAAAAATAAAACTCTTATGAACTAACTAAAAGTAATCTAAAGTAAGGCGTCAAAAACTCTTCGACTGGTACCCAAAAGGCTGGCAGTATTGCTATGTTTTATGGCAAATTCGTTTATAATCTTAATTAATATCATGTTTATTAAGTGTTAGTTAGAACATTGCCTTGGATGCGTCTGTAAAGGTGTTGTAATTTAATAAATAAATAAATAAAAATTATGAGTGATCTCGTTTTAGAGCCATATAAAATGTATCATCACTGACAACATACACTATGGTCTGACACCCGTATTTATAAAGAAGTAATTACTTATTGCTAAGTAATTTCATGTTAAGTCATTATTTGAGAATAGAAATCATCATTAAAAAATCAATTTTTCTTAGGTATAAAATACTAATTTGTTACTTAAGTACTTTTACTCAAGTTATTAGTTTTACTTGTTTATAAATATGGGTGTTACCCCCGACTTCTGATTTAAGCATTTGAAGTTGAGAATTACTCAAACTGTACTTTAGCCTGCAAATCTGTCAAAATTTGGCATTTAAGTATGGTTTGAGTCGTTCTTAACTCAAAATACTCAATTCAGAAACCCGCCTTGAGACACTGGTATGTCAAACTAGAAAAAAATATGGTTTGGTTTCGTAATTTTTAGCAATCGACATCCGTAATTAAAATTCTTTTGCATTTTTTAGTTAGTTTTTGAAGTCAGTTGTATTTTTTTTCTAAAACAGTTTTTATTTGTTATTTAATGTGTAATAGTTACCCAAATAGCATAAATAGTATGTTAAAATGAGTTTTAAAGCGTTTGATTAAAGTTATCGATTCATTAGTGGAGTAATTCTTGTCCTTAAATCGATTCTGCGATCAGGTCCGAGGGAATGGCTTTTTTTTAAGTGCTGGTTAACTTTGTTAAAGTGGTATCCGTACATCGGGCAAAATAAATGCTTAGATCAGCTTGTGAGTGATGTCTCTAAGTGTGGCTATTTTGCGGCTACATTTGTTACCTGTTAAAACAGTTGTATATGTTATTAAAATACATAGTAACTAGAAATAAATTAGATTGTAAATGATTTCTTATGAATAGTAGTTTTTAATGTCGTTTGACACTTAATACATAGTTCTCCGTAGGGTATTTATGATCCTTGGTTATAGCTCAGTGGTGTTATTCTCTAAGGACCAAATTCACCAATAAACTAAACGCGATTATATAAAACAAAACACAGTTTGAGCGCCTAATCGATATTATAGCTTCATTTTGCGTTTCACCGCTATGAATTGAACCTAGTTTACGCTAAACTCAGTTTAAATTCTTTTGTTGTCGCCCATGTTTACGACACGGGTCTTTAAACTAGATTACGCTGAGCTCAGTTTAGTTGAACTGAGTTTTTATATTGAATGATGAAATCAGCCCTAAGAAAACGCAGCGCTGCCTCAACGACGAACACCCAAATAGGATACATTAGATTGTCAAACTAATATACCTATGCATTGGATTGTTAATTCAATGTATCCTCTTTGGATGTTCGTCGTTGCGGCAGCGCTGCGTTTTCTTAGAGAATAGCACCACAGATTTCGACGTTTGAGGCCTCAAGAATGACAACAGAAACGTCAACCTTCCATGGACGTCATTGCCATAGATAGAACTTCGTCAACGTTCTGAGTGACGTATCGCATCAAAACGCTGGCATACCTATAGTGCGTTTCACTAAAGAATTCCCTTCGTTGTAATGTTGGCTCCCCTGCCTGTCTAAACGTCAAAGAACGAAGGTGCTTGTCAGGGCTGCCAGATGTATGTTTTAAATCGTAGGCCTACGGTTTTTTGGCATTTTTACTCATTTTTAATCGGAGGTTTCATCCTGTGAGTAGACTCCTTTCTTGCATCCCAATTGGTTGCGCAAATAAGCTGTGGACTGTAGATTTTAAAAAGCGATCTAAGGTTTATTAACAATATACAGATACTATGCCTGGCATGGGATAAAGGTATTGGGAAAGAGCACTGACCTTTAGACTTCGTGAATGGTTACACGTGGCATCGGCCGATCCTCGTCTTCGCACATTTAAATCACTGCCAGGTCCTGTTTTGCACTACACTGCACCACTGTTGAGTTCTGAATGGTTGGAACACGAAATAGCCAATTTTCTTGTAATTTCGAGCGGGCGTGTTAGCGGTGCGGTCACATTCACAATCGATGCACAAAACGTCAAATGTCAAATCATTTCTCTAGAGGTCGTGCGGGAAGCGGAAACGGTAGGGATAGGATTGCTAGGCCAAAAAAATAAATTACAAAAAACAAAGTCGCGGATCATAGCAAATTGGCGCAACCATTCCCCCCGGGTTTGAAGGGTTACCTTCAAAGAAAAGAAAAAAAACAAAAGCGAAACTAAACCCTATTACTAATCTAAACTATCAATACTAGGTAGCGAAACAACTTATAACTAACTATGCCACTACTACTGATTAGGCAGAGGGCAGAGGCGAATAACCGGACGCAGGTACGATCCAGTTGCGGTTTTAACTTTTACGACTCGCGTTATTCCGTTCGAACCCGGAAAAACTTCTTCCACTACACCAAGAGGCCAGTGCAGAGGAGGCGCACTCTCAGTCTTCAGTATCACCACAGTACCGACTGTGACTGGATCTGAAGGAGTGTTCCACTTTTGACGCGACTGCAGCGTATGCAGATAATCTGTCCTCCATCGCTTCCAAAAGGACTGAACTAAGCTATCTAGCAGAGCGTGACGCGGGTGGAGCTGCAGTTTGTCAGTCTCGACATCTAAAGCGGGCAAATATTTAAGAGGAGTCGTCGTCAAGAAGTGAGCCGGCGTCAACGCTAGTGGCTCCGATGGATCACTAGACAAAGTCCGACACAACGGACGCGTATTCATCAACGCCTCTACCTGAGCGAGTACAGTGCTCAACTCCTCGTACGAGAGAATCTGTTCGCCTATGACCCGAAACAGGTGCGACTTAAGGCTTTTAATATTCGCCTCCCAATTGCCACCAAAATGACTAGCTGCTGGCGTATTAAAACACCAATCAATGCGATTCTCAGCTAAGACATGGGCGAATTCACTTTGGTAGTACTTGGAGCGTAAGAATGTATGTAATTCCGAAATATTGCGTCGCGCTCCAACATAATTTGTGCCGTTGTCAGAGTATAAGCGCTTAACGGGACCACGGCGAGATAAAAATCGTTTAAATGCAGACATAAAACCCTGCGTACTCAAATCACTGGTTAACTCTATGTGAACCGCACGAGTTGTCATACAAACGAATAGGCAAATGTATGCCTTTGTGGAACGTATACCACGACCACGGGCAATAGTGACTTTAAACGGTCCAGCATAGTCCGTCCCAGTATGTATGAAAGGTTTCACCGTCTGTACAACACGACAAGAACGATGGTCGGCCATTTCCGGCGCGTTGAAACGCGGGCGGAGCTTAAAGCAGGGCACACATCTGTGCACTCTAGCGCGTATCAAATTGCGAGCGGAAAGTATCCAGTACTTCTGTCGAAGAATGGACATTAATAAATCGGGACCAGCGTGACAATTCACCTTATGGTGATAGTCCACCAACAAATCCAAAACGTGATCCCTCTCACTGGCGTCTGCGAAACCTACCACATTAACAACAGTGTCTGGTACTATACCAACATGGCGAGGAATCTGTATCTGATCGAGCATTGGAAGCTCTTTCCTATAGCGAGCCCACAACTTGGCAACACTTTCAGGAGCGGTGTCGTCCCAATCACAGTTGGAAAGCCAAAGCTCTTTTATAAGCAGCTTTGCATATAAAACGACAGGAGCTACAAAACCCATTATATCCCATATCCGAGCTACACATGCTAGGATAACGCGTTTGGTACAAGTTGGCGGAGTCGAGCTAATTTTAAGACTGAACATATCAGTTGCGGGTGACCAACTTAAACCAAGGATCTTATGCGAATCACTATCATCGAATTCCTTTACCGAAGTCAACCGGTGTGACGGTGGAATCGACTCTAATGTAGCTTGCGAGTTGCTTGTCCATTTCACCAGATCAAATTGACCGGACTTCATGAGGCTGATTACTTGAGCAGCGGTCTCTATAGCCTCTGCTTCACTAGGTACACTGTACACAAAATCGTCCATGTACAATCCGGTTTCAATAGTGGCCCTTGCTTTCGGGTATGTATCACCCTCGTCAGCGGCCAACTGCTTGATAGTGCGAAGAGCGTGAAAGGGACTAGACTTAAGCCCAAAACAAACACGATTGAATTCGTAAACCTTCAAAGGTTCCTGCGGAGAAAATCTATACAAGAAGCGTTGGAATCTACGGTCACATTCTCTGATTCCAATACTAAGAAACATTTGCCGAATATCGGCAGAGAGCGCAATAGCAAACAAGCGAAAATTTACTATTATTTCAAATAAGTTACCCTGGAGGTTCTGACCACAATACAAGATATCGTTAAGCGATATGCCAGTACTAGTCTTAGCGCTACCATCCATAACCACACGCAGTTTAGTTGTAAGTTTGTCTTCTCTAACAACTCCATGGTGCGGGATGATGTAAAACGGGTAATCACGTGTCTCCTCAGTCTCGGCAGGCGCTGATGAGATATAACCTTTATCTAAATATTCGATCAGCACATCATCATAGGCTTGCTTCAACTTAGGAGACGCCTGCATCTTACGTTCCAAGCATAGAAAGCGTTTTTCTGCGGAGGCACGGGAGCCACCGAGCGAAAAAATATCACCCTTGAAAGGGAGCGCGACAACATAACGACCATCCTTATCACGAGTAGTCGTGCGGGTATAAATCTCCTCAGTGACCTGATCCTCAGGGCTGAGAATAGGCGGGACATTGACCTCTTCAATCTCCCAGAACTTGCGGATGGTAGACTCAAGCGGCGGCTCGACGGTGCAACAGTGCGACACAGTCGAGTAACTATTTAAATAAGCGGGTGCGGAACCAACTATAACAAACCCGAGAACTGTTTCCAGTGCGTGCGGAGCGGGGTACATCGGAAGACCTTGAATTTTACGTGATAACTGGAGATGCGGGAGAATCGAAGCACCGATCAATAGATCGATATCTCCAGGGAAAGCGTAATTTCCGTCGGCTAACTGCAAGTTCTTAAACTCCGTCAGCATGGACGTGTCAACCGGTACTGTGGGCAACCGTTCCGTAATCTTATCTGCGACTAGCGAATCCATTTCAAACGAAATATTACGATTAAAACGTGAACTAAATATTATTTTAATGGAACCGTGAATGGTTGCCTTTAAACCTCCAAAACCTTTCACTTCTGAGCGGGATGACCAATTATTAAAACTAAAACCAAGGCGTTGACAACAATCCCGAGTAATAAAATTACTCTGGGAAGCGCCATCTAGTAGCGCCCGAACGGTGTGCGGTTTGCCAAAGGCATCTACAATGACAACTTGCGCGGTCGCAAGCAAAACGGTAGTGATTTGAGTACCAGCGGCGGAAAGCGAACACAATGTTACGTCGTTTGCACTTGCAGCAGGCCGCGCGTCACAAGCGTCGCGCGTCTGCGCAGGCCGCGGCTGCGATGGCAGCTTACTACTCTCAAAATGTAAGAAGGTATGATGTCTAGCTGGACATTTACGACAGCTAACACCACTTTTACATGACGTAACCAGATGTTTGTCACTTAGACAATTAAAACACAAATTATTAGTGCGGACAAACTTGTAACGATCCCTAGGCGATAATCTCTGAAATTCCGAACACTTGTACAGCTGTGTATGGCTACCCTTACACAGAGAACAGTCAGGTGTTGAGGCGGTATTAACTAGCGTATGTGCAGTCTTGACTGACTTCGATGACGCGTCTATACGGCGATCGGAACCTGTCCTATTCGTGACTTCATGACGCGCCGACGTGCGCTGCAACACCTTAATATGGTCGCGAATAAAAGATTCTAAATCTTTGAACTTAGGTATTTCGTTACCGCGCTGAGTCGTTTCAAACAGACGAACAGTTTCAGGATCTAATTTCTGTAAACCGATATACAAAAACAAAAAGTCACAGAGGTCATTGACCTTTAGGTTCTTTACTGCACGAACAGATGATGCGAAAATATTTAAAAACTTCTCTAAATTATGATCGTTACAAACGGAAAAACTTTTCAAATCGAATAATTGATCTAAATATGCGGTGGCTACTAATCGCTTATCTTCGTATTTTGTTTTTAAAGTGTCCAAAACTAAAGTGTAATTTTCAGCGCTAAACGTAATTCCAGCACAGACAGCCTTTGCCTTACCGGTCAATTTTTCTACGAGATAATGCAATCTCTCGTGATCTGTCAGCGATGTGTTCCTATGTATTATATTTTCGAAACTATCTATAAATAAATTCCAATTTCGAATGTCACCATTAAATTCAGGTATTTGAATTGGCGGCAATCGTGGGCGTTCGCGAGGAGGGTTGGATAAACCACTCGCGGGGGGGGGAGTCTCTAAACTCCTAGCAATACGTTTGATACGACAATACAAGTCATCAAAGGACGACAATGCCTGATAACTCACACAGTAATCAGGATTTAACTCCAACTCTAAAATGTTTATATTATTAATTGTAGATTCAAAATCCGCGCGCAAACTATCTAAAGTTTCCAACGAACACAAGAAAGCATCTCTAATCGCCAGATCCGAGGTTTGCGAAGATTTATCACAAATCGATTGAACACGTGAAAACTGCGAGTCCCTTTTAGCGTATAAAAGCTTTAACTGAACCTTTAAATCAGTACTAACCTTGGTGCCCTTAAGAGACATCTTGTTTTGATATATTCACACTATACACTCAAACAAACACTTAACGAATTATTAAGTAAGCGATAATTAACAGATAACAATATGGTAGTATTGTAAACAACAAAGCGAACGGCGAACGAACGGAATAACCTGTCTATATAATCTATGGTTTATCCGTTTCCTACAAATGTTCACTCAACAATGAACGGGTACTTTTGAAATGCGTCTACCTACATGCAATTTGTAGGATGGTCGAATGAATTTTGACAAGAAAAAGAATGCGATCGATTTATATCTACGCTGATATTTACGTAGCTAACTATAATTATGCGGTGCGGTTGACGGCGTAGGTACCGTAATTATCAATGACTCTTTAACTATACGAGCGAAATAACGTATAGTTGCCTAAATGCCTAGATGCGGGTTTTCTACTATTATATCTAGGTAAATAGGCGCGTTGCGTTTATTCCCTATGGAACAAATACTATATTGCGAAATTACAAGAAAATGATTCACGATCCTGCTCGTATGGACCAAAAAGTAATGGTTGCGCAAATAAGCTGTGGACTGTAGATTTTAAAAAGCGATCTAAGGTTTATTAACAATATACAGATACTATGCCTGGCATGGGATAAAGGTATTGGGAAAGAGCACTGACCTTTAGACTTCGTGAATGGTTACACGTGGCATCGGCCGATCCTCGTCTTCGCACATTTAAATCACTGCCAGGTCCTGTTTTGCACTACACTGCACCACTGTTGAGTTCTGAATGGTTGGAACACGAAATAGCCAATTTTCTTGTAATTTCGAGCGGGCGTGTTAGCGGTGCGGTCACATTCACAATCGATGCACAAAACGTCAAATGTCAAATCATTTCTCTAGAGGTCGTGCGGGAAGCGGAAACGGTAGGGATAGGATTGCTAGGCCAAAAAAAATAAATTACAAAAAACAAAGTCGCGGATCATAGCAAATTGGCGCAACCACCAATAAAGCAGTGAATTGTTCCGAATTCCTATGTAGTAGTATATTTTATCCAATAACAGTCTTTAAACTGTAAAAAATAAATTAGAACGCTATTTGTAAAAGTAACGAAATATAGGTCCAGTTCCCTAATATTGAGTAATTTCATTACTAAAAATGTAGCAAAACTGGTTTGCCGTGCTACCAACATTACGGTGAAGGGAATTCTTTCGTGAAACGCACTTTACGCGGTGTCTTTTGGCAGCTTTCAAAACTATGACGAGTAATGTAGCTCTTGATGCAATCCACTCTCATAGCGGCGTTGACCAAAATAGTAAATTTTCTTAAATAAATCTCTTGCTTGTACCAGTCTTCAGTTACGACAATGCCATCCGCTGATGTCATGATCCTTACAGTAAACATTCCTTTCCACTTCCATTCGCACCTGGAAGGTGGGACACGATCTGCGCAGAGACGCCGCAAAAACGCTGAAGATCAGGACCATCTGAGAACCCCCACGTGTGGAGATTGTCTTTGCTTCAGCAACCTGGTTGCGGAGTCTGTTTAAAGTTTCAAGGCTAAACTTGGCTACGCGTGTCACGGCGGGAGGCTCTCGGACGGCTCGTTAAAATCATCCTGCGAAATGTCGCAATTCTCTGAGATAATATCATGAGGTGGAATCACGCTTCTTGGATTTTATTTAGCCATAGGTCTGCGATTATCTCGGGGTGAAACGCCAATTAATGGATACGGCAATTGTATCAAGGCCAGTTTAGATCTGAACGGGTTTCTGACAGATCGCGCAACCCTTTATATAATCAAAGGCGCAACCCTTTATATAATCAAAGGCGCAACCATATGTACATTTCTATTCAGTTGTTCTACAGAGGATAAGCATTGTTATACAACGTGGCAATAACGCCAGTTTTTGAGCACATTACCAGTCGACAGCGATGCGAAGGAGTTTTTTGACGTCATATTTTAGTTTGTTTTAGATAATTTTAATTAGTTTAGGGTTTTTATTATATTTTTTTGGTTTAATTATAATTATAGTTGAGAATTTCTTAAATGTAAATGAAATTAAATGAAACCGCTTTTATGTGTGATTATAATATAATGTTATTACACATCTTCCTTTAGATATTCTGGAAACATTGATGTTGTGAACATTATCTGGGTTTATATTGAAATCAAAATAGTAATTTGTGTGAATTTTGGCTCTTCATATAGGGCTCATTTAAAAAATTAAGAATTTTGTTTTAAAGAAATCTTTTACGTTTAATCGAGATAATGAATAACGGTTTTTTTACAAAAACTTTTAACGTCTTAAAAAAATAAGTGACTCATTCGCGTGAGTGACGTAATCAACGAATGTCAACGGACTGTTCAGGCATTATCTCTCTTTTTTCGCGTTGCCACTTTATCAAACATTGCATTGTATTGCGTTGGGTGAAACGGCAAGCTTTTAAATCATGTCTTGCAACGACGTTGAGGCACAGCAAACATCCTGTGCTTTTTGCCGCGGCAGTAATTGTTCGGGACAAAGAAACGTGCCAACACAGCAAGCAGGGCCTCAAGTCTGCTAATACATTAGTGTCAGAATGGTCTATCATTGATTTCATTATTGTTGTTTTTGACAAGTTTGGTAATCTACAAATATAATGGCGTCATTATGACTTTCCAATGATTAACCACTGACACTACATTGAAAAAAATGGCATAGAATGGTAATCTCGTAGGTACTTACCTACATAATGACAAATGAATTTCTGACTTATACATACACATAACATAAACAAAAAACTGAAAACGCCGGCCGGCGGCCGCTCTAAATAAATACAGTAAGCAGTAATGAGACATTTGACTTTGGCAGCTTAACATTAAACAGATAGAATGTATTTTCTTTAATGTGCTTTACACAATTTAGCAATTTAGCATTGGTGGCAGAGAAGTAACGGTGCCGACTAACGAGTTGTAGATCGCGAGTTCAAACCCAGCCAGGCGCATTACTTTGTGTAATTTATTTCATCACCACTGCTCTCAAAAACGGTGATGGAAAACATCGTGAGGAAACCGGCATGTCCTAGAAACAAAAATTCGAAGACATGTGACATCGACCAACCCGCACTGGGCCCGCGTGATGGATTATGGCCTATTCCCTCTCCTAGAGAGGAGGCCTGAGTCCCAGCAGGATGCAATGCAATGCAACACAATTAGTATCTAATGTAGGTAATCAGTGTAATTGTCATTTCGTCATTCTGGCTAAGTAAATAAATGTTTATATATATCCTGTCTCAACTGTATTAACCTGTCCTAGGCCATAATTGTCTCCACTATAGGCCATAATTCCGATGTTTAGAGTCTACTTTTGTGTGAACAAGTTTGGTAGTAGTGGATCTACATGTACAAATGTTATTCTTTGTTTCAGGAGTACCATATCACGCACTCTTCACTCCGTCAGAATTATCGTTATCAGCTTTAAAACATTGCCGACGGAGGAAAGCGAGGACGGTGTTCTCCGACCCTCAGTTAACCGGTAGGTTTTTTTTATCACTACTAGCTTCTGATAGAGGTTTCCCTTTGCGTAAAAATATACAACCTTATTTTTAGTATACACCGTTAAATTTTAGTCGTTTTAACCTCGCGGAGGGTCGACTCGGTACATGAAATACTATCGATTTGTAAAGGTTAATTAAGTGAGATAAGGTTATTTATGTGTTTTTAAATCTGTTAAATTTGTAAATAATAAAAAGTCATTAAAATTATAATTAAAGGAAAAAAATACTTTTGAATTAGAGATGGCGTTGTATTTGAACTTTTTTTCGTGATTTTTTTCCAGATTTTCTCACCATTTATACTTTTGGACTATCACAAATATTTTAAGACAAAAATCAAAGTTCAGCCGTTCTCGAGTTTCACAGTTATTTATTTTTAGGGTTCTGTACCCAAAGGGTAAAAATGAAACCCTATTACTAAGACTTCGCTGTCTATCCGTCTGTCTGTCACCAAGCTGTATCTCAAGAACCGCGATAGCTAGACAGTTGAAATTTTCACAAATTATGTATTTCTGTTGCCGCTATAACAACAAATACCAAAAACAAAATAAAATAAATATTTAAGGGGGGCTCCCATACAGCAAACGCGACTTTTTTTGCCCTTTTTTGCTCGATATCAATAATGGTAACAGGTATTCACAAAATACTAAGTTGTATTTTTACTTTAATAATACAATTAAAATAAAATAAATATTTTAAGAGGGTTCCCTTACAAAAAAACCGCCATTTTTGCCTATTTTGTTGTTGTTCTGTTGTTTACCTAGTCAAAGGTACTGAACTCTTCGTGCGCGAATCCGACTCGCACTTGACCGTTTTTTACATCTAAGAAGAATAAGATAATACTGAGAAATTTTTTTTTTCGTTTATGATACGGTACCCTTCATGTGCGAGTCCGATTCGTATTTGGCTTAAATATTATTTAGTTGTTGTATCTGTACTTTTACATAATGATAATTGAATTCACCCAGGACTAGAAAAACGCTTCGAATCACAGCGGTACCTGTCGACTCCTGAGCGAGTGGAACTAGCGGGAGCCCTGAACCTGTCGGAGACACAGGTCAAGACCTGGTTCCAGAATAGGAGGATGAAGCATAAGAAGCAGATGAGGAAGCAACAACAGCAACGGGGTGAGAATGTTGTTGTTGTTTTGTTTTCTGTTGTTGGTGTTTGTTTGTTGTTGTTGGTGTTTGTTAGTTGTTGTTGGTGTTTGTTTGTTGTGTGAATAGTACTACTGCCCGCAGCCTCGCCCGCGCCGGAAATAAAAAAAATGCTGGGTAAGAAAAAAATGATTCATTTTAGATTCTTAGATGGAAATTCTCAAGTGTTGATTAGGATGTTTTATTATAAAATTTTACACAGTACCCTATATTTATCGCGAAGCCTACTGGGGCCAAGGGTTAGGCGAAAGTGAACCCCGGGGCCCTGGAACGAAAGCAATGAAGGAGCAGGGTAGGTTTTTAGTCAGTAAGAGTCTGGCATTATCTCCCGCCCCACCCAATCGCGGGATTTGTCATTTGATGATTTTACCTACCATAAAAAAAGCTATATTTTTTAAAATTATGATGGTAAATAAATAGTGAAATAAATCTTTATTTTAGTATAACTCATAACTTCTCTGTATCTTCATTGCGGATCTTAGATTATATGCCTCTAGATGTAGCCATGAGACTCCATGGAAGTGCGGAAGTGAGACGCATATATACGAAATAAGTAAGAAAATTGAGACAAAACATAACATGCTCTGTCTCGGTCGGCGTGCCGGTTTTTTGCTTGGCTTACTTTGAAAAGTGAGCCAAACAAAGGCCTGTCACTGTCACTGAGAGGTCGGTTTGAGTAAATTTTAATATTTTTAGAATAATTTCGGCAATTAAAGTAATAGTTTTAGTGTAAATACGAGAAATAGACTCCAGTAGTAAAGTTTTTAGTGGTTTTTTTCAGTGGTCATATTTAATGAAAAGTTAGCGTATATAACCAGAGGTCGGAGTAGGTAGATTGATTTTATATACTTGCATCAAGATATTATAATATGGACATGCCATTTTATCCATAATGTGCGGGAAGTACCGGAAAAAGTTCCGGGATTGGAATTATGGACTAAAATAAAATAAAGCGTCATACTGTCAAGCGTCATTTCTAATTCAACAGTAAGGGACAAAATACGGTGTAACTATTCCATGGAATTTTTTTATAAAATAAAATACTGATTTCTTTCACCATTAGCTAACACTGGCATCGTAGATTGATATTATTAATACGTTTTTCACCTTAAACACAAATTCGTGCTAATTTCAAAATTCCGGAACAAATATCACAATAAATATGAAGTTCCGGTATTTTGGTGGCATATCCATATTATCCTCTACGTTTGACGTCAACGACCTTAAATCAATCTACCTACTCCGACCTCTGGTAATAACCTAAATGAAGTCTGATAGTGCTATCACATGTGCGTCCACGCGGTGGCTACATCTATACGTTAAATACTAATCTAAGTTGCCGATGATATGTCCAAACATTTGGTTGGGTCTACTATTCATATCTAATTCTTCCTACACCTTGTAAATTTTCACATGATTTCGATAGCATACTCCCTACCTTGCCGAGTTGCGGCCCAACTTTCTAATAACACCCATTTAGCGAGCGGCATAGTTCAAATTTACCAAGAAATAGCTTCTTGACGCAAAGTTCAGTTTCAAACTTGTGCAATTAACTGATATTTGTGAGAGAATTTCGTGTGTATAGTTCCCAAGCAAGCCTTTGAGAAGTGACGTATGAGTCTACGTGTATTATGTCTTATAATATTTATATACACCATTAAATTATGGTCGTTTTAATCCCGTGGAGGGTCGATTCGGTACCGGTAACCCTATCGATTTGTAAAGATAAAAATGAAAAATAAAGTACTTTAAAAAAAAATCGAATTAATTTACTTAAGTACGAAGTTGATTTCTTTAAGTAAACGTCAGCTGATTGAGGCCAATGAACTGTATGTAGTTAGTACGCAAGGACCGACAACTCCCTACAAGGTCATTGACTCGTTTACTTAAAGAAATTAATTTCGTACATGCGTAAATGAATTTTAAAAAAACGAGTTATAAAAAAAAAACATTTTTATGTTTACAAATCGATAGGGTTTCATGTACCGAATCGACCCTCCACGGGATTAAAACAACCATAATTTAACGGTGAATAATATCTCACAATTTTTACATAACGGCTTCTAGTCCCATGCAAAGCAGAGCTTGTGTATGAGTACTAGACAACTGAAAAACAATACATATATATTTCTAAATACATACATATAATAGGAAAATTACACCTTTTGATATGTGACTGACTGAATTAATTCTTTCGCGAGTTGCTGACGATTCGGAAACAACTTATTGGGCCACAGTGTTCGAATCGACTTTTTTATTTGTAATATTTTTTCATTGACGATACCGACAAAAAAAGTTTTAAAATACAACGTGAAATTTTTGTGGTTGTTTTGCCGCGGCCGAACGACTTGCCATAACGAGTATTTTCGAAGCATACAGTAAAAGTAAAAAAAACAACTTTTTTAGGTAAAAGAGCAGGATTTGTCATCAAATGACAAATCCTGCTCTTGGGTGGGGCGGGAGATAGTGTCAGACTCTTACTGACTAAAAACCTACCCTGATCTTTTCATTGCCTTTGTCCCAGAGCCCCGGGGTACATTTTCACATAACCCTTGGCCCCAGTAGGCTTCGGCCCTGCTGGGACCCTACAGTGTGCTGACAACTCCTTGAGGCGCGCGGGAACAGTGCGCTCCGTAAACAACTTGGGTTCGGACCGGTCTGTTACTGGACGGACGGACAGCGAGCTACCCATTGCCCGCCGTCCGCGAGCCCGCGCCTACGGTGGCCGGAAATCGGGATCAGAATCCCGGCGGCGGCGGCGGCGTGTGCGCTGTTGCCTGATGCGGTCGGCCTCCTCCTTTGCTAGCATTACTGCTTCGCAGAAGGAGGCGACCGCCTGCCACTCCTCCTCGCTCCGGAGCATGACCTGAACCAAGCCCCGGACTTGCTTTAGGTGATAGTTGTATGACATATAAAAGGGCATTATCGAGCAGGTGGTGCAAAAAACATCTTATATTGACACCTATGCGCGGGCTTGCGGACGGCGTGCAATGGGTAGCACGCTGTCCGATCGTCCGGTAACCGACCGGACCGAGCCCAAGTCGTCGACGGCGCGTTCTGTTCCCCTGCGCCTCAAGGAGCTGTCAGCACACCGAAGAGGCCCAGCCTGCTAACTGCAGGCAGGCAGGGTCGAAGCCTACTGGGGTCATGGGTTAACTTCCGAAAGGAATGCTCGGCCCCGGCACGATAGGCTACGAAGGAACGGGGTAGGTTTTTAGTCAGTAAGAGTCTGACACTACTTCCTGCTCCGCCCAAGGGCGGGATTTGTCATTGGATGATTTTACCTACCATAAAAAAAAACCTATGTGTTGTCTTATGTATAAGTCCAGCATCTTAAAATCTTCCGTTACCCTAAATTGCCATCTCAAACCTCAGGACACTTCAATTTAATAACTTCTCAACGCCGCAACTCAAGACGTTGTCAAATCGAATTAGATTTTCAATATGGCGCCGTTGCTAGGCAACCGACGTCTTAGAACCATTCACAAGCCATTTCGAAACTTATCTCTTTACGGTTTGGGTTCAAAATCGGTTGGTAATGTCCATTGGGGGAGGGGAATAAGGTGTGTATGCGAAAATGGGTCTAGTTATACCGTGTTAGAGGTTACAATTGTGTGTAGGTGATAATTTGATTTGGTTTCTTTTCAGTGGAGCGTCTTGGCAGTTTAATGATTTTTGTGTAGTGCGTATTGTCGGGTTTTCAAGATGGAGGCGTTTCAAGACGTTTGGGGGCTTGAAAAGCGTCGATGAATTATGATCTATGGAGTTAGGCAAACTCTTGGATTATTGTATTACGGTGACTGGAATAGCAATGATCATAAAACTATCATCTTTAGTGTTAAACAATGTAGTTTTTGACAATTTTAAAGTGACAACAGGGACATGCTGTTTTCACTTTGAAATATTGTCAAAAACTCCGGGAATTGAACATTCGAGTGTAGAATTGAATAAAGTAATGAAGTTTCGAGCGGCTACGTAATTTGCTACGGTGTAGCAGTCGCTACGTAACCAGTTTGCTACGCGCTACAAATGATTTGCTACGAGTCTTGTCTGATTACCGTCAAGGCAATCAGACAAGACTCGTAGCAAATCAAATAATATAAATTAGTATATTATAAAAAATAATATAAATTAGGAAAACAATTGCTTTAGTCATTTTAATTATTAAATCATATTATTAAATCTAATTCAAAATTTATACTAAACCTATGTACACAAAAACTAAACTAAGAATGTAAACTAGACATAACTATGTACAAATATAATACAAAAACACCAAATACACTCAGGCGTCGAAGTATTCCTTCACATCGCTGTCATCCGGAAACGTACCCAGAAGACTGGCAGCATTGCCACGTTGAATGGCAATGCTGATTCTTTGGGCAAAAAATGAGCCAGCCCTCTGGTCACGCAAAGTGTCGATCAAGCGACGTGAAATTTCCTTGAAAAGGATACGCGCACTCGGACCCCATGAACCAAGCGTTTCGACCCCAAACGGCTCAAAACTGTAATTACCAATAAGGTTACAGTATTTGCGCCGTTTGAGGGTAAAAAATAAAATATAAATTAGTATAAATTATAATTTATACTAATGCTTGACGGCAATCCCATGTGAAAATGTCACCCGGGGCCCTGGGACAAAGGCAATGAATGGAACAGGGTAGGTTTTTAGTCAGTAAGAGTCTAACACTATTTCCCGCCCCACCCAAGGGCGGGATTTGTCATTGGATGATTTTAACTACCATAAAAAAAAAACCTGATGGTAAGCAGTAATGGTCGATGGTTACGCTATTCACTCTGGCCTTGAAGACACCTAAATTATAATCGGTCAGGAAGACCACAACAAGCAAATTGTTCCAGTCCTTCGACACGGTATGAATGAGGCGAAACGCTTAGTTTGAACCGTAGAGATTTTAACAACGTGCGGGTGGATACCGTGTATGTGGAAAAAAAAAGGTTTTTGCCAAATAGAGCTCAAAGCTTGGTTTTCTTGCATCATAATATTCATAAGATACCGCTGCGCTGCTTCATTATAAATGTTAAATTTTAATTACAAATTCAAAACTCTTGATTTTTCTATATTTAAATTTATTAGTGCTATAGTTGACAAAACAACATATAATATATATAATAATATATTCTACAACTATCACACAGCACCGTCTAGTCCCAAGCTAAGCAGAGCTTGTGTTATGGGTACCAGACAGCTGATATACATACTTATATATTTCTAAATACATACATATTATAGATAAATAACACCCAAACACAGAACAAATGATTGTGCTTATCACATAAACATTTGTCCTGGGTGGGAATCGAACCCACGACCTCCGGCATAGCAGTCGGGGCCACTAACCACTAGACCAACAGGCCAGTCACAAGGCAACAGTTCATTCATTACGCTAAACTTTTCAAAAGATTCAAAAGCATTTATTTGAAACAAAACCATTTACAGGCACTTTTGAAAAGTCAAGAGGTCGGTCTGTCAGAAAAAAAAATGATGCTAATTGCACATTCCAAAGCGTAGATCTCTATGGAGAAGAATGTGCAAGAAACTCCATGGACACTCTTTTCAAACAAGTTATGTATTACAAATATCTCGGTCACATATATGTGTCTTGTCGCTGCTATTATGTGAGAACAATGTAAAACAATATGAAGAGAAAAAAAATCTAATTATAGATATTAAAATATTTTTTTTTCATTTTCCTATTACAATATGATTGCTAGAAGGCTGATTTGCAATGATCCTTTAAACCAAATACGTCATTTCAACCAAATGATTCGGCTGAATACAAATACCTCAATATTCTGCCGAATACAGAATATAAAACGAATATTCGGCGCATCTCTAATATGTGCCTTTGTTTCCAGGAGCTACCGCAGTGGACTTCACCACGAAACATCCCGCGACGCATCCTGAATGTCGAAAAGTAAGTTTGATCCGACATCATCATCATCAGTATAAAAGGTATAATGAAAGTTGAAGTTAATTCACTCACTGACTTATCGTCCAGCACAAACCCTTGGGCGCAGAACACTGAAAGCACAAAGGTTTTTTTTTGGTGATGGGTGCTTCAGTTATTGTTAAAGGAGACGGCGTTCGCCTTTTTTTCTAGGTCCATGACTACTTTACATTTTTCAGATTTATTCCCATATTTGTGCTATAAGACCTTGCTTCATTTAAAAATTTCAAGTTTCTGGGTCAACGGGAAGTACCTTCTGAATTTTGATTCCTTTGAGAGTGTCGAAATATACGTTTTTTGTGATATATTGATATATAAACGGCCGTATCTTTTTTTTTTCGTTAACTTATAAGTTTGATTTTTCGCACCTTTAAGGGACCGCAGACATAAGTATATGGTTTTAATTTCAGCTCGATACCTCAGACAACAAAGTGATCCTATCAGGGTTCCTATTTTCCTTATCTAACCTAAAAAGGATTTACCAAAATTCTCCCCCTAAGGGTATAAATGGTAAATGATATTTATTTTTAAATCGGCTTTAGAAAACAATTACTCGTCATTATTTTCGTAATTTTAAATTGGATGAGGTCACTAATAATGTTTCTTGTCCCCAGGCTGACAACTCCAGAATGTCGACAGATTCAGACACGGAACACAGTGACAGCGATATCGACATTGTCGGGGAATCGAACTATGCACAACACTATTCTGCGAATAGCACGTAAAAAATAAGTTCTTACTTCAAAAGAAAGGGTGATCTTATTCCAGTTTCTTAAATTAAATTAAAAAAATAATGACATAAAAATGCTATATTGCCTAAGTTATTTTTAATTAGAAGTTTACTAGCATTGTTAAATATTCAAGATTCAAAAGTATGAGATGTTTCTTTTTTTGTCATTATTTTCTATTTTTTTTCGGATTTTATATTGGAGAAACCAGCCATATAAGCTCCAGCCAGCAACGTGCCCCACTTGTATTAAAGTACGCATTAAGATACGCATTTAAAATTTCATAAATTAGAAAACGCAAGATACGACAGTTTACGTCGCCTTCATACTAATAAACGAACCAGATCAGCATATTTAAGCACCAAAGAATGAGTTTCTTTGTTTTGGTAGTTACCGAATGGGGCACGTACAGTACGGCCGACGTAACTTGGCGAAACTGAAGTTAGGTTCTGCGAACTTTAGCGCTTGTGCACTCGTAAAACAATAAATGGTTTTACACAACGCGAGATACGATAGTATACATCGCCGCTAAGTTACGTCGGCCGTACTGTATGCCTTGTTTACAATAATAAAAGTAGCCTTTATTACTCCTTAAATCATCAGCTTATGTCAATAAAGCACATACATGATAAAATAAATAACAATTATTTAGATATTAATCAGTCTGAATACACTTTCAGGATTTAACGACGAAATTTATTCCACGAATTTTTTTTTAAACTCATTTTTTTTCTTTTGCAACATTTTTTTTTGGAGAAATACCTGGAATATAAATAGAAACGTATTTGAATTAATGTTTAAATAATAGAATTTAATAAGAATTTAAATAGAAATAATTGATTTAATAAGAAAACTAGTCAACTTGTAGTTATTATTTTTAAGTGCAATAATAAAAAGTATAATGATCGACAATTTGAGTGCGAAAAAAAATTAGTAAAGTCATAATTAAAAAAAAAATAGATATTAAAACATATTTGGTTTGTACAGTTTAATATTATAATGTGTTTAAAAATGGATGATAATAAACGATCTCAAAGTTAGTAGAAAAATATTTTTTTCGGAATAAAATGTCAAATAATGTACACACAGCTAAATTATTAAGTGCGCAGGTAGAATTGTAAATTGTATTTTTTACAGACCCGAACAATTGTTAAAAATAAACATTTTTTTTTATGCTTTTAATAAGGTATCTCCGGAAGTACACACCAGACTACGAATATTCTTTCATTGACAAAAAGTTACTTTATAATTAAGAAGCAAAAGTCTAGAATAATATATGGTTCACGTGAGATAGATCACCGGAGCGAAGTAGTGTAAAACCTAGTAAGTTGGAAAGTCCTCTATGGAGACAATATTCATCTTAACTTACATAATTGCCAAACTCTTGCAGTCTTTAAAAGTAGAGTAAAAGAACACTATCTTTCTCTTCCGTTATAGTTGCATATTAGTATGTATTATATATTATATAAGTATGTATTCTTGAGATATTTATTTTACTTTGTGTATGTTTATATTTATAATAGTATGTCTTTATTTACATATTATAATTGTTTATTGTCAATCATTGTGTGTGTACTAATTTTCCTTTTACTATTACACACGGTGTCTACTTCTCTTTTTTTCAAACTATCCTTTCGCAGGTGTGCTGGAAGAGATTTCTTTAGAAAGAAGCATCACCTCTGTACCTATTTATCTGTTTTCTTCATTTTTTTTCCTTTTTTTAATTGTGTGTACAAAATTGTTAAATAAATAAAATAAATAATTATCCATCTTATATGATTTTCCTCATGTATTGGAATAGGTACTAACTTGATTCTTAAGTTTATTTTTTATTTCTTTTATCTAACACTATATGGACAGATTAGTCCGAAAATAAAGATATGAATTGAATAACACATTCAAATATAGCCAGTTATTTCTTGTAATTAACCAAACAAAAACTCCCAACATAACTGCAACTACAGAGTGGCATACTAACCTAAAATTTGCCGACCTGGGAAATACGAAGGAAGCAAAATCAGGGCTCTATTCAGCAGAAAAAGTTCTTATGACCACATCAAACGAGGGATTGATTTATTCAAAAACAATTTACATTGTGTGCGAATAGTAAAGCTTAAAAACTAGGAACTTAAGCAGCAAATCAAATCAAATAATTTTTTTTAAATTTACATGTGCACTTATAAAACGTCAGAATTTAGCGTAAGGTTCTAAGTGGTCGTTTCCTATGAAGAAGAACCGACAAGAAGCTCCATGGTTACTCTTTAAAAAAAAACTAATAATAATATTGAATTGTTTAAAATTTTTTTTACATTACAATAACAATGGTGGATCATTAATAAAAACTTACAAAAAAAAAACGAAGATATTTTATATTAGATATTTTAAAATTGTTTTCTGAATTTTTAATTATATGACTGCTAACTTATTGATTTTGCTGAGTGTACCTATGTGTAGTTAAGTCAAACGTTACACTTATGTTCAAAAATAAATTGAATGATAATAAAATAGATATTAACTTAGAATTAGACAGATTGTATTGTAAGTTGTAAATAACTGTATTTAGTATAGGAAGGCTCAAAATATAGATTTAACTAAGAAAATTAGGTTGTTTGTTAGACAGAAGTACATTTTTGTAGCAATAGTAAAACTAACAAGAGTGCAGAATTTCCTTGAAATGACCAGCAGGCCTAGCCTTTCGATTCTTTTTTTCGATCGCCTCGAGTCGGCAACGCCTCCGATTCCTTTGTTCTGACCACGTGACTGAGCGATGAGATGACGTCATTCCTATACATTTGAAGTTTTCTACTAGCGTTAACGATTGTAGATTATCAACTTGGCTAAGCCCTCAGTTGTCTATAGTATTTTTTCTGGCGTATAAACCCACTATAACAGACTGACATCATCAAAATAAGTCAAGCCTTTTTTAACCTTTTTTTTAAATTGGGATCTTCCTGCCCTTGTCCTGTTTTATTTGGGGTCGGCGCAACACGTTTTTTTCTTACATTATGTCCTGTCACTCGTCACACTATCACTAACTCTCTTTTCTTTCATATCACTCCTCACACAATCTATCCATCTCTTTTTCGGCCTCCCTCTCCCTCTCCATCCATCCACAAGTAAACACATAACTGTTTTAACATGCGTTTCATCCCTCCTTTTCACATGACCATACCAAAACAAACGATTTCCTTTCAACATTTTTTAATTCTTTAAAATTATTGGATGACAAATAATTTCTTCCGCTCTTGGCAAAGAAGTAACATATGTAGGAGTGGGTTTTAGTCAGTAAAAGTCTGACAACCCCTCACTCCGCTGAATAAAGTTATTCAATTTTTTTAACAAATAATATAAAAAATGAGTCAAGCACCCAATTGTCAAAAATGAGTTCTGACCAGTTCTCACTCCTTATTAGGTATCTGAAGAAGCTGAAAATTTGAGCTAAAAACTTTATAAAATACACACTGCCGTCAGTTTTATGAATGAACAGTAGTACATTACCTATAGATTTTCGTTGGTTGTCATTCTCGATAGAGTAAGATATTTTTTAATTTAAACGTAACTCAGTGCTCGATTACGGAGACGCGGCGCGTTGCCCAGTCCGTCATACATTGCCATATGTTTGTTTGCGCATGCGATGACGCACCCCACTGCTGCAATGTACGACGAACGCGGAACGCACCGCGCGACGCGCCGCGTCTCCGTATACAAGCTCTCAGATACGATATATTTTGTAAAGAGTGGTAATTTATAATAAATATCAACTATCGGCACTAGGCGTGCGAAATTTGGCTCAAGGTTTCCTTTTTTGACATAAGCGAGCACTGGGAAAGAATTTTCTTAAATTCACCCCCTAAGTCTTAGGAAATCCGATGGAGGCGAGACGCACAGAACTGGTCATTATGGTAACACTTGAGCGAGGCTTATTTCCAACAGTTTGCGGAGTTTGCGGACGGCGAGCAATGAGTACCTCGCCGTCCGACCTTCCGGTAGGAAGGAAGCCTACTGGGGCCATGGGGAATGTGAAAAAGAAACCTAAAGCCCTGGAACGAAGCAAAGAAGGAACAGGAGTGGGTTTTTAGTTAGTAAAAGTCTGACACTCCCGCCCGGCCCAATGGCGCAGAGATGTCATTGAATGATTTAACAAAAAAAAAAACTGTGGATATCTTTCGTCTGAAATGATGATGATGACAATTTGAAAAAAATAATGTTACGAATTTATGCGCAGGAGGCAATCGAAATGTACCTAAGTACATGTTTTTATTCTATCGAGAATGTCATATTAAAAGATTTTACAATAGAAAACTAGTTCATAGTTTTGCAAGATAGTTAAACGAAGAATTACTGTTAAATAATATTATTGTACATTTGTTTGTGATGTAGACATTAAGTTATTTAAATAAAATTAATTGAAAAATATACTTCTTTTATTCGAATTCTTTAATAATAGAATCCACACTGGACATCCGATTGCACGTCGCACTTCATGACGCCAAGATCTGTCACAGATGGAGAGACACCATCCATAGAAACTAATCCAGTGGGAACTTCACGACCCCCAGTAATGAGGAATACGACCTGAGGAGGAGGAATGAATTAAAAAATAATAATTAAGTACATTTCTGCTAGACGATACACCGCTGAGTCTAGCAGCATTATAATTATTATATTGTCCAAGAATATCTAATTTAAAAAGGTAAATTAAAACTTAGGTAATTGGCCGGTACGCCCATACCAATCTGCTCCGACTTTCGGTATCTCAGGTGGCTCATCCAAGAGGATGGTGAGGTAGACTTTGACGTAGCACATCGGATCAATGCGGATGAAATGGCGACAGTTCACGGGAACAACTTGTGAACCGCGGATCAAGTTGAAGAGTAAAATTTACAAGTCCGTGACCTGTCATACTGTATGGATCAGAATGTTGGGCTGTGAAAAAGATGGATGAAAAAAGATTGCATGTAGCGGAGATGAGAATGTTGAGATGGATGTGTGGTGTGACGAGAATGGATAAAGTGAGAAATGAGTATATAAGGGGAAGTTTGAAAGTGGCGCCAGTGGCTGAAAAGTTGAAAGGAAATAATTTATTTATTATTATTATTTATTTATTTATCAAAATTATACTATCTTTACAGGAAAGCCTAATGCGACAGTACAGCCAATATAAATAATAATATAATTTATAACTAAACCTACGTAAATTAATTATTATTTTGTAAATTAATTAATTATTAATAGTTTGCCTTGGTATGGTCATGTGAAGAGGAGGGATAAAACGCATGTTACTAAAAGAGTCTGAGTTTAGTAGTAGATGGATGGAGAGGAAGAGGGAGACTGAAGGTGCAGGCTTCGTTATTTTACTTTTTTATTTAAATATCGCAGCATATACTGAGATATGCCTTTTTGGCATCGCGCAATTTTTTATTTTAGGTACCTATTGTTGATTGTCCTGTCCGACTCACAAATATTTATTTTTTTTTTTCAATACACTTTCTTGCTTTTAGGCCCACAATTGACTGTTTTCCGCACTAATACAGAAAAGTGCAAGTGCTGGTACCACAATTTTATTATATTTATCGTATCAGGCTGGGTGCGCGTCAACCCCTACGAGACGCAAGTGTATTGAAAAACGTCGTTTGATACACGTGCAAATTTTTCACTGTAGCCCTCAGGTCCATAACATACTTGCCTACGAGTCGTGCGAATTCCGCCTCGGTCGCAATGAAAAAAGATACACACACTAACATACTTTTAATAGACTGCCAGCTGTCGTTCAATTTGTTATAACCCACGTGATATTTTTCTCGAGAATATTTTCCTTTGAATCTTGGCTTCCGTGTGGATACCATTGTGCTGTGCTCACCACTTTATCATAAGATATGCTTCTGGAGCACTTATATCAAAATGCTAAGCATCATTGTTGCCGATGGGAATTCTAATCGGGCCTTGTTGTATCTAAATAATTTGTTTATGAACCCTTAACTAGCAATCAAAAAGAACCCTCTACAATCACTAAATAAATCTCACACAATTTTCCAAACATTCGTAATAACCGACATTCGTAAACAATAACTTTGTAAGGGGGTGCGCACAATACAGAAATTAGTGTCAAATTGTGCGTGTGATTGTACTGAACGTCATAACAAGGTTACGGCGGACGCTGTAACTTTGTTAAATGCAGGCGACGACAGGGGAATAGCTAGTGTGATTTCCTTTGAGTCGTTTTTGTTTTGATTTTATTTGTCATGTTGAGTTTGTGAAGAAAATCTTCGTTTGTTTGTGGAGTTCAGATTGTTATTATCAGTTTTACTCGTAAGGGTATTTTTTCATCTAAGTATTATTAAATAGGGCAAATAAGTTGAACCATATACACCGTGTATCTGACATCGCACCACAAACGAATACCATGGATCTAGTACATGATTCTGCTCACCTCAGAGGTTTTTTTTTTGGAATTTTTCTTCGGGTTCTTCCTAATTATAAAAAAAACTGTTTTGTTTTTTAAATATAATTTGTATAAAGTCGTTATTCTAACAACTTTGATGACATTTTCAGTAAAAAAAAATATTAAAAATTAATTAATTAAAAAGTTATAGTGGTTGATAAAGTCGTTATTTCAATCAACCCCGACAGCATTTTTAATTTTAGAAGTAAGTAATTCTTTCCTTTTTTTCACTAAAAAAATTAAAATAATGATTACAAAATGTTTAAATTAAAAAACGTAAAGATTTTTTTTTATTAAGAAAAACTGATGAAAAATTCCACCACTGGGGATCCAGAATCATGTACTGGATCCATGGTATTCGTTTGTGGTACGATGTCAAATACACTCTGTATATTTGTATAGCTTATTTTTGATTCATGTTTACTTACGTTTTTTTTTGTGCATTTGTTTAAGTTTTCCTTAAAGATAAAATTTCTTACTTGTATATAATAAGGTTGGTAAAAAAAGGTGTGGTGGGGAAAAAAATTGAACAGCTGATGTACAAAGGCGAACTTACGCCTTTGTACATTAAATCCATCCAATTTTTAATTAAATGTAAAATTATGTACTTACATATTATTCCACAACTATCATACAACGCCGTGTAGTCCCAAGCTAAGCAGAGCTTGTGTTACGAGTACTAGACAACTGATAAACATACTTATACATTTTTAAACATACCTATTATAGATAAATTACACCCGACACAGAACAAATGGTCGTGCTCATCACACAAACATTTGTCCTGGGTGGAAATCGAACCCACGACCTCCGGCATACCAGTCAGGGCAAAATCCAGGGTCCTGGAGCGCAAGGTAATGAAAGTACATAATGTGGGTTTTAGTTAGTAATAGTCTGACACGCTCTCTTGCTCCCCTCAAGAGCGGGAGACGTCATTGGATGATTTCTTACCTAAAAAAAATAGTATCGAGTTGCCAAGCAAACTGGGTTGTGGAGGTTTGATAGGTCCATGTAAAACACGAGTACAATACGCGGCATATAAGTTGAAACAAAATGGCGATCGACTTTTCAATGCGCAGTAACAGATTTCGGGTCCCAATCGAAGAGGGGGGCTGCGCGTAGCCGACCCCGAGCAAGGATAGGGAGATGATGATTTCATAATAAAGTTTAAAAAGACTAAGCAGATCTGATGATGAAGGGTGTAAGTGTCATATTGACATAAGGTATAATAGCTATTGTCTTTTAGTCACAGTGGGGGACACGCGTTTAGTTTTATCTCAGGTACAATAGGGGAGTAGGGTACATTCGTTGGGATGGTTTTATGTTGAAGGTAGCCAAGACTTAACTAAAAGACCAAATTATTCAGTGGAGAGTTTTTATTTTTTACAGAGAATTATTAAAATTAATAAAAAAAAAAAAATAACTTCGTAAAAAACTTTTCTATATGTACATACATACAAGTATATAATATATACATCATCTCTTTTTTCTATACATATAGATATTTTTTTTACAAAATGGCTTCGACATAATATTTTGTATAACACGGCCCTAATAGGCCGTGTTATACGAAATATTGTTACAAGTTGGCACGCTGGGTTAAAAAACATTGCTATAATGTAAACGGATTTCAATTCGACTGAAATACGCCGCATTGTATGCGCACTTTGTGTATGCCGACGCGATACTGAAAATATGGCTAAATAATGGACGCCGCTTTGTAGAACGTATCGCTACTACTTTCCAGCTGAATACGAGGTAGTTGTATAGCATTACAGCGACGTTTTACAATCTAATGCGTCAATTTGTAATATGGCGTGTTATACGATACGGCTGCGATATTACACAGTGCCGGTCGTTTAACAAAATCCATTTGAGACCACGCTCTTTCAATTGCCAAAGCTTTTGCTAACACAAACCTCAGCTACCGCTTATGTCAAAACTCGTACATCGAAGGACTGGAATAATTTGCCTGCAGCGGTCTTCCCGTCTGATTATAATTTAAGTGTCTTTAAGGCTAGAGTGAATACGCTCTTAATAAACTAGTGCGCTTCAATACCAACGATAGCATCACTGTTTACCATTAGATGGGATCGCAGTCAAGCCTAGTCTAAATCAATAATAAAAAAAAAATAAAAAAACATGGAACACAAAAAAAAACAAAATATACAGTTTTCAATAAATGGTTCCCTTTACGATTCTACCATCCTTTCTATAATAAAATCACGTCGATATTGAGCCTTCTGCTCGCGAATTAAAAGAGTTGTTCTCAATCTCACCCCTTTGCCACTGCAAAGAATGATAGCAGTAAGTCAAGTTTAACCTGTTCCCGAAAAATATAACGTTCATTGTACTCGGGCGTTAGAATAAATATATTATCGAGTTTTACAAAGAGACTGGTTTGAACAAAGGACATTATTATTTCGTTTATATATTTTCTATACATATTTTTTCAATTTTTAAATATTACCTAAAATACATATAAAAATATAAAAACATTAGTCTGCCGGTTATTATTATTATTATTTGGTAAGACACGAGCAGCTATTAGCTGATGCGTGTGTTTCATTGTTTCATTTAGTTTGGACAAATTTAGTCTGTCCAACCGATTTTTAAAGCAGTTCAATGTGGGAGCTTTCACAACACTTCCCTGGAGCCTTCACCTCCCACATTGACCGGGTTTGGTAAAAATACTGCCCAAGCATGGGAGTACTTCCTTTAAATTCAAAAAATTCGACATTCAAAATGTTTTTATTCCACATACGCATATATGGTTACTGGAGCATTGCATTGCATTGCATCAGTCTTATAATGTTCCTACTGCTGGGAATCAGGCCTCCTCTCTCTAGGAGAGGGAATGGGCCGTAATCCACCATGCGGGCCCAGTGCGGATTGGTGGATATCACATGTCTTCGAATTTTTGGTTCTAGGACATGCCGGTTTCCTCACGATGTTTTCCTTCACCGTTTTTGTTGGTTACTGGTGGTACAGTTCAGATTGGTCGTTTACTATGAAGAGGAACCGGCAAGAAACTCCATGGAAATGGTTTTACAAAATTTCCATATTCCAATATTAATAGGTGTTTGAGGATAGTGTAGACCAGTCAATATTGTACATAAATAAAAATAATAATGATAGATTGGTACATAGGTAGACCGAGTCCATTAACTTTTTTTTATCTTGGGAGTATATTCTCTCGACTGCACCCTTGGGTTGCAGGATGGTCAATCATCCTAGCAGGGTCGAAGCCTACCGGTTCATGAGTTTTCTTCTGAAAGGAAACCTGGGGTCCTGGAACACAAGACGAAGAAAGAACATAGAAGTGGGTTTTAATCAGTAAAATCTGACACGCCGAGTGGGAGAAGTAAATGGATTAATTACGACTCAAATAATACTCAAACTTCTGTCAGTCTCTGTACTTCTCCAACAATTTGCGAAAACATAAAACGCCTATCGAACCAATTTTTCGTATCCCAATTCACCTCTACCCAAAATAAACCTTATGACTCCTCAACACAAACTCCAAAATCCCATGCACAATCGAAAATTAACTTGGCATCCAGTAATTTGCAGTTATTACGGACTGGAATGCGGCGCTTTGATCCAGTTAGAAGCGGATTGAACCGGTTCTAGGGTAGGCGCCACCGTCAAAGGTGGACTAAAATAAATTTTGTAAGCTAAATATAATTATTTCTGCTTTGTTTGATGTACAGAACTAATAAATGTTATAAAGATTCTGATAAAGGTTTATTGAATTGATTGAAGTGGATGAAAAGGGGATCGGTACCAGTTATTGGTTATAAGTGTTTTGATTTAAACATCTGTATGGCCTACAGATAGTTGTTCGGGGTTTGGGTGTCTTGTATATATGTGAGTTTACATGTTTGTGTACATACGTACCCACGATACTGGAGTCATTTCGGGTGTGGGAGGTTCTCCACACGACAAATAAATAAATAATAATAAAGTTTATATGTTTACATAAATGTGATAATGGATCCATTACTATAATATAATAATAATATTCCACAACTATCACACAAAGCCGTCTAGTCCCAAGCTAAGCAGAGCTTGTGTTATGGGTACTAGACAACTGATAAACATACTTATATATTTCTAAATACATACATATTAAAGATAAATTACACCCAGACACAGAACAAATGATCGTGCTCATCACACAAACATATGTCCTGGGTGGGAATCGAACCTACGATCTCCGGCATAGCAGTCAGGGTGACTAACCACTAGACCAACAGGCCAGTCACAACAATGATACCCTGTGTCCCAGGATCCAGCCTTTTTCGACAGACAATTGACAAGTGGTATACTTGTTTGTACAGTCCGGGGTCAAAAGTGCAGTTGCACTCTAACAATGCTAAACTGTCTAAAATTTCTTTGTAGTAGAATTCCAGTGTTCTGCAACTAGTTTATTCAATATTTTAGATTCTATGTTACAAATTAAATGGATCCATTGACCCTCTTTTACAAAGAAATTTTATATACTTTAGTGTCGGTAGAGTGCAACTGCACTTTTAAGCCCTGACTGTAACTCCGATATAACTTCCATTAAAAAAATTGGATCCGAAATCTGAATCGAAGGTGCAAAAATCGAAAGCCTTTTGGAATCAGAATTGTACCTCAGTAATATCTCTACTCTATAGAATCTTTAGTAAAGAAAAAAAAAAAGTAAAGATAAAAGGAAAATAAAGGGGGTCTTTGCTAAAAGGAGGAGGCCGACCGCATCAGGCAACGGTGCTCACGCCGCAGCCGCCGCCGTAATTTCGATACCGATTTCCGGCCATCGTAGGCGCGGGCTTGCGGACGGCGGGTAATGCTCGCTGTCCGTCCGTCCGGTAACAGACCGGACCGAGCCCAAATCGTTTGCGGTGCGCACTGTTCCCGCGCGCCTCATGAATTCGTTAGCAAACTGTAGGGGCCTAGTAGGGTCGAAGCCTAATCTGGGGCTTTGGGGAGGTTTGAAAATGCATACCAGGGCCCTGGAACCAAGACAAAGGAGGAACGGAGTAGGTTTTTAGTCAGTAAGAGTCAGACACTATCTCCCGCTCCGCCAAAGGGCGGGGGATGTCATTGGATGATTTAAAAAAAAAAACCAAGCAATGCCATAAATACCAACAATTGGGTATTATCTTGTGTTTAGTTTTGTACAATTTTCTAAATAAGACTAAAAAGAAGCAGTTATTAGTATTTGTGGGAGTGGAGCGTGGTGATGACGTATCGAAAGAGGCGTAGCTAGGGGCCCCGTAAAAAAATGGTTAAGGTTGTGGATAACATGTTGCGAAGTTTTTCCTACGTGTCGTAGCGCGGGGGCCCGTATAAGTAATACGGCAAATACGGTGGTAGCTACGCCCCTGCATATCGCTATCTCTTTTGAGCATACGTAACTTAATGGCGGTGACGTCACATTTCAATGTTTGCTTCCCTATTCAATTTCTTGACAGTTTCACCTTCTACGCGATTTGAAGTTTCTAACTTCCATTAAATTGAACGAATTTAAAAAGCCCTTTCTATTCGCGATTTTGGATAAAGTTATTATTTGTTACAAATGTTAAAATTTTTGTTAATCTTTTGAATACCGTAATTAGAGACACCATAGAAAGACAATAGGTGTGCGGACGCTGGCGTTTGCTTGGGGCTTGAGTAATTAATTGCTGGATTGGGAAAAAAAGCTTTCGGCAACACTTCGTACAACGATATTCTAATAAAAAAATTTGCGTTACGTACAAAGGTTAAATATCGCCTAGGGGCGCGACATTTAGATAAAATCGCCATTATAAAGGCATGTCACCCCTTTTTAATGCACTAGGGTGACATGTTAATAGATTGAACATGTTTTAATATGGGTGTTACCCTTTGGATTAGCCCTCTTAAGGGACAAAGCGTAATACTTGTAATTGTTTGAAGGTGGCTAATAGACCAGGGGCCCAAGTCTGCTATTTTTATAAATTCGTCATTCCAACACGATTCCATTGTCATTTTGCTAAAAGTTCGTAATCTGCAAATCCGATCATTGGTCGGTCTGTGGTTTTTTTAGCTGTCAAAGTCAAACTGACATTACTGCTTACTGTTTATTTAGAGCGGCCGCCGACAGGCGTTTTCTGTGTTTTGTTGTTGTTATTGTATCAGTGTTTGGTTTTTGTTATGATATAAGGCAGACATTCATTTGTAGACAGTTCATTATGTAGGCAAGTAAGAGATTACCATTCTATGCCATTTCTCTCAATGGAGTGTCGGTGGTTTATCATTTTAGTCGCCATTATATTAGTAAATTACCAAACTTGTCAAAATCAACAATTATGAAATCAATGATAGACCTTTCTAACACTATTGTAATAGCAGATTTGAGGCCCTGGGGTCTTAACATGACATATTAAAATGTCAATCGTACGAACAACAGAGAGGGACAGAGCTAGACACCTTGTATAGCTCATCTCTTTCACAGTTACGTTTTGGTAGTCAAATTAATTGCATTACTAGCTCGTGGTAGGGTCCGATATAAAAACCCCAGTAGGGCTCTATTGTTCGTAATGGTTACCGTGGGCTTAGAACACGAACAGTACAAATGAAGGACCACATGTGGATTTTAGTCAGTAGAAGGAAATCGTTTGTCTTGATATGGTCATGTGAAGAGGAGGGATGAAACGCATGTTACTAAAAGAGTTATGAGTTTACATGTGGATGGATGGAGAGGGAGAGGGAGGCCAAAGAAGAGATGGATGGATTGTGTGAGGAGTGATATGAAAGAAAAGGGAGTTAGTGATAGCGTGACGAGTGACAGGACAGAATGGAAAAAAAAAACGAGTTGCGCCGACCCCAAATAAAACGGGACAAGGGCAGGAAGATGATGATGATGAGAAGTTTGACACTCCCTCCGCACCGACAAGGATGGGAGGGGTTATTACGAATGTTCTCACGCTTTAGCCGCAGGGACCCCAATTCGCCGTCTGACTGTCCGGTAACCGTCCGGACCGAGCCCAAGTGGTAGAAGGCGGGTAATGTTCTACGCGCTGTGAGTTTTATTTTTTTGTAGGTTATTCTGGATTTACTTTTTTCTTCGTGATGATGGTATATCAATAACTATTAAGACCTATTGAAAAAGAAAACATGTCGACACAATAAATCGGGGTGCCTGAGCATAAGGGCATCGCCAAATGCAAACCAGGACCATGGAACCAAGGCAGGGAAGGAACAGGGTAGGTTAGGACAGTAAGAATCTAACACTATTTCTCGCTCCGCCCAAGGGCGGGATTTGTCATTGGATGATTTTACCTACATAAAAAAAGGGGTCAGGGAGGGGCTACGCATTCCACCTAGAGAATTGAATCTGCCATATTCGTAACATTTGTAAACCACTTGTAAACTTGTCATTTATAAATAAAAAATACTCGATTAATTAAAAGGAACATTTGAACAAGTAAAACGCACTTTGGTTTTGGTGGCTTTGACGTTTCACTGACCGGAGCTAAGGAAGGTGGGGGCAGGCAATATAGCGCCACGCGCTTCTTATTCTTATTCTTCTTATTCTTTATTGAACATACAAATCCACACATTAAAAAAAAAAAATAGGACAGTTGCTGTACATAGGCGAGCTTAACCCATAATTGGGTTTTCTTACAGCAAACCATACATGAAAAAAATTACAGATAAACTTTATATTTGAGGATAACTAAACACATGCACAACAAAACTTAATCACATAAATTATTATTAAGACTAACTTAAAACTAAAAAATAAACTAAATAGATGTGTACAGCACACTATACATAAATATATACATATAATAAATAAATAAAACCTATACATCGTGCATCGTGCTTCGTTTGGTGTTCCGAAATCAGCACTTTCAGAGCTAGATTTAGCAGTGTTATGGTAAGAATTTTGGTGGCGACTACAGTCCCCTTGGAAATAGTGGGTATTTCAACAACTGTAGCACTAAAATGTTTAAGTTTTCACTTACTTTAGAACTTCAAAAGTTCTAACTGCAATTCATACTTTTGTCACATCCCATAGCCCCCCCCCCCCCCCTCTTGAAGATCAGCTGGCGACGCCCTTTCCTGAATATAATTATAAAGATAGAGAATGTGACACAACTAGGCACAGCGAGATTGCCATGCTCAGCAACTCCACACACGATATCGAAACCTCAAAATCAACAAAAGCTCAACAGATTTAAGTCTATCATTAAAAACAATTAACATTTAATATGTCAGCAATCAGCTAAAGCGAATTACCGCCATTTTGCCGTCAACAGGCGCTTAATGTCAATTACCAAGTGATTAAGCTACTCGCCGGTAGATGGCGCGCATCGGATTACCGTCCATTGGGACTTGTTAGAGCGTATGACCGGCCAGGTTGAATTGACCTGCGCTTTCGCTTAAATTATTATAAACGTTAGTTCTTTTAACATTGGGCTTGTTTTTGAAGTTTTTCGTTGGAGTTTCAGTCTTTTTCAGCAGGTATAGGGTTGATTTTACAATGTAAAAGTCTGTTAATTAGGTTTGGTTTAGCAATCATTTGTGTTATCTACTTATCAGTGATAAAATAATATTGATTGAGGGCGCGGAGTGCTATATTCATGTGATGTTAAGGTTTTCATCGTATCTACTTATTGTTACCTACCTAGCTGACATTAAAATCGATATTATGTATGATCAAATTATTACTTAGTTACCAACACACTTACATAATTAGGTTAAATAAAGAGAATGAGATAGCTAATGAGACGTTCGCGGGGCAAACTTGGCCAGAAATCGTCCAAGAGAGTTCGACGGCCCTCACGTATACTATCGAAATTGAAGAATTTTCGTTTTATTAGGTAACTTTGTAGCGTTGATTTCAATGTTTACCGTGTTTACTTTATGCACTTTCGATTCTGTTCAATTAAAAAACAGTGGGTGAAATAAAACTTGGTACACAATTTATACTTATATAGAATTTAAAACTCATCTACTTGCCTTTAGTGCAATAAAACAAAAATGATTTTATTTCAATTTCGATAATATACGTGGGGCTGTTGATTTGAGCTTTGCCCAGCAGTGTGTACCCATATATATATTTTTCGAGCCCTTTCTGTCTCACAGCTGAGGAAAAGCTTAAGGTGCATAGTCCCTTGAACATTTGGCCGTAGTATGCATACAAATTCGTACTGCCGCGTGCGCCAGCATTGAGCCCCGCTGAACTTTAAAGCCATATTCGTTGCAAAATATTGATTGATTTATACACCGTTAAATTTTGGTCGTTTTAATCCCGTGAAGGGTCGATTCAGTACATGAAACACTATCGATTTGTAGAGGTAAAAAAAAAGTACTTTTTTTCTAAAACTGGAATTAATATACACATGTACGAAATTAATTTCTTTAAGCAAACAAGTCAATGGCCTTGTAGGTAGCTGTGGGTCGTTGCGCACTAACTACCTACAGTTCATTGGCCTCGCTCAGCTGACTTTTACTTAAAGAAATTAATTTTGTACATGCGTGAATTAATTCAAGTTTGAAAAAAAAGTACTTTATTTTTTCATTTTTATCTATATAAATCGATAATGTTTCATGTACCGAATCGACCCTCCGCGGGATTAAAACGACCAAAATTTAAAGGTGTTTAAGCTATGTACATTCTAAAGAACACTAAACCAGCAATTTTTTTGTGTAAAAATATTTCTAAAGATCAAAGCCGTTTGAAATGAGTAGGGAAAACAAGCGAAAAATATCATAATATGTAAATAATGTGAAATTGACTGGCCTGTTGGTCTAGTGGTTAGTGGCCCTGACTGCTATGCCGGAGGTCGTGGGTTCGATTCCCACCCAGGGCAAATGTTTGTGTGATGAACACGATCGATTCTGTGTTTGGGTGTTATTTATCTATAATATGTATGTATTAAGAAATATATAAGTATGTTTATCAGCTGTCTACCCATAACACAAGCTCTGCTTAGCTTGGGACTAGACGGTCTTGTGTGATAGTTGTGGAATATATTATTATAATGTTGTACCAATTTTGTTTCTGACAGAATTCGAATATAGGTAATTTTGTCTAGGTCAACGTCTAAAGTACATAAGTGGTTGCGCCAATTTGCTATGATCCGCGATTTTGTTTTTTGTAATTTATTTTTTTGGCCTAGCAATCCTATTCCTTCCGTTTCCCCTCCCCGCACGACCTCAAGAATTGGAATGACATTGACGTTTGTGCATCGATTGTGAATGTGTCCGCTCCGCTAACATCGCCCGCTCGAAATTACAAGAAAATTGACTATTTCGTGATCCAACCATTCAAAGACTCAACAATAGTGCAGTGTAGTGCAAAACAGGACCTGGCAGTGATTTGAAAGTACGAAGTCGGGGTTCGCCGGCCGGCGCCACGTGGAACCTTCGAGGTCAAAAGGTCAGTGTTCCTCCCTAGTTTCCGTCCCATCCAGGCACAGTATCTGCATATTGTTAACAAACCTTAGATCGCTTTTTAAATCTACAGTCCACAGCAAATTCGCGCAACCATTATTTTTGGTCCTACGAGCAGGATCGTGAATCATTTTCTTGTAATTTCGCAATATAGTATTTGTTCCATAGGGAATAAACGCAACGCGCCTGTTTACCTAGATATAATAGTAGAAACCCGCATCTAGGCATTTAGGCAACTAAACGTTATTTCGCTCGTATAGTTAAAGAGCCATTGATAATTACGGTACCTACGCCGTCAACCGCACCGCATAATTATAGTTAGCTACGTAAATATCAGCGTAGATATAAATCGATCGCATTCTTTTTCTTGACAAAATTCATTCGGAAAACCTACAAATTGCATGTAGGTAGACGCATTTCAAAAATACCCGTTCATTGTTGAGTGAATATTTGTAGGAAACGGATAAACCATAGATTATATACGCATATGAACGACGTGAATGATTTAATCGAGAAATTGGGTAATATTCACTCATTGATTCAGGTTATTCCGTTCGTTCGCCGTTCACTTTGTTGTTTACAATATTACCATATTGTTATCTGATAATTATCGCTTACTTAATAATTCGTTAAGTGTTTGTTTGAGTGTATAGTGTGAATATATCAAAACAAGATGTCTCTTAAGGGAACCAAGGTTAGTACTGATTTAAAGGTTCAGTTAAAGCTTTTATACGCTGAAAGGGACTCACAGTTTTCACGTGTTCAATCAATTTGTGATAAATCTTTGCAAATCTCGGATCTGACGTTTAGAGATGCTTTCTTGTGTACGTTGGAAACTTTAGATAGTTTGCGCGCGGATTTTAAATCTACAATTAAGAATATAAACATTTTAGAGTTGGAGTTAAATCCTGATTACTGTGTGAGTTATCAGGCATTGTCGTCCTTTGATGACTTGTATTGTCGTATCAAACGTATTGCTAGGAGTTTAGAGACTCCCCCCCCCCGCGAGTGGTTTATCCAACCCTCCTCGCGAACGCCCACGATTGCCGCCAATTCAAATACCTGAATTTAATGGTGACATTCGAAATTGGAATTTATTTATAGATAGTTTCGAAAATATAATACATAGGAACACATCGCTGACAGATCACCAGAGATTGCATTATCTCGTAGAAAAATTGACCGGTAAGGCAAAGGCTGTCTGTGCTGGAATTACGTTTAGCGCTGAAAATTACACTTTAGTTTTGAACACTTTAAAAACAAAATACGAAGATAAGCGATTAGTAGCCACCGCATATTTAGATCAATTATTCGATTTGAAAAGTTTTTCCGTTTGTAACGATCATAATTTAGAGAAGTTTTTAAATATTTTCGCATCATCTGTTCGTGCAGTAAAGAACCTAAAGGTCAATGACCTCTGTGACTTTTTGTTTTTGTATATCGGTTTAAATAAATTAGATCCTGAAACTGTTCGTCTGTTTGAAACGACTCGGCGCGGTAACGAAATACCTAAGTTCGAAGATTTAGAATCTTTTATTCGCGACCATATTAAGGTATTGCAGCGCACGTCGGCACGTCATGAAGTCACGAATAGGACAGGTTCCGATCGCCGTATAGACGCGTCATCGAAGTCAGTCAAGACTGCACATACGCTAGTTAATACCGCCTCAACACCTGACTGTTCTCTGTGTAAGGGTAGCCATACACAGCTGTACAAGTGTTCGGAATTTCAGAGATTATCGCCTAGTGATCGTTACAAGTTTGTCCGCACTAATAATTTGTGTTTTAATTGTCTAAGTGACAAACATCTGGTTACGTCATGTAACAGTGGTGTTAGCTGTCGTAAATGTCTAGCTAGACATCATACCTTCTTACATTTTAAGAGTAGTAAGCTGCCATCGCAGCCGCAGCCTGCGCAGACGCGCGACGCTTGTGACGCGCGGCCTGCTGCAAGTGCAAACGACGTAACATTGTGTTCGCTTTCCGCCGCTGGTACTCAAATCACTACTGTTTTACTTGCGACCGCGCAAGTTGTCATTGTAGATGCCTTTGGCAAACCGCACACCGTTCGAGCGCTACTAGATGGCGCTTCCCAGAGTAATTTTATTACTCGGGATTGTTGTCAACGCCTTGGTTTTAGTTTTAATAATTGGTCATCCCGCTCAGAAGTGAAAGGTTTTGGAGGTTTAAAGGCAACCATTCACGGTTCCATTAAAATAATATTTAGTTCACGTTTTAATCGTAATATTTCGTTTAACGCACTGGAAACAGTTCTCGGGTTTGTTATAGTTGGTTCCGCACCCGCTTGTTTAGATAGTTACTCGACTGTGTCGCACTGTTGCACCGTCGAGCCGCCGCTTGAGTCTACCATCCGCAAGTTCTGGGAGATTGAAGAGGTCAATGTCCCGCCTATTCTCAGCCCTGAGGATCAGGACACTGAGGAGATTTATACCCGCACGACTACTCGTGATAAAGATGGTCGTTATGTTGTCGCGCTCCCTTTCAAGGGTGATATTTTTTCGCTCGGTGGCTCCCGTGCCTCCGCAGAAAAACGCTTTCTATGCTTGGAACGTAAGATGCAGGCGTCTCCTAAGTTGAAGCAAGCCTATGATGATGTGCTGATCGAATATTTAGACAAAGGTTATATCTCATCAGCGCCTGCCGAGACTGAGGAGACACGTGATTACCCGTTTTATATCATCCCGCACCATGGAGTTGTTAGAGAAGACAAGCTTACAACTAAACTGCGTGTGGTTATGGATGGTAGCGCTAAAACTAGTACTGGCATATCGCTTAACGATATCTTGTATTGTGGTCAGAACCTCCAGGGTAACTTATTTGAAATAATAGTAAATTTTCGCTTGTTTGCTATTGCGCTCTCTGCTGATATTCGGCAAATGTTTCTTAGTATTGGAATCAGAGAATGTGACCGTAGATTCCAACGCTTCTTGTATAGATTTTCTCCGCAGGAACCTTTGAAGGTTTACGAATTCAATCGTGTTTGTTTTGGGCTTAAGTCTAGTCCCTTTCACGCTCTTCGCACTATCAAGCAGTTGGCCGCTGACGAGGGTGATACATACCCGAAAGCAAGGGCCACTATTGAAACCGGATTGTACATGGACGATTTTGTGTACAGTGTACCTAGTGAAGCAGAGGCTATAGAGACCGCTGCTCAAGTAATCAGCCTCATGAAGTCCGGTCAATTTGAGCTGGTGAAATGGACAAGCAACTCGCAAGCTACATTAGAGTCGATCCCACCGTCACACCGGTTGACTTCGGTAAAGGAATTCGATGATAGTGATTCGCATAAGATCCTTGGTTTAAGTTGGTCACCCGCAACTGATATGTTCAGTCTTAAAATTAGCTCGACTCCGCCAACTTGTACCAAACGCGTTATCCTAGCATGTGTAGCTCGGATATGGGATATAATGGGTTTTGTAGCTCCTGTCGTTTTGTATGCAAAGCTGCTTATAAAAGAGCTTTGGCTTTCCAACTGTGATTGGGACGACACCGCTCCTGACAGTGTTGCTAAGTTGTGGGCTCGCTATAGGAAAGAGCTTCCAATGCTCGATCAGTTACAGATTCCTCGCCATGTTGGTATAGTACCAGACACTGTTGTTAATGTGGTAGGTTTCGCAGACGCTAGTGAGAGGGCTTACGGGGGAGTGGTTTACTTTCAGGTCCAAAATGGCGATAACATTTCAGTTTTCCTCATTAGCGCAAAATCAAAGGTATCTCCTCGTAAGGTTGTCTCTCTTGCTCGTCTCGAACTCTGCGCTATTCTTATGTTGGTTCAATTGATTACATCTATAGTCAAAACTTGTCGTCCTCGCATTAATATAGAGAGAATTGTAGCGTTTTCAGACTCAACCGTTGCTCTGTGTTGGGCCCACTCTTCACCCCATCGATGGGGCACGTTTGTCGCAAATAGGGTGGCTAAGATTCAAGCTGAATTGTCACCGGAAAATATATTCCATGTCGCTGGAACAGAAAACCCAGCTGATTGTCTCTCACGTGGTTTGCTTCCTGCGCAAATTTTAAATCATCCGCTTTGGTTTTGTGGCCCTCCCTGGCTTCATACCACTCCTAACGAGTGGCCAAATGCTCCGTTTAACCCCGCTATTGTTTCAGAGCCACCCGAGGAGAAGAAACACACGCTTGTAGTATCAGTTCCGCGTGAAGAGTCAGTTGTTTTGTTGTTGTCTAATCGAGTCTCGTCTTGGTCGAGACTATTACGCTGTGTAGTTTACGTCCTAAGATTTTTGAGATTATTACCATCGCGTGGTTCTATAATCGCAGCTGATTTGGATAGAGCTGAATCAGTTGTACTTCGAGAGTTGCAGAAATTTTATTTTTCAATAGAATTTCGTAGTTTAGAATCACATAAACCTTGTAGTCGCGCACTTCAACATTTGAAACCATTTTTGCAAGACGGACTCATTCGTGTCGGTGGCCGTCTGCGAAATGCTAAGTTAGAGTTTGAACAAATGCATCCAGTAGTTCTACCACGCAAGGATCACGTTTTGGATTTGTTGGTGGATTATCACCATAAGGTGAAGTGTCACGCTGGTCCCGATTTATTAATGTCCATTCTTCGACAGAAGTACTGGATACTTTCCGCTCGCAATTTGATACGCGCTAGAGTGCACAGATGTGTGCCCTGCTTTAAGCTTCACCCGCGTCACGCTCTGCTGGATAGCTTAGTTCAGTCCTTTTGGCAGCGATGGAGAACAGATTATCTGCATACGCTGCAGTCGCGTCAAAAGTGGAACACTCCTTCAGATCCAGTCACAGTCGGTACTGTGGTGATACTGAAGACTGAGAGTGCGCCTCCTCTGCACTGGCCTCTTGGTGTAGTGGAAGAAGTTTTTCCGGGTTCGAACGGAATAACGCGAGTCGTAAAGGTTAAAACCGCAACTGGATCGTACCTGCGTCCGGTTATTCGCCTCTGCCCTCTGCCTAATCAGTAGTAGTGGCATAGTTAGTTATAAGTTGTTTCGCTACCTAGTATTGATAGTTTAGATATAGTAATAGGGTTTAGTTTCGCTTTTGTTTTTTTTCTTTTTCTTTGAAGGTAACCCTTCAAACCCGGGGGGAATGGTTGCGCCAATTTGCTATGATCCGCGATTTTGTTTTTTGTAATTTATTTTTTTGGCCTAGCAATCCTATTCCTTCCGTTTCCCCTCCCCGCACGACCTCAAGAATTGGAATGACATTGACGTTTGTGCATCGATTGTGAATGTGTCCGCTCCGCTAACATCGCCCGTTCGAAATTACAAGAAAATTGACTATTTCGTGATCCAACCATTCAAAGACTCAACAATAGTGCAGTGTAGTGCAAAACAGGACCTGGCAGTGATTTGAAAGTACGAAGTCGGGGTTCGCCGGCCGGCGCCACGTGGAACCTTCGAGGTCAAAAGGTCAGTGTTCCTCCCTAGTTTCCGTCCCATCCAGGCACAGTATCTGCATATTGTTAACAAACCTTAGATCGCTTTTTAAATCTACAGTCCACAGCAAATTCGCGCAACCAATAAGTATGTAAAAAGGGCTTCGCGTTCCACTTTCATTTACATGTTTGTGTCCAAAGTTTGAGATAAGATAGTAACCGGATTACGGAAGTGTGACGATCTTGGCGTTGGTTAGGTTAATGCTTCGCTTGAATTGACTCAACCGAGACTTCATGGAAAAGAAACTCTTTGTCAGTGAATAATATAACAATTCAATGAATTTAATATATCCGTTTGATTGATTACATTGTATATTCTGATACCATTTTAAATACTAGGTTGTTGTAAATATTTAAGACGGAAAGGGCTATGCTCGGAGTTTTCTTGCGTGATCGAATCAGGAATGAAGATATCAGAAGGAGAACCAAGGTTATCGATTTAGCCCAAAGAACTGAAACAAATGGGCCCGCGCACATTGCTAGCAGAACAGAATATTGCGTGCGCGTGCCTCAAGGAGATGTCAGCAAAACCGTAAAGGTGTAGCAGAGTCGAAGCCCACTGGGGCCATGAGTTGTACGAAAGATAACCCAAAGGCCCTGAAACAAAGACAAAGAAGGAATATAGGAGTAGGTTTTATTCAGTCAAGTCTGACACGCCCTCTCGATCCACCCAAGAGTGGGAGAAGACATAGGATGATTTCCACCTAAAAAGCTTGTAAAAGAAATCCGGTTTTATTTTTGAGATGGTGTCAGACTCTTACTGACTAAAAACCCAACCCGTTTCTTCGATGCCTTTCATACCAGGGACAAGCCTTCCTTTCTGAAACATAACCTTGAACCCAGTAGGTTTCGGAACGAAATTCGGGTCAGAAAGACAGCTGATATTGTTTTAATTTCAAGACTTTACTAGGTAAGAAACAAATATAGTTTTCCCCGTAAATGAGTAGGTACTTCGTGAGTCATCTCTTACACCTTTGATAATATAGGCGATAAGGCAGATAAGATATCGTAACGGCAGACATTTTGTTTCAGTTCATAAAACGCATTTGCACGAACATATTGTGTGTTTTTCACAGTTTTCATGTGTTTGTGATCTTTGGACGAGTAAACAAGGTGAATAGATTTTTGTAATGGTTTTTTTTTTTTAAGTTTAAGTCTTGAAGACACGCAACCTACATAGTTACTAGGCCGGTTGTTTCCGTAAATAAATTGGTTGACCACCGTTCTAGAATACTTATCAAAATATTGGGTTGCGTAAAAGGCAATCAGATTTCTGATAGGGGGACTGATTTTGACATAGTTTTATTTTTCATTCGTTACCTAAAGATTTTTTTTTTTTATATAAACTGTGCTTGACTGCGTTCCCACCTGATGGTAAGCAGTGATGCAATCGTTAATCGTGAGGCGTACTAGTTTATTAAGAGCCCATTCACTCTAGCCTTGAAGACACCCAAAATATATTCGGATGGGAATGCCGCAGTAGGCAATTTGTTCCAGTCCTTCGACAAGACTATTGCCTCCTTAATGCATTTGATTCCTTAGCTACAGTATTTAGATACGTACAAGATAATGGGATTAATAGTGAAAAGATATAATTTACCTACTATAAGAAAATTGGCATGATCATGAACAAAATTCAAATGTTGTTTGTGGTCATACCGACTTATTTTTAACCGACTGCGCCAGAAGGAGGGTTTTTTTTATGGTAGGTAAAATCATCCAATGACAAATCCCGCCCTTGGGCGGAGCGGGAAGTAGTGTCAGACTCTTACTGACTAAAAACCTACCCCGTTCCTTCGTAGCCTATCGTGCCGGGGCCGAGCACTCCTTTCGGAAATAAACCCATGACCCCAGTAGGCTTCGACCCTGCCTGCCTGCAGTTAGCAGGCTGGGCCTCTTCGGTGTGCTGACAGCTCCTTGAGGCGCGCGGGAACAGAACGCGCCGTCGACGACTTGGGCTCGGTCCGGTCGGTTACCGGACGATCGGACAGCGTGCTACCCATTGCACGCCGTCCGCAAGCCTGCGCCTACGGTGGCCGGAAATCGGGATCGGAATCCCGGCGGCGGCTGGGGCGAGCGCCCCGTTGCCTCTGCCTGATGCGGTCGGCCTCCTCCTTTGCTAGCATTACTGCTTCGCAGAAGGAGGCGACCGCCTGCCATCCCTCCTCACTACGGACCATGGCCTGTACCAAGGCCCGGCGAGAGAGATCGCTGCCGCCGATCGCCCCCGCGAGGACACGGCGATGCTCCGCCCAGGCGGGGCACACCTCTACAGTGTGCTCCACCGTGTCCTCCGGATGTTCCGCACAGTGGCGACACCCGGGCGAATCCTCCGCACGAATCCGGAACAGATACTTAGCGAACTTTCCGTGTTCGGTAAGCACCTGCGTCGTGCGGAAGTTGAGAACGCCGTGAGGTCTTTCCAACCACGCGCCAGAAGGAGGGTTATATTTTTCGAGGGTTTGTATGCATGTATAATTTATTGTTTGGCACGCTCTGCAGCCTGGACGGATCGATGGATTTTAGCTCGAGAGGTGTCGTTAGATTCGTATTTACTATGAGAGTGACACTGGGTATATCAAAATAAAAAATAAAAAACAAAATGGCGGATTTTTGGCGCCAAATTAAAATATTTGGCTTTAGTTTGCGAGGTGTCGTTAGATTTGTAATTACTGTGAAAGTGATATCGTAATAAAATAAAACTAAAAAAATAAAAAACGGTAATTAAAAAAAACTAAAAATCCCGACTGCTTTATTGAGTTCTCATGAAAAAGCCCTAAAACAAGTCTTACGTACGTACTTTATTTTTTAATTTTATCTTTACAAATCGATAGTGTTTCATGTACCGAATCGACACTCCACGGGATTAAAACGACCAAAATTTAACGGTGTATAAAACATCAGTTTTAGTATATGCGAAACCTATCTAGTATTTTTATGTAAAGAATCTATGTACAAAATTGCAACCTACCTGCGAAATATTAAGTTTGTAGGTCTTATAGTTTCTGAGATTTCGTGATTACTCAGTATTTTGCTTTTATATTACACAATATGTGCGCACGATCCGAGAGTTTCAACCCCAAACGGGTAATATAAACATACTTATGACATTTACTAACCCGCTGTGTGTACGTTTAGTGGATTGTTTCTGTTAGAGACGGAGGAGGAGGTCATTCCATTTTGATACAAGTGCAAAAAGTTTCTCCGGAGGTCTGTTCTGACGAATTTGCACGAGTTTCAAACGACGTTTTGCAATACACTTACGAAGAAATGAATAAACGGGGTTGACCAGCGCCTACGCACCCAGCCTGATAAATGTCATAAAATTATGGCATGGGAGAGCACGCGCATTTATCTGCACTAGTGCAGAAACAGTCTATTGCCTCTAAGCGGTTGCTTTAGAGTGGGTTTTCGAGTAAATGTAATGGAACTACAATTTAACGTTTGTAGGAGGTATTATCTGGTTGTATTAATGTTTTTACGAAAATTGAGGGAGTAAACACACCCCGTGTTTACTTTGCTTATTATGATGATAAGAGGGACGGTAGAGACAGCACCTTCACACATTATGCATCAGACAGTCCCCTGTGCAGAGTATGCTTGGAGGAGGAAGATACAATTGCGTATGAGCTCCTGGACTGCACAGGCGTCACTGATACACGCAAACGAACTCTAGGATCCCTGAAATCACTAATAGACGACCTGAAAAACCTGAGAGGCCTAAAGGGTTTTTAGAGAGAGGTGGGCTGGTTGGAATAAGCCCACCAAAGGTTGGCCGCCATGGCCCACGTACAATGGTACGCATTGGGCTAAGTGCGGAAACCAGACTGTAATGGATAAAATTTTTCCAACAGCCTTTTTTTTTCTAAAATCATCCAATGACATCTCCCGCCCTTGAGCGGAACGGGAGGGTGTGTCAGACTTTTACTGACTAATAAATAACCCACTTGTGTTCCTTCTTTGCCTTGGTTCCAGGGCCCCGAGGTTCACTGTCTTATAACACATGGCCCCAGTAGGCTTCCACCCTGCTGGGCCTTATGGTTTGCTGACATCTCCTTGAGACGCGCGTGGACAATACGCGCCATCGATAACTTGCCGGTCCGGATGGTTACCAGACGGTCGGATGGCGAGCTACCCATTGCTCGCCGTCCGCAAGCCCGCGCCTACGGTGACCAGAAATCGGGATCGGAATCCCTGCGGCGGTTTGGGCATGAGGGCCGTTGCCTCTCGCGTGCCGCCTCCTCCTTTGCTAGCATTACTGCTTCGCAGAAGGAGGCGACCGCCTGCCACTCCTCCTCGCTTTGGGCCATGGCCTGTACCAAGGCCCGGCGCGAGAGATCGCTTCCAACTATCTCGGGGTCTGCTACCAGTTTAAATGAATGTGGCTGAATATGTGTGTTTTATATGGAGCGACTGCATATAAGAATACAGTGATAGATATATCTACTCTGATATGGAGTCGCTTTGACCTCGTTCAGCAAAAAACCTAAGTTTCTTAAAAGTTACGGGATCTAATAAGCCCCTTACCAACATAAGTATAGTTTTCAAGCGAGGTCTTAAACGCCCCGTAAAAAACAAAAATTTGTGCCGCTCTATACGTAATAATCTAGCAAAATCTGATTCTAAAAGTTCCGGATCAGTGAGATTGAACTTATTTATCTGCATTCGGCTAACATTGCATTATGTTACGCTCAACTCATGAAATCATGAGTTATTTCCACCGAATTGATAGCGTAACTGATAATATGTTATCAATAAGATTAGAGAGTACAATGTAGGTGGACCGAGTAACTTGTTATAGGTACTGTTTACGCTGTCCTGGCATAAGATTGTGAGCAATTTTTTGTTACAGTAGGTTTGATTGACGATTCATAGGAAAAAGAAGCTTAAAGTCACCCAAAGGGCAATGGAAAGGGCTATGCTTGCAGTTTCCTAGTGTGATCGCATCAGGAAAGAAGACATCGATGGACTGGAACAATTTGCCTGCAGCGGTGTTTCCATCCGATTTTAATTTGAGTGTCTTCAAGGCTAGAGTGAATAGGCTCTTAATAAACTAGTGCGTCTCTCCATCAGCGATTGTATCACTGCTTACCATCAGGTAGGATTGCGGTCAAGCGGTAGTTACTCAAGCCCCAAGCGAACGCCGGCGTTCTCACACCTATTGTCTTTCCATTGTGTCTCTAATTACGGTATTCAAAAGAATATAGGGTGACTGGTAATTACTGAACGATACTTAAACACGCGATTGTAGTCATGATAACAAACAACTTTAACTATGGGACCAAACCTGAAATCGCGAAAAAAATCAGTCAAATTCAGTACATTTTGACCAGTTAAGCGAACACAAATGTACTGACCTGTGGAATGGTTTATCCATTGTCGTCACACCACACATCCATCTCAACATTCTCATCTCCGCTACATGCAGTCTTTTTTCATCCATCTCTTTCACAGCCCAACATTCTGATCCATACAGTATGACATGCGGGCATATACTTTCTAAAAAACCATCCATCGACAGTGTAGCTCTCTGCAATTACCTATATTTCCAGTTACGTTCAAAACAAATAAGCAATTTTACTTCTGTATATACAAATCTAGATATTTATAATATTTTCAGTAAAGCAGTTAACACTACAAGAGCGAATGATTTTTAGATTAAAATATTAAAAGTTTAAGATTATCTACAGTAGGTAGTAGACGACATACAAAAAACACCCTTAACTGATACGGAATAAAGGCGACTCGTTATCATATTCGTTTCTTACTGTGGACTATACATTATTCCATTTTGTCTGCCGATTATATCTGGCTTGTATCTTTCCGATTGTCTGATACAATATCAGTAAGGCCTTAAGACAGTATGTCATTGTTATTTTTATTATTTTTTACAGGAAAATGGGTGGGCGCGTTTTAACGTGTGTCATTCTCGCATTCCTAGCTGTTGGTGTTCACTGCCAAAATGGTTAGTACTGCCATCTATTGACAATTTTCAAAACTAAGCGAAGGTTAAAACTACATAAATATTGTAAATTATAAAAGGCATGTAATTAAACCGATATATTCCCTTTTTCGAACAAAATATTTCAAAGTTAAACCAAAAGCGGTTGGTCACTGTTCTAACCTAACCTAACCTATTTTACACAGTTCAAAATTAATTAATTTATTAGTGGAGTTACCTAGAGTGCTGAAAATTATACAGATGTGCAATTAAAAATAACTCTTATAAAAATGGCTGAAATAAATTAAATGTGCATTAAAATTGTTACTCAAAAGGAATAAACTAAGATACCTAAATAGTATGAAACTCAGAAATCTAGATTGTTCTGAAAACATTATTTTACGCCATCTACTATCGGGTAGCGTTACTAACAATATACAATTTTCAGTTACAGACGCGCCATCGAATGTTGTTCCCAATTCAAACATTTGCAAGCTGTGCAAATGTGAAAATAATAATGTGAACTGCTTCGATCAGAGTATTACTACTTTCTTCACCAAACAGGAATGGGAAGGTAAGATTTATTTACTAATTTATTCCTGACTGCGGCGTAACCCAGAGTGACAGCGGCACTTATTTATCAATTATTTCCATTTCGGCAGTACGGGGCTTTTAAGGCCTCGTGTGAAAACTATCATTGTGACGATTAGGGGCTTATTAGACCCCGTAACATTTAAGAAACTGAAAACTTTTTTTTGGCTAAGTGCAGTACGAGGTCAAAGTGACTCCATATTAAAGATACACCACTGCATTCTATTTTAACAGGGCACCTTAGGTATATATTCATCTGTTTTCTAAGCGAAACCAAATTGAAGTTAAGGCCTCCGCTCGGCAGAGAAGACTGATTCTTATCCACACCGCAAGGAAGACACGTACGAGGCCTATCAGACCTCGTTCCGCAATGAAAGTGTTAAACAATTTAGACACTTTATTATAATTATATCGATCATGCTTAGGTTCTCTGAAGCAAGATAAATGATATCAGATGATGATAATGAGATGGTCAGTTTTTTACAAGAAAATTTTAAAAGAAAGCAGCTCTGATTCAAAAAGTACCTGAATACTTCAGGTACTCCTGAATCAGCTTGGTTAATGGATTTAATTAGACCAATTTCGTATTACTGGGAAGTTATTACTTACAGTGACACACTATAATCAAGTTTTACAAGTAAATTTTCACTGAGATATTCTGGATCTCGAAATACATACCTATTTAGGTTTAGACTGGGGCCCACCTAAATTACCAGCGAAAACCTCTAAGTATCCTATTTTCGAAAATTTCTGTTTTATAATAATAATTCTTTTTTTTTTATTAAGACTATAGAGGTCCTGTGTTAAACCGTAGGGGCCCAGCAGGGTCGAAGCCTACTGGGGTCACGGGTAATGTGAAAGTAAAACCCGGGCCCTGGAACGAAGGCAAAGAAGGAACAAGAGTGGGTTTTTAGTCAATAAAAGTCTAACACTATCTCCCGCTCCGCCCAAGGGCGGTAGATGACATTAGATGGATTCCCACCTAAAAAAAAAGAGATCCTGTGTTAGTAACAAAATCTCTTCGCGATTATTAATACTTAATAACTAATAACAATCTGTTCTAATCAACCAGCGGATGCACAAGCGAGCTATCTCCCCAGACGACTGTAAAGGTAGGGGCCATCAACACGCTAAGAAAAAGAAGAACATGACATTAAAATGTCAAGTGTGCGAGCGATAGCCGATGATGGATGAGCTTAGACAGTTAATTTTAGGTCATCAAATGAATCGCGCTAAAAGCTCGTGGTAGGTCCTGAGGATGCTGTCAGGACTGTTACACAATATGCGAAGCATCGAAGATCAACGAGAGTTATGATATCCTGTAATCTGTTGGCCAAAAATGGTACAAATCTAATCCTCCTCCTCCTTGCGACGTTTATCCTCAATGTTGAGGGTCGTAACCTCGACGAATAACTTTCTTATGGACTATATTTCGCCATGTTGTCCTATCTTCGGCGATGTGGATGGCGTCGCAGACTGTGGTCTCCAGTGTGGCACGGATTTGGTCTGACCAACGTATCGGACTCCTGCCCCTGGGTCTTTTCCCGTCTACTTTCTCTGTACGTAGCAACTTTTCCAAGTTCCAAGTTTCTAATATGCCACCTTCTTAATTTCCAGGTCTAAAAGACTACAAACCAAAAATAGTGGATCTAAGCGAGAACCGCTTCGTCAATGTCACCGTCATAGCTGATCTGACCATCGAGGTTTTAAACTTATCTCGATGCAGCATTGAGTTCATCGAGAATGCAAGTTTCAAGGACTTGCAGGAGATGAAGGTTCTAGATTTGAGCCACAATCAGCTGACGACTGCTAAGTTGAGCCCACACGCTTTTGAGGTAAATTGGTCTAGTGTTGTAGTGTTTTTCACTTGTTATATTAAATTTTTGTGCTATTTGAGAGAGGAAGTTTACAATTCTAGTTTTATTTTCACCTTATTATTATGAGTCTGTTGTGTGCCATCGCAGGACAAAGGCCTTCTTTTCATTCTATTCTGTACTAAGCCACTTCTGGCTAATCCTGTAGGTAGGTGTCCAAATCGTGATGCCATCTCCTTCTGAGCCTATCATGTCGCTGGCTCCTGCTGTTCAGGATCCAGTCAGCGTTTGCCTTCGCTCAAATTCATTGTAAACTGCCCAGTTCCAATATTTTATTTATTTATTAACACTTTATGCACTAGTAAGAAATATTGTATAAAGGCAGACAATTTAGTTTGGCCACTGAGTTGCCTACGTCTGCGATTTGTGTTTTGAAACGAAGAATACTGTTCCTTTGACCGTATTAAAATCTTTCTTTAATAAACTTGCCACAACTATGTCATACAAATAACGCGTTCTACATTTCAAAGAGAGATATTAATTTATATGGTTCATTGTTAAAAATTGTCGCCTAGTTAAATTAACTAATATTTTTACAGTTATAGGAAAATTAACGTAGTCATTTGGACTACGGCCCCCAATCTTTATATTAGGATTTAATTTAGATTCATAAAGTTTAAATGCTCATAGATACAAATATTTAAACCTGACGTATATTGTGTCTATTAAAAATAAAAAATAGCAAATTTTGATACAAGTAGAGAAAGTTTGTCATTGCGATTGAGGCAAAATTCTCCCAAGCCACTAACGAGGGTGTTATGGAACCGAGTGCTACAGTGACAAATTTTCTCGTGTATCAAACGATGTTTTTCAATACACTTACGAATAAATAGATATACGGGGTTTGACACGCGACTCGTGGGGTTCGCTTAGCGCCTAGCCTAATCCACTGTAGAATTAGCCCCCGCCATACGCGAGATTGTGCACTTTTCTGCACTGGTGCGGGCCTAAAAGCGGTAGGGATAAGAACAGGTTTTCGAATAAGTGTATTGAAAAGAAAATAAATGAATCTGGAAAAAACGAAGCTGAAACTTTTCTCAACCAGGTTATGTATGATGTGATAAGTTACTAAGCGAATATATTTCATTCTAGGGTCGCTTCATGCCAGAGGAGTTTGAGCCTCTAGCATCCTTAAGGATCCTCAACTTGGCTTACAACGAACTCCACTCGTTACACCAGGACTTATTCGAGCATATGCCAGAATTAGAGCAACTGGACTTGAGTGGAAACCCGTTGACAACCATCGATCATGTGACCTTGATTGCAATCTCCAGTCTGCCGATGCTGAAGGTTAGTGACATCTAGTGTTGAGTGGCAGAACCTATACAACTTATCTACAGGAAAAAATATAAAAATACTAGCTGACCCAGCAAATTTTGTACCGCCTAATAATCGATTATTTTATTCGTGAATTTTTCCATACTTTCTCACCTTTTAAACCTTCCTTGGACTATCACGAATATTTGAAGACTCAACTTAGCCAAATCGGTTCAGCCGATCTCGAGTTTTAGCGAGACTAACTAAGATTTTTGTATAAGCAAAGCACGTAAAGCCGTAGGTCCTGCCCGGTTGTCATTCGTATATCTTTGACAGTGGTTACAGGTAGTCAGATGCCAGATAGTCTAACCATCAGTCTATCTGAGGAGTATTATGATTATGTTGCTCAGTAACTGGGTAATGGATGTTTGTTAGGCAGTCGCTCCATGTAAAACACTCGTATTCAGCCGCATTCAATTAGACTGGAAGCCTTCGGATCGGCTAGTTGGGAACATCATTAATTGTTGTATACGCAAAGTTCTCATATTCATTATATTTGATTAATTCATGATAAATGAAACGTAACTTTCAATCTATGGAAAGTAATGTCGCTACTCCCTAACAGATGGCGCTGTTACAAATTTTTCATTATTACTTTTCAGGTTCTCAGATTGCGTTCCTGCCAATTAGACGAGATACCAAGCAAGTTCCTGCACACTCCTCGATACCTGGAACGCCTAGACATTAGTGACAACCTCCTGACTGCTGTCCCCCAAGAGCTGGAAGAGGCCAAAGACTTAGTTTATTTGAATTTGAACCAGAACCCTATTCTCCAGCTAGATGCCGATTCTGAAGAATACCCGTGAGTTTTATTTGTACTAAATTAATTAATTTTGCCGAAAAAAAATTATATTTTGGATAAAATTACTTAGGTAATATTTTAATTATGCCCGCGGCTTCACTCACGTTAAATTCGCAGTAACATGACCGGAACGGAACAAAGAGTCTGTGAACCGATTTTTAGCTTTCTACCTTGAAAATTGCGGAATGCTCCATTCAAAGTTCCACCCCCCATTTCAGGGAAGTGGGGGTTAGAAAAAGACAAAATGTAGCCTATGTCACACGTCGCTCCCCTTCAACTATCTCCATTTAAAAAATCACGTCAATTCGTCGCTCCGTTTTGCCGTGAAAGACGGACAAACAAACAGTCACACACATACACTTTCCCATTTATAATATTAATATAAAATATATTAGTATCAGTCAGTCAATGAAAAACAAACTTAAAATTAATTAATGATTATACGAAGTTACCTGTTCGTGAAGTTCAATCACAATTAAACATTAAGGGGATTACATCGCCCAAATCCAAAAAAACACCTAGGTTGTTTGAAGTTTCCTTATGTACGATTACCATATAAAAAATGAAGGGGATACTTAAGGACATTACTAATAAATTGTATTGATTACGTTTCTCAAAAAAATACCCTAACTCTAGAAAAAAAATCTGGTAAATAGGCCTTTTTTGAACATTAATTCCATATTTTCTCGAAAACGGCTCTATATTTATACATTGAATTTATACCAAAATATATGTTACGATAAATTGAGTAACTTGTATTGATTTTTTGTTCGAATTTCATTGAATATCGATAAGTAATCAAGAAAAAACTCGAATCAGTACTAACACCCCGCGCGCAGCACCCCCTGCAATGCCTGTTTAGAGGTCAATTCTTCTCTACTAATGTAGAGGTAAATCCTTGAAGGTCATTGAGCGATGTAATACCCTTAAGTAAACGTCAGCTGGGCGAGTTCAATGACCTGTAGGTAGTTAGTACACAACGACCGAAAACTACCTAAAAGGTTATTGACTTGTTTACTTAAAGAAATTAATTTCGTACAGGCGTATATTAATTCGTTTTAGAAAAAAAGTACTTTATTTTTTATTTTATCTTTACAAAATCGATAGTGTTTCATGTAACGGATCGACCCTCCACGTGATTAAAACGATCAAAATTTAATGGTATATAATTCAAATGTAAACACAAAATAAGTAGGTCAATCACTCACCCGGATGCTGGATGCCGCATGCCGTTCGGCGTGGAAAAAGCCACAATCTGATGACGATGCACACGTAGTAGGTAACTACAAGCTACGTCACTCACTTATTATTGAATTTCTAAGTTTTTTACTCAAATAACTATAATAATTATTGCGCACATCACTTTTTCTTTTCGGCACTATATGGCTCAATTACTTAAGCCCCAAGCGAATACCGGCGGCGTCCGCACACCTATTGTCTTTCTATTGTGTCTCTAATTATTATGGTATTCAAATGTTTAAATATAAAAATTATTTAAATTACTTTAAAAACAAAGATAAGATACGAAACAGCGAAGCACTGATACGTGAATGAGCTGGATAAGTGAGAACGTCATCGTCAAGAACAAAATTATTGTAAATCTACCTTCCATTAGATTAATATTTATAGTTTGAAAAGTTTTTCTCCTAAATTCAGTGCAAAATGGCGAGTCTGTAAGTGAAACTAGGTAGTTACATGTAAAGTGTATGCTAAAACGAGAACGAAGCTTGGGAAAAGAAGGAACAGGAGTGGGTTTTTAGTCAGTAAAAGTCTGACACTATCTGCCACTCCGCGCAAGGGCAGGAGATGTCATTGGATGACTTTCCCACTGGAAAAAAACAACACCCTTAGGTTAAATCTCTCCTTTGAGGAAGGTCTCCAAATAGTGAATCGGCGACCGCACCACAAACGACTTATGACTCCAACTACATGACTCTCAAAGTCCAGTTCATCTTCACACGTACATATTCCACGATATCCTCAACTTTCATGATGTGCCCAAGTCGTCGACGGCGCGTTCTGTTCCCGCGCGCCTCAAGGAGCTGTCAGTACACCGAAGAGGCCCAGCCTGCTAACTGCAGGCAGGCAGGGTCGAAGCCTACTGGGGTCATGGGTTAATTTCCGAAAGGAATGCTCGGCCCCGGCACGATAGGCTACGAAGGAACGGGGTAGGTTTTTAGTCAGTAAGAGTCTGACACTACTTCCCGCTCCGCCCAAGGGCGGGATTTGTCATTGGATGATTTTACCTACCATAAAAAAAAAACCTTCATGATGTGATGTAGTCTTGTAACGTACAATAAGGACCCGGAGGTGACTACCCAACCTCCAAAGTCTTACTTACCCATCTTAATATTTTTCAGCGGCTTCCCCCGTCTCCGTAAGCTTCAAGAACTCCACATGTGCAACATGCCAAAGCTCAGGCGTGTCGGAGAAGGCACATTGGCTGGACTAGAGAATATCGAGAAACTCCACATGAGCTTCAATCCAGCATTGAGCTACCTGCATCCGAAGGCGTTGGCCAGGGTTGATGATATCGGGGAGACCTATGACTGGCCGATCGTTAAAGAGGTAAGTTTTGGCTTTTATCAGCTTTAGTGGTCAGTGGTAACAGCCCCATGCTAGCAAAGGAGGAGGCCGCACGCGTGAGGCAACGGCCCTCACGCCCCAGCCGCCGCAGGGCAGATTTCTGGCCACTCTGGTTTTTAGTCAGTAAAAGTCTGATACGCCCTCCCACACCACCCAAGGGCGGGAGATGTCTTTGGTTGATTTCCCAAATAAAATAAAAAAACATTAACGATTGCATCTGTCACTGCATACCATCAGCTGCAGTATCAGCTGGTGGGACCGCAGTCAAGCATTAGATTATATAATTTAAAAAAATCAATTTATGTTACATCCCGGAATATACTGTACGGTTCTTTTAGGCCACAGGAGAAACTGCGAGAAATTATTTAGTTAAAAATTATGAAGGAAAATTCAAAACCCCTCATCTTCACTTTCCAGCTGTACCTTCAATCCAACAACCTATCTGAGGTGGACACGCGCCTGCTATCCCGCTGGGACCTCCTGGAGAAGGTGGACGTGTCAGATAACCCTTACCTCTGCGACTGTTCCACGCAGTGGATGGTAGACATTCTGGCTCCGATCATTGAGAAGAGGGGAGGAAACGCTACGTTGATGATGTAAGTACCAGGTGAAGAACGCCATCGAGGCGTTTGGAGTGGAACGGCAAAAAAAAATCCGACTTCTTGGCAGCTCGGAGGTTACTGTATATAGTTTAATTGTGTTAATTGCTTTGAATTAGTCTTCGCAAAACACAGGACTGATATTGTAGACAATCTGTGTATGTTAAAAACAGTAAAAAAATAAAATAAAGTTAAATACAAACTGAACCCTCATATACCACTACTCCGGTATTCCAATCCGGCTTGCGGACGGCAAGCAATGGGTAGATCGTTTTCCGACCGTCCGGTAACTGTCCGGTCCGAGCCCAAGTAGTCGACGGCGCATACTGTTCCCGCACGCCTCAAGGAGATGTCAGCTAACTGTAGGGCCCAGCAGGGTCGACGCCTACTAAGAGTATATACCAGGGCCCTGGTAGCGTACCTATAAGGTGGTAAGGCTGGCAAAATATCACGGGAAATTGATCCTTTTCTTGTACCTTAAGAATTTACTTGCATTTATATATTTAATTCTGAGCTTAAGACGTATGCTATGCATTATGACTAGACTTTTGAAATTACTTGTAAATTATATGTGGGACGTTGCGTATGACCTTAATGCGTAGATGCGTAGCATACGTGGCATACATTGGCTCAGTTTATCTTTAACTTAAAACTAGAGACAAATTACTTAGAAATTTACTTGGCATACGTAACGCTGTCACACGCGTCCCACGAAAGAGATGAATTATATAAGACCGGGGTGTGTCGAGTACGTGGCCCGAACGAATTTGAAATGTTGTATACATTTTGTATGAAGCAGTATATATTACATGGTGTATGGTCCGTATCGTCCGGGACACGGATAATTCACGGTCACGTACACGACACGCCCAGCCCACGCACGCCACGGCCCAGTCTAATATAATTAATTCCTAAGTCGTCTGTTTACAAGCAAATCCAAGAGTCTAGATGTCATAATGCGTGGTATATGTGGAATACGTGGTATACGTGGAATACATGGTATACGTGGAATACGTGGTATACGTGGGCTTAGTTTGTCTTTAACTTTATAATTGTTATTGTTGCAGATGCCAAGAACCAGTTGAAATGCGAGGGTACACCATGAAGCACCTATATGATGCTCACCGCACTATGCGATGTGTCGACAAGTATGGACACCGACCCGAGAAAGATGGAGCCATACTGCTCGGAACTCTTATCGGTAAGGGTTATTTTATTTCATATGCACGACGAGCAATGGGTAGTTCGCCGACCGCTTGTCTGGTAAAGACTGTGCTCGAGTAGTCGACGGCACGTACTGTTCTACGCGCCTCAAAAAGATATCAAAAAGGTTTTGGGATTTTTTTGGTAGTTTAATAATATTCCTATGAACTACTACTACTACGAGTATTTTAATTAACTGTCGTATTGTCGGCGCCACGCTGTATATTCTAATCGCGCGAATGACAATGTAGAATTTTTTAGTTTAGTTCCTATGTGGCGACATAGATGTCGCTACATCTTCCACCTCTCTCATTTTTATTTTACTTTTGATTGGCTCGCGTTTAACCACTATTTCTTTAATTCCAGGTGTTCTACTAGCAGTTCCGATCATGTTGAGTTTGATGCTGATGTGGCGCCGAGGTTACTTCGCATGTATAGGCCTCCGCCCTCCCGTGGACGTGTCCCGTGCGTTCTACAAGAGAGCTCCTGCTGATGAAAATATCATGTATTAGGTTTTAGCTGACTAAAGACTGACTAAAACAAATTTTAGAACCAAAAAAATTGAAAATTGAACTGAAAAATAAAATATATAAAAACTAGCGAACCTTAACATTGTTGATTGTACTGCCATCTAAATTGTTAAAGAAAAAAATTGAGTTTTGGGGTAGGAGGACAAAATTAGCCTACGACCTATTTTCAGACGTACAAATTGTATACAAACAAATTCATAAACATCGGTCAAACCGTTTCGAAGGAATTCGATAGCAAAAACTGTGACACGAGAGAGAGATCGCCCTCGCAAAGACACGGCCATGCTCTTCCCAAGCGGGGCACGCCTCGACCGTGTACTCCACCGTGTCCCCCGGATGGTCCGCACAGTGGCGACACCCGGGCGTGACCTCCGCACGAATCTTGTACAGTTACTTCCCGAACTTGCCATGTTCGGTGAGGACCTGTGCCAAGATGATGACGCCGTGAGGTATTTCCAGCCACGCCTCAAAGAGGGGCCTTAACTGCCAGAACTGAGTTGCGACGGTTGCTCTCGCCATTTCACCAAGAGATCCCGCCGGAACCCTGTCCGCCATGCCGGGATTTGTCACGGCAGTGGAGTTTCGCCGCGGCGTTACATCTCCACGCGTAGATCGTGCATGTACCAGGTATCCCCTTAGGGGTGGAGTTTCGTAAAATCCGTTCTTAGCGGGTGCCTACACTCTATAAGGAAACCTACCTGCCAAATTTTAAGTTTGTAGGTGTTATTGTTTCTGAGATTTCGTGATTAATCAGTGAACGGTATTTCGCTTTTATATATATTTAGGTATATAGATAGATTAGGATACAAAATGAAAGTAGTATCTCTATTAGTCAGTCAGTCAGTAGGTCAGTGGGAAACTTTTTGACTTATAATGTCGTGTGATAGTTGAAGAGAGTAGATTTGTATTTTGATTTATATTTCTTTTGTAATTTTAAGATTTAAGTTTAAGAATTAGGTACTTAATATAAAATAAAGTATTTTTAATACATGTACGTGTGTTGGTTTTACTTTTTTCATTGAACAAAGGAGCTCCTATTTTTTTTTTTATGGTGTACCAACAATAAAGAGTCAATCAGTTATTGTTTTAAATCTTCATTATTATTGTGGATGTCTTATCGGATCAGGAATGTGCCCAGAAGTGCAACTCGAGGCGGTAGAAGTGCGCCACGCGCTTGCATAGCAACGGCCTTACAATGTTCCCACTGCTGGGACTCAGGCCTCCTCTCTAGGAGAGGGAATGGGCCGTAATACACCACGCAGACGCAGTGCGAGTTGGTGAATGTCACTTGTCTTCGAATGTTTCTAGGACATGTCGGTTTCCTCACGATGTTTTCCTTTACAGTTTTGAGAGCAGTGGTGATGAAATAAATTACACAAAGTAATGCACCTGGCAGTGTTTGAACCCGCGACCTACAACTCGTAAGTCGGAGGGGAACACCCAAATACTCCGAAATATTTTATTCCGAATTTCGATGTTCCGATTTTCATAAGTCTGAATTTCATAATACCTAAGAATTATAATGAATTTCTAATTAAAAATCACGAAATTTATTTTACCGAAAGTCGTAAATGCGATTTTTAGTTTTCCGATTTTCATATGTTCGAAGAATCAAATGCTCGAGGGGTTTTCAATATTACGAATAAACTAAAAGGCAACATGTTGTGCTACAAAATTTAGTGACAGAAACAAATCGCTGCAAAACCGACTTCACGCAGTCTTGTCTGCCGTACCCCTAGATAGTAATTTAAGTCTGCGTAGGCGCGGTGGGGTGGGGCAGTCCGCGAGCTGAGGAGCAGGTGGTTTGATGGCCCGCCGCTGCGGCTGAGGCTGCCTGGCGAAGCCGGCCAGCAAGCCGAAGCCACCACTGCTCTCAAACACAATGACGTGCTGCTTTTTAAATTAACTAACATGGGTTTTGGACCTTAAAAGATTATTTACTTCGCCAATTTATCAGCGCGACAGTCATCAATATGTCAACTACGGTAGTCGTCGAAGCGTGCTGGGATGACCCCAGGGTCAGTTTCTGAAAGGAAGGCCCGGCCCCGGCACGATAGGCAATAAAGGAACGGGGTAGGTTTTTTGTCAGTAAGAGACACTATTTCCCGCTCCGCCCAAGGGCGGGATCTGTCATTGGATGATTTTACCTACCATAAAAAAAATATGAATGAAAATTCATTCAACACTTTTGATCTCTGAATTACCTCGTTCATTCAGTTCATTCATTGTACAGCGGTGGCAGTGAGAGCAGTGGTGGCCGAGTGGTAACGACTTAGACTTTTAGGTAGTGAGTTCAAACCCAGCCAGACGCATTACTTTGTGTAATTTATTTCATCACCAATGCTCTCAAAACGGTGAAGGAAAACATTGTGAGGAAATCGGCATGTCCTAGAACCGAAAATTCGTTGACATCAACTAACCCGCACTGGGCCCGCGTGGTGGATTACAGCCCATTCCCTCTCCTAGAGAGGAGGCCTGAGTCCCAGCAGTGGGAGCATTATAAGGCTGATGCTATGCTATGCTATATGTTATAGCTGGACATGGTCTACCGTGTGTCACTTTCATCAAAATCAGTACAGCCGTAGACATACACACACAAAATTTCGCCTTTATACTCGTAATATTAATGTGATACAATAAAGTAGTGCTTCTAAGAATATACCTGTTAATTAGCACAGATTTTTTATTATCTTCTGCCCCAACAGTACTGTCTTAGTCAGTCACGGATCTGTAAAATATATCTACGGCATGAAATACTTTGAATTTTATCATAATTTACAGATTTTTATAAATACGAATGTTTATCTGAAGATAAGCTATCGTCTAAGCAAAGAATAGAAGAGTTTACCGTAGGGTTTATTCTTTAAAGTTACAACGTTTTATGCCTATTCGAAGATTCACCCGGATTTTTAAGATCATCATTATTTTAGCACATCTTAGATGTTTCCACTGCTGGGCAGGGTTTTTTTTTATGGTAGGTAAAATCTTCCAATGACAAATCGCGCCCTTGGGCGAAGCGGGAAGTAGTGTCAGACTCTTACTGACTAAAAACCTACCCCGTTCCTTCGTTGCCTATAGTGCCGGGGCTGAGCCTTCCTCTCAGAAAACGGCCCTTGACCCCAGCAGGCTTCGACCCTGCCTGCCTGCAGTTAGCAGGCTGGGCTTCTACGGTTTGCTGACAGCTCCTTGAGGCGCGCGGGAACAGAACGCGCCGTCGACGACTTGGGTTCGGTCCGGTCGGTTACCGGACGATCGGACAGCGTGCTACCCATTGCTCGCCGTCCGCAAGCGCTGCTGGGCAGGGTGCAGGATGGTGTTGGGTAGGACTCCCGCAAGCGTTTAAATATGAAAAGAGCAACTATGTTTTATTTTTAAGATCTGGTCAAAGTCGAGGGAATTCAATGTATGCTAGACGTATAAGACTGTTCGTTGTGGCGACACTTGGGGCTGGCATTTGTCCAACAGTGAACGACTTTCGGCTAAAATGATGAAAATGATGCCTAAGATATTTTATAGCGATTTTCATAAATATAAGATATTAATTCTGTCACTATATTGAGAAACATGACTCCTTTTCATTACTTCAAAAATATTATCTTGATTTCCCAAAATCTGTGTATAATCCTCGCCATACAAGTTGAACCATCATGGCGGTAGACCTTGAATGCGCGGTAACCAATTTTCGGATCTCAAGCGAAGTGGGGTGCTGCGTGTAACCATAGCAACGGGTTTACCTTATTTGCTGCGTACTAAATCCTACTTTAAGTATTGAATAATAGGCAATAAATACCCAATTCTATCGTCTGGAGCCTTACCATGACGTGTCAATTTATTTATTTATTTTTATGGATGTTCAGCGATATCTCGGTCAATTGTGGACCAATATTGAAAAATTTTGTTTTGTTTGAAAGATTATACTCCCGAGTTGGTACCATAGAAATATTGTTTTGATCTGATGATGAACTTCGAAGATATACTCGTAGAACGGAACTTTTCAAAAAATCATAGCAGAACTGTCGTATCAAGTAAAATTTCTTTGTTTATACATGTAGTCGGTGACTGACTGAAAGAAAAAGGGCCCTCCCCTTCTTCTACATAGCATTGATCTGATGATGAAGCCGGAAGGTAAGGAATACTGTAATAAATCAGTATAGATTTGCTAGCCGTGTTTGATATTATTAGAATTGTCGTGATGGTTTGATGATGGAACCGAATGGCGGAAGGTATCTATCTAAGTTTGGCTGAGGGGTACTATAACTAAAAAGTGTGAAATAAAAAAAAAATTACAAAAAAAAATACAACCGACTTCAAAAACACACTAAATAGTGCAAAATAACTTTAATTTCGGAAGTCGGTGTGACCAAACTACTATAGAAACACCAACTTCCGAAATTAGAGTTATTTTGCCCTTTTTGAGTGTTTTGAAGTCGGTCTCGGTTGTATTTTTTCTGTAAAAAGTTTTTTTTTTTTAAGTTTTAGGTCGTCAAGTAGATCGCGTCAAGAGCTTGTGGGTCGCTTCTGTTCATATCATAATCTTAATCTATGTTCAGTCAATATCTTAAAGTACATGGGTACCGATTTTTTTTTCACAATCTTATAACGAAATTTTTATCAATCTTAGTGTTATTTAGTGTAAAAAACGTGCGTGGACGCTTTGCCAAAATGGTTGTAAATAAACTATTTAGTTTTAGTGCCGTTTTAATATTTTTAGTGACTATTAAATTTAGTTTAACGCAAATTGAAATTGGTAAGTGGTTTTTTGTTTGACAAGAATTTAGTTTTAGATTAGATTTATGTGTCAAGGTAGGATAACCGGTGTTGTTGTTTTGTATAGTTAACGGACTAGAAAGATAGGGTGACAATTTATATGTTACCGGCCAAACCTGATTTTAGGATCCCGCTCCGCAAGGCTCCTATTTCTAAGTGGTTATAAAAAAATAACCACGAAGGCCAAAGCGGGAGCTCCGCTCCTCTCCCGCCTCAGCCTTACTTATCCTGTACGTGTCGGGGTGCCCTAAAATTCAGATTTTGCTTTGCTCTATATAATAGTACAAAAAACTGTAGTGCATCCTAAAATCGGGTTTGTCCGATAACTGATACAGGGTTTATTTGACATCGTACCACAAACGAATACCATGGATCCAGTACATGATTCTGGAGCCCCCAGTGGTGGAAATTTTCATCGGTTTATCCTAATTTTTTTTTTTATTTAAACTGCACAAGATCGTTATTTTACACCCTGTATAGTGATACAAGCTGATCCGGCAAACTTTATTATGCCATACATGTATAGTTGAAGGCTTACCGCACGCACTTTCAACCACAGTTTTCCCTGCTCAGCTATCACTAACTCCCTTTTCTTTCATATCACTTCACACACAATCCATTTACATACATCAACCAATCCGCACTAGGCCCGCGTGGTGGATTACGGCCCATTCCCTCTCCTAGAGAGGAGGCCTGAGTCCCAGCAGTGTGTACATTAAAAGGCTGATGATGATGATAAATACATACATTAATGTTTCTAAATTACCACTAAATGATAATTTTCAGTAACCGATACAGCAACCACGGAGGAGGTTTCAACAACGATATGCTCCGTCTGCTCATGCGTGGATCGGGTTGTGAACTGCGCGAACCTCAATATTACTTCGCTGTTCGAGATTCCAGATTGGGATGGTAAGTTAGTTACCATACTATTGCACCTTTCATATACACCGTTAAATTTTGGTCGTTTCAATCCCGTGGAGGGTCGATTCGGTACATGAAACACTATCGATTTGTAAAAATAAAATAAAAAAATAAAGTACTTTTTGTCAAAAACTCGAATTAATATACGCATATACGAAATTAATTTCTTTAAGTAAACGAGTCAATGACCTTGTAGGGAGTTGTCGGTCGTTGCGTACTAACTACCTACAGTTCATTGGCCTCGATCAGCTGACGTTTACTTAAAGAAATCAATTTCGTACATACGTAAATTAATTCGAATTAAAAAAAGGACTTCATTTTTCATTTTTGCTTTACAAATTAATAGGGTTTCATGTACCGAATCGACCTTCCGCGGGATTAAAACGACCAAAATTTAACGGTGTATACAGTCAGTATTATATTTTTGCACAGTTCTCAAAAAAACAATGTTATAGAAATAGCTCGAAGAATCGCTAAACTTAAGTGGCAGTGGACACATTGCTCGTAGATGGTCGATGGAGACGAAGAGTTCCGCAGGCATGATGCGGTGTTGGAAGGCCTCCCACAAGATGTGGAAAGCATGGAAAGATTCAAAGCATTCGTTTCAAATAAACAATTTACCTACAGGCACTTTTGGAAGTTCAGAAGTCAGCCAGTCAGAAAAATGATGCCAATTACACATTCCAAAGCGCGTTTTCAATGGAGAAGAATGTATAAGAAAGTCCACTATGGTGACTCGATCCCGTGGGTCTCATCCCGTATTGGAGAGAGCTCTCCTGTACTTATAAGAGAGGCGTGCTTGGAACACTACGCACCTCCATCTCGGATCCAGATTGATGGGCCGACGGATCTTTCTAGCCCAGCTGTAGTTGTACCTCAACCTGCGGCCCGCAAGCCGCATATGACCTGCCAAGCTTTTCTGTGGCCCTGTACCTGCTAAGCCAATGAAATGATCTATTATCGAATAAATCGAACATTCCACTATATTCAAACTAGTCAAATTAATTATTACTAGTTACATTAATATCAGGAGGAGCGTTGGTTTGAGTCATTATTCCAGCCAAAAGACGTCCACTACTGGACATAGGCCTCCGCTAAGTGTCGCCACAATTATCGGTCCTGTGCATCTCACATCCAAAGGTTTCCCACGACTCTCACCAAAGGCCCCATCACGAGTTCTTAGCACGATCCATTTTACTGCTTAAACTGAATTGTTAACCCATAACCGCTTACTTCGGATTGGTCCGACGAGTGTTTTCGTGTCCCGTTCGCCAGGGTCATGTATTTGTGACTGGGTACTACATCTCGTTTAGTTCTTCAATTCCATAGGTGTCACAAGAGCTGACGAGATGGAGTATTTGGTCGTGGATGTGCGACCCTGGCGGAATAACCGCGAGTGTTTGTCAGATATTATCCAACGTGGGTAGCTAAAAGCTTAAAGGGATGTAGATATGTAGGGTGTACAGCTTCATCCACAGGCTTCATCCCTCTTTTTCGCTGGCACGCCTGCCATTTTAATACGTCATGGTAAAGGGCCCTGTCATCTGTCCACCTTGTAGGAGTGATGCATCGCTGCAGACCTCATTTCACCTTTCAATTTCTCATTCCAGGTCTTAGAGACTTCAAGCCAATCAAAGTGAATCTCACCCAAAACCCAATCACGGCTGTAACCAGAATTAGCAAGTTGCCGATACAAGAGCTGAACTTGTCCAATTGTGAAATCCAGACGTTGGAAGATGGCAGTTTCCTTTACTTGGAAGACTTGAGTATTTTGGATCTGTCAGGAAATAAGATCTCTACTTCGTCTATCAATAGAAAAGTGTTTGGGGTAAGTTCTTATTGCCAAGCTATTCATTTTAAGTTCCTACTGTTTTTTTAATGGTATACTTCAAAGGCACCCATGCGGAATCGGGTGCAAAGTCCCATATACCTCCGTTGCGCCGAGCCTTGGTACAGACCATGGTCCGGAGCGAGCAGGGATGGCAGGCGATCGCCTTCTTCTGCGAAGCGAAGCAGTAATGCTAGCAAAGGAGGAGGCCGCACGTGTGAGGCAACAGCACTCACGTCCCAGTCGCCATCGGGATTCTGATCCCGATTTCCGGTCATCGTAGGCACGGGCTTGCGGACGGCGAGTAGCTAGGTAGGTAGCTCGCCGTCTGACTTTCCGGTAACCGTACGGACCGAGCCTAAGTCATCGACGGAGCGCACTGTTCCTGCGCGGCTCAAGGTGTTGTCAGCAAACCGTAGAGGCCCAGCAAGACCGAAGCCTATTGGGGCCATGGACTGATTTCTGAAAATAATGTCCGGCCCCAGTATAAAGGGTTAAGAAGGAATAAGGTGGGTATTTAGTCAGTAAAAGTCTGACACCCGCTCCGCCCAAGGGCAGGAGATGTCATTGGATGATTTTACTCACTACTAAAAAGAAATACCTTTGTTGAAAGCTCGTGATAAACTAGTGCGCCTCACCTTCAACGATTGCATCACTGCTTACCATCAGGTGGGAATGCAGTCAAGTACTAGTTTATACCATTTAAAAAAATCTGGCTAAGTGTGAGTCAGACTCCAGCACGAAGGGTTTCGTACCGTCCGTAGCAAAAAAAATGGCAAAAAATCACATTTGTTGTATAGGAGCCCCATTTTAATATTTATTTTATTCAGTTTTTAGTATTTGTTGTTATAGCGGCAACAGAAATATATCTTATATAGGGTGACTGGTAATTAGTGAACGATACTTAAACACGTGATTGCAGTCATGATATCAAACAACATTAACTATGGGACCAAACCTGAAATCGTAAAAAAATCTGGTCGGTACATTTGTGTTCGCCTAAGTGGTCAAAATGTACTGAACTTGGCTGATTTTTTCGTGATTTCAGGTTTGGTCCCATAGTAAAAGTTGTTTGTTATCATGACTACAATCACGTGTTTAAGTATCGTTCACTAATTACCAGTCACCCTATATATAAAAATGAATAGCTGTTCGTTAGTCTCGCTAAAACTCGAGAACGGCTGGACCGATTTGGTTCATTTTGGTCTTGAAATATTCGTAATAATCCAGGGGAGGTTTAAAAGGTGAAAAAAAAAAGTGTTAATTGATTGAGGCGGTACGAAGTCCGCCGGGACAGCTAGTCAGAAATATATTGCTCTACTGTTATTTTCATCCCCACAGGGACTACTCGGCATTGATGGTCCACGAGATTTCACTAAACTGCAGTACCTCAGCCTAGCAAACAATGATCTGCACACGCTAACCCAAGACATTTTCCTGTTCATGCCTGGTCTTCTTACCCTGGATTTGAGTGGAAACCCGCTGGCTTTCATAGACCAGATCACTATGGGGGCTATTTCTGATTTGAAGAACTTAAGGGTGAGTAGCATTTTGTTCATAGGTGTTACCTGCATCGGAGGTTGTAGGACAATTTCCAGGTACCACCAGCGAGAGCTTGAGGACAGTGAATAATGAGTTACACGCCGTCCGGCCGTCCAGGAAGGACTAGGCGGACGGCGGACGGCAGACGGCGCGTTCCTCACGCATGCCTCAACGACATGTCAGTAAAAATTAACTTAAAGCGTTTTAGTCAGTAAAAGGTCTGACTCACACCTCACAAATTTTTTTTCTTCTCTTCCTCTCCTGTGACATTTTTTTTGCAATGTTTTTTTATATTATTTAAAACAGCCGCTTCAAATTCAATATTAATTTATTATTGTTTACTTACATCTATAATTTACTGACAGGTTTATTTTTATTTTTGTATGGCTTCTCTTAGTAATCTGAATGTGACAACACTGTAGACTCTGCAAATTCAAGGATTATAATTTTTATTGTGCTTTTGTGTACGAGTACAAAGCTGACCGGTCTGCATTGTCCTCTCATATCTATAAATACTGTAATATGGAAATATTGTAAAGACAATCACTTTTTTAAAAGAGTTTTTTGAATTTTGAGTTTTTGAATGCGCAGTAACCGATTTTCGGGTCTCAATCGAAGTGGAGTTCAACTTATTTGCCGTGTACTATACCGGGTTTCATTTTTCATCGTCCTACCTTCTCAGGAGCTCAGACTAAGTGGCTGTGAACTGGACACCTTACCAGAGGGTCTGCTGAGGAGACACAGGAAGCTGCGACGGTTGGATCTGAGTAACAACAGATTCACGACGGTCCCTTCAGTCCTGAGGGAAGCTCCTAACCTGGTCTACTTGAATCTTGACAGAACCTCTCTGCAGACCTTGGAAGCTAATAAGTAAGTATTTCTGGATAGAGAATTTTTGTACAATTTTAGTAGTCGTCGACCACATCAGGTGAGATAGTGGTCAAACGCGAGTCATAAAAAACAATCGACATCACTACAAAAAAAAAAAACGGACAAGTGCGAATCGGATCCTCACCCTCAGTGCGCAACTGAGGGTGAGAATTCCGTACAAACTTATCTATGAAAATAGTTCAATTCCGGAATTGAGTTACGAAGATTTTCCCAATTGCATTTTTTTTTTGTGACATAACTACTTTACAGTTTTCAGATGTTTTTGTTATATTTATGCTATGCTACCTTGCTCGTTTGTCCGGTAACAGACCGGACCGAGCCCAAGTCGTTTACGGCGCGCACTGTTCCTCAAGGAGTTGTCAGCAAACCGTAGGGGCCCAGTAGGATCGAGGCCTAGTCTGGGGCTCTGGGGAGGTATGAAAATGCATACCAGGGCCCTGGAACCAAGGCAGGGAAGGAACAGGGTAGGTTTTTAGTCATTAAGAGTCTGACACTATTTCCCGCCCCACCCAAGGGCGGGATTTGTCATTGGATGATTTTACCTTCCAAAAAAAAAAAACCTTGCTCGCTTTTGATTCCGTTGAGAGTGTCGAAAACGTATTTTATTGCGACATAAACGGCTATATCTTTTTTTCCAGTTAAGTTAGAAGTTTGATTTTTTCACTCCTTCAAAGGACAGCAGACTTGAATATATAGTTTAAATTTCAACTCGATACCTCCACGCGTTCTCGAGATAAAGGGTCTTGACAGACAGATGGACAACAAAGTTGTAGCGACATCTATGTTGTCACAAATGAACTAATCCTGCATCGCGCACGTAAAATTCGCGGCGCGATTGGAACATAAAGAATAAACCCGAAATCATCTATCGGGCAGTAGCCCACCAGATATAACATCTGTCTGGTCGGAGGATCCTCCCTTTTCAACGGAGGTATGTGGGACTTTACTCTCTGTTCCACTACCTCTAAAAAGTAATCTTAGCTAAGGGGTTCCGTTTTTTCCTTTTGACTCTAAAAACACAAAATAACTTTTATTTCGAAAATCACTCAACAGACTTCCGAAATTGAAGTTACTTTGTACGTTTTAGTGTCACCTTAACACCAACCCCGACTGCCAGCCACGGTAGACGTGGACTTTGCAGACGACGAAAAATCAGTAACTTATTTTGACTGGCCTGTTGGTCTAGTGGTTAGTGGCCCTAACTGCTATGCCGGAGGTCGTGGGTTCGATTCCCACTCAGGACAAATGTTTGTGTGATGAGCACGATGATTTGTTCTGTGTCTGGGTGTTATTTATCTATAATATGTATGTATTTAGAAATATATAAGTATGTTTATCAGCTGTCTGGTACCCATAACACAAGCTCTGCTTAGCTTGGGACTAGATGGTGTTGTGTGATAGTTGTGGAAATATTATATTATTATATTATTATTGATCAGCCGTCCGGTAGGTAACCTTATGGACCGAGCCTAAGTCGTCGATAGCGCGTAGTATACCACGCGCGCCACAAAAAGATGTCAGCGAAACCGTAGGGGCCCAGCAGGGCCAAAGCCTATTGGGGCCATGGGCTGACTTCTGAAAAGGCTACCCCAAAAGGGACATAGGAGTGGTTTTAGTCAGTAAGTGTGATACGCCCTCCCTCTCTGCCCTAGAGCAGGGGCAGTCATTAAATGGTCCACTACATAAAATGTAATACATGCTACCCGTTCAGCGTCTTACCGTCGAAGACGCCGCGACGGCTGGTGCTAAAAACCAGCGTTGTGGCTCTGTCTAACACATGTGCCCCAGCAATTTGCTGAGCGCTGGCCGTTTTGTGCGGATGTGTCGCATATCTTGCACCATTAGATAGAATTGCTTTTGTCTTATTTTTTAAGGTATGCGCCATTTTTGGCAGAAAGCCTTTTCTTTCTTTCACTATGCCTGGCGATTATCTTTCAACTCCAATTAATCATAATCCATTCTTCCAGCCCCATAACAAACATGACAAAACTGCAGGAGCTAAGTTTAAGTCGACTCAGTAGGCTGCAGAACATATCAGCGGGAGCCTTGTCTGGTCTCCAAGATCTGGTGATCCTGCGCCTGAACTACAATCCAAGGTTGACCAACTTGCACCCAGACTTCCTGGTGTGGACGAATGAGGATGATGAAGAGTTGTGGCCGGATTTAAAAGAGGTGAGCAGAATTATCTAGTCTTTTATTTGGCTTACTGAAAATATACTCTTCTTATTTAGGCAAGAAATATAGATTTGTTTCAACATTGGTGACTATTTGAATATCGGATATTACTTACATATAGATTGAACGGTAGTCGGAACAGTGGTGGCCGAGTGGTAACGGCCCCGACTTACAAGTTTTCAGGGTCGCCGGTAAAAGCCTTTTTTTTAAATTGAGACTATGTAAGACGGTTATCCTAATTAACCCCGATGACATATTTAATTAAAAAAAAAAAAACTTTTAAAAATTATTTCGGGGTTGATAAGAATAACGATTTTATAAACCCCGATGACATCCCGGGTGTTTTAAAAAAGTACTTAATTTTTTAATTTTCTCTTTACAAATCGATAGTATTTCATGTACCGAATCGACCCTCCGCGGGATTAAAACAATCAAAATTAAACGGTGTGTAACGGACTGGCTTGATAGATGTTATAAAGGCTGTTGGCAGTTCTAGAATAACTTTGAAAAATTGATATGAAACGCCAACGGCTTCGCCCGCGTGTAAATCGGTATACCCCCTTAGGGGCGGAGTTTCGTAAAATTCGTTCTTAGCGGATGTTTAAACCCTATATATCTATAAGGAACCTACCTGCCAAATTTTAAGTTTGTAGGTGTTATAGTTTCTGAGAATTCGTGATTAATCAGCGAGTGGTATTTCGCTTTTATATAACTATATTTAAAAACTTGTATGTTCCAGCTGTACCTAAACAATAATAACCTATCAGTCATAGACTCGGGCATCATAGACGGCTGGAACGACCTGGTGACTGGAGACTTCTCCAACAACCCCTTCAACTGTGACTGTAAGAACCAATGGGTGGTCACTATACTGGTTCCACTGCTGGTCAACACTCCTGCTAATAGCTCCATCAATAATATGGTGTAAGTATAACCGAATTGATCCTGTGGAGGGTCGATTCGGTACATGAAACATTATCGATTTGTAAAGATCATCATCAGCCTTTTAATGTTCCCACTACTGGGACACAAGCCTCCTCTCTAAGAGAGGGAATGGGCCGTAATCCACCACGTGGGCCCAATGCGGGTTGGTGGATGTCACATGTCTTCGAATTTTTGGTTCTAGGACATGTCTGTCTCCTCACTATGTTTTCCTTCACCGTTTTGAGAGCAGTGGTGATGAAATAATTTACACAAAGTAATGCGCCTGGCCAGGTTTGAACCCACGACCTACAATTCTTAAGTCCGGGCCGTTACCACTGGACCACCACGGCTCACTCGTTTGTAAATATAAAATTAAAAAATAAAGTACTTTTTTCTAAAATTCGAATTAATATACGGATGTACGAAATTAATTTCTTTAAGTATTGTGATGTCGCTGCAACGAGGTTGTATGAAATGTCATCACTCAGTCCAAAGACCTATAGGTAGTTAGTACGCAACGACCGACAAATACCTACAGGTCATTGTCCCCATTAAACAGTCATTCCGTCCGATTATAATTTTCGTGTCTTCAAGGCGAGCTTCACCATAAACGATTGCATCACTGATTACCATTGGTGGGATCGCAATCCAGCATTGCTTTATAATATAAAAAAGTTAACTTGATCCTTTCGACCAACTGAGTTTCGATGTTTTTCTCAGGGAAACTTGAACTGACCTATTTTTCCTAAGGATATTCAAACTGATAAGTTCTTCTCTTCCAGATGCAAAAAACCAGCTGACGTCCGAGGTCTGACGTTCGCCCAGCTCAACAACGCATCCAGGACTCTGGTGTGCCAAGAGGCTGAAACCACTACCGAACTACCCATATCCAATATGGCTATAATTCTGGGGATCATGATTGGTAAGTTTGCTTTTAGCCGTCTGCCGTATTATGGCTGGCTGACTTTTGACATAATAAGACGAATAAGTTGGACTAAAATGGCCGTCGTTTCTATGGTTACGCGCAGCCTCCGTTTTGGTTACATGCCGCACTTCGAATGAGACCCGAAAACACTGTTACTGCGCATTGAAGGTCGATCGTCATTTTGATCCAACTTAGATGTCGCGTATTGTATAAGATAAGGATAAGCACGATCATTTGTTCTGTGTCTGAGTGTAATATTTATCAATAATATGTATGTATTTAGAAATGTATGAGTATTTTTTTCAGTTATCTAGTAGTCATAGCACAAGCTCTGCTTAGTTTGGGACTAGATGGCGTTGTGTGATAGTTGTGGAATATACAAAAAGGTCCGCTTCACTTCGTTTGTCGTTGCAACGCACCCATATGCGGTTTGTCACATAGAAAACCACATTAGAGCATAGTTTTTTTTCACTCACACGTCCCGGATTGTCCCGGGCGCGAACGTCAAATGTCAAACGCTTTACGTGTCTGGGACACAGAAAAACAATTACTTACTACTTATTAGAACGCCTACAGCTATATTAGGTTCAAAAATACTTACGAAAAGCTCAAAGAACCTAGAATATAATCAAGCTAAAGTTAAATTGTTCAAATAAATGATAAATGGTGAAAATTAGGCTTAAAGTCGGGAAAATGCAAGAAAATGTATTTTTTTTTTATAATAAGAGTCTTATTTATTTATTTAACAATTCATGTACACACAATAATAGATGAAAATATTACAGAAACAGAAAAGTAAGTATTTACATATGTGATGCTTATTTCTATAGAAATCTCTTCCAGCATACGTGCTGCTTATGAGAAAATTATGGACTCAATTCTTGAAAAATACCATCTGATACGGTATCGTATACGATTTCGAAACATATAAGAATCTTGTTAAAAACAGATTGATACAAAAACCCAAGTCCAAAGGTAGATTGGTAGAGAATGCCTTGTTGCATTAAGTCCGCCTATGTACCGCTATTGTACATGAAGTTTAAATAAATAAAAGAAAAACTTTCCACTCACTCTCAATCTCTTCTTTTTCGTGCGCTCGGCAATTCATCATTTGTAGACACAATGACTCAACAATATATATTTTACTTGTGAAAGCTATTGACGAGGTACTCAGGAACACAAACTTTTATTTTGCACATAATTAACAAAAACAAAAACTTTAAATACACTAATTACGATCAACAACCGTCAAACACTCGCGAAGTGACCATGTCACTTTTTTATGTTGTACACAATGTTTACGATTCGGAATTGTCGTAATTATACACGATTTCATCTTCACATTTCACTGAAATAACTTGTAAACACAGCAAACATAAACATAATTGTCGAAATGTCCACACCGGACCGTTGACCGCGCGCCATTTAATGAAATGTCATTTATCTATTTAATTTATGGTTGAGTTCTACAGATAAAAAACACGTAAAATAAAATTTTATATTGCGCCATCTAGTAAAACTTTTTTGAACTACTAACAATTGGATTTAATTAAACGGGACGATATCCAATAGATGTCGACTGGGGACTCTAGTCCCCGGAACGTTTCATATAAACTAATAAGTATTTATAGTGCTTGACTGCGATCCCATCTGATGGTAAGCAGTGATGATGAGGTGCACTAGTTTATTAAGAGACTATTCACTCTAGACTTGAATAAATCTAAATTTTAATCCTTGATGTATGTTTTCAGGTATTGTGGTAACATTCCCGATAGTCCTGATCCTAGTGTTGCTATGGAGAAAAGGATTCTTCGCCAAATGCCGAAATCGCAAGAACTACGACTCTGATGATGAACATGAACATCAAAATCTATAAAATACAAAGTAGCAAATAGTTAGGACATTTTTTTTAATTGTTAGGTATTCATTTTTCTAAAAGACAATGAAATAATATACTTGATTTCGATCAGACGAAAACACTGTCTGCTATTGGTTACTTTATTTATCAGATACATTATGAAACGAAATGAATTAATTAATTATTTCGTTTCTTTATTAATTTGAGTAGCAAAAGGAAAATAGGAAAGTACAAACAGTAGCGTAGTTAGGTATAGGTGAAACGGCCCGTCAACCACGGCCTCGTCTCCAAAGGGGACTGGCGCAAGCGACGGCTCATTAAGAACGAGGGTTTTTTTATAATAGATAGGCTCGCGTTTAACCACTATTTCACTTGATGGTAAGCAACGATATAGCCGAATACTGGATTGCGACAGTCGCTATCTCCTTTTTAAATATATGAAAAAAAAATGCCTCGCTGATATGTCTTCATATGAAAATAATAACACAATCAACCTTGTAATGTTCCCACAGCTGGGACTCAATCCTCCTTTTTAGGAGGGGTTAGGGGCCGTAGTCCATCACGCGAGACAAATGCAGGTTGGTGGTGTAACATGTCTTCGAATTTTTGGTTCTAGGACATGCCGGTTTCCTTACGATGTTTTCTTTCACCGTCATGAGAGCAGTGGTGACGAAATAAATTACACAACGTAATGCTGGCTAGGTTTGTACCCGCACAACTCGTAAGTCGGGGCCATTGCCACTGGCCCACCACTGCTTACATCTTCACCCACGTCTAAATTACTCCACGGTACGCCTCCGAGTACAAAATTGATGTAAATTGTATGGTAAGAACATCAAGAAGATCGAGTATTATTTAAAACTAGAGCGAATGATAGCTGTGTGAATTATACAATTAGGTATGTAAGTATCCCCATGGGATTTAGGAGCGATTTGTATACATCTACAAGAATTTTGTGTAAGTTGAAGATTCTAACACCCGTATTTATAAAGAAGTAAATACTTGTTGCTAAGTAATTTCTTAATAAGTCATGACTTGAGGTTGGAAACCATCATTCAAAATTTGAATTTTTCTTAACTATTGAATACAAATTGTTACTTAAGTAGTTACTTTTACTCAAGAAAGTAGTTTTACTTCTTTAAAAATACGGGTGTCAGAACGATAACTGTAAATAATTTCTTAGAATGGTAATAAATGAAAAATGTATATAATTAGGACCAAGTTTCTGAAATTCGAAAACATGATCAAACGCGCGTAAAATGCTTTGGCAGTTCGGATATATCCGACAAACACTTTCGCGTTTATTCCGCCAGGGTTGCACATCGACAACCAAGAACTCCATCATCTCATCAGCTCTTCTGTCAACTATAGGGATTGAAGACCTAAACGAGATGGAGGACCCAGTCGCAAACACATGACCCTGGCGAACCATTTTAGGCACGCAATTTAGGTACTTTTTTTCGTGCTAGTGCGGAAAAGTGCGCGAGCTTGCTATCGCCACAATTTGTTTCGTTTATCGTATCAGGCTGAGCGTTCGACCCCTACGAGGCGAGCTTCAACCCCTATTTTTTTAAATCTTCGTAAGTGTATTGAAAAACGTCGGTTGATACACGTGGAAAATTGTCAAGGCAGCACCCTATGATAAGGGCCAGAATTGCGTAAAGCAGACGCCCGCGCGGTTCCATACAAAAGCGCTCCGTAACGGCTCACCGCGCGGTCACCCGTCGCGGGGACCGCGACCGTTTTGCTACGTAGTAAAGTTCTCCATCAACACGACTATATGCACACTGATAAAGCTGAACTAACGACACTGCGTAAGTAATAATCCGGTTTCCACGACGGAGACCGCCACACACGACACATGCTCTTTGTCACGCGACGGACGCCTGTCGCGGGCGTCTGCTTTAACACCCTCGCCGACGGCTCGGGCGAATTCCGCCTCGGTCGCAATGACAAACTTTCTCCACTTGTATCAAAATGTTCTATTTTACATCAATGATATTTATTTTCCGAAACTAGGCTTGTGTATCTTAAAAAAATAAAATAAAACAATAGATATATTTTGAGACAAAAGTTGTATCATTTTATTATCCACATTAACATTGTTCCACTATTTTTTTCTCATTTCTGTCATGTAATTTATTACGCTTTCAAAGAACTTGAATTTTGACATGCAGCTGATAATTTGACAGCCGGGATCGTAGCTGCAAAAAAAAGAATAATAAATTTAATAGGCCATTTACGGCCATTGTGAAAAGACCATAGATTTTATAAACTATCTAGATTGCTTACAACAACCTCAAAAACGTTCCGAACAGTACGATACAAAAGGGTATGTTATCCCTTTCTACTAGTGTGTCCACAGACTAGTTCGTACTACGAGACAATTCTATTTGGGGAGTCTAAAAATACTTAAAGTAAAGCTTCCTCTTTAACACTAAAATAAAATGTTTTTGACAGTTAGGAGTTACTGGTACTTTGCCGTCCATAAGTAGAATTCTACAGCATCAATTAATATTCATCATCATCATCATCAGCCTTTTTTAATGTTCCCACTGCTGGAACACAGGCCTCCTCTTTAAGAGAGGGAATGGGCCGTAATCCACCACGCGGGCCCAGTGCGGGTTGGTGGATGTCACATATCTTCGAATTTTTAGTTCTAGGACATGCCGGTTTCATCACGATGTTTTCCTTCACCGTTTTGAGAGCAGTGCAATTAATATTAAAATGCTGCAAGGACAAAAATATCAAATCGTAAATTTATGGTTACCCTTGCTAAAACAGGGGTAAGAAAGGGACACGGCACCTCTTTTTCGTTGTCTTGCATCGGAAAGTTTTTCCCCTTTTACTTGTCAATGAAGCATATGAACCTAATTAATATGAAAATAAAGTACACTATAGAGTGTGTAATATTGCTCCGTAAGCAATCCAGTTTGTCCCAAGGATATATAAGATCCTTGGTAAAGATATAAGCATCGACAAACTACAGACTGGGACAGTATATCGATTTCTACCTATACTTTGATTGATGATTCGAGAATTACGTTTGATTTTTAGAGTTCCGTACCTAAAAACCGGGAGGGGTATTTCTTTTGACTTTTAAAACCTGTTATTTTTATTTATTTTTCTCTATATTTCGCGCTTGACCGCTATCTGACCTGATGGAAAGCGACGATGCGGTCGACGATGGAGCGCGCTTACCTAAAAGAAACCTATTCACTCTTGACTCTTGACTTATATAAAACGAGAGAAAGGGTTTTAACAGACAAACAGTCAGATGGATAACAAAGTCATTCTATATGGGTTCCGCTACCTAAGCCGAACACTACCCAAGAGACATGACAACGAGGTTTGTCGCCGGGTCGCGGTGTGTCGCAGGAGCAATTGGCGGCGGCGACCTCTCGCTTGGAACCCTAGTCCAGGCCATGGTCCGGCAGTAATGCTAACGCAGGAGACGGCCTTACGCGTGAGGGAGCGGACGTCCTGACGTCCCAGTTGCCAAGACGACCACCACAGGCGTGGGCTTGCGGACGACGAGCAATGGGTAGCTCCGAATACCGTCCAGATGGTTTATGCCTTAGAGTCGTCAACGGCGCGTAGATACCAGAAAAACCGTAGGGGCCCAGCAGGGCCGATGCCTACTAAGGCCATGGGTTGACTTCTGAAAACCTGTGGTCCTAGAACGCAATAAAAACTGCAGGAACGTTGGTATGGTTCTAGGACCGTGCCTAAATGGGAAACCATGGCGGTCTAGCCAAGTCATGACGCCAAAAAATTGTATGGTTGTCTACGTGATCAACAGTAGCCAGGTGGTGAACACACCATAGAGCTGCATTCATTTTTCTTGGCTGCGTGACCTGGCCGCACTGCCATGGCGTCCCAGAGAGGTCTTAGTCAGTAAAAGTCTGATAGACCTACCCGCTCTACCCTAGATTGGTCTAGAAGTCATAGGAAGATTTCTCACGTTAAAAAGAAAATGAGCTCTGATCACCGGTGGCTTAAACCCTGTGTCTGGTACCGGTGGCCTACTATTTCTGTTGTCATGATCAGTAAAAGAATACTTACGTCTTATAAGAATATTTCTCAAGAATTGTGGTGCTATGATACTCTTGATTTTGCTCCTGAAGAATGCCAATCTGAAAATAATAGGGAATTTTATTATCGTCATCATCATTTCAATAGACGTCTACTCTTGGACATAGGCTGCCTCCAAGTGTTGCCATAACGACTGGTCCTGTGCATCTCGCATCCATCGGATTCCCGCAACCCTCACCACATAATCGGTACAACTTGTGGGAGGCCTTCCAACGCTACGTCTTCCGGTACGTGGTCGCCACTCCAGAACCTTTCGTCCCCATGGACCATCTGTTCTGCAGAGCAATGTGCCCTGCGCGCTGCCACTTAAGTTTAGCAATTCTTTGAGTTGTCGGTAATCTTGGTTTTTTGCTAACTATGCAAAAATAGAATACTGATTGTGAAATCCAAATCAAGTTGATGGAAAAGCAAATGAACTATAATATTTTGACACACGGACCAAAAAAAGACGCTGCCATCGGCTCCTTTTTGTGGCGGCGTTGGTTTAAATATGCCTATGGCGGCGTTTTTTTGTGGCGGCTTGGTTTTGTGGCTTTTGTGGCCCGTGTGCGGCCACCCTATCTCTCACTAAGACGCTTTTCTATGGCGGCCTTGTGAGAGCGATGGACTTTGACGTCAGAGGATATACACCGTTAAATTTTGTGTCATGCTCTGCCGCAGAGCCACCATTTTAGAAATCGATCAATTATATCTTAAAATAATGTACGTCAAACGATCATAATGTACGCATACCGCCATTACTGTACGTGCAATAGATAATGTTAAAAAATAGACATTGATTGTGGCTCTGCTGCAGAGCATACTCTCTAGCAAAGCCACACTGAACTTAAACTCAGGAAAAACAAATGCTAGTGCGTTTTGATAAAAAAAACTTTTTTGGTCGTTTTAGACCCGCGGGGGGTCGATTCGGTACATGAAACACTCCGCGGAGACGCGCCGCGCAACGCGCCGCGTCTCCGTAATCGAGAACTAAGGCACTTACTCGCTGTGCGTCGGTCCAGCCAGCTTCATAGCTTGAGCTCTCATACAACGGTAACTATGTGAATTTCGGAAATGTTTACATCTGCAATAGAAATAAAAAGGAGCTAATTAAACAGCATATATTTCAATAGCATAATCAGCTTTATAATGTTCCCACAGCTGGGAGTCAGGCAGCGTTGCCAGACGTCCCGATTTTTGAATCAAAATTAAATGTCCCGCGCGGGACACGCTTAGTCCCGCTTTTCGAGGATAGCTTGACCATACATGCAGCGCGCTGAGGAGGCACGGCCTGGTGGCAAAGACAATATGAACTGGCTGCCCGCCGATCATATTTTTATTTAAATATATTTTCTATGGTTACTTTTATATAATGTATCACGTAAATTAAAATTTAGACAAAAAAAAATATTTAAAAACTTACGATAATATACGTTTTTTTACTATGTCCCGCTTTCGATGATAAAATCCCGATTTTTTCACTAAAAAGTTTAAAAACCTGACTTGCCAAAATAAAAAATCTGGCAACGCTGGAGTCAGGCCTCCTCTTTAGGACAAAGAAAAATCTAAGTACATAGTCTTCTATATTAGATTATTGTGGTCAGCCACAATTTTAGTAACGAGCGTCTGAATGATAATATTTTAGCCACTATTATAGTTTTCAAAGCCAGCTTCTTTCTGGTTGGTTGTAAAAAAAAAAAAATACAATACGCGGCATACAATTTGAATAAAATGGCGATCGACAGTACCTAACAGATTTTCGGGTCTCACTCGAAGTGCAGCACAGCGGGAGTCTGCGCGTAACTATAGCAACGACGGCCATTTCAACTTATTTGCCGCGTACTAAAACCAGCTTTCTGTTCTAACCTACCATGTCCGTGTGGTAAGGTCCTACAATTCTTAGCTCATTTCGCTCTTTCTTGGACTTAAACCGCCTTATTCCAAAACGCGATTTAAAATAGTTTCGGGACTATTACTAAATAGTCCCGAAACTATTTTAAATCGCGTTTTGGTTTGGACTATTATGGACTATTATGGTTATTTATGGTATTTAATACCAATTAAAAGCGATCTAAATGTATTTCCGGGACTATTATTGGGTTTAATGCCAATTTAAACAAGTAATAATCCCGGAACTATTTTAGATCGCGTTTTGGAATAAGGCGGAAAATATTTAGTTGTTCTAGTGTTTTTTTGCAGTCCATTTTTTTCCGTGTACCTATAGATCTAATTTATAAAGGCATAAGGAATAGAGAAGGTATTTCGGTATCTCATCATCCAGTGAAAAAGGAGAATCGGTTCTGTTTAGTATGAAATTGTCCAAAGCTAGTCCGTATACTTATGCTATTCGCGCAGATAATTCTGATATTGCAGAATTTGTGTTAAGTATGAAGTTTCAGTTCGTATATAACCTTATTTTTAGTAGGTATAAGCGAAACCCGAAACACGAGTCTAGTATTTTTATGCAAAGAATCTATGTACCAAATTTCATAACCACAAAAAATCACAAAATTATAAGCTTGCTACCTGTTTTCTATTCTTTCTATTCTATTCTTTCTATTCACCGGGCCATCCGGGCTACTAAGGCGTTGTTTTTGCTGCTGCAGCCAGCTGTACGCTGGTGTCTAATGCCCGCTATGACCTGCCGTAACCTGTATTGTACTTAGTCTCGGTAGTGTCCAACTTGTGACTTTTTAAAATATTTTTGGGAAAAATATAACATGGTGTAAAAGTTATTTGAATCGATTCAGTTACTGATTCAGAACAAACTATATTCAGGTTTCGCATGTACTAAAAATAATGTTGTATAAGTCTCCAGAGTTTTATAATATTCAGTACTCACCTTTTACCGTAGGAGCAGGAGCAAATATTGAAGTCCCTGCAACAATAAATTTAATGTTTTGATAGATGAAAATTTGACGTAACTCATTCGAACCAACGCAGGATGGATGAAATGGCGACAGGTCACGGGAACAACTTGTGAGCCACGGATGTCTCTCAAGTTGAAAGGTAAAATTTACAAGTCCATGATAAGACCTGTCATACTGTATGGATCAGAATGTTGGGCTGTGAAAAAGATGGATGAAAAGAGACTGCATGTAGCGGAGATGAGAATGTTGAGTTGGATGTGTGTTGATATAGAGGAAGTTTGAAAGTGGCGTCAGTGACTGAAAAGTTGAAAGGAAATCGTTTGTCTTGGTATGGTCATGTGAAGAGGAGGGATGAAACGCATGTTACCAAAAGAGTTCTGAGTTTACACGTAGATGGATGGAGAGGAAGAGGGAGGCCGAAGAAGAGATGGATTGTGTGAGGAGTGATATGAAAGAAAAGGGAGTTAGTGATAGTGTGACGGGTGACAGGATAGATTGGAAGAAAAAAAAGTGTTGCGCCGACTACAAATAATATGGGATAAGGGCAGGAATAAGAAGAAGACGGTAGATGAAAATTTAAAAAGGACTCGTTTAACTTAGTATGGTCATGTGAAGAAGAGTGATGAAACGCTTGTTACTAAATGAGTGACGAGTATACGTGTGGATGGATGGATAGGGAGAGGGAGCCGAAGAAAAGAAGTGTGGATTATGTGGGGAGTGAGGGCGCTTTCAATTTAGCCGTGAAGAGCCGCTGTCGCGCTGTGTTGTTAATCCATATAAATAAAAACGCGCGACTGCAGTGCGACAGCCGCGCTGAGATAGCGCACCAGTTCATTGGTCGACTAGTGATGATACGCTCTTAGTGCCCGTTTACAGACACGCGTCGCGTTACACGGCGCGTCGGTCGGTCCGTCGTACATTGAAATAGGTGTGTGTTGTCGCGGCCTGCTGCTGCAATGTACGACGAAAGGCCCAACGCGCCGCGCGACGCACCGCGTCTACGTACACATGGCCTTAGTTTTTATTCAAGTCAAAATATCAGAATCTGATTGATAGTCATCCAGTGAATAACATACATAAAGAAATTAATTTTGTGCGTGCGTATATTGACTCGAGTTTTGGAAAAAACGTACTTTACTTTTTAATTTTATCTTTACAAATCGATGGTGTTTCATGTACCGAATCGACCCTCCGCGGGATTAAAACGACCAAAATTTAACGGTGTATAATTCTGAAATTTTGGCCTTTTACTTTATGATATTCGCACACTGCATTCGCATAACGGCAATCTTTTCTTAAGTTTCTTTTTACAAAATCTTTTTTAGTTTAACTAGCATCGTTCTAATCGAGAAACTAATTGTAAAACACTATGACGCTCAAAGATAGCGGTTGCAGTGCGATGGCCGCGCTGCTGTCACGCGGTACTTCGCGGCTAAATTAAAGGCGCCCTGATATAAAAGAAAAGGGAGAGTGGTGTCATGAGTCCACCTTTGTACCTTTGGTTGCATGAAGATTAAATAAATAAATAAATAAATGACGGGTGACGGGACGGAATGGAAAAAAAAACATGATGCTTCGACCCCGAGATGACCCTCGTTATTTATCTTTTTAGATAGATAGATAAACCCTTTATTTGTTACAACACAGAACATACACGATAGCACAATTAAATTATAAAAACTAAGCAGATATATAAATATAAACAGTATCAACAAAGAAAAATAATAAACACATGAAGGTAATTAGAAAAAAAAATCTTCTGATATGGATACTTATCTTCTGATTCTGATGATGCTTTTATGGAAACCAATGGATCAAAGAATTTTATTCATGACTTGTGATAATGCCGCTCTCTTCTATAATAATATTCTTCTGAACTTACCTTGGAACTTTAGAGGCCAAAGTAACCCTGAAAATAATCAACAACCGTCAAACACTCGCGAAGTGACCATGTCACTTTTTTATGTTGTACACAATGTTTACGATTCGGAATTGTCGTAATTATACACGATTTCATCTTCACATTTCACTGAAATAACTTGTAAACACAGCAAACATAAACATAATTGTCGAAATGTCAACGCCAGACCGTTGACCGCGCGCCATTTAATGAAATGTCATTTATCTATTTTTTTTAATTTTAAGGTTAAGTTCTACAAATAAAATTTTATATTGCGCCATCTAGTAAAACTTTTTTGAACTACTAACAATTGGATTTAATTAAACGGGACGATATCCAATAGATGTCGACTGGGGACTCTAGTCCCCGGAACGTTTCATATAAACTAATATACATATATAGTGCTTGACTGCGATCCCATCTGATGGTAAGCAGTGATGCAATTGTTGATGGTGAGGTGCACTAGTTTATTAAGAGCCTATTCACTCTAGCCTTGAATACATCTAAATTTTAATCCTTGATGTATGTTTTCAGGTATCGTGGTAACATTCCCGATAGTCCTGATCCTAGTGTTGCTATGGAGAAAAGGATTCTTCGCCAAATGCCGAAATCGCAAGAACTACGACTCTGATGATGAACATGAACATCAAAATCTATAAAATATTAAGTAGCAAATAGTTAGAGGATTTTTTTTAAATTGTTAGGTATTCATTTTTCTAAAAGACAATGAAATTTATACTTGATTTCGATCAGACGAAAACACTGTCTGCTATTGGTTACTTTATTTATCAGTGACATTATGAAACGAAATGAATTAATGTAATTTGAGTAGCAAAAGGAAAATAGGAAAGTACAAACAGTACCGTAGTTAGATATGGGTGAAACGCCCCGTCAACCACGGCCTCGTCTCCAAAGGGGACTGGCGCAAGCGACGGCTCATTAAGAACGAAGGTTTTTTTTATAATTGATAGGCTCGCGTTTGACCACTATTTCACTTGATGGTAAGCAACGATATAGCCGAATACTGGATTGCGACAGTCGCTATCTCCTTTTTAAATATATGAAAAAAAAATGCCTCGCTGATATGTCTTCATATGAAAATAATAACACAATCAACCTTGTAATGTTCCCACAGCTGGGACTCAATCCTCCTTTTTAGGAGGGGTTAGGGGCCGTAGTCCATCACGCGAGACAAATGCAGATTGGTGGATGTCACATGTCTTCGAATTTTTGGTTCTAGGACATGCCGGTTTCCTCACGATGTTTTCCCTCACCGTTTTGAGAGCAGTGTTGATGAAATAAATTACACAACGTAATGCACCTGGCTAGGTTTGTACCCGCACAATTCGTAAGTCGGGGCCGTTACCACTGGCCCACCACTGCTTACATCTTCGCCCACGTCTAAATTACTCCACGGTACGCCTCCGAGTACAAAATTGATGTAAATTGTATGATTCTTCAAAAAGATCGAGTAGTATTTAAAACTAGAGCGAATGATAGCTGTGTGAATTATACAAAAGTATTAGGTATATAAGTATCCCCATGGGATTTAGGAGCGATTTGTATATTTGTATTCTAAGTAAGGTACCTACAAGAATTTTGTGTAAGTTGAAGATTCTAACACCCGTATTTATAAAGAAGTAAATACTTGTTTCTAAGTAATTTCTTATTAAGTCATTACTTGAGGTTGGAAATCATCATTCAAAATTTGAATTTTTCTTAACTATTGAATACAAATTGTTACTTAAGTAGGTAGTTACTTTTACTCAAGTAATTAGTTTGACTTGTTTAAAAATATGGGTGTTAGAACAATAACTGTAAATAATTTCTTAGAAGGGTATTAAATGAAAAATGTATATAATTAGGACCAAGTTTCTGAAATTCGAAAACATGATCAAACGCACGTAAAATGCTTTGGCAGTTCGGATATTTCCGACAAACACATTCGCGTTTATTCCGCCAGGGTCGCACATCGACAACCAAGTACGCCATCATCTCGTCAGCTCTTCTGCTACTTATGGGGATTGAAGAGCTAAACGAGATGGAGTACAGTCGTTAACACATGACCCTTGCGAACCGTTTTAGGTACTGTTTTTAGTGCTAGTGCGGAAAAGTGCGCGAGTTTGCTATCGCCACAATTTGTTTCATTAATCGTATCAGGCTGGGCGCTCGACCCCTACGAGGCACGCTTTAACCCCTGTTTTTTAGTTTTAAATCTTTGTAAGTGTATTGAAAAACGTCGGTTGATACACGTGGAAATTTGTCAAGGCAGCACCGTATGATAAGGGCCAGAAGCAGACGCCCGCGCGGTCCCATACAAATGTTCTCTGTAACGACTCAACGCGTGGGCACGTCGCGGGCCCCGGGCACCCGTCGCGGGCCCCGGGCACCGCGACCGTTTTGCTACGTACTAAAGTTCTCCATCGGCACGACTATATGCACACTGATAAAGCTGAACTAACGACACTGCGAAGGTAATAATCCGGTTTCAACGACGGAGACCGCCACACACGACACATGCTCTTTGTCACGCGACGGACGCCCGTTGCGGGCGTCTGCTTTACGCAGTTCTAACACCCTCACCGACGGCTCGGACGAATTCCGCCTTAGTCGCAATGACAAACTTTCTCCACTTGTATCAAAACGTTCTATTTTACATCAATGATATTTATTTTCCGAAACTAGGTTTGTGTATCTTAAAAAAATAAAATAAAACAATAGATATATTTTGAGACAAAAGTTGTATCATTTTATTATCCACATTAACATTGTTCCACTATTTTTTTCTCATTTCTGTCATGTAATTTATTACGCTTTCAAAGAACTTGAATTTTGACATGCAGCTGATAATTTGACAGCCGGGATCGTAGCTGCAAAAAAAAGAATACTAAATTTAATAGGCCATTTACGGCCATTGTGAAAAGACCATAGATTTTATAAACTATCTAGATTGCTCACGACAACCTCAAAAACGTTCCGAACAGTACGATACAAAAGGGTATGTTATCCCTTTCTACTAGTGTGTCCACAGACTAGTTCGTACGAGACAATTCTATTTGGGGAGTCTAAAAATACTTAAAGTAAAGCTTCCTCTTTAACACTAAAATAAAATGTTTTTGACAGTTAGGAGTTACTGGTACTTTGCCGTCCATAAGTAGAATTCTACAGCATCAATTAATATTCATCATCATCAGCCTTTTTTAATGTTCCCACTGCTGGGACACAGGGCTCCTATCTAAGAAAGGGAATGGGCCGTAATCCACCATGCGGGCCCAGTGCGGGTTGGCGGATATCACATATCTTCGAATTTTTAGTTCTAGGACATGCCGGTTTCCTCACGATGTTTTCCTTCACCGTTTTGAGAGCATTGCAATTAATATTAAAATGCTGCAATGTCAAAAATATCAAATAGAAAATTTATGATTACCCTTGTTAAAACAGGGGTAAGAAAGGGACACAGCACCTCTTTCTCGTTGTCTTGCATCGGAAAATTTTTCCCCTTTTACTTGTCAATGTAACATAATTATGAACCTAATTCGTATGAAAATAAAGTACACTATAGAGTGTGTAATATTGCTCTGTAAGCAATCCAGTTTGTTCCAAGGATATATAAGATCCTTGGAATAGATACAAACATCGACAAACTGCAGAGTGTGACCATATTTCAATTTCTACATAAATTTTGTTTCGAGAATTACATTTGATTTTTAAGTTTCCGTACCTAAAGGATAAAACCGGGAGGGGTATTTCTTTTGACTCTTAAAATCTGCTTTTTTATTTTATTTTTTATATAAATTTCGCGCTTGACCGCTATCTCACCTGATGGAAAGCGACGATGCGGTCGACCATTTTTTTTTTTTTTTGGTGGTGGGTAAAATCATCCAATGACATCTCCCGCCCTTGGGCGGAGCGGGAGATAGTGTCAGACTCTTACTGACTAAAGGGCCGGGCTTTCCTTTCGGAAACAAACCCTTGGCCCCAGTAGGCTTCGACCCTGCCTGCCTGCAGTTAGCAGGCTGGGTCTCTACGGTTTGCTGACAACTCTTTGAGGCGCGCGGGAACAGTGCGCGCCGTTGACGACCTGGGCTTGGTCCGGATGATTACCGGACGGTCAGATAGCGAGCTACCCATAGCTCGCCGTCTGCAAGCCCGCGCCTACGTTGGCTGGAAATCAGGATCGGAATCGGAACCACCGCGGCGGCAGGGCCGTGAGGGCCGTTGCCTCTCGCGTGCGGCCTCCTCCTTTGCTAGCATTACTGCTTCGCAGAAGGAGGCGACCGCCTGCCATCCCTCCTCGCTCTGGACCATGGCCCGTACCAGGGCCTGGCGCGAGAGATCGCCGCTGCCGATCGCCCTCACGAGAACACGGCGATGCTCTGCCCAAGCGGGGCACACTTCGACCGTGTGCTCCACCGTGTCCTCCGGGCAGTCCACGCAGTGGTGGCACCCGGGCGTCGGTTTCGCACGAATCCGGAACAGGAACCTCCCGAACTTACCGTGTCCGGTGAGAACCTGGGTCATGCGGAAGGTTAGGACGCCGTGAGGTCTTTCCAGCCACGCCTCAAAGAGGGGCCTTACCGCCATAATTAAGGCGTGCCCAGCACTGGGTTGCGACAGTCGCAGTCGCCATTTCACCATGAGATCCCGCCGGAACAATGCGGTCGACGATGGAGCGCGCTTACCTAGAAGAAACCTATTCACTCTTGAATCTTGACTTATATAAAACGAGAGAAAGGGTCTTAACAGACAAACAGTCAGATGGATAACAAAGTCATTCTATAAGGGTTCCGCTACCTATGCCGAACACTACCCAAGAGCCCTGACAACGAGGTTTGTCAACGGGTCACGATGTGTCGCAGGAGCAACTAGCGGCGGCGACCTCTCGCTTGGAACCCTAGTCCAGCAGTAATGCTAGCGCAGGAGACGGCCGCACGCGTGAGGGAGCGGACATCCTCACGTCCCAGTTGCCAAAACGACCACCACAGGCGTGAGCTTGCGGACGACGAGCAATGGGTAGCTCTGAATACCGTCCAGACGGTTTATGCCTTAGATTCGTCAACGGCGCGTAGATACCAGAAAAACCGTAGGAGCCCAGCAGGGCCGATGCCTACTAAGGCCATGGGTTGACTTCTGAAAACCTGTGGTCCTAGAACGCAATAAAAACTGCAGAAACGTTGGTATGGTTCTAGGACCGTGCCTAAATGGGAAAACATGGCGGTCTAGCCAAGTCATGACGCCAAAAAATTGTATGGTTGTCTACGTGATCAACAGTAGCCAGGTGGTGAACACACCATAGAGCTGCATTCATTTTTCTTGGCTGCGTGACCTGGCCGCACTGCCATGGCGTCCCAGAGACATACAGGCCTTAGTCATTACAAGTCTGATACACCTACCCGCTCCACCCTAGAGTGGTCTAGAAGAAGGAAGACTTCCCACGTAAATAAGAAAATGAGTTCTGATCACCGGTGGCTTGAACCCTGTCTCCGGTCCCGGTGGCCTACTGATTCTATTGCTATGATCAGTAAAAGAATACTTACGTCTTATAAGAATATTTCTCAAGAATTGTGGTGCTATGATACTCTTGATTTTGCTCCTGAAGAATGCCAATCTGAAAATAATAAGGAATTTTATTATCATCATCATCATTTCAATAGACGTCTACTCTTGGATATAGGCTGCCTCCAAGTGTTGCCATAACGACTGGTCCTGTGCATCTCGCATCCATCGGATTCCCTTAATCCAGGTCATCGGTCCAACTTGTGGGAGGGCTTCCAACGCTACGTCTTCCGGTAAGTGGTCGCTACTCCAGAACCTTTCGTCCCCATGGACCATCTGTTCTGCAGAGCAATGTACCCTGCCCGCAGCCACTTAAGTTTAGCAATTCTTCGAGCTATGTCGGTTACCTTGGCTTTTTGCTAACTATGCAAACATAGAATACTGACTGTGAAATCCAAATCAAAATTGATGGAAAAGTATAATAATATAATATAATATAATATTCCACAACTATCACACAACACCGTCTAGTCCCAAGCTAAGCAGAGCTTGTGTTATGGGTACCAGACAGTTGATAAACATACTTATATATTTCTAAATACATACATATTATAGATAAATAACACCCAGACACAGAACAAATGATCGTGCTCATCACACAAATATTTGTCCTGGGTGGGAATCGAACCCACGACCTCGGGCATAGCAGTCAGGGTCACTAACCAGTAGACCAACAGGCCAGTCAAAGTAAACGAACTATAAAAATTCTGGCACACGGACCAAAAAAAATACGCTGCCATCGGCTCCTTTTTGTGGCGGCGTTGGTTTAAATATGCCTTTGGCGGCGTGTTTTTGTGGCGGATTGGTTTTTTGGCCTTTGTGGCCCGTGTGCGGCAACCCTATCTCTCGCTAAGACGCTTTTCTATGGCGACCTTGTGAGAGCGATGGACTTTGACGACAGAGGATATACACCGTTAAATTTTGAGTCATTCTCTGCCGCAGAGCCACAATTTTAGAAATCGATCAATTATATCTTAAAATAATATACGTCAAACAATCATAATGTACGCATACCGCCATTACTGTACGTGCAATAGGTAATGATTAAATAGACATTGATTGTGGCTCTGCTGCAGAGCATACTCTCTAGCAGAGCCACAATGAACTTAAACTCAGGAAAAACAAATGCTAGTGCGTTTTGATAAAAAAAATTTTTTTGGTCGTTTTAGACCCGCGGGGGGTCGATTCGGTACATGAAACACTCCGCGGAGACGCGCCGCACAACGCGCCGCGTCTCCGTAATCGAGAACTAAGGCTTACTCGCTGTGCGTCGGTCCAGCCAGCTTCATAGCTTGAGCTCTCATACAACGGTAACTATGTGAATTTCGGAAGTGTTTACATCTGCAATAGAAATAAAAAGGAGCTAATTAAACAGCATATATTTCAATAGCATAATCAGCTTTATAATGTTCCCACAGCTGGGAGTCAGGCAGCGTTGCCAGACGTCCCGATTTTTGAATCAAAATTAAATGTCCCGCGCGGGACACGCTTAGTCCCGCTTTTCGAGGATAGCTTGACCGTACATGCAGCGCGCTGAGGAGGCACGGCCTGGTGGCAAAGACAATATGAACTGGCTGCCCGCCGATCATATTTTCTATGGTTACTTTTGCTATATAATGTAACACGTAAATTAAAATTTAGATAATATACGTTTTTTTACTATGTCCCGCTTTCGACGATAAAATCCCGATTTTTTCACTAAAAAGTTTAAAAATCCTGACTTGCCAAAATAAAAAATCTGGCAACGCTGGAGACAGGCCTCCTCTTTAGGACAAAGAAAAATCTACATAATCTTCTATATTAGATTATTGTGGTCAGCCACAATTTTAGTGACGAGCGTCTGAATGATACTATTTTAGCCACTATTATAATTATCAAAGCCAGCTTCTTTCTGGTTGGTTGTAAAAAACATTACGCGGCATATAAGTTTAACCAAAATGGCGATCAACAGTAATAGATTTTCGGGCCTCAATCGAAATGCAGCACAGCGGGGGGCTTCGCGTAACTATAGCAACGACGGCCATTTTAATTCCACTTATTTGTCGCGTACCTACTATAACCAGCCTGCTGTCTATTCTAACCAACTATGTCCGTGTGGTAGTGTCCTACAATTCTGAGCTTATTTCGCTCTTTCTTGGACTTAAACCGCCTTATTCCACCGATTAAAAGCGATCTAAATGTATTTCCGGGACTATTATTAGGTTTAATGCTAATTTTTTTTTTTTTTTTTTGTAATCTTGGTGTACAATAAAGTATAAATAAATAAATCCCGGAACTATTTTAGATCGCGTTTTGGAATAAGGCGGAAAATATTTAGTTGTTCAAGTGTGTTTTTTGCAGTCCATTTTTTTTTTTCCATGTACCTATTGATCTAATTTATAAAGGCATAAGGAATAGAGAAGGTATTTCGGTATCTCATCATCCAGTGAAAAAGGAGAATCGGTTCTATTTAGTATGAAATTGTCCAAAGCTAGTCCGTATATGCTATTCGCGCAGATAATTCGGATATTGCTGGATTTGTTTTATTAAGTATGAAGTTTCAGTTCGTATAAACCTTATTTTTAGTAGGTATAAGCGAAACCCGAAACACGAGTCTAGTATTTTTATGCAAAGAATCATGTATAAAGTTTCATAACTACAAAAAATCACAAAATTATAAGCTTGCTACCTATTACCTGGTTGTCCACACAAACAAAGCCACCGGGCCTTCCGGGCTACTAAGGCGTTGTTTATGCTGCCGCACCCAGCTGTGCGCTGGTGTCTAATGCCCGCTATGACCTGCTGTAACCTGTATTGTACTTAGTCTCGGTGGTGTCCAACTTGTGACTTTTTAAAATATTTTTGGGAAAAATATAACATGGTGTAAAAGTTATTTGAATCGATTCAGTTACAGATTCAGAAAAAACTATATTCACGTTTCGCATATACTAAAAATAATGGTGTATACGTCTCCACAGTTTTATAATATTCAGTACTCACCTTTTACCGTAGGAGCAGGAGCAAATATTGAAGTCCCTGCAACAATAAATTTAATGTTTTGATAGATGAAAATTTGACGTAACACATTCGAACCAACGCAGGATGTATGAAATGGCGACAGGTCACAGGAACAACTTGTGACCCACGGATGTCTCTCAAGTTGAAGGGTAAAATTTACAAGTCCATGATAAGACCTGTCATACTGTATGGATCAGAATGTTGGGCTGTGAAAAAGATGGATGAAAAGAGACTGCATGTAGCGGAAATGAGAATGTTGAGTTGGATGTGTGTTGATATAGAGGAAGTTTGAAAGTGGCGTCAGTGACTGAAAAGTTGAAAGGAAATCGTTTGTCTTGGTATGGTCATGTGAAGAGGAGGGATGAAACGCATGTTACTGAAAGAGTTCTGAGTTTACACATAGATGAATGGAGAGAAAGAGGGAGGCCGAAGAAGAGATGGATGGATTGTGTGAGGAGTGATATGAAAGAAAAGGGAGTTAGTGATAGTGTGACGGGTGACAGGATAGAGTGGAAGAAAAAAACGTGTTGCGCCGACCCCAAGTAATATGGGATAAGGACAGGAATAAGAGGAAGAAGGTAGATGAAAATTTAAAGGGGACTCATTTAACTTAGTATGGTCATGTAAAGAAGAGTCATGAAACGCTCGTTACTAAATGAATGACGAGTTTACGTGTGGATGGATGGATAGGGAGAGGGAGCCAAAGAAGTGTGGATTATGTAAGAAGTGAGGGCGCTTTCAATTTAGCCGTGAAGAGCATACAAACTAAAAACGCGCGACCGCAGTGCGACAGCCGCGCTGAGATAGCGCACCAGTTCATTAGTCGACTAGTGATGATACGCTCTTAGTTTCTATTCAAGTCAAAAAATCAGAATCTGATTGATAGTCATCCAGTGAATAACATACATAAAGAAATTAATTTTGTACGTGCGTATATTGACTCGAGTTTTGGAAAAAGCGTACTTTACTTTTTAATTTTATCTTTACAAATCGATGGTGTTTCATGTACCGAATCGACCCTCCGCGGGATTAAAACGACCAAAATTTAACGGTGTATAATTCTGAAATTTTGGCCTTTTATTTTAAGAAATTCGCAAACTGCATTCCCATAACGGCAATCTTTTCTTAAGTTTCTTTTTACAAAATCTTTTTTAGTTTAACTAGCATCGTTCTAATCGAGAAACTAATTGTAAAACACTATGACGCTCAAAGATAGCGGTTGCAGTGCGATGGCCGCGCTGCTGTCACGCGGTACTTCGCGGCTAAATTAAAGGCGCCCTGATATAAAAGAAAAGGCAGAGTGGTGTCATGAGTCCACCTTTGTACCTTTGGTTGCATGAAGATTAAATAAATAAATAAATATATGACGGGTGACGGAACGGAATGAAAAAAAAAAACATGATGCTCCGACCCCGAGATGACCCTGGTTATTTATCTTCTGATATGGATACTTATCTTCTGATTCTGATGATGCTTTTATGGAAACCAATGGATCAAAGAATTTTATTCATGACTTGTGATAAAGCCGCTCTCTTCTATAATAATATTCTTCTGAACTTACCTTGGAACTTTAGAGGCCAAAGTAACCCTGAAAATAATAGTAAGCGGTTGTAAAACAGTTTCGGTAAATATTTCAATGTGTTTTAGAGGGGCTCGTGCAAGTAGCAAGTTGCATCCACCAGGTAGATCTCGGCTTGCGGACGTCCGGTAACAGACCGGTCTGAGCCCAAGTCGTTTACGGCGGGCACTGTTCCCGCGCGCCTCAAGGAGTTGCCAGCAAACTGTAGGGGCTCAGCAGGACCGAAGCCTACTGGGGCCAAGGGTTAGGTGAAAATGAACCCCAGGGCCCTGGCTCGAAGGCAATGAATGAAACAGGGTAGGTTTTTGGTCAGTCAGAGTCTGACATTATCTCCTGCCCCACCCAAGGGCGGGCTTTGTCATTTGATGATTTTACCTACCATAAAAAAAAAACAAGGTAGATCTTAATTCTGACGTACCAAGAATTCCGTGTTTTGGAAAGCTCATTAAGACGCTGTCCAGCACAATAACTTACCTCTTTGCTGGCCTACCACTGTGGGGTTTGGAGGCAACAGTCCTGGCACGCATGCACGATCTGCGCATGGAAACGCAACGCTGCCGGGGTGAAACTCCGCTGGCGTGACAACAGCTTCAACATGACGCAGGTTCTCACCAAACACGATCAGTTCGAAAAGTTGCTGAACTGGATACGTGTTGAAGCGACACCCGGGTGTCACCACTGTGTGGACCGCCCGGAGGACACGGTGGAGCAAACGGTAGAGGTGTGCCGCGCTTGGGCAGAGCACCGCCGTGTCCTTGTGGGGGCAATTGGCGGTAGATCTCTCGCCCCGGGCCTTGGTCCAAAGCGAAGAGTTGTTGCAGGTGAAGCTGTAATGCTAGCAAAGGAGAAGGTCGCACGCGTGAGGCAACGGCCCTCACGCCCCAGCCGCCGCTGGAATTCCGATTCCGATTTCCGACCATCATAGGCGCGGGCTTGGGTACGGCGACCAACGTACGTGGCGAACAATGGATCGCCGTCCGACCTTCCGGTAACCGTCTGGACCGAGCCCAAAATGTCGACGGCGCGTATTGTTCTACACGCGCCTCCGTAGGGGCCCAGCAGGTCGAAAGACGTCCACTGTTGAGCCTTTCCAAGTCTCACCACAATGAACGGTCCTGTGCGTCTCGCATCCATCGTATACCCGCGACACCCGGACACTCTAAATAAGGTTCAGTTGAAAACCAGCGTCAGGCAATTACCACGTAGCTGTCTGGCATTTATGCTGAACTGGACCTATTTGGCGCAACCGTGAGACACACAATGTTAGTTTTATCAATTTTTTTTATCTTAAGTGTCATGTTGTTTCTGCATTGTGTGTCTATATGTGTCAAATAAAATATTTATCTTTCTTTCTTTTCTTTCTTGTGGTAAACGTGGGGTCGGTGCCCCAAGTTACCTGACCTACCCTTTAATAGTTTTTCAAAAGAGGTGGGTTAGGTAACTTAGGCCACCGACTGTACCAAATCATGCATCTTCCTGTATTCACATACAGGAAGATGCATGAGTTGGTACGTTTTGTACGTTACGTTTTGTTTGTGTTTACCACTATACCTGGAAACTTTGGGCCTTTCGGTTCTATGACAGTAAAATACGTACCATCCTAGTTTACCGGGAGGAGTATTACGATTAATTGTAGAATATAACCTCCTGAGCCCACGAACTGGAAAGAAAAAGAGATTACATTATTTAGACTTTTAATAATAGCTAGCTTTTGCACGCGGCTTCGCTCCTGCTCTCCCCTACTCCACCATACTCTATCTACTACTCTACATTCACTAATAGGGTATGATCCTTTACTTAATGCAAACAAGAGAGTCAAACACAGGGTTTGCCCAACACTTACTAATCGTAGCACTGCCTTCTCACGCAAATTCTTTGGATTTCTTGGTGGACATCTATATAATAAGATAAATAAGGAGCTAACAGTTTACCCTCTTACAAGAGCTAATTGTAAGAGGGTTATTACTGCCTGGCTTAAGACCCTCAACTACGATGACACTGAAAATCTGCTTATTGTACCATCCTAACCAACTGCGTATGCTGTCACCTCCTTCACCCCGCACACACGCACTCACACACACACTCACTCTCTCCTACACACACTCACACTGACACATACAACCTCCGGCACACTCACACTCACACTCGCGCTCACATACTCACGCACACATAGTCACGCACACATACTCAATTACTCACCAATTTAATTTAGTTCCTCTCACCCACTTTGTACCCCCATAGCAGTAACAATCTCACTGCACCACCTTGTACCCCCATAACAGCAACAATCTCACTGCACCTAGCTTAATCCCTCTTAATTATTACTTTGCACTGATGTTGTATACAGCTGCCACCTATTGTCCGGAGTCTGGAGAGGCTGGTAATCTGTCATACAGGTCTCCTAGTACAGAAACCAGTCTCTCACATAGATCACAACAATTATCGCTAATGTTTTGTTTGTTTTCTATATTGTTTGTAAAATTCTATGTGAGAGAAGAACAATAAACTTATTATTATTTCCTTTATTTCTTGTTTTACATATTTTTTACATTTTTAAATATTTTTAACATATAATATATAAAAAAAAAAAAAAAAACATTATTATTATTATTATTATTATTATTATTATCTTACTCTACCCTACCAGACCATATACCAGTAAATGAGCTCGAGATCCTATGTCCGTTTCCTGGTTCTAAGCTATCTTCCCACAAATTTTCAACCAATTCGGTTCAGCCGTTCTTGAGTTATGTATAGTGTAACTAACACGACTTTCTTCTAAATATACACCGTTAAATTTTGATCGTTTTAATCCCGTGGAGGATCGATTCGGTACATGAAACCATGGTATCGATTTATAAAGATAAAATTAAAAAATAAAGTACGTAAGAAATAAATACGCTTATAAGAAATTAATTTCTTTAAATAAACGAGTCAATAACCTTGTAGGCAGTTGTCGGTCGTTGCGTACTAACTATGTACAGGTCATTGAAATCGTCCAGCTGACGTTTACTTAAAGAAATTAATTTAGTACATGCGTAAATTAATTCGAGTTTTAAAAAAAAACTTTATTTTTTAATTTTATCTTTACAAATCGATAGTGTTTCATGTACCGGATCGACCCTCCGCGGGATTAAAACGATCAAAATTTTACGGTGTATAAAGCGAAGATTATGGAAAATAAAACTTTATTACCTATTGATAACCATTCGTGTACATACTTAAAACTTCAGACAGAAATTGCTAAAAAAATATTACATACGTATAAAAGACGTTTCTAAAATTCGTTTTTTTTTTTTTTGTAACCAAGTTTTTTTTTGCAAAATAAATTGAAGATGACAATTACCTTGATGCTCTACAACTTCTTCGTTCAACTTTCGTTTAATTCTACTGATGAAACTTCTGAAAAATAAAACATAATGATCATAATAAAGGAAAATATTTGACGGCGCTTTTGTATTTAAATTAGTTTCCAAAAGGCATCAGAGATGGCGCTAGTTGTTTGAGCGGAGCTAGTTGTTTAGAGTGTAGATGCTATGCCAGTACCTGGTCTACCATGTAGCAAGATCCTTCTAAATCGGTTCAGCTGTTCCAGAGTGAAGAAGGTAACTAACATACATACTCGCTTACCAACTTTCCCCTCTATAGTATTGCTGATTATTGTGACAAGACAGAATGGAAGAAAAAAAAAACGTATTGCACCGACCCCAAGAAACACAGGACAAGGGCAGAAAAAGAGGCAAAAGCCTTTAAGCACAGGCATAAGTAACTTCTACGGTCGGAACTAAGCTTTTCGCCTCGTTGATTATATTACGCACATCAAATTTGCTGCGGTCTTCCCGTCCGATTATAATTTAGGTGTCTTCAAGGCTAGAGTGAATAGGCTCTTAATACACTATTGAGCATTTGAGCCTCACTATTAACGATTGCATCACTGTTTACCATCAGGTTTTTTTTTTTTTTTTTTTTTTTTTTGTGGTAGGTAAAATCATCCAATGACGAATCCCGCCCTTGGGTGGGGCGGGAAACAGTGTCAGACTTTTACTGACTAAAAACCTACCTTTCCATTCCTTGCCTTTATCCTGGGGCCTTTGGTGACAGTCTCACATAACCTTTGGCCCCAGTAGGCTTCGGCCCTGCTGGACCCCTGCAGTTTGCTGACAACTCCTTGAGGCGCGCGGGAACGGTGCGCGCCGTAGACGACCTGAGCTCGGACCGGTCTGTTACCGGACGGACGGACAGCGAGCTACCCATTGCCCACCATCCGCGAGCCCGCGCCTACGGTGGCCGGAAATTGGGGTCGGAAACCCGGCGGCGGCGGCGGCGTGTCCGCCTTTGCGTTTACCATCAGGTAGGATCGCAGTCAAGCACTAATTAATATTCTAATTAATAAAAAATTATACTAGTGTGACAAGCTATAGACTTACGTGCTTCGTTCATCACTCATCAAAACACTAACAAGAGAGCTCCGGTTCAGTATATGTTTTTTGACTGGAAAATAAATAATATTATTCATGTTGATTGATACTGTAATGTCGGAAGGACGTTGCATGAGGTACTTGCTTGTTAAACACCGTTAAATTTTGACCATTTTAATCCCGTGGAGGGTCGATTCGGTATATGAAATGTTATCGATTTGTAAAGATAAAAAAAAAAAAATTAAGTAAACGTCAGCTGGGCAAGTTCAATGACCTGTAGGTGGGTGGTACGCACCGATCGACAACTATCTACAAGGTCATTGACTCGTTTATTTAAAGAAATTTATTTCGTACACGTGTAAATTAATTCGAGTTTTAAAAAAAAGTACCTTATTTTACATTTTTATCTTTTCAAATCGATAGTATTTCATGTACCTAACGACCCTCCACGGGATTAAAACAATCAAAATTTAACGGAGTATAACGAACTGACTTGATAGATGTTTTGAAGGATGTTGGCAGTTCTAGAAAAGGTATGAAAAATTTATAGGAAGAAGGGATTGTAGAGTTTTCCGTGTGATTTTGTAATGAAGTTTGATAAAATACGAAAATATAAATGATTACTGCGACTCTCAGTCTTTTATATTGAATATACTTAATACAGACCCCGGACCAAAGTCCTGCCGGAGCTAGCGCTCACAATACACTCAGGCTGAAGGTAGCAAGGCGTGGTCGGTGTGGGCCTTCGCCCATGGCCTCACACCTAAAGAGGCCTCGCGCAAGCCCTCGCTTCTTTAAGAACGAAGTTTTTTGTTGATACGCTCTTTTTTACCACTTTTCATATGATGGTAAGCGACCTCCGTTGAAAAGGGAGGATCCTCCAACCGAGTGTTGCGTCTGGTGGGCTACTGCCCGCTAGATGATTTCGGGCGGTTGTATCTATTCAAATCACGCGGAGAACTTTAATTGCGCGATGCAGGATAGTTCCTTTGTGGCGACATAGATGTCGCTACATATCTTTTGATTTGGTTTTCTTGCCTGGTTGCTCTACTCTTTTTAGCTCTTCGATAAAAAGTAATTGATATAAAGTTCACTTACATAGTTTTAATGGCATTTTGAGTATGCTTCCGAGACGGCGATCCATTACGTTTCTCCTTATGAAATAACATAATTTTGTTATAAACAAATATATTTATTGTAAGTAACTACCTAATGCTATCTTCCAAATACATTTTGACTAGCACAATTTGCCTGCTGCGGTCTTTCCGTCAGATTATAATTTAACATGTCTAACACCGTTAAATGTTGGTCTTTTTAATACCCCAGAGGTTCGATTCGGTACATGAAATACTATCGATTTTTAAAGAGAAAATTAAAAAATAAAGTACTTCTTTTTAAAAGCGAATTAATTTACGCATGTACGAAATTTATTTCTGTAGGTAAACGTCAGCTGAACGAGGCCAATGAATTGTAGGTACGCAACGACCGACAACTACCGACAAGGTCATTGACTCGTTTACTTAAAGAAATTAATTTCATATATGCATATAATATAATAATTATTATAATAATTAATTAATAATTCTAGTTTTTGAAAAAAAGTACATTATTTTTTAATTTTTTCTTTACAAATCGATAGTGCCTATTTTATGTACCGAATCGACCCTCCGCGGGATTAAAACGACTAAAATTTAACGGTGTATATACCTATTTTGCGGCGTGTGCGCTTTCTCCCACTTTCCCTAAACCTAATTTTCGATATTTATACACAGACTACTTGAAAAAGTTTGATTATTTACGTTCTTGGATAAATACCCTACGCGTTATGCGTGCCTTAAGGCTAGAGTGAATAGGCTCCTATTAAACTACACTTCACCATCAACGATTGCATCACTGCTTACCATCAGGCGGAACCGCAGTCAAGCGCTAGATTATGTAATAAAAAATAGATGCATTTTCAAGTTATATTAATAATAATATTCCACAACTGTCACACAACGCCGTCTAGTCCCAAGCTAAGCAGAGCTTATATATTTCTAAATACATACATATTATAGATAAATTACACCGACACAGAACAAATGATCGTGTTCATCACACAAACATTTGTTCTGGGTGGGAATCGAACCCACGACCTCTGGCATAGCAGTCAGGGCCATTAAACACTAGACCAACAGGCCAGTCAGTTATTGAATACTAACGAAGTTTCCGATTCTTCAATTGTACTGTATGCAGAGTCCCCCCAATCAACGTCTTCATCGGATTTGTCTGCAAAACAGTGAAAATAATGCGTAAAAATATTGTTATATCTTAGAATAACTGGAGCAGAGGTACCAAGACCTGTTAAAATGTCAAGCGTGTGAGCAAGAAGGTCACCCTATACAACATTTGTATATGTACAATGCGGTCCAAAATGAGAATAGGATCGATTGCCATGTTGTGACGTCACGTCGAACTGTCAAATTGAAGAAATCGTGTATGACGAGCAAAACAATTTTTTTTATACTAATCGTGAACAAAAGAGGTTTAATCAGAATCCAGTTCTTCAATTTTGCTCATCTCTACGTCACTGTGTGAAGTGTCTGATTAGTGGCAAATGAAAGAAGAAGGTGAATGGTTCCTAACAATAAAAATAAGAAAGAAAATAGTTTTTTTTTTTAACTAACTATGACTTAATACAATGTATTTAGCTAATTTATATTAAACAATAACGTTTTTACTTCACCTAGGTTTAACTAAGACTTAGTAATACAAAACAAAAAAAAAACCCCTTTATTGATACGCAAATAACACTTTTTTGCAAACTGTACTTTTCACTCAAAATTTGACAGATCGAGGTTATTGACTTTCCTATTCTTATTTGGAACGCATAGTATATGCGGAACCCGAACGAAACACGTGTCTAGTATTTTTATGTAAAGAATCTAGGTATAGAATTTCATAACTGCATCATGAAAAATCTCAAAGTTATAAACTTGTTATGTTACTTGGTTATCCGCAAAAATACATGGTCACCGGGACACCCGTGCTGGATTTCTTCTTTTGAGGTAGGGAACCTTAAAAACGCGCTAAGTACCTACAGTACCTTAAAGGTGGCATACAATCGTGTGCATATTATGACGATTACCTCTTTCAACTTTTTGAATCATCTATAAAACTCTTAGGAAAAAAGTATTTCGACATTTTTGTGGAAAATTATCTGACCTACAATTTTTGTCTTATTAATTTTATAATATAACTTACCGTTTCGCTGAAAGTCGCGATAAATTCGTTTTTGTGACCTTTGACTTCGAGTATGAGGACTTTCTAGATTTCATTTATGATGGTGTTTTGTACAACCCTACCGATTTTCAGCTGGGTGCGAATTATTATAATCATACCCCTATTTCTGGTCTAATTTGACTGGACTATCAATGTAATATTCTCACCTGATTTAATTTTAACTACAGAAAGTGTGTACGACGTATTCCCCTTAAATCTTGTGCTGAAAAAGAAAATATTGATAAGCTGACGACGGTCCACGAGCGAGAAGGACTCCTATCTCGCTCTTGTAAAACAGGTTCCTAAGCGACAGAAAGGGATAGAGAGAAGACTTACAGGGAAAACTTGAATTGCGAATCCTGGTGAAATGGTCTGGCAGCCTTTAAATTTTGAGTGTCTCTTCTTGGCGTTTACACTGGGTTGTAACGATAGAAATTATGAGAATAATCATAATATTCCAACTGCTGGGACACAGCCCTGCTCTCAGCGAGAGGGAGGAGGAGCATCATCATTTCAGATGAAAGACGTTCACTGTTGGACATAGGCCTCCCCAAAATGTCACCATAACGACCGGTCCTGTGAGTCTCTCACCAGTAGGGCTATTGGCTAACTTTTTCAAAACAGATGACAACTGGCATTTGATGTACACTAAACTTTGTTGTCAACTAACAATTTCATAACTTTGGTATTACGTATGACATCAAGTGGCTAACAAACTGCAGTGGATAAGTGTTGGCTAACCAAAATTAACGGTGCATATTGTCCCAGCTCTAGTTTTTATCGACTATTATACAGCTAAGTTAAATATCGCATCTTCAGCTTAAAGCTAACAATCACAATTTTAAAAGTATAGATACAATAACATCAGTCAAAACGTGTCACGGTGGATATCAAAGGCACCGGTGGATAATGACGTCAAATCTGTTGGTCACTAAAGATAGGCAATACGAAATTAGCTGTTTGACAGTTATACGATGTACATTCTAGCAAGTGATCTTCACTTGAGCTGTCAACAGATTTACGCAATAGCCCCGCTGGGCCTCAAGTCTGCTATTACAATAGTGTCAGAAAGGTCTATCATTGTTTTCATAATTTTTGATTTTAACAAGTTTGGTAATCTACTAATATAATGGCGACTGCAATGATCAACCACCGACACTCTATTGAGAGAAATAGCATAGAATGGTAATCTCGTACTTACCTACATAATGACAAATGATACAATACACCACCACACCACAATGATACAATAGCAACAACAAAACACTGAAAACGCTGGCCGGTGGCCGCTCTAAATAAACAGTAAGCAGTAATGTCACTTTGACTTTGACAGCTAAAAAACCACAGACCGACCAATGATCGGATTTGCAGATTATGAACTTTTAGCAAAATAACAATGAAATCGTAATGGAATGACGAATTTATAAAAATAGCAGACTTGAGCCCCAGGTCACCGCTCCATCCTGTGAGACGCCTTCCAACGCTGCGTTTTTTTGTACGTGGTCGCTACTCTAGAACCTTTCGTCCTCATCTACTATCTGTTCTGAGAGCAATATGCTGCTCACTGCCACTTAAGTTTGGTGATAATTCTATCTTGTCGGTAACCTGATTTTTATTAAATACCCCATATCAAGAATTACTCCTGTATCGTGGGTGTTCACAAACATGTAAAACACCTAACATTCAAACCATACAAAATTAAATATTTATTTTCTTCTGTGCGGAAATCGAACTCATGACTCTCAGCGCAGAAACCAATCGTTCAACCACTGCGCCACACGCGCCGTCTAGTTTCTTCACAATGTTTTCGTTTACCCTTTCTCGTCATCATCATCGTGAACATTGTATAAAACCTTATGAGTATAAAACCTGGTGGTAGGCCTACCAAGTCTTCATTTAAAGTAGGTAAGACTTCAAGGTCACGGTCTCTCAGAGTGGGGACTCTGCCCGCCGAGTGACTTCAGGAAAGACGGTGGCACAGTGGTCACGAGCTGCTGTGCACAATGAGGCTCAGGGGAGAGCCCTCACAGTCTGGGTTGGTCTTTTAAAGTGGTTATGGGTCCATCTCCATGTGGTGATGGTGATCACCGGAGGGTTTTTATAGAGGTAAGAATCCCACATTCCCTGGTCTTTCCTCAAAAGTCCAGGTGCCTTTTGAATGTTTCTCCCGATAATAGCGTTGACGTGAGCGCAAGCCTAACATTGCTTGAAGACAGGGCTTAGATTAGTCCCCAAATACAATTCAAAAGGCTAAGAGCTCACGAAGCGGTTTTCACCCGCGGCCGCCACGGTTGCGGGCCCGCGGCTTCCGTAGAATGCAAATATATATGTAATATATTAAAGCACATTTCACGAAGTGTTTTCGCCCGCGGTGTGCGCCCACTGCACCTGCGGGTAACTTGTAGAATCGCGCTGATCGCGGTCGCCTGTTGCCTCGGCGGTTTTTGCCCGCACGCTCTGCGGTCGGCGATCGTGCAGAGGCTGTCTCTAGGATAATTGGCCGCCAGGCTTGCAGTCGAAAATCTTCTTAAAGCTTCTAAAACACCAACTGATATAAAAGGGGTAATAATCGACTCCTGAAGAAAAATGAAGCTAAGCGGCTTTTATTGAAAGGAGGTTTCCCTCCCCCGACCAGACGGGTTTTATGCCTGGTATGAACCAACTACCCAATAGATGATTTCAGGCTGTTGTATATTAATAAAGATAAACGTTGTTTTAACACATAAATCATATAATTACAACTCCAAATTATTCAAAATATGACTCCGTGAAAAAGAGCGGGAAATACTTTTTCCGACTGTCAAAGACGCTAGTCCGGGGCGATGGGACGCGGTGACATAGGGATGCGCCCACTTATCGACTTTTTTTTTTAGTTTAACAGTATGTTCAAAACTCGAGAACTCTTTATAAGGATCACGATGCAGGATTTCGAGTTTTTTTTTAATTCTTATGTGGAGCCACTTCTTGCCAAGAAGGGGCTCAAAGCCTAGAACACTGGAAGGAATAGAGGGAGAAATTTGCCAAGCCGTAGGACAGTATAGGCTAGATACAATAGTAATAATACAATAATGTGGAGCATTAGACAGGGGCGCCGATTCCGTCGGTACTCGGGGGCCCGAGCACCCATGATAAATAAACCGTGGGTGCCGAGCACCCCGAGAATAGACATCAAGAAATAGATTAGTAATCGACTTTTAGGGATGGGCTTTTTTCATTACCCGACAACCCGTTCAGCGCAGTGGTTTAGAGCGCCGGTTGAGGCGCAAGGTTTGATTCCCGCACCATCCCAAATCTTTCTATTTCTATCAAACATAATTAGTAATTAAGTACGCAGTATTTAAGTGGGATATTTATTTATTTGTCGGTTTGACCTGTGTGCATTTTTCTACTCACACTTCGCCACTTTTTCGAGTTATCAAATGAGTATGAGCACCCATGAGGTTCTCTAAAAGCCGGCGCCTCTGGCATTAGATGTAGCGATATCCTAGCTAGAGTATGTATGTGTCCAAATATAGCATATTATAGCGACATAACCTAGGCATTAGATATAGCGATATCCTAGCTAGAGCCCGGTCGCGGAGCAGGAAGAATTTCGTACAATGACCTTTGGCCTACTGACAGTGGTCACAAACATTTTTATATTAAGTGCGTTTTACATTAAACATTTGAAGGAGAAAAAAGATGACTAATTTATTGAATAAATTATTTTTATTAAATATATAAATTATTTATTTACATTTTATATCATAACAATTTAAAGATCGAGTTATAATTACTTTGGTAGAAATATGATAATAAAATAAAAATTATCATTGTCATTCATTATTTAAATTTATGAATTTCGTCAAGGATTTTTTGTAGTGACTAAATGCTAACCAAAAAAAAAACACATTCAAAAAAGAACAAAACTTAAAATAACATTATAAAGTTTACAGTAAAAGGTTTATAATCCCTGACGACGGAGGCCATTGTATCTGTGCGAGCGAGACGCATTATATTTACGCGGGAGTGACAGAGACAGGTAATAATAGGTCAACGTACGAAATTCTTCCTGCTCCGCGTCTGGGCTTTAGAGTATGTACGAGTATGTGTCCAAATATAGCATATTATAGCGACATAGGCTATATTTGAAATCTTTAAAAAGAACTTACTTAGAATGGGCAGTAACTGGGACTTCGGAGGCTTTGCGTAGCGCCATATTAGCTATCTCCGTTGAAATTCCAAGTTCTGGAGATCAGAAATGAAACTTAAAGATGATTGTTATGAGAAGGATTTTTTTTTTTGTTATTTGGTATCTCACTTGATGGAAAATGAGGATGCGGTCGACGATGGAGCGCGCTTACCTAGAAGTAACCTATTCACTCTTGACTTAAAGATTCCTGGGTTGCCATCAGGAAAGGCAGACTTGGGCAGGGAATTTCATTCCTTAGCTGTACGCACTATGACGGTTTGAGACATTCTTTAATTTTTTTTTTATTTGTTAGGGGCCATTCAAGTATTACGTAGCACTACAGGGGGTGGGGGGTCTTTGCTTTGTTTCTTTTTGATGACATGGGGGATGGGGGGGGGCTGGATGTTGATTACGTCAGCAGTTTTTTTTTTTAAAGAACAGTCTCGATGTTCCGAAATCACATGATAATGAGTAGACAGACACATATCACTGAGCAATGTTTACGTAACCATGTGGGGGGAGGGTTAGATCTTTGCTTACTTTTGCTGACGTGGGGGAGGGGGTGTTTATATTTGCGAAAAATCTGCTGACGTAATACTTGAACAGCCCCTTATAAACTAGTGCTTGACTGCATCATCATCATCATCATCAAATCCCACCTGATGGTAAGGTTAATCCAACCTAATTAAAAACATTCAAAGGAGACACATTCTTGTCAAAGATTAATAACGAAAAAATGACTGATAGTAATAATTTAAATTAATCTGACATTTTTTATTTCATTTTTATTTTTTGTGCTGTTGACTATAATTCATTTTTATTTCATTTTGAAATTATTATTTTTTATGGTTCGTAAAATCATCCAATGACAATTCCCGCCTTTTTGGGTGGGGCGGGAAATAGTGTCAGACTCTTACTGACTAAAAACCTACCCTGTACCAATCATTTTTTATTATTTTTTTATTTATTTATTGCCAACTTATCCTCATAGTTCACATCACGCATATAAATTATAGGCACACATGAATAAATAGTGACAATACACAAAATCATTTACAAAACATTAACATAATAATAATTATTTTCATTGCCTTCGTCCCAGGGCCCTGGGTGACATTATTGTTAATCTTATTGTTTCCAATCGTAGGTAGACCATGTCCTGGAATAGCCCATGGGATACTTTTTATCCTGGGAGTATTTTCCCTTAGGATAATTTACTACAATAATGCGGGTGAAAACGCTGTAAGCAGCTAGTTATTATGTAAGTTGTTTTGTAATCTTTTCAAATGTTTCGGAAAAAGAAATACTGACCTGCTATTCTGAGATCACTGCAGGTTGGCTTGCTTTTCTGTTAAAAGAAAAATCTATTTATTATTTCGTTATAAAACATTATTTTTATTATAAGCGAAACCTGAATATAATGTATGTATGTATTCCACAACTATCACACACAACGCCGTCTAGTCCCAAGCTAAGCAGAGCTTATGTTGTGAGTACTAGACAACTGATAAACATACTTATATATTTTTAAATAACTACATATTATAGGTACATTACACCCAGACACAGAACAAATGATCGTGCTCATCACACAAACATTTGTCCTGGGTGGGAATCGAACCCACGACCTCCGGCATAGCAGTCAAGGCCACTAACCACTAGACCAACAGGCCAGTTAAATCAGTTTATCTCTCGCACTAGGATGGAGCGTGAGGGCGTGTCAGACTTATACTGACTAATACACACTCCTATGTTCCTTCTTTGCCTTGCTTTCCAGCACCCTGGTTTTCCGTTTTGGAAGGGAACCCATGGCCCCAATAGGCTTCAGCCCTGCTGGGCCTCTACGGTTTTGCTGACATCTTTTTGAGACGCGCGGTATACTACGCGCCGTTTTCACGTCCGGACGGTCACCAAACGGCGAGCTACACACCAGCAAAGTTGGTTAAGGTCAGGCAGATGCCAATAAAGTGCATACTAACGATCGGTTCATATGTTTCCTTCTTTTTAAGACTGTGCTGCCTTTTGCGTTGCGGCACTGGTGGTGGTGGGCAGCGCTTGGCTCTGAAATAAAATAGAAAAGGATTACGGTCAATCAGGCACTGGGGCAGTACTGAAAACCGGCCAAGCGCTAGTCGGACTCGCACACGAAGGGTTCCTTACCGTCCATGGTAAGAAACGGCAAAAAAAATTACGTTTGTTGTTCGGAAGCTTTTTTTTTTTTTTTTTTTTTGGTGGTGGGTAAAATCATCCAATGACATCTCCCGCCCTTGGGCGGAGCGGGAGATAGTGTCAGACTCTTACTGACTAAAAACCCACCCCGTTCCTTCGTGGCCTTAGATACCAGGGCCGGTAAGCAAACCCTTGGCCCCAGTAGGCTTCGACCCTGCCTGCCTGCAGCTAGCAGGCTGGGTCTCTACGGTTTGCTGACAACTCCTTGAGGCGCGCGGGAACAGTGCGCGCCGTTGACGACCTGGGCTTGGTCCGGATGTTTACCGGACGGTCGGACAGCGAGCTACCCATAGCTCGCCTTCCGCAAGCCCGCGTCTACGTTGGCTGGAAATCAGGATCGGAATCGGAATCCCCGCGGCGGCTGGGCCTTGTGGGCCGTTGCCTCTCGCGTGCGGCCTCCTCCTTTGCTAGCATTACTGCTTCGCAGAAGGAGCCGACCGCCTGCCATCCCTCCTCGCTTCGGACCATGGCCCGTACCAGGGCCTGGCGCGAGAGATCGCCGCTGCCGATCGCACTCACGAGAACACGGCGATGCTCTGCCCAAGCGGGGCACACTTCGACCGTGTGCTCCACCGTGTCCTCCGGGCAGTCCACGCAGTGGTGGCACCCGGGCGTCGGTTCCACACGAATCCGGAACAGGAACCTCCCGAACTTACCGTGTCCGGTGAGAACCTGGGTCATGCGGAAGGTTAGGACGCCGTGAGGTCTTTCCAGCCACGCCTCAAAGAGGGGCCACGCCTCAAAGAGGGAGCCACGCCTCAAAGAGGGAGCCACGCCTCAAAGAGGGGTTGTTTGGGAGCTAAACTTAAATATTTATTTTAATCTGTTTTTATTATTTCTGTAGAAATTTCAATGGTCTAGCTATCACGGTTTAGGGTCGGTACACATCTGACGGAAAATGCGTTGAGCGTATCGAGTTTATGCTATACTTTACGCTCGACGCAAACCGCCTTATTCCAAAACGAGATCTAAAATAGTTCCGGGACTATTACTAGGTTTAATCCCGATTAAACGCTATCTAAATGTAGTTTTCGGGATTATTACTAAATTTAATACCAATTAAAAGCGATCTAAATGTATTTCCAGGACTATTATTAGGTTTAATGCCAATTAAAACTAGTTTGGAGGCAATGGAACAGAGAGTAAAGTCCCACATACCTCCGTTGAAAAGGGAGGATCCTCCGACCAGAAAGGTGTTATATCTGGTGGGCTACTGCCTGATAGATGAATTCGGGTTTGTTCTATATGTTCCAGGATGATGATGATTAGTTAATTTGTGACGACATAGATGTCGCTACACTAGTAATAGTTCCGGAACTATTTTAGATCGCGTTTTGGAATAAGGCGGAAAAGCACTGGCGGACTAACGGGGGGGCGGTGGGGGCGGTCCGCCCCGGGCCCCACAACTAAGGGGGGCCCCGGTTTGGCTTTAAAAAAAAAAATTAAACCATTCTTCCGATCATTTACCATAACAAATAAACGGTGTAGGTACCTAATTCATCTCTTAGAGTTGTGAAAACTGGAGTTCGGAAACGTATTTTGCGACTGTAGTGCCTCCGCCTCGTCTGCGAAACTTTTCGTGGCGCGAACTCTAGTAATAGTGCGCCGGCGGCGGCGGCGCGGCGCCCTGTACCACTCGGGATGTGGCCCACACCCCACGCCGCCGCCCGCGCCATTCGCGTGGTATTTGCCTTCCAAATCGGACGCACAGATTGACGCATAGAATTAGTGAAAATGATGGCAAAATACGATCCCGTATTAAGTGAGCACTGGTCAAAACTTCAAGAGAAGCTGCTGGTGGATCGCAAAGAGTACCTTCTTATTTATCAAAAGGTATCCAGAATGAATTCCTTTCTACTTTAAGTCATCACGTAAAACAGAAAATTATTGATGATTATAAAAAATCTAAATATTTTGGAATGATGTTTGATAGTACTCCAGACGAGAGCCATACCGACCAAATGAGTGAAATAATAAGATGTCTATATAGAGGAAGGAGCTGTGGAAGTTCGGGAGTCCTTCTTAGGTTTCTTTTCTATGTCAGGAAAGACGGCAAGTGATATGGCAAATGATATCCTAAAACAGCTAGAAAAAGATGGGTTAGACATTCAACTTTGTAGAGCTCAGGGCTACGATAATGCCGCCTCAATGTCTGGTGTTCATGGAGGAGTCCAAAAGAAAATACTGTGACGCTACAGTGGATCAAAGGACATAGGTTCGCTGGGCAACGACGCAGCGGACGAACTGGCCAGGAGGGGATCTGGTCCAGTGGTGTTCGGGCCCGAGCCCATTGTGCCGGTTCCCTTTGCTCAGCTGCGTGGTTGGCTACGGGAACACACACATACACAAGCGGGGCACTGGTGGTCCTCGACATCAGGATGCAGGCAGGCCAAAGCGGCCATGCCACACCTTAATAAAGCCCTCACCAAAAAACTCTTACGACTAGACAGAGGCAGCCTGCGCCTGGTGGCGGGGACCATCACTGGTCACTGTACACTGAATAAGCACCTTCACACAATGGGCATCACGGATAGTCCCCTGTGCAGAGCGTGTTTGGAGGGGGAGGAGACAGTTTCGCATGTGCTCCTGGACTGCACGGGGATCACTGATACACGCACACGGACCTTGGGATCTCCGATGTTCCTTATTGACGCCCTGAAGAACCTGAGAGGCCTGATCAGTTTTTGGAGAGAGGTGGGCTGGTTGGAATAAGCCCACCTGAGATTATGGCCGCTATGGCCCACGTACAATGGTCCGTAGAGGACTGAGTGCGGAAACCATACTCAGAAGATAGATAGATCACACTTGACATGGGTTTGATAAAAATAAAGGCACTGCAATTGTTTCTTGTCGAGGAAAGAAATACGCGCGTCACTAAGGCTATACAATTTGGCACGCACAAATGTAGAGAAATGGGCATAGATATTGAGAGACGGGGCCGACGAAAAGTAAATAAGAATCTACCCGGAGATACATCACCAGATGCCAGATTGACTTTGCAAGAAGAAGTTTGGAGATCTATGTTCGAGTGCTTGGATAGATTTAGTCAAGAATTGGCTACAAGATTCATTGCTATGGAAAACATTTCTAGCACCTTCATATATCAGGAATTTTAATTGTACATATTGTACAATCAAAATTCCTGACAAAAGGCTCTGTAGAAAATGAACTTGAGCAGGCACTACAAAAGCTCAACCTAGTCTATGGTGATTTTGACAGGGAAAATTTATGCAAAGAAGTCTACAGATTGCGAAGACATGTAAGCGCAACTAATACTGCAACGGAGGAGGCTGCTTCATGGAGTGCTAAAAAAATGTTTGAATTTATTATTAGATGGGACTTTACCGAATCCCTACCCAACATATTTCTGATACTTCAGTATTTCCTAACAATTTGTATTAGTGGCGTCGTGCGAAAGAAGTTTTTCAAAACTTAAACTTATCAAAAATTATCTACGATCGACCATGACTGAAGAACGACTTACTAGCTTGGCTATTTTGTCGATTGAAAGAAAAGCAGCGTCGGTTTTAGATTTTGATGACGTAATTAATAAATTTAGAGCATTAAAAGCCAGAAAACAAAACTTGAAATGTTTGTAATTCATTTTAATTACTTGTAGTGTCATTGATTGTTTTTATTTGTAAAGCTGTAACGTTAAAATATTGATTAAAATTTTAGTTTTTATCTGTATTTGGTTTAATTCAGCAAATCTGGAGGGCGCCAGGGGGCCCAAAATTAAAGATCGCCCCGGGCCTCAAAAAGTCTTAGTCCGCCAGTGCGGAAAAGGTCGAATGTTTTGTTATATAAGGTGACTGGTAATTAATGAACGATACCAAAACACATGATTGTAGTCATGATAACAAATAACTTTTACTATGGGACCAAAACTGAAATCGCGAAAAAAATCAGCCAAGTTCATTTTGACCAGTTAGGCGAAAGAACACAAATGTACTGACCAACAGATTTTTTTTCACGATTTCGTGTTCGATCCCATAGTAAAAGTTGTTTGTTATTGTAGCGACATCTATGTCTTCACAAATTTACTAATCCTGCATCGCGCAAGTAAGATTCGCGGCGCGATTGGAACATATAGAACAAACCCGAATTCATCTATCGGGCAGTAGCCCACCAGATATAACACCTGTCTGGTCGGAGGATCCTCCCTTTTCAATGGAGGTATGTGGGACTTTACTCTCTGTTCCATTACCCCCAAACTGGTGACCCTCGACAAAGAACGTCAGCGCAGCCTTCGTGCAGCTACCACATCGTGACGTCATCATCACTTCCTCGAGCTTTCGAGCAGCGAGCCATACAGCCAGCACCCACGGCTATAAGGGTATCCTGACCACCAGCATGCCTACTTGGTCATACCTGGTCATCACCCTCAGCCTCATCAGCGACCTTGGCTAAGCACCTGTACCTTCGGCCAGTCACATGAAGAGCCTTGAAGAACCTCTCCTGGTCGACGACAGCAGTCAAGCCCTACGTCGCACAGCACCGCTCCGACTCACTGGAGCCAGCCGCACTACTCCGACTCACTGGAGCCTGCAGCATCGTATCCCGACTCACTGGGATAGCACCACCCCGACTCACTGGGGCATCACCGCAGACAGTTCCGACTCACCGAGAACTATGCGGAATCCGGTTCCGACTCACTGGAACCAACCTCCATTGGCTTGGCACGCATCACACGACGCATCAAGAACCATCGATCTCCGATCTCCGGAGGGGAGTGATGTAGCGACATCTATGTCTTCACAAATTTACTAATCCTGCATCGCGGAAGTAAGATTCGCGGCGCGATTGGAACATATAGAACGAACCCGAATTCATCTATCGGGCAGTAGCCCACCAGATATAACACCTGTCTGGTCGGAGGATCCTCCCTTTTCAATGGAGGTATGTGGGACTTTACTCTCTGTTCCATTACCCCCAAACATGACTACAATTACGTGTTTAAGTATCGTTCACTAATTACCAACCTATATATTTGCCTGTTCTGACTTTACGCGACCGATAATACGCGACGCATTTTCCGTCAGATATGTACCGACCCTTGTAAGATAGAGCATGGTGACAGAACGTCAGACAGCGGAGTGATAGTAATAGTGTCACGTTTTTACGCTTTGGGTTTTTTTTTGGTGGGGAAAATTATCCAATGACATTTCCCGTCCTTTGGCGGAGCGGGAGATAGTCTCAGATTTTTACTGACTAAAAACTCATTCATTCCTTCGTTGCCTTTCACACCGGGGCCGAATCATCCTTTCAGAAACTGGCCCCAGTAGGCTTCGACTCTCCTGGACCCCTACAGTTTGCTGAAAACTCCTTGAGGCGCTTGGAACGATACGCGCCGTCGACGACTTGGGCTCGGTACTGGGGTGCTATTCTCTAAGAAAACGCAGCGCTGCCTCAACGACGAACACCCAAATAGGATACATTGAAATAACAATCCAATGTATAGGAACATTAGGTTGACAATCCAATGTATCCTATTTGGGTGTTTGTCGTTGAGGCAGCGCTGCGTTTTCTTAGAAAATAGCACCACTGACGTTTACCGGCTACCCATTGCTCACCGTCCTCATGCCTACGGACCCTTTGGGTACGAAACCTTAGAAACGTTAGCTCTTAAGAAAAAAAAAAGCCAATTTTACATCACAAAATCCATTGGGAATCAATTGGATACTTTTCTACATTGTGCTCACATTGTAGCGACAAGAAATATGTAACCAAGATTATTGTAACACTTAAAATGATTTTTCGACACACTTGCTCAGAAAGTGGCTGTAATTGCACTGCACTTAGGTATATAATGGGGTTCATAACCAAACTGTGACATTTTGATTACCATTACGCACTAGTGCGGTAATGTAGTTAAAACCTCTTTGTTCTCAAAAATAGTTTTAATATAAAAAAAATAACATTAGGTAGTTGCGTTTAATAGCCTAAATAAGTCTTATTTATTTCACGCAATTTCGTGTTTAAATAAACTATTTTAAGTTTTAAAAATAAATCTTTCATTCAATAAACTATTATTGGTTTTTCTTTGTTTGAAAGCAACCTCATTGGACTATCTTTTTAAAGCAAGAGCTAGAGTTGCTAGTCTATGGCCGCCATTTTAGAAGAGCGCGCAGAAAAAAAAATAGAATGTGTTGCATCCGCATTCTAATGGTACTAATGAACTATCTATTCATACAAAGACATGGATTAAAGGATTTGGTATCCAAGTCAAAAATATTAACAAAAAAAATACGTGCACAATATTTTTTTTTTGCCGCCATAATACAAAAAGTTCAGTTTTACGGTTTAATTATTTTACATTATAAAAATGTCTTCAGTTATCTTTCTTCACAAGTGTGTCGAAAAAAGTCGTATGATACACGTGAGTATTGGTGATTACCGTCTTTGGCTCCCTTAAGATCCTCGCCTTCGACTCGGATCTCAATATCACCTCAGCGGTAATCACCAACATTACACACTTGTATCATAATGTACTATTATAAGAGTGTCCATGGAGTTTCTTGCACGTTCTTCTCCATAGAGATCTATGCTTTGGAACATGCAATTTAGCTTCACTTTTTTTTTGACTGACCGACCTTTTGACTTTTCAAAAGTGCCTGAAATAAATGAGTTTGATTTTGATTTTGGTTTTGATTTTTGATTGGCGAATAATTATAATAGCCACCTGAACTTCACTCGAAGGAATGCCGCCAAAAAACTCGCCCCTAAAATACGCGACCGATAATACGCGACCGATAATACGCGACGCATTATTCCTATTGTAATTTTATCTTTGGTGTACAATAAAGAATATATCTATCTATCTAAAATTTAAATCAACCAACTCACTTTTCATATTCGGGTACAAGGCTTTTTAGTAACTCCTGTGTTACGTCCGTAGTGGTTCCCATTCCTGAAATAATTACAGGAACTTGAAAAGCAGTCATAAATTTTTAAAACCAAAATAAATTTGCTAAGAATACTTTATTTATATATTTTATAATTTATGTACACACATATAAGTTTAGAGGAGATAAAGTATTAAAAAAAAATGTACAAAGGTACTGATTATTTCTAAAAGAAATTTCTTCCAGCAGACCTGCGAAAGGAGAGATGAGAAGAAATGAATGCAATAGTGTGTAGAAATGAGAAGAGTTAGTGAAATCTAAAATTGAAGCAATAAATACTTACATATAGGGTGACTGGTAATTAATGAACGATACTTAAATACGTGATTGTAGTCATGATAACAAACAACTTTTACTATGGGACCAAACCTGAAATCGCATAATTTTAAATAGAATTAAAATTATGTGTTATTTATTTATTGTGCACACCTACCACTGTGTTGTCTTTCTTAACCCAAAGGTTGACTGGTAGAGAATGCCTTGTTGCATTAAGTCCGCCTATGTACCACTATTGTACGTGAAGTTAAAATAAATAAATAAATAAGCGGTCGAAAAACGGATTTCAAATAAATTTTACAAAAACTTAAAAAAAAAAATATGATTGTACCTATTAAATTACCTGGACTATCCCTTTTTATATTGTCCACCTTCTGGAAATAAAAGCAGTTCTACAAAAAAAAAGAAACAAAAATTAGATTTAAAATAAATCCATGATCTGAATACATGTGTCAGGGCGGCCATATTGCTGTAGCTTACTGTACAAGGAAGATGCGTTGCTTCATAAACGCCGCGTATTCGTCATTATACGACTGGTAGCAAATAACTTGAAAATAGCCATCGTTTCTATGGTTACGCGCAGCCCACAGCTGTGCCGCACTTCGATTGAGTCCCGAAAACCTGTTACTGCGCTTTGAAGGTCGATCGCCATTTAGGTTTAACTTATATGCTGCGTATTGTTTGCTTGCTCACAGCTCGACTTTCTTATAACAACGCAGCAACGTCAAAAGGTCAAAGGCATTCGAAGTTCACGATTTTTGCGGAGATTCGCTTATTAATTAAATGTTACCTCACCTAAAAAGATAAAAGAATACTAAATACTTACTTCTACGTGGTTAGTTTTATCGCCTTCGAAAACGTGAGCAGATAACGCAGATATGCTGTAAAAAAGGATCAAATATAATCTCAAAAATCTCATATTTTTCACAGGTACAAACCGAAGAATATAGGCACGTTTGTATGAGTATAATCAACCTTATAATATTCCCACTGCTGGGATTCAGGCCTCCTCTTTTTGCGCTGCTGCAGTGGATACAACGCGGGTGATGGATGCCTTCGAATTTATTTTTGGTTGTATAACAAGCCAATTTCTTCACGATGCAGATGTTATCCTTCACCGTTTTGAGAGCAGTGGTGGTGAAATAAATTACTCAAAGTAATGTGCCGGCCTGGGTTTGAAACTGTGACCTACAAACTCGAAGTCGGGTGGTTACCACTGGGCCATTATGTGCTCACCCTGGACTGTGTGACTCTAACAGGACAAACAATAATAAAATAAAAAAATGTTTACTAAAAAATAGAAAAAAAAAACTGGTGTTCGAGCCTTAAAGGCTCCTCCTATCTCAGCATAATGCGAACCTACTATAAAGCGGAAAGCGGTAATGTTTTGGCCCTTACATATTCTGTGATAATGCTGTGATATTTAAACATAAACTAGGTCCCTTAAGACTGTATTTATCCAGAATATTTACTCAGTACATTATGTAATATTGAGAACAGTGGTGGCCGAGTGGGAAAGGCCCTGAATAACGAGTTGAAGGTCGGGGGTTCAAACAAGCCAGGCGCATTACTTTGTATAATTTATTTCATCACATTGCTCTCAAAACGGTGAAGGAAAACATCGTGAGGAAACCAACATGTCCTAGAACCGAAAATTCGAAGATATGTGACAGCCACCAACATGCACTCGGTCCACGTGGTGGATTATGGCCCATTCCCTGTCCTGGAGATTGGAGGCCTGAGTCTCAGCAGTAGGAACATTATAAGGCTGGGTGCTCTGCATAGATTGTTGCCCAATCTAGGAGGACCGCGGGAAGAAGTTCGTCGCCTGTACGCAGGTGTCGTGCGATCGATGGTCCTTTATGGGGCACCTGTGTGGTCAAATAGACTATCAGGTGTCCGTCGCTGCAGGACTAAAATTAATAGTCTGCAGCGGAGAATGGCCATTCGCATCGCACGTGGTTACCGAACGGTATCCTTCGAGGCGGCAACTCTCTTGGCACGCTTTCCACCATTGGACATACTGGCAGATATGGATGCGAGGGTATATAACCGGATTCGCGACATACGCCAAAGTGGTAATAGCGTGCCAGGAATTGTAATAGTAAGGCTGAGGCGGCAGGAACGGCGACACGCGCTCGAGAGGTGGCGCGAGCGGCTACAGCAGCCGCAATTCTCGCGTAAGCGCGTTGTCGAAGCCGTTCTACCTTACTTCGAAGCCTGGCTGAAAAGAGGAGAGCGCATCTCCTATAGGCTAACTCAGGTATTGTCCGGGCACGGTTGCTTCGGTGAGTACCTAAACAGAATTGGGCGAGAGGCCACAGCCAATTGCCACCATTGCGGAAGTGACCTAGATTCAGCACAGCATACGCTCGAAGAATGCCCCGCGTGGGCCTCTGAGCGACAGGTTTTAGTTGCAAAGATCGGGCAGGATCTGTCTCTGCCACAAGTAGTGAGGGCTATGCTGTCGAAGACAGAAAATTGGAGAGAAGTGGCGTCCTTCTGTGAGACCGTAATGGTCCAGAAGGAGGCTGCCGAACGGGATCGTGAGAGGGCCGATCCCGCTCGCAGAAGGAGGCGTCAGAGGGTCAACCGCCGCGACGCCTAAAACGCTGAAACCCGCTTACAACATTCAAGGTAGGCGGGACTCCGAGGTCACGGGCTCTCAGATGGGGACTCTGTCCGCCCGCTGAGTGACTTCAGGAAAGACGGTGGCACAGTGATCACGTGCTGCCGTGCACAACGAGGCTCAGGGGAGACCCCTCACAGTCTCTTCAGGGATGTGCCCTAACAGGCGTTGTACAGAGAGGGTTCCGGGGTGGTCTTTTAAGAGGTCACGGAGCCCCAAAAGTCCAGGCGCCTTTTGAAGGTTTCCCCCCGAAAACAAAAAAAAAAAAAAAAAAACTATTCTACATAATGTTTGTTCTTATGCAAATGAATTTTCAATCTTTCTAAGTTCTTTAAAGTCCTAATAAGATAAACGATTCTCACATTGGTTTCTTCTGCATCTGTTCTTTTGGATCATCAGATTCCGTGTTGGAACCCGCCAGCCTGGCCAGTTCTATGACTCCGTCTCGACTTCTGTCAGGCCTCCTCTCATGGCATCTTACTCTTTCTCTCTCGCGTCTGCCAAATGATTTGGTTATAAAACTTGGTTATCCTAAATTTATACATCACTATTTTTTAATTATGGCAAATACTTAAAGGGCTTATTAGAAAAGGTCTTGTTATTATTTAAGTAAAATCTCAATGCATACCTAATATTCATAAACAGCAAAGTTATGAGCGTTTGTTTATATCCCAAAATCTCACTCAATTTATGGAAACATTGTACAGGTTATTGTTTATGAATGAAAGAATGTCAATAAAAATGGAAAAACACTGCGCTTATTTTCTAGTAGTAATTGCTATGAATGATAATTCAATTTTGAATTTACCAATAATGACAAATTTTCATGGACAATTTTGGGATTTCGTTTTTTATACTTTTGACTACACAGATATGATCAGTAACGAGTACTGATTCAGCCCCATTTTTTTGTGCACTAATAAAAAAATAGGGGTGTATTAGTTGGTATCTACCGGATTTTATATCCCACTGCTGAAAAAGGATCTCTTCACATACAAGTGGTTTTGCGGACGGCGAGCAATGGGTAGCTCGCCGTCAGACCATCTGGTAACCGACTGGAACAAGCCCAAGTCGTCGACGGCGCGTAATGTCCCACGCGCGCCTCAAGGAGACGTCAGCAAACCGTAAGGTCCGAGCATGGTCGAAGCCCACTGGGGCTAAGGTGTAGCTTCTGAAAGGAAAACTCGGCCCTGGTATGAAAGGCAACGAAGGACACAGTTGTGGTTTTAGTCTGTAAAAGTCTGGCACACCTCGCACCACCCAAGGGCGGGAGATGCTATTGGATGATTTCCCACAAGGTCTTCCGGCGTATTTGTATCCTACTGCTGAAAACGGGTCTTTTCACATACAAGTAGTCGTCACGGTAGCTCAAGTCAGGTAAAAGTGCAGACGTATTTCTTGGACATGAATTGCCACCAGGTGGTAATCGGAAATTCAATTCCTTATGTAAATTCGTATCATCCATAATCTTGGAATAGGTAATTAAAGTAGTTACTATTTCTCTTGTTTCTAGGCAACTCTCTCCAGCTTCCGCCCAACCGTAGATTGTCGCTCTATTAGCCTGACCCTGAGCTCGTCTTACCTTGCCTTTACCGATTCCAGAAGACCGCGTATATCTCCAGTCAACCAGTTCCCGTCTTTATTCTCTTACTGTTAAGGTTACATTCGCTTAATTACCTGTGAGACTTCGATCTAGGCCTTCTTCCTCTGCCATTAAGCATGGTCTTGGTCCTGCGAGCCGTGGAGCAACCTTGGAATATCCTCTGCGCACAGCTGTTGCAAAATATCACCCCCTTGAACACCTCTGCGTTCAGGAGGTCGGTTTCGCTGCAGACGTCTAGAAAGTTGGAGAACGGCCCCCCTAGCCAAGTTAGGATCGTTTCGTTAAGCGTGAACGCTTGGAGTTGGCCACGCCCCAATTCCTTTGTTATGGCCACGTGACTGAGCGTTGAGATGAAGTCAGAACAAAGGAATTGGTGTCGTGGCCAACTCCAAGCGTTCACGCTTAACGAAACGATCATAACTTGGGTAGGGAGACAGATTATTATGGTGATCATGAAGTCACCTCGACTTAAAGACCTTCAAGATTTCATACGTCGTAGAAACTCAGGAGAAGACAGACAGGCGAAGATAAAAAATTTGGAGTCCTCATATGGCTGTACTCAATCGAGTACAGACCTCTAATGGGTTAAGTAAACGAGTCAATGACCTTGTAGGTAGTTGTCGGTCGTTTCGTACTAACTACCCACAGTTAATTGGCCTCGCTCAGCTGACGTTTACTTAAAGAAATTAATTTCGTACATGCGTAAATTAATTCGAGTTTAAAAAAAAATACTTTATTTTTTAATTTTATCTTTATAAATTGATAGTGTTTCATGTACCGAATCGACTCCGGCTCCGACTCCGCGGGATTAAAACAACCAAAATTTAACGGTGTTTATATCAATGTCAAGTATTTAAAAGAATAAAGTTCTGAATTCGTGCACGTTCTCTATACAGTACCTCTACCATGAGTTTTAAGCAATAGGATTTCGTCGCTACTCGATATCGACGCCGTAAATATTTTGTATGGCAAATTTTGCAGCGCCTCTAGCGGTCACTTGCAGAACCAAAATTTGCCATACAAAATATTTACGGCGTCGATATCGAGTAGCGACGAATACTATTGCTTAAAACTCATGGTAGAGGTACTGAGCTGTGACTGAACCGCTCATTGAAACCATGCTTTAAACGAACGATTTTTTATGCCCAGCCAAAGCGAAAATGTCTACAGAGTATGTACGTCGAATAGCTTCGAGTAAGATGAAGGAATTTTGTAATTTAGCTCAGCTCTAGACAGTCTACATCTCTGTGCTTTCCTCTACGAGCATGCCAATCCCCCACCAGTCACTGTATTCAAAATCACTGCGATCGACTAAACTCCAGAATTAACAGTGACGAACGCTAGAACAGCGTCAGACATGAGGCTCGGAGAAAGTCCCTAAGAAATGATTAATGAAGTAATTACACTTAGCCAACCTTACATTTAAAACTCAAGTCTCTACAAAGTGAAGCGCATGCTTGGGTTTAAAACCACGACGCACGACTCCTTATATCTTGGCCGTTACCACTGGGCCATCACTGCTTCCCATACGCTTGATCGTTTATCCGCCATTTTGGATTTTGCAATCAATTTTTCAATACTTACTCGGAAACCCGTACTTATCCCACCAATTTTAGGCACGCAATTGACTGTTTTCCGCACTAGTGCAGAAAAGTACGCGTGCTCGCTACTGCCACAATTTTATTACATTTATAGGCTGGGCGAGCGTCGACTCCCATGTGTCGCTGGTCAACCCTCATTTATTCATTTCTTCGTAAGAGTATTGAAATACGTCGTTTGAAACACGTGCAATTTTATCACTCGCCTACGGCTCGTGCGAATTCCGCCTCGGTAGCAATGACAAACTTTCCACACTTGTACCAAAATGTACTTTTACAGGTTTAGTTTATCAGGCTAGGCTTGGCAAAAAAGATACTTGTTAAGAAGGAGAATATACTCACAGCACTTGTGACACCTCTTATGGTAACTAAAGCCCTCGCGTGTCGTGATCTTTTCTTCTCTGGAGACGGGGCTCTGACAGTGCTCGCATAACTCGCAACTGCAAGTTTTAGTATAGTTAGAAAGAAAGAAAAAGAACACAAAACATTGTAGTTAAACACTATCTGGGTGGCTACACAATGCCGTAACTGAGACGGTGTTAGCGGAGCGAGGAAATGTCCAAACCAAGAAGAAGGTTTTGTAAGTATCATTCATTTCATTAGGAGTTTACGGTTTCCCATTCCCTCTCGCTCCGTATCATGGCCTGAACAATGCTCAAGTGCATGAGGACACGGCTAGGCTCAACCCATGCGGGGCAAACTTCATATGCTTCATCGTGTACTCCGAACGATCCACACAATGGTGACATCTGGGCGTTTTTTTCCGCCATGTTCAAAATAGGTCCCTCCCAAAACACAAGTCCGGTGAGGATCTGTGTCAGGTAGACTAAACGTACTCAGTTCGGGATTTTATTTTATGGGCACAGTTTTAGAAACTGGCACCTGACGTTAAGAAAGAAGATTGGTTCCAAAAACCGCACGAAAATAAGTATCCTAATAATTGGGAACTTTCCTTGGAGTCTCGGACAGACCTTTGGGAAGCGTACGAAAGACTGGAGCGAAATCACAGAGACCCATTATGATAAATGGCATATTTATAGAAATGAAGCACCAGCCGACGCTTCTTCCTATATGCCTTCAACTCTTCACCCAAGGTCGACCCCTGGTGAGTGAAGAACTTTTGTATAACGTCATACAAAAGGGTTTGATATACGGGTTTGGGCTATATCGTCGTTGGGGGGTGGTATTCCCCGTGTGCATAAAACGTCTTGGAATCATTTTCATTATGCGTAAAGTTAAGCAGTGGATTTTTTTGCCGGAGTCTGTGTTTCCTAATAGCTTCAACCTAGGTTACTTCTGATCAGATGAGATAGTGTTTAAGCGCGTACCACTCGACTTATAGTCGAGCACGCGCTGGCACCCGTCGCGTGACTATACGCGCTATACGCGTTTGTCGTGTGCGGCGGTCCCCGTAGCGGAAACCGGATTTTTACCTGAGCTGTGTCGCTATAACAGTGTGCATGTAGTTGTGTCGATACAGAACTTTAATTTATTATTACGTAGTAAACGGGGTGCAGCGCGCGGTTGGCTACGACGGATTAGTTTTGTATGGGACCCCGCGTGAGCCTGTTTAATGTAGCGTTGTACAGTACGTTCGACGGTTCTTGGCACGCCTGAAGTTAGGCTCTGCGAACTTTAGCGCTCAAAATAAGCGCGTCAAATAAATGATTTATAAAAATAAATGCCAATAACAATTGTTAACAGCAATAACAACTGCTATTGGCATTTATTTTTTCAAACAATTCATTTTTTTACGAGTGCACAAGCGCTAAATTTCGCAGAGGCTAACTTCAGGCGCGGCAAACCGCCTCTTAGCTGTAGGTAGGCACAATGAATGTTCCTAAACCCGTTTTTTGCGTATATGTGGGATGTCTTGAGCACTGCACACTTAAGGTGGATTGACGCTTCCCTATTTTTCGACCGTAATAAAGGCGTAGTTTACATAAACAGAAACTTATTTATACAATACTTACGCCATATTTTTACAATTTTTTTGTGTGACGATATCTACATTTTATAAAAACAAATTTTCACACTGAATTTTTAATTCTAACCCCCTAATATTTTGACATTGTTTTTCTAATTGACAAGACGAAATCAGAGGTTTATGAACAGTTTAGAAAAAAGAAAAATTGCTCCCGAAATTGTTTTAAAAGAGATCGTCTTCATTTTTCGGTGCAAATGTCTTCTTGATTATTCGAAAATTACCGCGGCTTTAGCAAAAGGCAAATGAAGGAACACAGGTGAGTTTTAGTCAGTAAAAGTCTGGCACTCCCCTCTCGCACCAACCAGTACGGGAATAGTACATTTTGATACAAGTGGAGAAAGTTTGTCATTGCGACCGAGGCGGGATTCGCCCGAGCCGTAGTCGAGGGTGTCATGAAGTGAAATTGCGTGAATAAATACGGTAGTGGGTTTTCGATTAAGCGTATTGATGATAGTTTACAGACTATACCATCGAACTATATCTTTATACTGACATGACTAACAACTGGCATTTGAAATTCAATTTTGATTTTTTCCCCTGATCTAACGAATGAGATGTCCAGATAAAAATAAATAAAACACATTATTTTTCACAATTTTATTATGATAAATATAACGACATAATATATGTAAATAAATATACAATTCATTTAATAAAGAACCTTGTTCCAGCACCATAAGGTTTAAATTCGCAGAGCGGTGTTACTGTACAGATCACAATTTTTTTATTTTTCTTGTGCTAAAAATATTAAAAAATTGGGCTGAAAAAGTTTGTTGCAGTTTAATTTGTTTTTAGTCATACTAAAACCGCTCGTATTTTCGGAATTTTAAAGTCTACAAAGAATATACATAGGTAAGTTATAAAATCAAAAATGAACATAATGCACTTATGCTCAAAATAGTACCACAACTCAAAAATTAAATTATTGAGAAAAAAGGCCTTTGCATTGTAATAATTTAGGGATGTGATGCAACATATAAATAAGTCAAAATATGGACCAATATAATAGAAGTAAAAGTATGATCTACGATCTGAGTTTGACCTCTGATCAGACTGAATTCGGTACACCATCGAGGTGTACCGAATTCTGTACACTTGTGCCTCAAGCTCACCCTCAAGATACAAGCTAACTTAAACCTTATTTTTACGTCATAAGGTTTAAATTTGCTGGTATAAGGTGTACTATATTTAGTACAGTGGTGCCTGAGAGGTTAAAGTATGATAAATTCTGTAATTAATAGCATAATTATCAGCAAATTAGGAAAAAAACATGTTTTGAGTTGTGACACTATTTGAGCGAAAATGCGATATATTCTCAGTGCTAGTGAAGAACATATTTTTACACACAATTTTTTTACGAGTAGGTATTTTGTGAATTTGTGACAATCAAGGAAAAAATATATTAAAATTATTTAGTACAAGGCGTCGTCCTAATCGAAAGTGCACATTGCCGAATACGTAATCGTCTTTTAGGGTCGGTGTCCTAAATTACCTGACCCACCACTTTAATAGTTTTTCAAAGGAGTTGGTTAGGTAACTTAGGGCACCGACAGTACATTTCTTAGAAGGATCTACCAAATCATTGCTTACCAACTGACATCTCATCATGATAACTTAGTGAAGTGAACGTGAAGTGATGAATCCATTTGTTCACAAATACATCAGAAGGTTTACTTGTATAATCATTTCTAGGATTCCATTATCTACCATGGATTCACGGCTCTATGCACCGTTATTTTTTAGCAGACTTTACTCATATTTTTTTTACGGTGAAAAGAATCTTTTACAAAGATTCTAAACAAACAGTTAAAGCTGAAAAATAGTTACCTAATAACAGGATCGGCGAATAATATTATAATGCTTGATTGTGGTTTTCTATTTCCAAGTGCACATAAACCATAGTACCTCACCATCAATGATTGCATCACTGCTTACCCTCAGGTTTTTTTTTTTTTTTTTTTTTTTTTTGTTTTTTTTGTGGTAGGTAAAAATCATCCAATGACGAATCCCGCCCTTGGGTGGGGCGGGAAACAGTGTCAGACTTTTACTGACTAAAAAACCTACCTTTCCATTCCTTGCCTTTATCCTGGGGCCTTTGGTGACAGTCTCACATAACCTTTGGCCCCAGTAGGCTTCGGCCCTGCTGGACCCCTACAGTATGCTGACAACTCCTTGAGGCGCGCGGGAACGGTGCGCGCCGTAGACGACCTGAGCTCGGACCGGTCTGTTACCAGACGGACGGACAGCGAGCTACCCATTGCCCACCGTCCGCGAGCCCGCGCCTACGGTGGCCGGAAATTGGGATCGGAAACCCGGCGGCGGCGGCGGCGTGTCCGCCTTTGCCTAAGGCGGTCGGCCTCCTCCTTTACTAGCATTACTGCTTCGCAGAAGGAGGCGACCGCCTGCCACTCCTCCTCGCTCCGGAGCATGGCTTGAACCAAGCCCCGGCGCGAGAGATCGCCGCCGATCGCCCCCACGAGGACACGGCGCTGCTCTTCCCAAGCGGGGCACACCTCGACTGTGTGCTCCACCGTGTCCACCGGGCGGTCCGCACAGTGGCGACACCCGGGCGTCGTCTCCGCACGAATCTTGTACAGGTACGGACCGAACTTGCCGTGTTCGGTCAGCACCTGCGCCAAACGGAAGGTGACGACGCCGTGGGGCCTTTCCAGCCACGGCTTACCCTCAGGTGGGATCGCAGTCAAGCACTAGTTTATATCAATACAATAAAAAAAAATTCTTATTCATAATAATAAAGTTTATGCTTGCATTTACGCTTACTGGCCGTCAAAATGCGTGTTTTAATAATAGTTTAAAATAAGTACGGGTTTTTATTTGTGTTTAAAAAGAAATAATTCGAATATTTTGATTTTATCTTCTCACAGAACAAATCTGTAACACTAGCTTCTAAGCAAAGTCGCTGCCAAAAATTAGTATATAATACCTTCGGATTATTTCTTATTAAATTACAAATTACAGAAAAAAGTAATTGTTAGTGTTATGTTTTTGAGATCAAATTCACATAAAACAATTAGAGAGAGAGGAATACCAATTGAGATCATAATTTAATATACAGAGTGTAACGAAAACCAGTGATCATATTTTCAATTGCATCGTTGTTTACCATCAGGTGAGATTGCAGTCAAGCGCTGATTTATATCAATAAAAAAAACTGATCACACCTTTTCGTTACACCATGTTGAAAGGTACGCAAAATTATTACTTATTTTTAAGGAATTTCTGTTTACAAATCACAGGACGTTTTCAAATAATTCTAACTTTTATACTTTCAAAAAACATTTTTTCTTACCTTACTTTTTATTATTAATATTTTTATTAAATCTAAATAATTTCTGAAATACTGGCCCCAAATTATTATTGCTTATTAAAATTTATTCTACATTTATTATAATATAAACAACTAAACTTAAATGTATTATTTTATTACCTAATTAAGTACATAAACTTTTAAAACAAAACAAGTTACTATAAAAATTATGAGAAAATATATTTAGTACAAAAAATAGGAATTTTAAATTAATTCTAATATTGCCACTACTGCCCTGTATATTTTAATATATATATTTTTTACATTTAACGGAACTATTTTTGAGCATTACTAATACAATATTACAACAAAAAAAAAAACAATACCCGCAAACCATGTATTTTTTCAAAGAATGTTCTTTTAAATGTGCGTGTCTCATGGTTTACGGTTACTTATTGACAACTTATCTTATATATTAAGTAATATCTTGATCAGAGATCCAGTTATAATTAAAAAAATACATTTTTTTCACATAACTTGTAAAACATATTAATATGATTTTCGTCATTGTATAAAAACTGATAGTATGTCAGTGCATATCCCCAACATAGGTAGGAATGTTGCCTTACTATGAAGTTTCAGTTATAGTGGTTTTTACAGCCCACCGATCTAATTATGACATAATATTTAAACGTAATTTTTTGTTTAAATCATTTAAAAAAAAAAAATACCATGAACGATATTATTTCAATACATTTTTAGCAGAAAGCAATTAACTTTAGGTATACGAAATACCACTTAAAAGAATTTAGCCAAAAACATTAAAGTAGAAAGTGAGAAAAAGTTTTGTGCCGCAACTACTTCCGACTATTTTTAGTACATTAGGTCGTAATGTATATCGACCTAAATTTAGGTTGGGCCTTATGATATTTAGTCATAGGAATCCCATGTTTTAATAAGGTTATGGTATTCTAATATGTTCAAAATATCATCCACATTCGCCGTTGATGCGTGTTTTTTTTTTTTCTAATTAACTCGAGCATCTAAACGTACAGCCTTTTAAATATATAATATGAGTTTTAATAATATAATAGAGAGATTTAAATTGACCTCTCAGGCACCAGTGTATCGAATACGGTACACCTCATACCAGCTAACTTAAACCTTATTACGTTAGAATAAGGTTTAAGTTAGCTGGTACCGTGGTGTACCAAATTCGGTACAGTTGTGCTTCAGAGGTTAATCCTTAAAATCGCTTGCGTCGGATTTGTCCGACGAGAGTTTTCAGGTCCTATTCACCAGGGTTTATGTTAGGGACTGGGTACTCCATCTCGTTTAGCTCTTCAATCCCCATGGGTGACACGACGAGCTGACGAGATGGAGTATTTGGTCGTCGATGTGCGACCCTGGTGGAGTAAACGCGCGAGTGTTTGTCGGATATTTCCGACGTGGGCGATTAAAACTTTAAATCCCACAGCAAGTCAAGTACGTTTTTTTCACAACTTTTAAAACCCTTAAGTAGTAGAAATCGAGAAAAAAAAATCTCTTCATATTACACATAGTAGGTACAAAAATATAATAATAAAATAAAACTATGAATACTAATAAAAACTTAAAATAATAAATGTATTAATATTACTGGCCTTAATTGTTTAAGGATAATGCCACTTTACGTACTCATAATAAATAGGATTCGTATGTGAGTTGATAATCTTTAGGAAATTAAAATTAATAATATATATAATATAACTCGCACTGGAAACTCTGACCTAGTGTGATTTAATATTTGACACCTAGATGTATTTTTTATAATTTATTTTATTGTTATTTTTTTTTTATTTGCTTGATGGGGCTGCCTCGCTTCTGTAGCGCATCAGGGATCAGTAGCGTAACTATACCATCTGAGGCCCGTGGCAAAATCATTGGATGGGGCCCCAAGAAAGTCGTCAAATTTTGTTATTTAAATTGAATCAATCACTGGAGTGCAGGCCTAAAATATTCTTAATTATTAATAAATCGGCAGGTTTTATAAGGTGGTAAGGCTGACAAAATACCACGGGAAATTGATCCTTTTCTTGTGAATGCGTTAGATAAATCTTAATAATGTACTTGAATTTGTATATTTACTTCTGAGCTCAAGACTTGGCCCCCGGTCCAAGAGGGACCGGGGGCCAAGTCAGATCAGGGGCCTGTGGCATTTTGCCAGCCTTGCCACCCTTTAGTTACGCCACTGTCAGGGATGTTTGCGGAAATGCGTTTTGATTGTTTTTATGCGTTAATGCGTAAAAGATGTGTATCCCTGGTGAGCAGGGTGTGGGCCAGCTCCAGTGGCATCCTGGGCATAATTGCTGATAGGCTGGACCACTACATAGTAAATCGTTGCTCCAGTATCTCAACTCGAGTGCTGAAGCAATGATTAATTATTTTTATTGTGTGTGTTGATGTAATTTGTAGTTGTATTTGTGTCACTAACATAATTATAAGTTTGTTTTTAATGTTACTAATACCGAATGAGTCATTGTTACTCGCAATAAAGAATGATTTTTTTCATTGGTTTACTTTCCCAAATTAATAATAATAATAATAGGAAACACCTTACAAACACCTTAGGAGGCTCTCGTTAGGCGGCTGGATCAAGGGCTTGATTCAGAAAGCGGTACTCCTGGACACGGCTCGTATTGTTAGGAGGTTCCTTTCTCTGGAGCCCTGACTGCCGGTAGCTTTTTTTTTATGGTAGGTGGTTTTTTTATGGCCGGTAGCTTGGACCCTGTTCCCGATACCGGCGGGACACTATTTTTTATATTTTTAAATGTGTTTTTTTTAAAGAAATATTTAAAAATATAATTTATATGTATATTGGTTTAATAAAGAGAATAATAATAGAAAATATACTGTGGGGTAATGAGGACAAAAGTTAAAACGGAAGAAAAACGAATCTATGTATTTAAAAAAAAAGTACACTGTCCTTTTTTGCCATTGATCTTAATGCAATTATAAATCCTAAAGATGACCAACTCAACTAAAAAAAAAAATCCCTTAGTATCAAATTGTAGGTGCTAAAAATTGCCTAAAAACGTGCAATTACAATAAAATATAATAAAAACATAATTATTGTCACATCATTTGAGCAAAGGATCACAATGTAATGCCCTTAAGTACACAGTCGTCATTTGATGACAATGAATATCATTATTATTCCGTTAAAGAGTACAACGCATATTATGATTATTCCGTTATCGGATTCAGAGAGCAAATAAATTCCATTTTTTTTAAATTCAGAATTCTAGATGTTATAGGTACTATCTCCGCAAATTGCTTATGTGCCTGACCGCCATTTTGGTGACGTAATCTCGTTGACATGGACACTTAGGGGCCATTCAAGTATTACGTAAGCGCTACAGGAGGATAGGTCTTTGCTTTGCTTATTTTTAATGACATGGGGGTAGGGGTCTGGGTGGTGATGACGTCAGGTGTACCAAAATAAAATTAGGCAGGTAGGTTCCTTATACGGTGTAGACGTCCGCTAAGAACGGATTTTACGAAACTCCACTCCTAAGGGGGTAAAACGGGGGTTGGAAGTTTGTATGGAGAAACCGACTTTCATGCGGGCGAAAGCGCTGGCAGAGGCTAGAAGATTATATTATGAGAGAAATGTATCTACAACTTACGTACCTTTTACGTACTAAAGCCCGGTCGCGGAGCAGGAAGAATTTCGTACAATGACCTTTAGGCCTACTGACAGTGGTCACAAACATTTTTATATTACCTAAGTGCGTTTTACATTAAACATTTAAGGCGAAAAAAAAAACATTAATTTATTAAATAAATTATTTTTATTAAATATCTAAATTATTTATTTAAATTTTATACTATAACAATTTAAAAATCGAGTTAAAATTACTAATTTGGTAGAAATATGATAATAAAATAAAAATTATCAATGTCATTCATTATTTAAATTTATGAATTTCGTCAAGGATTTTTGTAGTGACTAAATGGTAACCAAAAATAACCACATTCAAAAAAGAACAAAACTTAAAATAACAGTAAAAAGTTTACAGTAAAGGGTTTGCAATCCCTGACGACGGAGGCCATTGCATCTGTACGAGCGAGACGCATTATATTTACGCGGGAGTGACAGAAACAGGTAATAATAGGTCAACGTACGAAATTCTTCCTGCTCCGCGTCCGGGCTTTAGTTTCAATAATAAATTACTTACAAGTATTAATAATTTAGTGTGAGCAGTAGTGGCCGAGTGGTAACGGCCCCGACTTACAAGTTGTAGTTCGCGGGTTCAAACCCAGCCAGGCGCATTACTTTGTGTAATTTATTTCATCACCACTGCTCTCAAAAACGGTGAAGGAAAACATCGTGAGGAAACCGGCATGTCCTAGAACCAAAAATTCGAAGACATGTGACATTCACCAACCCGCACTGGGCCCGCGTGGTGGATTACGGCCCATTCCCTCTCCTAGAGAGGAGGCCTGCGTCCCAGCAGTGGGAACATTATAAGGCTGATGCAATTAATAATTTATCATAATTTGACAATTTTTAAAATATTGAAATCGTTTTTATTTGTTAGCTGTAGTTTTTGTTGCGAGTGACAGTTGCGCGTAACAAGGTTACATTAGCAATATGCGGGGATTGTACTTATTAAGTTTTAGTTGGTTTATCAAGACAAAGTTTTAATTACATTTCTTTTAGAGACCTTTTTAATACAAATGTTTACTGTATAAACAACTCAAAATACATAGACAGTCTTCTTCTTCCTGCCCTTATCCCATATTACTTGGGGTCGGCGCAACACGTTTTTTTCTTCCACTCTATCCTGTCACCCGTCACACTATCACTAACTCCCTTTTCTTTCATATCACTCCTCACACAATCCATGCATCTCTTCTTCGGCCTCCCTCTTCCTCTCCATCCATCTACGTGTAAACTCAGAACTTAGACAGTATTTACTAGTATTATTTTTTATTGTCGTATCATCATCTCCAGAATTGTCTTACTACCTTAAACCAGTGTTTTTCCCATAGGACCGTAACATAGTGGTGAGCGGACGGGCGCACTGCGCTTATGGACCACTTTCTCAATTTAGACATCTAAGCCGAATACACCGTCAAATGTTGGTCGTTTTAATCCCGCGAAGGGTCGATTCGGTACATGAAATACTATCGATTAGTAAAGAGAAAATTAAAAAACAAAGTACTTTTTTTTTAAACTCGAATTAATTTACGCATTAACGAAATTAATTTCTTTAAGTAAACGTCAGCTGAGCGAGGTCAATGAACTGTAGGTAGTTAGTACGCAACGACCGACAACTACCCACAAGGTCATTGACTCGTTTACTTAAAGAAATTAATATCGTATATCCGTATATTAATTCGAGTTTTTGATAAAAAGTACTTTATTTTTTAATTTTTTCTTTACAAATCCATAGTATTTCATGTACCGAATCGACCCTCCGCGGGATTAAAACGACTAAAATTTAACGGTGTATGTTTCAAACGGCACATAAGGGGCCGTTCAAGTACTACGTAAGCAGATTTTTTGCAAATATTAACGCCCTCTCCCCCCTCGTCAGCAAAAGTAAGGAAATCTCTCACCCGCCATGCTTACGTAAACATTGGTATCTACATGCATTTTTCAATGTACTCTGGTTTCTTTATTAGTTAATTTAATGAGGAAAAGTTACAAGTTTAAAAATAAGGCTTGAAATAGAGGTACTGAACAAACAACTTTTATTTTGGCATATTAAACTGTTATGCACCAAGCGGACACCGGTGTCCGCACACCTATTGTCTTTCTATTGTGTCGCTAATTACAGTATTTGGTATTCAAATTATCGGTCATCAGTCCATGACACACGAATCTATAACTTTAAGTTTTCAATGACATTGGATATTTGCTGCTCAATGATATGTGTATGCTCACTTTCGTGTAATTTTGAAAAATCGACAGCGTTCTCTAAAAAATAAAAAATGTATAAGAAGCGCTGACGTAATCACTATCCAGACCCCCCATCCCCACTATAGTTCCTACGTAATACTTGAATGGCCCCTAATTTGTTTGAACAAACAATCAGTAAGTATTGAAGCATAAATGGGGAACAGCAAACAGCTTTATTACTGATTTTTTTGTAGTATAGGATCAGTAACATTCACTTTTCATTTTTACTTGACTCGCGATCGCGACCCCGTAAGCAAGACTATGACCCACCTGGGGGTCGCGTCCCACAGATTGTGAAAAACACTGGCTTACACTCCATCTACTCTCTATTACCACGTTTGTTGTTCCCTAGTGTCTCCTCATATGAAGTCCGAGATGGTCTGACCTGGCGAAGGACCGTCTACACAGTGGACAGGTGAATGGCCGATGGCCTGTGTGCTTGCGAGTGTGCCGAGTCAGTTCGTCAGATCTTGCGAAGCGCCATTCGCAGCCTGCCCACCCACAGGAGTAAGGTTTTTCTCCTGAAACATTAAAATATAAGAAAATATTCTAAAAAACACACGGATTAAGACTGGATTATAATAATCAGCTTCAATGTTCCCACTGCTGGGACTCAGGCCTCCTTTCTAGGAGAGGAAATGGGTAGTATCTACCACGCGGGCCCAGGAGCCAACTTACGAGTTTAGGTCGTTGATTTAAACTCAGCCAAGCGCATTACTTTGTGTAATTTATTTTATCACCTCTGCTCTCAAAACGGTGAAGGGAAACATGGAAGGAAACCGGCATCCAAGAACAAAAGTTCCAAGACATGTGACATTCACCAAGACGCACTGGCCCCGCGTGGTGAATTACGGCTCATTCCTTCTCCTAGAGGGAAAGCCTGAGTCCCAGCACTGGGAACATTAAACTCCTGATTATCATGCTTAATTATGCTAAGGATTTCCTTTCAGTGGAAATCATGGTATACTGAATATAAACCACCAACCACATGGGCTATTATCTATGTATATACACCGTTAAATTTTTCTCGTTTTAATCCCGTGGAGGGTCGATTTGGTACATGAAACACTATCGATTTGTAAAGATAAAATTAAAACATAATGTACTTTTTTTCTAAAAGTCGAGGTAATATACGCATGTACGAAATTATTTTTTTAAGTAAACGAGTCCATGACCTTGTAGTTAGATGTCGGACGTTGCGTACTAACTACCTACAGTTCATGGGCCTTGATCAGCTGACGTTTACTTAAAGAAATCAGTTTCGTACATGCGTAAATTAATCCGAGTTCCGAATCGACTCTCCGCGGGATTAAAACGTCCAAAATTTAACGGTGTAGAGTCAGTTGATGGGAGCGCAGCCACAGGCAGAAGCTAGTTTCATATAAAAATACAAAAAAGTTCAACTAAAACTCACCGGTATGTGTTCTCTTATGTGCTTTCAAATGCGAGCTCTTCGTATACACCTTATGACATCCAGCTACATCACACTTATGCAGCCTCCTTCTCGGCCCATCCTCGTTATTACCCGCGAAATCCTCGGCGCCATCTTTTTTGACATCTGTCACTTTGACACTGACAGCTGTCCGTTGCTGTGTCAGTTGGTTCAGGGAGTCTGTCAAGGCGTTTTGTAACGCAGTGTTGAGAAGGAAGGACTTGATTTGGGCATCTGTGGTCGGTTTATGGGGTGGTAGATATGGTATTAGTGGTAAGTATGGTTTTGTCAGCTCTAAAGTTGATAGGGTGGATTGTGTATGTGTTGACGGCTTCAGTCTGAAAAGGCAAAAAAAGAATTTTATAGCGATATACACCCCTATTTTTTAATTAGTGCACAAAAAATGGGGCTCAATCAGTACCCGTTACTGATCATATTTTTGTAGTCAAAAGTACAAAAAACGAAATTCCAAAATTGTCCACGAAAATTTGTCATTATTATAATAATAATCTTTCTTTAATAATAATCTTTATTTAATCTTTTTTTACACATAGTTACATAAAATAGCCACAAATAAATCTTAAGTAAATAATTATGTTAATGCCCTAGAAATAACTTTGTGTTTATCTAAAATGATCAAGACTTCAAAGCTTGCGAAAAACGTACGTTATGTATAATTAGCGACTTTCCTGAGCTAGGTTTTCAAAAACCTGTGTTTCAGGTCATCACTTAAACAAGACTAATCATAAAGGGTGCATGTATACAGAACTATAGAATAACAACTTACGAACTAAACCTTAATCATACTAAAACTTCCAAAAGGTTCTCTGTGTCTGTGTAATTGAGTTTTAATAAATACTCTGATACCAATGTGCTACATTTAATATAACATAAGCTATATATATCTAATAATTTGTTGAGCTTGTTGTACAAAAAAGGTCCTAAAAATACGTAAAATCTATGCGCAAATGCATGTCTCGTCTGTGGTTTTCTGCAAACCAAATCTTTCCTCCTTCTGGTTGAAGGTACAGGGTCAAAAGGAAGCTCAGAGTGCTGATAAAGTATGATTTGCAATATATATAGTTGACGTACTGTTAGTATTTTACATGAAGTGTATAGCTGGTGTGTGGGAAATCTAAAAGGTCGGAAGGTTGCAACCTTTAGAATTGCTCTTTGAGCACGTTCTAGAGGAAGTAAGATAGTCTTTGCGGTACCACCCCATGAAGTAATACAGTAGGTTAGCACAGATTGACACAGAGCCAAATAAACCTGTTTAATTAACTTATAGTCGGCTATGTGACGTAAGTTCTTAAAAATATAAATTAATTTACGTACTCTTGTGCACAGTAACTCGATATGTTTACGGAAATTTAGATTTGTGTCAATCGTAACACCTAGGTATTTTATGTGATCAGCTTTAATTAAAGTAGGGCAACTACAAGCAAAGACAGCATGTTTGCAATTATGTGCATATATGTTTAGGTTAGTAACCGGTGGATTAACGTTTCTCATTGAGAATAGAATGTATTTAGTTTTATCTATGTTTAATGATAGAAGATTTTGATGAAGCCAATTTGACACAATATTAAAGCCGTTTTGGGCATGTACATAAGCTTCAACCCGGGATTCAGCGGAAAACAATAAAGCCGTGTCATCCGCGTATGATAATATTAGTCCATTACGGAGAACCAAACTACAAAGGTCATTAATATAAATTAAAAATAATGTGGGTCCCAAAATACTACCTTGTGGTATTCCGAAACAATCATTTTCTATCTCAGAACTTGTATACTGCCCTATTTTAACACATTGTTGGCGGTTTCTTAGATAGTCGGAAAATAATAGAAGTTGCACTCCTCTTATCCCAAGTGTTTCAAGCTTGTGCAACAATATAGAACGTGAAATTGTGTCGAAGGCTTTTGCGAGGTCCAGAAAGATCCCAATGGTGTGCATGCCCCTATCCAGACTCGTACTGATGTACTCAGATAGTTTATGAACTGCTTGGTTAGTTGATCTTTTCGGTCTGAAACCAAATTGATTGTTAGAAAGCAATTTGTTAACTTCAAGATAATTTATTAATCTGCTGTTTATAATTTTTTCTAAGATTTTTGAGAGTCCTGTTAGTACTGAAATGGGTCTATAGTTGTTAACACAGTTTTTATCTCCCGTTTTGTACACTGGCGTAACTACTGCTTTTTTAAGCAGTTTGGGAAATACGCCGTTTGACAAACATGACTGAAAAATATGGGTTAATGGAGGGGCAAGAAGGTGTTTGAACCTTTTCAGTATATTACTAGAAATGCTATCCCATCCCACAGCGCAGTTATCCTTTAGCCCTGATATTATTCTTAAAATTTCGTTGACATCAGTGTCTAGTAAAACAAAAGATTTTGATGGTTTTGTAGGGCTATTCAAAGCCGACTTTTGGTGGGGAGGACTATTATGGTTCAAGAATTTTTCAGCCAAGGTTTTGCCAACGTTAGAAAAAAAACTGTTTATTTTATTCGCGGCTTCAAATGGGTTTATCTCTGTTGACAGTAATTCAAGTGGTGGTTCAGGATTTTTGGATCGAAAGGTATTTGTTTTAATAAATTTCCAAATAAGTTTACTGTTTTTGCCTGCCTTCTGTAATTCGTTCTTCTCATATTGGTATTTAATTTTTTTTAAAAGGTTATTGCAAAAGTTTCTATACCTTTTATATGAAACAGAAAGTATTTCATTATCTGGTGCAAGTTTCGACTTTAGGTGTAGTCTGTCCCTATGACGTATACAACGAACGAGACCAGGAGTGATCCATGGTTTAATAGACTTATAGCGTCTAGACACTATTTTGGTAATAGTGTTTTTGCTTATTGCTTGTTGTAGCGAAAGTATGAAATATTGTAAAGAGATATTTGCATCATTTGTTTCGTAAACAGGGTCAAAGTCAATACCACGAATGTCACGTTCAAGATTAGTCATATTAATGTTTGTACAGCTGCTCATGCAGTTTATTCTAGGTGAAGATTTTTGTATCGTTAGTAAAATAGCTTGATGGTCCGTAAGCGAAGAATTAGTAACCAATGTTTTGTTCGGGTGTTTTGTCTTTATGATGAAATGATCTAAACATGACCCGCTCTGGTGCGTGGGAAAATAATGAGTTGGTAAAAGACCATGGAATGAACAAATATTTAAATAGTTATGAACATGAGTATCTGATCTCCCGGAAGCAATATTAATATTTATATCGCCCATTACAATGATATTCTTAAAAGCTGATAGATGTTTTAGATTTATATCAAGATAATCCAAAAATCTGTCAATGTTTTGAGACGGTGGCCTGTAAATGGCCATAATTACAGTATCCGGACTAATTTTGATTATTAAACAATTACTGTCTTGAACTTTGGACTCTTCCACGTGTGCTTTTAAGTTCTTTTTGATGTAAACCACAACACCATCATTTTGATTCAAGTTTGAATTAGTTTTGTGAGTGCAGTAGCCATCAAGGGAGGGTAAATTGGCAGTCTGAGCAGACAGCCAGCATTCTGTTAGGACAATAACATCACAACTAATGTCAAGCCTTTGTAATAGGACTTCAAACCCGTCCATGTTGCGATTTATACTACGAATGTTTTGCGTAAGCAGCGTAAGCGTATTTTCTCCAGAAGGAAGAAGAAATTTACAATCCTTTACATTACATGTATTGGCTTCAGAAACAGAGAAACCATCCAAATCATCGATTAGCTGACTGGTCATTACAACACGTAGTTTAAGTAATAAAAGATAAACTAAATCTAAGTAAGTAAACTAAGTGCTATGTGCTAGTAAAAAAACTATTTGTGGGCGCTCTCAGGCGCCTTCATAATCTATTGAATTTATGTAATTAACCTCGGCGTATTTACGTGCTGGACAGTCTACATCACCAGTCTGATGGTCACACTTCCTCTTGAAACGCTTACACGTCGCACATTGAGGCGGAGAAGATTTACTGCTGCACTCTTTGTGGGAATGCCCAGTCTCTCCACAGTGGTTGCAAGTAGGACTGGTTTCTCGGCAAAACTTGGCTGCGTGACCGAACTGCTGGCAATTGAAACATCTTGTAACGATTGTGAAGTCTTTCACGGGGCATGATGTCCAATTTATAAAAATCCGGCCTTGGTTAATTAAGATTTTCCTAACGGTAGCGGGTACTTCCAAAATATAATTGCAGGTAGGAAGACCCTTCTTACCCGACTTATGGCTCAATTTGACAGTAGCAAGGAAGGACTCGCGAGTAGCGTTCGCCAATTTATCTGCAAGGTTCTGCTCATAAATGCAGTCAAACACTTCCTTTTCAGTCAGTGCTACTGGGACTCCAACGACAGCAATCCTAGGTCGCCGTTTAGGGGCTTCTTCTACTGTAAGGCCTGACGATACCAGCTTTGTGGAATTCTTAAGCTTATCGATATCGCCTTTGCTTTCAGTGCTAATAAGAACACCCCCGTTTTTAACTTTCTTTAGGCTACGGACATGAAGTTTCAGTTCTTCCGGGGATATTATTTTCTGCACAAGTGACTTCGTGTCCTCACTAGTTTTATTCTTGTCGCAGGGATAGATGGCCACAGAACTCAAATTTGCTGGACGGATGAAAGTTTCGGAACTCTTTTTCACCATGCTAGCGTAGGAACAGGAGGTAATGTCAGAAGGTGTTATTTTATTAATTACCGCCTCTTTGATCACCTTCACAGTTTCCGTGAGGTCCATTTGTTCCCTTAAGTGCAGTATTGTGCTGTGCGCTTGTATAGTTTTTTGCTTAAGCGCCTGGTAGAGGACGGCCATCTGAGATGACCCACTGGAAACTTTGTGACAAAGAGCGTTGACACGGAGCTTTTGTTCGTTGTTCATTTTCCCGTCTGAAATTATGGTGCAGACCTCTTTGAGAATGGTGTTTGTTGACTCCAACCATTTCTGGACCTCTGACGTTGAAATTACTTCTTCTGGTAGCTCGCCAGCCGACATGGAAGGAGCTCGAGGTGGTGTTTGCACCCTGGGCTGAACTGGTTCTGGTTGGGTTGGAGTCGGCGGAGGGCTTCGTCGTAATAGTTGGCTTCGCCCGAATGGGCTAGCTCCTTGGTTAGACATAACTAACACAGATATACTACGACTATACAATAATTAGATCATCATGCACAATATACCTACAATCTAGTACAATCACACACGCGACACACTTTACTTTTGAACTGACACCGCAAATAATTTAATAGTATTAATTGTTCTACTTAAGTTGTTTTCAAATAATACATAATTATTAAATGCAAAGTACACGTCTACTAGGTCTGGCGTCTCGTAAGCGAATTCCCCTTCCCATAATATTGGTAAATTCATAATTGAATCATATTTCATATTTGGTGAATTCATAACAATTACTACTAGAAAATACTAAACGCAGTGTTTTCCCATTGTTATTGACATTCTTTCATTAATAAACAATAACCTGTACAATGTTTCCAGAAATTGAGTGAGATTTTGGGATGTAAACAAACGCTCATAACTTCGCTGTTTATGAATATTATGCATTGAGGCTTTACTTAAATAATAACAAGACCTTTTCTAATAAGCCCTTTAAGTATTTGCCATAGTTAAAAAATAGTGGTGTATTAAAAATTCGGGAGGTGTTTGTACTGCAGAGGAACACAGCCAATAAATGAAAAAAAGGTGTAAGTTAAATTGCAAATAAATTAAAAAAAAAAAACACTTTTACACGCAACTTTTTTTCGTCTGCTTAAACTAGATCGAGGTCGGTATTTTTGTGCTATCAGCTCTAAGAGCATTCTTATAAAATGTATAAATACGAAATAAAATCTTACTTGTTCATCAATTGTTTTGGTCTTCTGGCACTTCGGAGATCAGGACCCATTTTTATTTTAGGCAATTGGTGACTTGAACTGCAATAGTACATTTACAAAATAGTTAAGGTTTTGAGTAGGTAAGTTTTAAAACTAAAATAATTATAAAATTAAAAAATTTCAGTACCCCGACAGTCCTTGTCATCAATATGAAATGTTTAGAACTGGTCAAGACGAATCTAATGAGCCCAAACTTAATGGGCATTCCAAATTTACATCAGCCAGCTCCCAGTTCCAACATCAGGTCCTTGTCATCATGAGAAATGTATAGCACTAGTTTAGGCGAATCTAATGAGCCAAACTCGATAGGTTTACTATGTTAATAAGCAATCCAGAGTTCTTATCTTCGAGCTCCATCATCAGACCAGCTTTCGAGGCGCACTTCCGACGTTTGGCTCCCCAACTTAATCGGACTTCGGCTGCACTCAAGCGGCTCCTGCCGAACCTGGGGGGTCCAGACGCCTCCTGCCGGAGGCTCTACGCTGGCATCGTTCGGTCCATGGCCCTTTACGGGGCGCCTGTGTGGGCGCCGACGCTGCGAAGGCGACCGGCGGCCCTGCTGAACGCCTGCCAGAGGGTCATGGCCATACGGATGATTCGGGGATACCGCACGGTATCCCGCGAAGCGGCGAGCCTCCTTGCTGGCCTGCCACCATGGGATCTGGAGGCAACAGTCCTTGCACGCATGCACGATCTGCGCGTGGAGATGCAACGCCGGGGCGAATCCCCGCTGCCGCGACAAGTCGCGGCTTGGCGGACAGAGTTCCGGCGAGATCTCATGGTGAAATGGCGAGAACGACTGTCGCAACCCTGTGCTGGGCACGCCACGATTGAGGCGGTAAGACCCCTCTTTGAGGCGTGGCTGGAAAGGCCTCACGGCGTCATAACCTTCCGCATGGCGCAGGTACTAACCGAACATGGCAAGTTCGGGCCGTACCTGTACAAGATCCGTGCGGAGGTGACGCCCGGGTGTCGTCACTGTGCGGAACGCCCGGTGGACACGGTGGAGCACACGGTAGAGGTGTGCCCCGCTTGGGAAGAGCATCGCCGTGTCCTCGTGGGGGCAATCGGAGGCGATCTCTCGCGCCGGGGCTTGGTTCAAGCCATGCTCCGGAGCGAGGAGGAGTGGCAGGCGGTCGCCTCCTTCTGCGAAGCAGTAATGCTAGCAAAGGAGGAGGCTGACCGTATCAGGCAACGGCGCTCTCGCCGCAGCCGCCGCCGTAACTCCGATCCAAATTTCCGGCCACCGTAGACGCGGGCTTGCGGACGGCGGGCAATGGGTAGCTCGCTGTCCGTTTGTCCGGTAACAGACCGGACCGAGCCCAAGTCGTTTACGGCGCGCACTGTTCCCGTGCGCCTCAAAGAGTTGTCAGCAAACCGTAGGGGCCCAGTAGGGTCGAGGCCTAGTCTGGGGCTCTGGGAAGGTATGAAAATGCATACCAGGGCCCTGGAACCAAGGCAGGGAAGGAACAGGGTAGGTTTTTAGTCAGTAAGAGTCTGACACTATTTCCCGCTCCGCCCAAGGGCGGGATTTGTCATTGGATGATTTTACCTACAGTAAAAAAAAAAAAAAAAAAAAAAAATCATCAGACCAGCTAAATGGCACCAGATTGTACACGAGTATTTAAAATATTATGTCACACATATGTTTAAAATAAAATAAATAACTATGAAGTGTTTAAAATCCCTACCGCAGTAATCAAACGAGCTGGTGACATTGAATACCTGCACAGATCTTCATAAATTTTAGCTAAGAACCATCTCGATTAAGCGAGCTTTCAAACAAAAAAACCGCTTCAAAATCAGTCCATTCGTTTGGGCGCTACGATGCCACGGACAGACACACAGACAGACAGGTCAAACTTATAACACCTCTTTTTTACGTCGGAGTTTTATAATCAAAATGGTGACATCTCTTATATTGGTAAAGAGGAAAATATAGTGACAAGTCTTAAGGCCGTGATCAACGGGCGAGTAGCTCGCCGGTGTATCATTGCAATACGAACTGGTATTGCAATACGAACTGGTTCATGTGTTCCAGCCTGCTAGCTGCAGGCAGGCAGGGTCGAAGCCTGTTGTGGTCAAGGGCCGTTTTCTGAGAGGAAGGCTCAGCCCCGGCACTATAGGCAACGGAGGAACGGGGTAGGTTTTTAGTCAGTAAGAGTCTGACACTACTTCCCGCTCCGCCCAAGGGCGGGATTTGTCATTAGATGATTTTACCTACCATAAAAAAAAAAACTGGTTCATGTGTTTGTTTTGTGTACAAACACATAAACCCCTTAATCAGGTGGGCCATCAATAGCAGAAGTATTTCTTGTGTGATAGAAAATAGATACCGGAAAACGCAGCATTGGTAGGCCTCCTACAAGGTGGACCGATGACCTGATAAGGTTTACGGGAATCCGATAGATGCGATACGCACAGGACCGTCCATTGTGGCGACAATTTAGGGAGGCCAATGTCCAACAGTGGACGTCTTTTGGCTGAAATGATGATGATGATGATGATAGTAAATATTAATTTGTTCAATTGTAAGTACTTACTTAAAGATCAGTTCCGTGGATGTGGTTTCACCTTCCCTGGCATTCTTAGATGAAGTAGGAATGACGCCGCCTGGAAATAAAGAAAATGAATATTAATTAAATTTAAAACAAAAATACATGCTAGAAGTTTATAATACACCGTTAAATTTTAGTCGTTTTAATCTTGCGGAGGGTCGATTCGGTACATGAAATACTACCGATTTGTAAAGAAAAAATTAAAAAATGAAGTACTTTTTTCTAAACTCGAATTAATTTACGCATGTACGAAATTAATTCCTTCAAGTCTGGTGGGTCGATTGACCCTCCGCGGGATTAAAACAACCAAAATTTAACGGTGTATATTAAAAAAAAAAAAATCTTCACTATCTGCCAAATACATATTTCTCAATTATTCTTCTGATATAACTGGATCAGCCGAATGAATACCAGAATTTAATTTAAAAAAAGGTTATTTTATTACCATAAAAACATACTATATGTTTTTTTAAATTCTAACATCAATGACATTCAAATATATCTCAGGCATAGGTAGAGAAATCTAGAATAACGTCTGCAAAAGAACTGTTCCTTTACAAAAAACCCAACTTAACCATTTATGTGCACCCAACCTTTAACACAATTATCGAGCTGGTATTTTTTCTACAGTGCCAATGAGCGAAATGCTGTTTTTACATCGTCGGTGATCGATGCACTAACGCACGCGTTATAAAGAAAAGTTAAGAAGATTCACATCCGTATTTATAAACAAGTAAAACTAAATACAAAAGTAACTACTTAAGTAATAATTTATATTCTATAGTTAAAAAAAAATAAAATTTTGAATGAAGATTTCAAACGTCAAGTAATGATTTAATAAGATTTTACTTAGTAACAAGTAATTACTTCTTTATAAATACGGGTTTAAGTCTATATATAATCCAACAAGAATATAATCGAATAAACTTGACTGAACACAAAAATAACATAACCCTACCTCAAGAACAGAGCCCAGGGGGGGCTAAAAAGGCCACTTTATGATCTAAGATCCGATAGAAGAAGTACCTTCCCTCATCGGTTATTTGATTAGGATAAATATTATATGCTAGATGATGCTTTTATTGATACATTGCGAGTAGGTTGCCTATCTAAATCTGGTGCCAAAGATGTGAAACAATTAAATTAGTTAATAATTTTTTTTCATCAACTACCCTGATTGGTTATTTAAGAAAGACGAGCATCAGCTGAAAGAATGCGCTTTGAGGAACTCAAAAAGTATAAGTTGCCTAATTTTCCTTGGGGCAAACATAGGAGTTGCCTCGTTTGAAGAGGTAGATAAATGGTGGTAATATACTCTCATCTGTTATTTAATCGAATTATACATCAAATGAAAGGTAATTTTATTCCTAATCCAACCGTATTAGGTTGCCTTCCCAAAAATGGTGTGAATGAATAGTTGCCTACATTTAAGATTTAAAATTTTCTGGGCTAGTTCTGGTATTAAAAATATATTTCCTCATCTGTAATTAAATGATAATAAGATTATACGCCAGATAAAGCATATATCGATATATCGCGAGTAGATTGCTTAGCTAAATCACATACCAATGATGTTAAACAATAAAATTTGTTATTAATTATTTTTTATCTACTTCCCTGACTTGTCGTTTAAGAAAGTCGTGTATCAGCTGAAAGTATGTGCTCTAAAGAACTGGAAAAATATAAGTTGCCTACTTTTCCTCGGTGCAACTATGGGGGTTGCCTCGTATAAACAAGTAAATAAAGGTTCACATGATACTCTCATCTGTTATTTCATTGAAACGAGTATCAAATGAAAGGCTATTTTATTTCTAACCCAGCCCCATTAAGTTGCCTCACCAAAAATGGTGTAAACTTATGGTTACATAGATTTAATAAATAAAATTTTCTGGGCTACTTCTAGTCATAGAAATATATTCCCTCATCTGTAATTAAATGACAGTAAAGATTATTTGCTAGATAATATATATACAGATCACGAGTAGATTACTTAGCTAAATAAAATGCCAATGATGTTAAACAATAAAAAAAATTATTAATTATTTTTTATCTACTTCCCTGACTTGTCGTTTAAGAAAGTCGTGTATCAGCTAAAAGAATGTGCTCTAAAGAACTAGAAAAATACAAGTTGCCTACTTTTCCTCGGTGCAACTATGGGGGTTGTCTCGTATAAACAAGTAAATAAAGGTTCACATGATACTCTCATCTGTTATTTCATTGAATCAAGTATCAAATTAAAGGCTATTTTATTCCTAACCCAGCCCCGTTAAATTGCCTCACCAAAAATGGTGAGGCAATTTAACATCATTGGCATTTTATTTAGCTAAGTAATCTACTCGTGATCTGTTTATATATTATCTAGCAATTAATCTTTACTGTCATTTAATTACAGATGAGGGAATGTATTTCTATGACCAAAACTAGCCCAGAAAATTTTACATATTAAATCTAGGCAACCATGAATTCACACCATTTTTGGGGAGGCAACTTAATAGGGCTGGGTTAGGAATAAAATAGCCTTTCATTTGATACTCGATTCAATGAAATAACAGATGAGAGTATCATGTTAACCTTTATTTAGCCGTTTATACGAGACAACCCTCATAGTTGCACCGAGGAAAAGTAAGCAACTTATATTTTTCCAGTTCTTTAGAGCACATACTTTCAGCTGATACACGACTTTCTTAAACGACAAGTCAGGGAAGTAGATAAAAAATAAAATTAATAAAAAAAATTATTGTTTAACATCATTGGCATTTTATTTAGCTAAGTAATCTACTCGTGATCTGTATATATATTATCTAGCAAATAATATTTACTGTCATTTAATTACAGATGAGGGAATATATTTCTATGACTAGAAGTAGCCCAGAAAATTTTATTTATTAAATCTATGTAACCATACGTTTACACCATTTTTGGTGAGGCAACTTAATGGGGCTGGGTTAGAAATAAAATAGCCTTTCATTTGATACTCGATTCAATGAAATAACAGATGAGAGTATCATGTTAACCTTTATTTACCTGTTTATACGAGACAACCCTCATAGTTGCACCGAGGAAAAGTAGGCAACTTATATTTTTCCAGTTCTTTAGAGCACATACTTTCAGCTGATACACGACTTTCTTAAACGACAAGTCAGGGAAGTAGATAAAAAATAATTAATAACAAATTTTATTGTTTAACATCATTGGTATGTGATTTAGCTAAGCAATCTACTCGCGATATATCGATATATGCTTTATCTGGCGTATAATCTTATTATCATTTAATTACAGATGAGGAAATATATTTTTAATACCAGAACTAGCCCAGAAAATTTTAAATCTTAAATGTTGGCAACTATTCATTCACACCATTTTTGGGAAGGCAACCTAATACGGTTGGATTAGGAATAAAATTACCTTTCATTTGATGTATAGTTCGATTAAATAACAGATGAGAGTATATTACCACCATTTATCTACCTCTTCAAACGAGGCAACTCCTATGTTTGCCCCAAGGAAAATTAGGCAACTTATACTTTTTGAGTTCCTCAGAGCGCATTCTTTCAGCTGATGCTCGTCTTTCTTAAATAACCAATCAGGGTAGTTGATGAAATAAAATTATTAACTAATTTAATTGTTTCACATCTTTGGCACCAGATTTAGATAGGCAACCTACTCGCAATGTATCAATAAAAGCATCATCTAGCATATAATATTTATCCTAATCAAATAACCGATGAGGGAAGGTACTTTTTCTATTGGATCTCGTACTATTAGCAGAATTATAACATGAATCATATTTTTTTTATACGGCAATATTTACAAAGAATATGATTCTGATATGCAGTGAATTGAGTATGATTCGACTAATTTGTGCAACCATTTTACGAACATTAGAAGAATTGCTTATGATCTGCTTAAATTCGGAATATGATTTGCTCTAGATGAATTGCTCATGTGACGTTTTTAGGCCCGCAGGTCAACGGGTCGCTACAACAAAGGGTGGGAGATGTAATTGGATGATTTTACCTACAAAAAAAAAACTATAAGCCCGGGTCGACGGGCGATGAGTTCCACGTGCATCAAAGATGTCATCAAGAATATCGGGGCCACATAGAGCTGCGGGGGTGTTTGAACTAATTGGAGAGTGTGCGCGGGAATTTCATGACTTCCACCATCACCTTTCTACAATCGGACAACCAGACGTACGGCGAGTGTCCACCTTTACATTTTTCCACCGTAGGCGCGGGCTCGCGGACGGTGGGCAATGGGTAGCTCGCTGTCCGTCCGTCCGGTAACAGACCGGTCCGAGCTCAAGTCGTTTACGGCGCGCACTGTTCCCGCGCGCCTCAAGGAGTTGTCAGCAAACTGTAGGGGTCCAGCAGGGCCGAAGCCTACTGAGGCCAAAGGTTATGTGAGAATGTCACCACGGGCCTCGGGACAAAGGCAATGAATGGAAGGGTAGGTTTTTAGTCAGTAAAAGACTGACACTATTTCCCGCCCCACCCAAGGGCGGGATTTGTCATTGGATGATTCTACCTACCATAAAAAAAAAACCATCGCCTTTCTACCATCGGACAACCAGACGTACAGCGAGTGTCCACCTTTTCATTTTTAACACCGCTTATCGAAGGACTGGAACAATTTGCTTACTGCGGTTCTCCCGTCCGATTATAATTTAGGTATATTCAAGGCTAGAATGAATAGGCTCTTAATAAACTAGTGCGACTCACCATCAACGACTGCATCACTGCTTACCATCAGGTGGGATCGCAGTCAAACACTAGGTTTTTGACTGCGTTCATTATGTTAGTCAGTTTCTCCCTTTAAAGTGGCTCTTCCAGACTCGTCAACGCCGAGCATGGTTTAAAAGCTTGTTGTTTCATCTACAGCAATCCAACGCGATGTTTGATGGAGAGGCAACGCAAAAAAAGAGAGCTAATGCCTGAAAACTCTGTTGGCATTCGGTAATTCCGTGATTTACTCGAATATTTCACAAAACTTGTTCCAGGAAATACGTGTTTTATTTAAAACCCAGAAAAGTTTTTGAGAAATATTTTCATCATTTAGAATATTGATTAAATGTGCAAGGGTTCTGTAGAATTATTTTTTATATGTTTAATATATACATGTATTTATATATGTTTAATATGTACATTATGGAGGAACAAACTTCACGTGAAATAGCAAATTTTAGAGGTTAGGTTATGTTGTAGAATCAAGATGAGTCCTATTTACTGTACTCTTTGGGTAAGTCTTCACAGACATTTTTAACAGTTTAGTTTAAAATAGCAGAAACGTCAAAATAACTTTAAGACGTTTGGATACACACTCTTGAAAATATTGTCGATTCATAATCTGTAACGTGATTGTCATCAAGATGCGCGGCAGCTTTGAAACGTGGTACATCTGCGAAAATCGTGGAGAAATGTAATTGTTTTGATTTATTTTAGAAGTCATTTTCATATAATAATAATTCCATATATATGATTTCCATAGAAGCCTAGATAATATCCACAAGATATCTGTGTATCAAAAATATCTGGAGAAAGAGGTGTAATAACATCAAATCACGTAAGAGCGGCTGTATAAAAATATACCTCGGGTTGGTCGATCTATGACGTTGGATCAGCCCAAGCTTTTCTGATCGAAGTTGATCTTCTGTCTACTACACTTCATTTTTTGTTAGACCGCAATTTAGCTGCGCCGGCGCAACGCGACAAAGGAACTAGGTTTTTATTGGTACATACCGTTACAAGTAGCTTGCCGGTCGGATTAGGGTTGCAAATTCACGGAAACATTAATGTCAATTTGAAGTAGAAATTTTAACATCATCATTTTAGACTAAGTAATGATAGCAAAGGAGGCGGCTGCATGCGCGAGGCAACGGCCCTCACGCCTCAGCCGCCGCAGGGATCCCGTGATCCTATAAGGTTTTTTCTTTTGAGGTACGGAACCCTAAAAAAATTATACACCGTTAAATTTTGGTCGTTTTAATCCCGCGGAGGGTCGATTCGGTACATGAAACATTATCGATTTTTTTTATAAACATATGTCTATGTATATGTCTATGTTATCTTACTGTCTAAACACAGCCGAATATAGAACCTCCTCCTTTTCGAAGTCGGAAAAGAATTTGCTGGTCAGTACATTCACCTAACTGGGCAAAATGTACTGAACTTGGCTGATTTTTTTCGTGATTTCAGGTTTGGTCCTTTAGTAAAAGTTGTTTGATAACATCACTACAATCACGTGCTTAAATATCGGTCACTAATTACCAGCCACCCTATACACCGTTAAATTTTGGTCGTTTTAATCCCGTGGAGAGTCGATCGGGTACATGAAACACTATCGATTTAAAAATATAAAATAAAAAAATTAAGTACTTTTTTTCTAAAAAGTACTCGAATTGGAATCAATGACCTTGTAGATAGTTGTCGATCGCTGCGTACTAACTACCTACAGGTCATTGAACACGTCCAGCTGACGTCAACTTAAATAAATTAAGTTTTTACATATGTAAATTATTTCGAGTTTATAAAACAAATCGATAATGTTTCATGTACCGAATCGACCCTCCACGGGCTTAAAACGATCATCATTTTGTACTCAGATCTGCCAAACTTAACTTTTATGGTATTTTCTAAATAGACGACAACATAGCCAATGAGAAACTTGTATGGTTAGAAATGAAAGTTAGAATTAATGGTACAGATGATAGCAAGTAAATGTAACGCTCCTAGCCTAATGTAACCGTGTATCGGGTGATTTAAGTGGTACAACTACGCTGGTTCGATTTAGCAACAGCAGACAGCATAATATACACCGTTAAATTTTGATCGTTTTAATCCCGTGGAGGGTCAATCGGGTACATGAATATCAATTTGTAAAAATAAAATAAAAAATGAGTGAGTGACCGACAACTACCTACAGGTCATTGGACTTGATCAGCTGATGTTTATTTAAAGATGTTAATGTTGTACATGCGTATATATATTCGACTTTTAGAAAAAAAAAAAATTTTTTTTTAATTTTATCTTTACGAATCGATAGTGTTTCATGTACTGGATCGACCCTCCACGGGATCAAAACGATCAAAATTTAACTGTTTATAATACTCAAATTTAATTCAGCCCTGCTGAACCTCTATCTAAGGCCACGAAGGAATGGGGTTTTTAGTCAGTAAGAGTTTGACACTATCTCCCGCTCCGCCCAAGGGCGGGAGATGTCATTGGATGATTTTACCCACCACCAAAAAAAAAAGCTCCATAAATTTAATTCAACACACAAAATCGCTATTATAAGCACAGAATCATGTAAGATTTCTCTCACAGTATCACAGCTACTTCAGTACCAACTTACAAACTTATGTCGCAATACCGATGGCCATAACTCGATGCACAGCCCGATTCCCACGCTTTACATACAAACACACTACTGGACACTGAAGATCTAGCGAATGTTGCTGTTTTTGGAGCAGATAGACGCAATTTAGGAGTTGTGAACCAAATACATTCACCAAATACAAATAAAGCAACTTTGCTAAGTAGTGTTGGTCTTAAGTTGCGAGATTTGCAAGCAAGTAAACATGTCTATAATATTGATATACGGGTTAAGAGCGCCCAACCCCAGGATAGAATAGAATAAACTTTATTGTACACCAAAATAGTAACAATTCACAGGAACTTAAATGTATGGGTACAATGGCGGTCATATCGCTGACAGCGATATCTACCAGACAACCTTAGGATGGATTATAGGAACTTTAAACTATAAAGGGCGTAATCTGCGGTGTCCTTCTAGCAAATATAAATAAATAAAAAATAAAAAAAATACGATAAAAGACCAGACACAAAACATTAAAAAGGCCAGATACTCGTAGGTATATTACATTTAATTATTTTTCGTACATCTGCTTTTAGAGGTATGTGGAACAGAGAATAAAGTCCACATACCTCCGTTGATAAGGGAACATCCTCCGACCAGACGGGTGTTATGTCTGTTGGGCTACTGCCTGATAGATGATTTCAGGCCGTTCTTCTGTTCTCTTCTGTTCTTTATATATTCAAATCGCGCGGAGAACTTTAATTAAGCGATGCAGGATAATTCCTTTGTAACGACATAAATTTCGCTACATGCTTTTAAGTGATTATCACGTTATTACATATTTTTCTCTAGATATTTTAGAAACACGGATATCCTGTGTCGTTATCGCTTTTATATCGCAGACTACCCCCTGTATTTATTTTAGTTCTTACGATCCATCCTAAGGTTGTCTGGTAGAGATCGCTTTCAGCGATAAGACCGCCATTGTACCCATAGATTTAAGTTTAGTATTGATTAATTAACTTTCTTGGTGTACAATAAAGTTATATTCTATTCTATTCTTTTTTTCGCGGTACCTTTATTTTGTGTGATTTAAATCTGTTACAAGCATGGCTTCGCCGGTGACAAGAGAAAATGGAAGAAAAAAACGTGTGGCGCCGACCCCAAATAAAGCGGGATGAGGGCAGGAAGATGATGATGTTGACGAGTATAGCTTAAAGCTTGTTGTTTCATCTAACGCAATGTTTGATAAAAAGGAAACGTGAAAAAAAGAGATAGCGTCCAATCGATTGGTGGGTATAGCAGATTTTCAGAGGTTCTTTACTGAATTAGTAAGTAAATTAACGCAAATTTATGATTTCAATAGAAACCTACCAGAAGATGTTTTCAAAATATCTAGAGAAAGTCCTGTAATAATGTCATAATCATGTAAAACCGGTTGTAACGGGAATGGCGCTCTTAAGTGTACAGACTACGTTTTCAACTGATCTCTCCCTTTTATAAAGTATAAGGTACAATTTCGAGATGGGCTGTAGACCACAAACCGCAACCGCAAACTGCACGCGACATCACTTGTTTCTATTGAATCTCTTGAAATTGATTCCGAGAGCGGCAACATTGCGACCTGCAACCGCGACGTGCAGCCTGAAGCGACCGCAGAGAGTAGACGTACAAAAAAGTCGATTTTTGCGGAAGATGAAGCGAAATTAATTAACTTTTTTGCTGGTTATCCACACAATTCGTCATATTTTTATATTTTTTTTTTCATTTTATTAGGAAAAACAAACAATTGTACAATATGTCTTACATCTAATTACATCTTAAAATAGGCTAAAGTACAATTCACTACGTTTCCACATATTACTAAGAATGAAATTATATAAAGTGAACGCGCTTATGACTAACTTTAGTACAAATTATTTACGTCTAAGAATGACACTGTAAAATTTTAACAACATTTGTCATCTTCCTCTTCTAACATAAGACACATTATCGGTAGTGTTGTCATTACATTGTGCAGCTGCGACATGCCGCCGCGCTTGGAATAGAAGAAACTGTGACCGCAGGCAGCACTGCGGTCAACCGCAGCCACTAGCCACAGTGTCGCTTGCAGTTGCAGTCTGCAGCTCACTTCGGAATTGTACCTTTAATCATTTTACCACCTACGTCGGATATATCCAAAAAACACTTTCGCATCTATTCCGTCAGGGTCGCACATCCACAACCAAATACTCCATCACGTCAGCTCTTCTGTCACCTATGGGGATTGAAGAGCTAAACGAGATGGATTACCCAGTCGTAAACACACTCGTCAGACCAAATAGATACAAACAGTTAGGGTTAATGTGAGAGTGGTATACCTACCCAAATGATGCAGCTGTCTGAACCTCTACCATGAGTATTAAGCAATGGTATTCGTCGCTACTCGATATCGACGCCGTAAATATTTTGTATGGCACATTTTGGTTCTGCAAGTGACCGCTAGAGGCGCTGCAAAATTTGCCATACAAAATATTTACGGCGTCGATATCGAGTAGCGACGAATACTATTGCTTAAAACTCATGGTAGAGGTACTGTACTATCTGGTTACCCTACAGTCTACACACTGGCCACTGTCATCCATAGTGAAGGGCACTCGCCACTGTCCACTCACCACTCGTTTCTAATGGCCATAGATAACATCAGAGCTAGATATGGCGCGGGATTCTGTTACTGCACAGTGGAATTACCATTTTGGTATAGGATTGGATTGTTTAGAATAGATCAGGGGGCTTACTCTCGAGTTTAATTCCGATCGGTCGACATTAGAATTGTGGCGATAGGTACTCTTGAATTCGATGCTAGGGCCAAATTGCGTGACCTTTTTGAGAAACTAAGTAAAATGGGGATTGGGCTTGGCGTGTGGCCACGCATTTTTAAATCAATTTGGCGCTAGCATTGAATTCAAGAGTACCTAACGTCACAATTCCAGTGTCGACCGATCGGAATTAAACTCGAGAGTAAGCCCCCAGGGGTGGCCAACTTGATTCGACCCGTGATTTACTGTGTACTAACTGGACTGTGAGATCTACGAAATTCAACAATGATATAAAAGTGCGTGTAAGCTCTGAAAATTTAGCATAAAAGTTTCTAAGAGGTTCAATATGATGAATAGTAAAAAATACATTGTCAAATTATGCTGAAAAATTAGGATCAAAGATGGAACGAGCGAAGCGAGCTCAATATGAGCAAGCTGCTCCGAACACGTTCCATATTTGAATTCGAGTGGTTTCGTGCTGCGATCGGGTATGTTCGGTGCGGAGCTGCGAGCGACGAAGTGTTTATGTAGCTGCGTCCGCGCTCATTGTCATGTCGTGTTTCAATTTGCTGCAAAATTGTGAGTGATTATAAAATTATTTCGAAACAGGTATGATGTGATTTTAAATTTATTTTTAAATCAGTAATACCTGAGAGACTGACTGATTAAATTAACTTTTTTTGCCATGAGAACATGATCAAATATAGAAGTTTCGGTTCAGGCCGGAACTAAGACCAAAGCCGATTTATTTTTATTTTTATTAGTGATAGGTTCGCGCTTGACCGCTATCTCACCTGATGGAAAGCGACGATACGGTCGACGATGGATCGCGCTTACCTAGAAGAAACCTATTCACTCTTGACTTAAAGATTCCCGGGTTGTAGCCATCAGAAAACACAGACTCCGGCAGGGAATTCCACTCCTTAGCTGTACGCATAATAAAAGTGTTCCCAAAACGCTTTGTGCGTATAGGTGGGATGTCCACCATGTACCGGTGGCGCAACGTCCTACGTCTGGTAGTCCGATGATGGAACGAGCTAGGCGGAATTAGGCTATGCAATTCCGACGCACACTCCCCGAAATGTAACCTGTAGAAAACCGACAGGCTAGCAACTCGGCGTCGATGCTCAAGACTTTGAAGCCTCGACTCGACGAGTGCCCCACAATAGAAATTACTCTTATAACATATGGGTGTGCTAATAAACATGAACCAGAAAAGGATTCTGTGAGCCATACGAATATTTGATCTATGTAGGAATCGAACACGCGACACGCAGAGCAGCAGTCAGTCGCATAACCACTGTGCCAACCGTACCAATTCGGTTTCGATTGCGGCCGTAGAAAGTAGATTGGGTCGGAAACTGATGAAAATTTTCTCGCTGTATAATGATGATGATGATGATGCTATCTAGTCGATTTCGGCCACAGCAACCCCATTCCTTGGCTCCTTACGGTGGCTGTGAGCTCAGATGTGCTCACCACCATGCTCTCGCTGTGTACGTAAAATATGGTGTCATTTCCAGTTCCATAGCACATTATATCTGTGTACTACGCGTGTTGACATACTCAGCACAAAATGGGTTTGTGGTGCATACCGTTTTGTAAACGTCCACACGCAACTGTTAAGAACGTGGACTTATACACCGTTAAATTTTGGTCGTTTTAATTCCGCGAAGGGTCGATTCGGTACATAAAACACTATCGATTTGTAAAGAAAAAATTAAAAATAAAAAACTTTTTTTCAAAAACTCGAATTAGTATACGCATGTACGAAATTAATTTCTTTAAGCAAACGAGTCAATGACCTTGTAGGTAGTTGTCGGTCGTTGCGTTACCTACAGTTAATTGGCCTCGCTCAGCTGACGTTTACTAAAAGAAATTAATTTCGTACATGCGGAAATTAATTCGAGTTTGAAAAAAATACTTTTTCTTTTTACAAATCGATAGTATTTCATGTACCGAATCAACCCTCCGCGGGATTAAAACGACTAAAATTTAACGGTGTATATCTGGGTGCTACGTCTGTTGCCATACTCAGAAGCAAATGGGTTTGTGGTCCATACCGTTTTCTAAACGTCCACACTGCAACTGTTAAGAACGTGGACTTTATATTTCCACTTAGCAATGTCAGCGTCTTCTTAAGCATGAAGGTGTTATTTTTATTAAAGACTAGCTTTTGTCCGCGACTTCGCTCCCGCTCTTCCCTACTCTACCTACCTACCAGGGCCCTGGGACCTAGACAAAGAAGGAACGGGATAGGTTTTTAGTGAGAGTCTGACACTATCTCCCGCTCCGCACAAGGGTGGGGGATGTTATTGGATGATTTTATCTACCACAAAAAAACCTACCTCCCTATTCTACCCTAATTTTCTTTTTTTTTTCCTAGGAACCTTCTCTTAACAATACCAAACAGCAAAAAAAAAGAATTAACGAAATCGGTCTAGCCGTTCACGCGTGATGGCGTGACCAAGGGAAATAGGGATTCATTTTTATAATTATAATATATAGGGTGACTGGTAATTAGTGAACGATACTTAAACACGTGATTGTAGTCATGATAACAAATCACTTTTACTATGGGACCAAACCTTTAATCGCGAAAAAAATCAGCCAAGTTCAGTACATTTTGACCAGTTAGGCGAACACAAATGTATGACTGACCAGACCAGCAGATTTTTTTTCGCGATTTCAAGATTGGTCCCATAGTAAAAGTTGTTGAAACGTCCTAGAACCAAAAATTCGAAGACATGTGACATCCACCAATCCGCACTGGGCCCGCGTGCTGGATTACGGCCCATACCTTCTCCTAGAGAGAAGGCCTGAGTCTCATCAGTGAGAACATTATAAGGCTGATTATTTTAAAGCCGACTATTCTATTTAAAAGCAATAAACTACAGTAACAGTTCCGCGATCGAACTAGGAACGTCATCCATTTTAATTTACACTATGGCTGTTAACTTTCACTAGTCCACTGAGATGCAGATCTATACCGTTTTCAGTTAACATTTATAGTTCCCACATGGGTCCTTAAAGTTGGCGGATTTACTTGCAGATATAATAATAATAATATTCCGTTTCAGCCAATGGCTTAATAGCCAAGAGCCTCGACCTCCTTAGGAGGCTCTTGTTAGGCGGCTGGATCAAGGGCTTGATTCAGAAAGCGGTACTCCTGGACACTGCTCGTATCGTTAGGAGGTTCCTTTCTCTGGAGCCCTGACTGTCGGTAGCTTGGACCCTATTCCCGATACCGGTGGGACACTATTTTTTATATTATTAAATGTTTTTTTTTATGTGTTTTTTTTTAAAGAAATATTTAAAAATATAATTTATATGTATATTGAATTAATAAAGAAAATAATATTCCAAAACTTTTACACAACGCCTACTTTAAAAAAAATTGATATCGAAAAGAAAGAAAGAAAAGAAAAGAAGGAAAAGGAAAGAAATTAAAGAAAGAAAGAAAAATAAGTAAGACATTGTAACAAAACGCGTAGTGTTGTTATAATTGTAGCAATTTTTAATCTTTTGAATACCGTAATTTGAGACACAATAGAAAGACAATAGGTGTGCGTGGGCGTTCGTTTGAGGCTTGAGTAACTATACTATGATTTTTTATTAGATGAAGTAAAGTGACAGCAGTGGACAATGCCCAACTGGCAAACAACCATTGTTATAGCTGTCACTTTACTTCGTCTAATAAAAAATCATAGTATACTTCGATATCAACGCGTAAACGTGGTCGCCCTAAGCTGACTTGGCGTCGAACGGTCATCACAGAAAAAAAGACATAGGGAAGACCTGGACCGAAATGAAGCGCGAAGCTCAAGACCGAAAGGGATGACAGCGCAATGTGGACGCCTTCTGCCCCATATAGAGGACTGGGCAGAGGTGAAATGATAGATCTTTAGAGATGTGCGGAACAGAGAGTAAAGTCCCACATACCTCCGTTGAAAAGGGAGGATCCTCCGACCAGACAGGTGTTATATCTGGTGGGCTACTGCCCGATAGATGATTTCGGATTTGTTCTATATGTTCCGATTGCACGGAGAATCTTACTTGCGCGATGCAGGATTAGTTCTTATGTGACGACATAGATGTCGCTACAGATCTTTGGATGTTCTTTTTAGGGTTTCGGACCACAAAAGGACTCATAAGATCACTTTATTATACGTCCGTTTGTCTGTCTGTATGTCAAGACCCTCTTTTTCGGGATCGCGTGGTGGTTTCGAGTTAAAATTTATTTTGTAATGTTATGTTGTTATTTATCAAATAGTTATCAAAGTATTTTATTTCAATAGAAATATACACCAGTAGGTAACAATACCTATTTATTTCAATTACATATACATATATATTTTTATTTACCCTTTAGAGCAGTGGTGGCCGAGTGGTCACGGCCCCGACTTACGAGTTGTAGGTCGCGGGTTCAAACCCGACCAGGCACATTTCTTTGTGTAATTTATTTCATCACCACTGCTCTCAAAACGGTGAAGGAAAACATCGTGAGGAAACCGGCATGTCCTAGAACCAAAAATTCGAAGACATGTGACATTCACCAACCCGCACTGGGCCCGCGTGGTGGATTACGGCCCATTCCCTCTCCTAGAGAGGAGGCCTGCGTCCCAGCAGTGGGAAGATTAAAAGGCTGATGATGATGATGATGATTTACCCTCGTCCGTGCGTCACTGCGGGGTGCCAACTGAAAACCAGCGCTGGGTGTCTGACGCCCAGCAAATGCTGAGGTGGTCACCCTTTCGGTGCGGGCATGCTCAGCGTATTCTCTACTTTTGTTCTTTTTGTTTGTAACCGTTGTGCTGTGTCTGTCTCGAATAAAAGTTTTTCTATTCTATTCTATTCAGTGTAATACTATGCATAGTCGACCTTACTCTGGCCCAAGCTAACCTTTCCTGCAGAGCTACCACGAGCTCTAAACGCGACCCATTTGACGTCCTAAAATGAACTGTTAAAGGATTATAAAGGGTGTATAGCTCCATTCCTTCCTCGCTCGTACGACTGTCATTTTGACATGTCAAGCTACGAGAAGTCCCCTGGAACCTTTAAGTCTAAAATGGTTAAAGTTACGTTCACGCTAATTTTGTGGCCCCAAAACCATAGAGTATCGCACTCCAGTTACGGTGTTTAACCGATAGACGGCGACTGCCGCCTTGATTAGTTCGACGTTACCATAGACTTATAATTCATTACGTACAGCTAGACTTTCAATGCGGCACAAGATACAAGCGGAAAGCGATGTCCGGCCGGCCAGCATAACTATTTTCGATTTTACTGGCTGTACGCCGAAGACTACCCCCTGTATTATTTTAAATTCTTACGATATATCCTAAAGTTGCCTGGAGGTTAGACCACCATATTACCCACAGTTTTAAGTTCCTTTTTTGGTTAACAATATAGATTATTCTAATCTATTTTGAAGCCGTATTTGGGACATCTTAAACAAAAATGGTGTCGATTAGGCAGACTCCGTCGCTCTGATTCTTTTAGAAAGGCGTTTTTAGTTTACAGTTACTGTCCGGTTATTGTAAGGATTATACTAGTAAGACGATCTGGGATTTAAGAGAGCGAAAAGGGATAGTGCTATTCGGCCCACATAGCTCTATTTCTCTCTGTCACACACTAGAAACAGAGTGACTAAAGGTAACGAACTCGTAGCCGACTACAGACATCAGTGGTATCCAAATAGGATACATTGAATTAACAATCCAATGTATAGGTACGTTAGGTTGACAATCCAATGTATCCTATTTGGGTGTTCGTCGTTGAGGCAGCGTTGCGTTTTCTTAGAGAATAGCACCACAGCTGTAGACTATGTATCACTGCGACACTACCCGCCTCATTCCAAAGCGCGATCTAAAATAGTTCTGGGATCATTAGGTTTACTACCAATTAAACGCGATCTAATTGTATTTATAGTATGTATTTTAGATCGCGTTTTGGAATAAGGCGGTACTAGTTTTTTTTTTTTGGTCTGTAAAAATCATCCAATAACATCTCCCGCCCTTGGGCGGAGCGGGATACTAGTTTATGAAATACTTTTCGCAGCTAGTGACACGTCGCTCTACTGTAAATGACATGTCGTCCGACCGCTTATCACTAGTGCCACCGACACTACATCGACGATACGTCGTATCTGTCTCAAAAATCAGTTTTACCGATTCCGAAGAAGAAAATCTTCTCTATTTGCTCTGCATTTCAGCATTATTTAGACCTGTGGTTATTCTTTTCATCTACCTATAATAATAATAATTTATTTAATAAACAGACAACACAGATCTATTATGTTAGTAGATTTTCTTATCCTATGTTAGTACTTAACTAAAAATCGCGACAATGTACGTACTATAAGTGCCCTCTTAAGCGGGCTATACTTGCCTACCTATACTTGTATAATACAAACTATTTATCGTCTCCTTTATCTTCGATCGCGATTGTTAATTCTGAGCGCGTCAAACATCTTATTTCACAGAACATTCAGATCTAACTGGAATACAGTGCTGCCGTCTGCTGCAGCTATCTGTATATTCTACGGTTGGGTTTGAATCAGTTTGAAACCATGACTGCAGTGACATCTCGTAGAGATACATCCGTCATTTGCTGCTTTTTACAGTCGGTTACCTTTAAGACCGTGATCGAAAGGCGAGTAAAACCGCGGTCTTATGGCTCGTCGGTAAAGCTCGCCGGTGTATCATTGCAATACGAACGACGAGCCTGGCACGCGGCTCGACGCGTTTGCTGCATTTTCTACTCGGCTGATCGTTCAAAACTGTTTTACTCGCTAGTCGATCAGCACTAACGAGCCGCGAGTAAAACCGGCGTTCTTTAAAGCCGCGGTATAAGCTCGTATGTCGATCACCCACTTTAAGCACGATATGGTAAAGCCCATGACCATGGTTTCCGCTACCGCTTATCGCTTACACCACACAAACAGAGTCTCACAGTGTGTAGTTACGCGTGAATTTATTCGCCCGCCAGACATTGTTACAGGCTGTTGCGAAATTAAGCTCTGCTGTATGTGAAGCGAGGCGGTGCTATAGATACGTTGATAATGTTCAATGAAAATTATGTGGATGTCGTGGCCAGGTCATAGAAATTGATCACTCATGATATGGCCAACTAAAATTGGCCAAATCGTTCCAACGCTAATATTTGATGATATGTCAATCTTCGTTTGATCATATCATTGATGTAGGATCTCTATGGTAATAACAGGTCTAAAGAAAGGATAGGCCAAACGGGGATTGAAATATCATCAAACTTTAACGTTGAAAACGATCTGGCCAGTAATACTTGGCCACGACATGGATAATTACTGCAAAATTTTTAGGTGCATAGAACCACTTTAAATCGTTTTTACAGCTAGGAGACAAGCGTTATTTCTCGCGCGTTTTTTTGGTTAGCGTGGCTGACCAAAGTTTTTTGTTCTTGTCGATTAACTGATTAGGTTTTTACATTATTTTCTGTGGAATTTTAATTACCAGTCAGATTTAAAAAAAACTTGCTATATGGGATGCTTGCTGTGTGCATGAGGGCACAGCTTTAGGCTGAGCGTTCGGCCGTTTTGCACGGATGTGACGCATATCTTTCCTATAGAATGATTTTTGTCTAGTTTTTAGTTGCGTCATTCTGTGTAAATAAACTGTTTTTCTTTCTTTCTTTTTTTTTTTGGATAGCCCGATAATAACAAATATACTATAATCGACGCCATGGAGTTTCTTGCCGGTTCTTTTCCATAGGAAACGACCAATTTGGAACCGTGAATTAGCTTCTAACGGTTTATAAGTGCCTATGTAGGCCTATTTTGATTTTGACGCACAAAAGTGGAGCAGTAACAAAACTACGATTATAATGAACTAAACTACGAAAGCCTGCAACGCAATTAAAGTTTTCCGATTGAATGTATAAAACAGTCCGAAATCATCTCATAGAATAAAGTTGCAACGTCCCAATATTTTGTTTTTTTTTTACTAGCCTATACTGTCCCACTGCTGGGCAAAGGCCTCCCCCATTTCTGTCCAGAACTTCTTATCTCGCGCTGCCTCTGCCCTATTTTGTTATCATTCGTTTTTCATACACCGATTGTGTTATAATTCGTATTTAGTGTTAAAGTATCTTTTAAAGTCTATACAGTAAACATTAATGGTCAAATAATATGAGAATCATGCAGATTAGTGTCTGAGATGGTCTTTTGAAGAAAGAACCACACAGATGTGAGTGGACCTGTCCAGTCAGTGCAAGCATTAGTCAGTATTCAAACTTAGGACTACTAAGGAGCTCAACGTGTGCGGGTCCGACTCACACCTGGGCTGTTTTTGAATTGCCTACCACTAAGGAAGCAATTTTAAAGACGTATTCTTGTCAAAAATCCTATGACACTTTCCTCAGTATGGCGATTGTATACCTAAGCTTCGCAGTGGCGCAAGCGACTACTAGGCGACCGAAACTCTATTCTGATACTGATAAAGATCGCCATTAGTTAACACATGCGCTCTTCGAGAGCGTTAAGATACCGTCTCTCGCACACTTAGATGCGTATCGCGATGTTTATAGCTTATAGCTTTTAGTATCGTTCGCGCCATCTGTGACGGCTTGTACGAAAATCCTTGTACAGTAAACGAGAGGTTTTATTTAGGCCAGCTGACACGGTCGCGTAGCTTCATAGACGCGTATTTGTCATTATACGCTTGGTGTACGCCTGCGTGAAGCTACATACAAAACTATGGCCTACTGTTCACGGATGCATAGCTTCATAGACGCGTATTCATCATTTTACGCTTGGTGTACGCCTGCGTGGAGCTTACATACAAAACTATGGCCTACTGTCCACGGATGCATAGCTTCATAGACGCGTATACATCATTTTACGCTTGGTGTACGCCTGCGTGGAGCTTACATACAAAACTATGGCCTACTGTTCACGGATGCGTAGCTTCATAGACGCGTATTCGTCACTATACGCTTGGTGTACGCCTGCGTGGAGCTTACATACAAAACTATGGCCTTCTGTCCACGGTCGCGTAGCTCCATAGACGCGTATTCGTCACTATACGCTTGGTGCACGCCTGCGTGAAGCTTACATACAAAACTATGGCCTACTGTCTACGGATGCGTAGCTTCATAGACACGTATTCATCATTTTACGCTTGGTGTACGCCTGTGTGGAGCTTACATACAAAACTATGGCCTACTGTTCATGGATGCGTAGCTTCATAGACGCGTATTCGTCACTATACGCTTGGTGCACGCCTGCGTGAAGCTTACATACAAAACTATGGCCTACTGTCTACGGATGCGTAGCTTCATAGACGCGTATTCATCATTTTACGCTTGGTGTACGCCTGTGTGGAGCTTACATACAAAACTATGGCCTACTGTTCACGGATGCGTAGCTTCATAGACGCGTATACGTCACTATACGCTTGGTGTACAAAACTGCGAAACTGTGTCGAACACGCGCCAACCACTGACGTAGGCAACTCAGCCACCAAAGTAAAATGGAACTGGGCAAGCTATATCTACTACTACTGGCTAGGCAACGAAATTGGGCGCTGGCAATTACTGACTGTATCTCGAACAGCAGGAGTTGGTGACGCGGTAGACCCAGGAGATGGTATGGAGAGTTGGACCAGAAGTGGTTAAGGACAGAGAAGAGTGGAAGAATAGAAGGGAAGCCTTCCCTGCAGTGGTACACAACAGGCTCATGACATAACATTTCTAACTGTCGCATAAAATGCTGGATGAGATAACATCTTAGATATCATGCATTTTATTGTTGCCCATCAACGTGTATCGACATCTATGGCGCCACATATGAACTATGAAATTCTGCATCACGCAATTTGAGTTCTCTGCGCGATTTGAACGTATAGTACAGTCCAAAATCATCTCTCAGGCAGTTGCTCGCCAGACATAACACCCTTAACAATCTGGTCGGAAGATCCTCTCTTTTCAACGGAGGTTTGCGGGAATTCACTCTCTATTTCAAATACTTTTAAAAACGTTTTCGGGTTACCGACTTAAGCGTAATTTAGACGGTACGAGTTTCTCGAACGTTTTGTTCGAGAAAATCGTACGCAATAATCGTAAGCAATAATCGCCATGACATTATCGTATCAAAGTGTTTAGACACAGGTAAGAAATAAATTCGAGTCGAGAAACTCGAACCGTCTAGGTATGAATGTTTAGACGGAGATGCTTTTTTGTTCTTACGATTATCGTACGTTCGAGACGAGAAACTCGCACCACCTGGGTATGTGTTTAGACGATGACATTTTTTCTGTGCTCTTACGATTCTCGTATGTTCGAGGCGAGAAACTCGTACCGTCTAAATTGCGCTTTAAAGCTAGAACTATATTAGACTGATGCACACGTGTGTAACACGCCTGATTTATTGTACGTAGAACGACATCGCGTGGCGTGGATCTAGTGTAGCTCTAAAAGTCTAGTGTCCATATAAATTATATGGAGACCGACGCGCCCAGATCGACGTGAGTGGCTCACGTGTGTGCAGTGTAGTTCTAACTCAAATGAATGCACGTAAGCATAACGTTAATAGACGTGTAACTAACGAAATTACCGATGCAAAGAAATTAACTAACTATATTAAAATTCATGAGTTATGTATCTTCAAGTTTTCTGGTGATTAATGATTATTGTTACGAATTCATAAAAGAAACTTTATGAAGGCTGCCTTAAACATGTATCAAAGGTTCAAAGGCACAGGTAAAAGTGACAGTGCCTTTCTTAATTTGAGATGGGAAGTCGTCAGTTTATTTTTCAGGCCCTGTGCGTTTCGCATCCATCAGATTACCGTAACCCTCACCAGATAGATAGATAGATTTACGTTAGTTTTTTTTTTATGTTAGGTAAAATCATCCAATGATAAATTCCGCCCTTGGGTGGAGCGGGAAGTAGTGTCAGACTCTTACTGACTAAAAACCTACCCCGTTCCTTCGTAGCCTATCGAGCCGGGGCCGGGTATTCCTTTCGGAAGACCCGACCCTGCCTGAGGCGCGCGGGAACAGAACGCGCCGTCGACGACTTGGGCTCGGTCCGGTCGGTTACCGGACGATCGGACAGCGTGCTACCCATTGCACGCCGTCCGCAAACCCGTGCCTGCGGTGGCCGGAAATCGGGATCGGAATCCCGGAAAAAGGAGGAGGTTCTACATTCGGATGTATTTGTTTTTTTTTTTTTTTCAATACAGTTACAACTCGTGGGGTTTGACCCGTGCTTCGAGGGGGTCGACGCGAGCTCTGCCTGATTCGATAATTTTATTATAATAAAATTATGGTAAGGGCGAGACCGCGCACTTTTCCGCACAAGTGCGAAAAACAACCCCTTGCGTGCCTAAAAGTGGTGGGATAAGAGCGAGTTTTCGAGTAAGTCTATTGAAAAATAATAAAAGTTGTTTGAGATTCATCCTTCATTTTATAGTTCAGGCCGGATACTTTTGGACCTTACTAGATACGTAAGGTCATTGAACACATGAATAGTCCAGCTGAAATATTAACACATAACAGCTGTAATTTAGCGTTTTCTTGCGCTATTTACTTGTGTTTTTACTCGATTACGGAATCGAAGAGGAGTGGTTATGATTGATGAGAAGCCGCGCCCTCTGTTACATGCAACTTATAATACTGAATAACGATGTTTTGGTTATATCCTACCCCCCTGCCTCTCTCTTCTGCCCTGCGTTTGAAAATAACCAGAGTAGGGTTTTTTTTATGGTAGGTAAAATCATCCAATGACAAATCCCGCCCTTGGGCGGAGCGGGAAATAGTGTCAGGCTCTTACTGACTAAAAAACTACCCTGTTCCTTCCCTGCCTTGGATCCGGGGCCCTGGTATGCATTTTCATACCTCCCCAGAGCCCCAGACTAGGCCTCGACCCTACTGGGTCCCTACGGTTTGCTGACAACTCCTTGAGGCGCACGGGAACAGTGCGCGCCGTAAACGCCTTGGACTCGGTCCGGTCTGTTACCGGACAAACGGACAGCGAGCTACCTATTGCCCGCCGTCCGCAAGCCCGCGCCTACGTAACCACAGTAGGGTAGAGTCGCTACTCCAACCGTTCAAAAATGCTTCGAGTTGCAACCCAGGACCGTTCTTCTATAACTCGAGTAGCTACCTAAACTTAACCCAACTAACTCTAAGGTCCGGTTTCCACTAAAGCGGAGAGGAGAAGTGTAGCGAAGAGGAGATGTGAGATGTGAGAGAAGAGGCTCAGGGAGAAGGCAGCAGGGTGCGGTGTGCACGAGTGCGTACGCCGCCCGGCTACCCGACTAGACACTTCTCCGCTCTGCTGCAACTCTGCTGCGCTTGATGACTAGCCGCACAAAATTCTATAGAAAAATTAAACATCTCTCCTCTCCGCTTGATCCATTTCCATCAAAGCTAAGCGGAGAAGAGATGTGGAAATAACGAAATCGGATTGGTTTATTCAAACACATCTCCTCTCGTCTCCTCTCCTCTCCGCTTTGGTTTGGATACTGGGCGTAACTCCGAACAGGGTAGGTTTTTTTTTATGGTAGGTAAAATCATCCAATGACAAATCCCGCCCTTGGGCGGAGCGGGAAGTAGTGTCAGACTCTTACTGACTAAAAACCTACCCCGTTCCTTCGTAGCCTATCGTGCCGGGGCCGGGCATTCCTTTCGGAAGTGAACCCATGACCCCAGTAGGCTTCGACCCTGCCTGCCTGCAGTTAGCAGGCTGGACCTCTTCGGTGTGCTGACAGCTCCTTGAGAACAGGGTAGGTTGGTGTAAGCCACATAAGTGGCTATTAATGAAACTTGCTTGACATTGACAGAACTCTACTTTCGCGTTCAAAAATGCGAGTGTACAGTAGTATCTACTCTGATGCAGGGTATGGTAAGAGAGGGTGAAGTTGATTATGTATGTGGAGTCCGTTGAAGATGCCTTGGTCCAGAGCGAAAGAAGAATGGGATGGGGGCACACCTTCACCTTCTGCGAAGCAGCAAGGCGAAGAAGATGGCCGGAAACGTGAGGGAACGGACTTCCCTGACGCTCAAGTGACTATCCCAGGAGACACCCCGAGCGTCAGGAGTCGTAGGGTAATTTCCAACCACCGTAGACGCATAGGCGCGTACTATTCCCGCACGCCTCAAGGAGTTGTCAGCAAACCGTAGATGCCCAGCCTGCTAGCTGCAAGGAGGCAGTCGAAGCCTGGGACAAAGGTCTGCTTCTGAAAGGAAAGCTCGGCCCTGGTATGAAAGGCAACGAAGGACCGGGCTGGGTTTTTAAGTCAGTAAGAGTCGCCCTTGGGCGGAGCGGGAGATATCATTGGATGATTTTAACCGCCACCAAAAAAAAACCCCTGTGAGCTGTACATTAAAATTTGATAAATCCGCAAACTGTGGGATTTCATTCCATCCTATAGAAGTTGATGCCATCATAAAATTGGTACTCACATTCATAACTTTCACTCCCATAAAGCACCGAGAAACTAGAACCTAAAACAGCCTGTATAAACAGGCTATACGTATTTGAATTGCAAATAATTAAATTGCATACAATAAAACATAGAATCGGTAACTAATTTTAAATGCAGGTAATCCAATTAATACCTTGTCTAGCAATTACCGACTCGGTAATTTGTTTATAACGATTTACTTAGTCTATTTAAAATATTGTGTAATGACTAGACTTTTGAAGCGCAACAGTGGGAACTTTTCCTTTTCGAATTCTGATTAGGTTGGGTTAGTAGATGTTTTTCTTTTGTTTTGCTCACACGTTTCGTGCATTCAGGGCCAGGATAGTTGCCCCACTTTTTTAAATTACTTTATATCTCTTTGTACAAAAAGCAAGATTCATTATTTGTAAAATGGGTAGGTACTTTGGTTTATTATCTTCATATTTATGAAAGAAATGAACATTATCTTTGATATTTCCAGAGTATTGGCGATTTTTGCGGACCTCAAAATTTTACGACAGCTACTTAGCTCACATAGGGGATAGTTGCCTAATCCATGTAAATTACATTTAGGATAGATGCCCGTCGAGGAAGAGGAAATTTATCCCGCAAAAACATTGATCGCACCTAGCCGTCCCATGAAACACAAAGACATGCAACACGGTCAACTTAGTTGTAGTTGCAGATTCTCTCGATAGACAAATAAAATAACATGTTTTTCATTTGCTAAACTAGAGTAATTGCAATCAAGGCAACTATACCCCCGGGGCGACTATCCAGGTTTTACCTTAACCGCGCTGCGGCGCCTTATCGCTAAAATCGGCGGTGCCGAACGCCGCGCGTTTTCGCGTCGCCGCAGCGCAACTTTCTGCGTTTATTACAGGGATAACCAGTTTCTCGAGATTATTGAGAGTTTTTTTTTTTAAAGTAGGTAAAATCATCCAATGACATCCCCCGCCCTTGGGCGGAGCAGGAGATAGTGTCAGACTCTTACTGACTAAAAACCTACTCCGTTCCTCCTTTGCCTTGGTTCCAGGGCCCTGGTATGCATTTTCACACCTCCCCAAAGCCCCAGATTATGCTTCGACCCTACAGTTTGCTGACGACTTGAGGCGCGCGGGAACAGTGTGCGCCGATGTGGATAGACGTTTCTCTGCCATAGATCGTAAGAAACTTATGCTTGTTATTAAGAAGACATTATTCTATTCTAATCAAACGACAAAGAAGATACTGAAAGCTATGGTATTCGCGCCGCGGTGCACACCGCCGATATTAGCGACGAGCGCCGCAACGCGGTAATGTGTCAGCCCTAAGCCACTGACCAGTTTAGAAAGTATTCAGTTTTCAGTCGCTTTTAGTTATTTTGATTTCTATTAGAATGGTAATGTAACACAATTTGTTTTTAGAAGATAAATATACTAAAGAGGGGGCCTGTGTCTCAGCAGTGGGAACATTATAAGGCTGATGCTATGCTATGCTGTGCTAGAAGAGGTCTATGTCCAACAGTGGACGTTATTTTACTGAAACGATGATGATGATGATGACATCAAATTCTGCCTTTCTCCGAAAGCTTAAAGCACCTTGAAATATGACTGAGACTAAGACTGGTCTATTAGTCTAGTGGATAGTGATCCTGACTGCTGTGCTGGAGGTCATGGGTTCGATTCTTACCCAGGACAAATGTTTGTGTGATGAGCACGATCATTTGTTCTGTGTCTGGGTGTAATTTATCTATAATATGTATTTATTTAGAAATATATAAGTATGTTTATCAGTTGCCTAGTACTCATAACACAAGCTCTGCTTAGCTTGAGACTAGACGGCGTTGTGTGATAGTTGTGGAATATATCATATTAATATATCCAACGATCTGCTATAACATAATTCTGTCGTCGAATCGGCTAATTATTATAAATTATAATCTAAGTACCCCTAATATGGTTGTGTGCTAAAAGGAGTTTTTGAAGCGGACATAGTCATAAGCGGAAGCGGTTGGTTTTTATTTAGCTTAAGGCCCGGTTTCCACCAAATTTTTCTACTTCTCTCGTCTCCTCTCCTCTCCGCTTTAGTGCATACCGGGCCTTAGTCTTTTGCAATTCTAAATAAAAAACACAAAATCTGAAGTCAAAGCTATTTTGCATCTTTTGTATGTGTTTTTATATGAAAGTGGATTATATCTACTTTTTTTTAAATTTACATTTTTTGTTGTAAAGTTGTATGTATTGTAAGGTACGTAAAGAATATAACTATTAAAACAATTTGTAACCAGAGTGCATCTTATGACATTTCCAATATGCAAATTGCAATATGCGAGCATGACTATACATACATTGTTTTGATACACTTTTCGTGCCTAACGACTTTATCATCAGATCAGTCCGACGGTACCTAGCCACAGTGCATCTCATAAAACTAATAGGTAGAGTCTGTCTAAACGCCAAACGACTGTAAATTTTTGAACGAAATAAAAAATATTGTTGCTGGCAACGCGAATTTCAGTTGTCTTGTCAAACTTGTAAAAAGCGAGGATCCTAAAAAATATCCTCTCGTGCCTGCCGACTTCATCATCACATCAGTCCGACGGTACCTAGCCACAGTGCATCTCATAAAACTAGTAGGTAGTCTGCCTAAACGCCAAACGACTTGTGAATTTTTGAACGAAACAAAAATATTGTTGATGGCCACACGAATTTTAGTTGTCAAACTTGTCAAAAGCAAGGATCTTATATATCCTATCCTATTGGTCAAAAGTCAGTATGAAACAGTTTGATACTTATATGTTATTTACTTTTCTTGGTTAGTAGTTTTATCATTAGAGACCGAAACATGTGCTAAATGAAAACTCTTTTGCATTTTTTTTTTAAAGTTCTCAAATAATATTTAAATCTTAAAAAAAAAAAAATTCGATACGTTTTAAAAGGTTCTATCAGTAAACAATGATCAAGACTTTTTAATCAACCTTGATTATTCAACCAGTATTGACTACATCAGATTTCATTGTACCCTAATAATTACCCAACTCGTTTGACTTTTTAGACCGGATCTACCCACCAGGCCCACCAGGCCCTAACAGAATACAAGCGCTGCGTTATTTTACCTTTTTTTAGGTAACTAGCTTTTGCCCGCGGCTTCGCTCCCGCTCTACCCTACTCTACCCTACTATACCCTACTCTACCCTACTCTACCCTACTCTACCCTACTCTACCCTACTCTACCCTACTCTACCCTACTCTACCCTACTCTACCCTACTCTACCCTACTCTACCCTACTCTACCCTACTCTACCCTACTCTACCCTACTCTACCCTACTCTACCCTACTCTACCCTACTCTACCCTACTCTACCCTACTCTACCCTACTCTACCCTACTCTACCCTACTCTACCCTACTCTACCCTACTCTACCCTACTCTACCCTACTCTACCCTACTCTACCCTACTCTACCCTACTCTACCCTACTCTACCCTACTCTACCCTACTCTACCCTACCCTACTCTATTTTTCTCGCCGTAAAAACCATCCTTGAACTTCAACGAACATTTTAAAAAAAGATTTGGCCAAATTGGTCCAGGCGTTGTTGAGTTATGCGCTTACCAACACATTTTGCGATTCATTTTTATATTATAGATATCGCAGCATATGCTGAGTTAGAGGCCTTTTTGACCTCGCACAGGTCTTTTATTTTCAATCTTTTTTTGTGTTCTTTTTTTTATGTTGTAAAGCCTATTTATAGTTTTTGTATTGTTGTTATATATATATTTTGTCCTGTGCGAGTCTCAAATAACTGTTTTTCTTTCTTTCTTTTTCTTTCAAACACGGCTTGAATACATAGTATTATTACGGAGTTCACACTTTTACCTTCCAGCTTCATTATCAGATTAGTTCGCTGGTACCCTAGGCCTTATAAAAAGCCCAGATATGACAAAGAATACATTATTTTATTTTAATTTAAAATATCTCATAAATCGCTCCTCTTCTCTCAGCACGCTCCCTCTAATCCCAAGATTAAGTTATAAATAAGTATCATGGTGACTCTAACAGCACCATAAGTTATATTTAAGTTAAATAAGCGCGGGTGATGTCACTTAGTGCGTACGGGAAATGTTGAGTAATAGTTACAATTAACGCTAAGTTAGGATTTTGAGTAACCCATCTTTTGAGCTGAAATTTTTGAATACACGTTTGGTTTAGACTATTATAAATCCAATATGGCGGAACTTCACAAATTGTGTCAATTTATTGTATTCATTGTATCACGCTGGGCAGCGACCCCCACGAGTCGCGCGTCAACTCCCGTTTATTTATATTCTCGCAAGTGTATTGAAAAACGTCGTTTGATACACGTGGAAAGTCACTCCAGCACTCGGCTCTGAATGGGGCGAGGGGGTGTGTCAGACTTTTACTAAGTAAAACTAGTTGCCATTGTAACGCAATTAAAGTTCTCCGCGTGATTTGAGCATATACGACAGCCCGAAATCATCTATCGGGATCGGGCCCAACAGACATACTCCGACTCCACCAGACGGTGGGAGGATCCTCCCTTTTCATCGGAGGCATGTGAGACTTCAGGTACTCTCTGATTCACCATGACTAGAGTAGTGTGTTTTATTGGTTTAGTCTCTCGACCCCCAATAAATAACGTGTGTACTAGGCCCCTAACTATAGTTTACTTGAAGAAGAGTTACTAGGAGAATTTTTCGCCAGATCAAAAAGTTCTAAAGCCTTTTTAGATCTCCGACGATTACCAATAAAACTACTCGTAATTAGAGGTACCAATTTTATCATGAAAAGTAGCTGCGCCCATTTCTTTTTTATGGTCGCATCATGAATATATAAACTGCACCTAAATAAGCAGCAGTTAAGTAACATCACTTGCATTTAGGACGAGATGCTGCGCACACGTTTACTGATAGAGATGTGAAAGTTTGTTTATCGATAAAGTCTTTATCGATAAATATGGACTCATTTCAATCTTGTTTAGAATACATCTCTCAAACCTTGAACAAGATTTTTTAGGTGGGAAATTCAGTTCCTTCGTTGCTTTGCATTCCAGGGACCCCGGTTTTTCTTTCAGAAACGAACTTATGGCCTCAGAGGCTTCAACCCTGCTGGGCCCCTACGGTTTTGCTGACCTACGGTTCTTTGGGGCGCGCGTGAAACAGTACGCGCCGTCGACGACTTGGACTCGGTCCGGACGGCGAGCTACCCAGTGCTAACCGTCAGCAAGCCCGTCCCTCCGGTGGCTAGTAAACGGGATCGCCATCTCAGCGGCTGGGGCGTGAGGACAGTTCCCTCGCATCTAGAACGAGATGCTGCCTCTATCGAGAGCCAGAGATATTTTCATAAACTTGAGAAGGCTTTCAAAATCAAGTCTTCTTTCATCTCAGTGGCAATCAATGTCGAACATTGTAAAATGACAATGTTTTGGCTGATTAAGACTAGATTGCGACCGATCTTAAAAGTACAGCAATTAACAGGACCCTTCCCGGCCTGTCTATCGTAAACCTGAGCATGGTTTAAATGCATCCAACGCAATTTTTGATAAAGAGTAACGAGAAAAAACAGAGATAACATCTTGAAGGTTGGTATTCAATAATTCCGTCAATCACTCGAATATTTCACAAAACTTTTTTCAGGAAATATGTGATTTTTTTTAAAAACCTTATAAGTTTTTTCGTGTTTCGGAATTTTTTTAAATGTTTCAATCAACGTTTCTATAGATATATTTTCTTTATTGTTTTAATTTATGAGTAAATTTTGAAGGTCTAAAGTTAACGTAAAATAGCAGATTTTCAGAAGTTTTACTGAATTAGTTTTGGCTCAAATTTAAGTTTTGAATTTAATAGAAGCCTAGATAATATCCACAAGATATCTGTTTCCAAAATATCTAGAGAAAGATGTGTAATAACGTCATAATCACATAAAAGCGGTTGCATAAAAAATAATGGAAATGTATTTATTTATATACCGTTAAATTTTGGTTCTATTAATCTCGCGGAGGGTCGATTCTCGTCGACCTTCTAGGGAGTTGTCAGTCGTTGCGTACTAACTACCTACAGTTCATTGGCCTCGATCAGCTGACGTTTACTTAAAGAAATCAATTTCGTACATGCGTAAATTAATTTGAGTTTAAAAAAAGGACTTTATTTTTCTTTATAAGTAAATCGATATTGTTTCATGTACCGAATCGATCCTCCACGGGATTAAAACGAACAAAAATTAACGGTGTATATGCTTTATTGTACACCAAGATGGGAAATGATAAAATTTGAGCTTTAAAAAAAAGAAAGAAATTATAAAATTTAATATTTAAGACTGTATGGACAGAGATTGCCTGGACATAAAGAAACATCACGGGTTAGACGCTCTTAACAAGTTATTATCTGTTAATGAAGGATAGCTTAACCCACGCTAGTAAACCTTATAAATAACTACAAATAACTTACAAATCAGTCGCGAAACGGATACTTTTTTCGCCATTGACGTAATACTCAGTAATCGTCAATAGCGTCACAATGAAAATATTCATAATATTAGCCATAATTCGTATCTGTCAGCATCAACAAAAGCTTGTGATTAATCAAGATGACATCGCATGTCATTAAACAATTATTTGATGCTATCGACAAGTCAATGTTGACTTGAGATATAAAGGCCCTCATCGCCGGGCGAGTAAAACCGCGGTCTTATGGCTCGTCGGTAAAGCTCGCCGGTGTATCATGGCAATACGAACGATGAGGCTGACTCGCGCCTCGTCGTGTTTGCTTCATTTTCTACTCGGCTCGTCGTTCCAAACTGTTTTACTCGCTAGTCGATCGGCACCGACGAGCCGCGAGTAAAACCCGACGTTCTATAAAATCACGGTATTGGCTCATACGTCGATCACCCACTTAAGAGTGCTTCTCTACAAGAAATAGCTAGCTAGCTAGCTTAGTGGATCGGAAGCGAAATACCAATGGTTATCTTAGCGCAGATCAATTAAAAAGGGCAAACGGAGCCAGGTATTCTATACAATACCGAATGCGCAGCTGGTAATGTGTGTAAAAGACAAGAGCAGGGAAGGAGATGATATAATTTTAGGGCACCCCGACACGGACAGGTCAGGTTAGGGTTATTTTATTTATCACCACCTGAAAATAAAAGCCTTACTTTAATCCGTATTCTATACATTGCCTAGGTATTGTATAGAATAACGGATCATATAGTTTTCCGGTAACATATGTTTAAACACATATAAATCAAAATTGGTCCAAAATTGATCGAAAAATCGGTGAACAATATTAAAAAAACTTCCTCCTTTTGGGAGTCGGTTAATATGGACCAATAACCTTTCCAGTAACATCCAGAATTATAATCTGCAAGCTTTGTTGCGCTTACACTGAATCTGAATCCGATCTCTCGTAATTCGCCCATTGTAAGCCATCCAGCTTCCCGAACGCTGCCCAGCCGAGTCGGATTCGACGATTGATCTCTTTCTCGAAATTAGATCTACCCAACTGGACTGTCTGGTTGCCGACATAGCACGAATAATCGCCAAACTAAAGTGGCAATGGGCAGGGCACATTGCTCGCAGAACAGATGGCCGTTGGGGTCAAACGTTTCTGGAGTGGCGGCCGCGTACCGGAAGACGCAGCGTTGGAAGGCCTCCTACAAGGTGGCCTGATGACCTCGTAAAGGCTGCGGGTATCCGATGGATACGAGACGCACAGGACCGTCCATTGTGGCGTCATTTGGGGGAGGACTATGTCCAACAGCCATCCAGCATGCAGTCAAATAGTTAAAATACTATAAAAGTTTAAGAGCAGTCAAACGTCTTATTGTTTTATTTATGACCGATTACCTTGAATACAATTTAGGTCGTTTATAACAATTTCAAAGATTATATCAACACAGTCTTAGTGTTACTTTTTCACGAAGTCACGCAAAGCGTTTATCCACATTTATATTAAGATTTTGTTCTGGAAATCTAAAACACGACAGTATTTTTTATTGGGTTAGAATCGTTTTGCCATCATGCAACCTATCAATAATTACTGTTTTTGTTTACAGGCTGCATTTTGGAGAGAATGCACGGGAATTGTATTATTTACTTGATTTCGCCATCACCGGTCTATCATTGGACAACCTGGTGTACGGCGATTATCCACCCTTACATTGTTAACGCGTCTACAGTCCGGACTAAGCGTTTCGCCTCATCATTTTATTTAAATTATTTTTGATAGGATCGCGCTTGATCACCATCTCACTTGATGAAAAGCTATTCACTCTTGACTTAAAGATTCCCGGGTTATAGCCATCAGGAAAAACAGACTCCGGAAGGGAATTCCATTCCTTAGCTTGCACGCTATGCCGCGTTCATAGAAGAACTGGAACAGTTCGCCTGCTGTGGTCTTCCCTTCAAGGCTAGAATGAATAGGCTCTTAATTAACCGTGCTATGAACGATTGCATCACTGTTTACCACTAGGTGGGATCGCAGGAAAACACTGGATTATTAAAAAAAAAAACAGTATCTCTAAAAACGTGAGACTGCCGCGTTACAACCGCGCTGCGGACGCGCCTCATACATATATAAATTATTAGACACGTAAATTAGGTTTATTTCAAAATTATACATAGAATAACTATTTAAACTAATAAAATCTAAGTTTTACAACTGCTTAAAAACAAATAAATATTAAAACTTAATAGGTATATATACAAATTAAATATGTATCTACAAACGGGTAGAAAAAGAACTTATTGGGCATCAAAAAATTCATCCACATCGATATCAATAGGAAAAGTGCCCAGAACGCTGGCAGCATTACCTGGTTGGATGGCAATGCTGATTCGCTGACCGAAGAAAAGCCCAGCCCTTTGGTCACGGGAAGAGTCGACTAGCTGTTTGCTAATATCACGAACAACTCGATGAGCGCTCGGACCCCATGGCCCAAGTCAAGTTTTCTTAATTTAAGTCACTGTTTGTTTTGGAGAAAAATATTACGTGTCAGTTGCTGAGAAACCCTCCTATTCTCCCATGTGAGCTTGGTACTAAACCCCACACGTAATTGACGAACACCCTCGAAAGGTATTTATTTATTTAATCCTTTTTTATTTAATTTTTTATTTATTTATGTACACACAAATACTTAAAAAATAAAAGAACAAATATAGACCCAAGAGTACAAAGGTACTGCTTATTTCTAACGAAATTTCTTCAAGCAGACCT